>JAKSZT010054030.1:46565686-47210870 GCA_026826555.1 Tolypeutes matacus
TTTTTTTTTTTTTAAGAGGTGCTTAACTTACCTAAGTATTACATGGAAACTACAGGGATTCCCATGTTCCCCACCTCCCACACCTCCCACCACATCCCACACAAACATCTCCCTCAAGTGTGGCCCATCACCCTCAATGGACTTACACATCCTGGGGCCTTGCCATCAACCATAGACCACAGTTCACATCGTAGATCACACTCTCTTCCACACAGTTCTGAATGGTGTGTGCTGATTTAAAATGGCCTATATCCGCTGCCACAACGGCACTCAGGACAAACTCCAAATCCCGAAGAAGCCCCTGAATTTCAACTGCACATCCCCTCCCTGCCCTGAAAGTGTCCAGTGGTCACTGGCTCCACCTCATTTTTATAATTTCTTCCATTGCTAGAATCACCATATGTGTACAACAGAATACCATTAAGTCCACTCTAGTCCATAGTTCTTCCCCCAATCCTGAAGGGACTGGGATGGTGATGTCCACTCCACCTCCAAGTGAGAGAGGGCTTATATCCCATGGATATGGTGGGTGGGATGATCCTGCCTGCAGATGCAGGCCCTCTCCAATCCCTGGGCTGGCCGTTGCCCACTGTTGTCTCCTTACCAGATGACTTGGATGAGTCCATTGAGCTGTAGGGTAGGAGTTGCAGCTCCACCGAGATTCCACACACACCTGGCACATAGGTAGGCCAGAGGCTCCAGTCTCTGGAAGTATACCTAAAAACTCCAGCATCACATATAGGTTTGAATAGAAGGGATTGATGAAACATGTGCAGGGAGGACTTATTTGAGTCCAATTCTGTCACTCTCAGGAGCACAGATTCCAAAATAGAGCCCACAGATAAGGCGTCAGTCTCTGGGGCTATCCACCCTTATATAGGACCTGGGTGTCTCCAGACCTCTCAGGAGCCCCTCTGTGTGGGGTGATATGCACTTTGATGTTCTATGAGATCCTACTGAGGTGTGCGTAAGCGTTACCTCTGGGAGGACCTCCCGACTCTCTTTGAAGTCTCTTAGCCACTTGAACTCATTTGTCTTTACCTTTTCTCCCTTTTATTCAAGATCTTTTTCCAGTTGTGTTGCCAGTTGGCATTTGGTATTAATCCCTAATTGCCAGGGAGGCTCATCCCCAGGAGTCATGTCCCACATTGGGAGGAAGGTAATCCATTCATATGCTGAGTTTGGCTTAGAGAGAGGCCACATATGAGCAACAGGAGGCTCTCAGGTGGCAACCCTTAGGCACCTCATAACAGTAAGCTAAGTTTCAGTTACAAGAGCAAAGACTCATAAGGGTAGTCATCAATAAAAAGAACTCATCAGTGGGCCATCCTCTTTTGACAGACACTGTCCCTGCACTCAGAGGACTGTTGCTGCTCCCTTGGAGAATGTGGCAGAGCTCTCCAGGCTAGGAATTCAGATTCGCTCATTTATTGAGTGATTGTCCACCCAGTGTGACCATGCCCCATCCTTTGATCTTTTGAACAATTTTGTATATCTTTCATGTATATTCAGATGAACTTACTCCCATGAATCTCCCCTCCCAGACACCCCCCACCAATAATCCCCTGCAGTACCCATTGTAACCCTTCTGTGATCTAAATCTTCCATGAACATGTAGCCCATAAAATAATCAAATACACTTAATAGGAAAAAGAAACAACAATGAAAAGCTTACATGCAAGAGACAAACATAAGGAAACTCAGGGAAAAAAAAAACCCAAAAAGACAAACTATCAAACAAAAAACATAACAAAACAAAATATAATTAGCAGATTGGGACATTCAAAAAAATGGGGGAAAAAAGAAAAGAAATGCCTTTAAAAAAAAAATATATATATATATATATATATTCTTTTTTTCCTTTTATCACTGTGTTATTGGATATCTGGAGTGCCATGACACCTTCCCCCGCTCAATCCACAATGTCTCCCAAATTTTCATTTAATTTTCAAAGAAGTTTTAGGTCACAGCAAAGTCACACACGGAATATCAGAGACTCCCAAATACCAAATACCAGACTCCCCACCCCATATTAACCCCCCCCCTTTTTTTGATGTTAGCATTGTTATAACTGTTATACAGATAGCAAAATATAGCAAGTAAACATTGTCAATGATTTACAGTATAGTTTACAATTTAGACGATACAGTTTAATAAGTTTTGATGATATTTACCATGTCCTGTGTCCATTACTGTAAGGTATTGAAAAACCTTTCCCATGACCACTAAATACCCCATTAGATCTTAACTGTTCCTTCCTCCCCACCCCCCTGGGGCATATGACACTCCCCTGTCTTGACTCATGGAATGTCAAGATTCATAGTGACATACCCTGGGTATTCTAACCTGCCCTTCCTAATCTACCCACCTGTCAATGCTGTACCACCAAACCCAGTAATATCACTACCCATCTGTCCTATCCTTCAATATGCAACTATACTCTATCCCTTTACCATAGATTATGTCCATATGGGTGATGGCTCAAAGCCTGCTCTTCTCTTTCTCTCTCTTGTTAACCTATCTTTCAGACAATGGTTCTCAGAGACTGCTCACTTTCCTCAGTTCAAATCAGTGAGGTCATATACTGTTCATCCTTCAGTGCCTGGCTTGCTTCACTCAACATAAGGTCTTCAAGATTCATCCACGTTATTCCATGTGTTAGCACTTTATTCCTTCTTACAGCTGAGTAATATTCCATTGTATGTATGTACCACATTTTGCTTATCCATTTGTCTGTTGATGGACACCGGGGCTGATTCCAACTTTTGGCAATGGTGAACAATGCCGCTATGAATATTGGTGTGCTTATATCTGTTTGTGTCTTTGCTTTCAGTTCTTCTGGATATATACCCAGCAGTGGAATTGCTGGATCATACGGAATCTATTGTTAGTTTTCTGAGGAACCGCCAAACTGTCCTCCACAGTGGCTGGACCATACCACAGTCCCACCAGCAGTGGATGAGGGTTCCTATACCTCCACATCCTCTCCAACATTTGGTGTCTCATGTTTTTTTAATAACTGCCATTCTGATGGGTGTAAAATGGTATCTCATTGTAGTTTTGATTTGCATTTCCCTGATAGCAAGTGATGTTGAGCATTTTTTCATGTGCTTTTTAGCCATTTGTATTTCTTCCTTGGAGAAGTGTCTTTTCAAGTCACTTGCCCATTTTTTAAATGGGTTGTTTGTCTTTTTATTTTCAAGGTATAGGATTTCTTTATATATGCAGGATATTAGGCTCCTATCAGATATATGGTTGCCAAATATTTTCTCCCATTGGGTAGGCTGCCTTTTTATTTTCTTAATAGCATCCTTTGAGGTGCAGAAGTTTTTAATTTTGATGAGATCCCATTTATCTATTTTTTCTCTTGCTGCTCGTGCTTTGGCTGTGAAGTTCATGAAACCATTTCCTATTACAAGGTCCTGTAGATGCTTCCCTACATTATCTTCCAAGGTCTTTATGGTTTTGGCTCTTATATTTAGATCTTTGATCCCTCTTGAGTTGATTTTTGTATAAGGTGTGAGCTGGTATTCTTCTCTCATTCTTTTGGATATGGATATCCAGTTCTCCAAGCACCACTTGTTAAAGAGGCCATTCTCTCCCAACTGAGTGGGCTTCGTGGCCTTGTCAAATATCAGATAACTTTATATGTGAGGATCTATATCAGAACTCTGAATTCAGTTCCATTGGTCAGTAGGTCTATCCTTGTGCCAATACCACACAGTTTTGATTACTGTAGCTTTGTAGTATGTTTTAAAGTCAGATAGTGTGATACCTCCAACTTCATTTTTCTTTTTCAATATGTCTTTGGCAATTCGGGGCCTCTTGCCTCTCCAAATATATTTTGTGGTTAGTTTTTCCAGTTCCTTAAAAAATACAGTGTTGACTTTTATAGGGATTGCATTAAATCTGTAGATTAGTTTGGGTAGGATAGACATCTTGATGATGTTTAGTCTTCCTATCCATGAACAGGGAATATTTTTCCGTTCATTTAAGTCTTCTTTGATTTCCTTTAACAGTGTTGTATAGTTTTCTGTATATAAGTCCTTTACATCTTTAGTTAAATTTATTCCTAGGTATTTGATTCTTTTAATTACTATTGTAAATGGTATTTTTTTCCTGATTTCTTCCTCAGTTTGCTCATTATTGGTGTACAGAAATGCTACTGATTTTTGAGCATCGATCTTATAGCCTGCAACATTACTGAACTCCTTTATAAGTTCTAGAAGCCTTGTTGTAGATTTCTTAGGGCTTTCTATGTATAGGATCATGTCATCTGCAAATAATGAGATTTTTACTTCTTCTTTTCCACTCTGGATACCTTTTATGTCCTTTTCTTGTCTCAGTGCTTGCGCAAGTACTTCTAAGACAATGTTAAATAGGAGTGGTGATAGTGGGCATCCTTGTCTAGTTCTCGACCTCAGAGGGAAGGCTTTTAGGATTTCACTGCTGAAAATGATGTTAGCGTTGGGTTTTTCATATATACCCTTTATCATATTCAGAAAGTTTCCGTCTATTCCTATCTTTTGCAGTGTTTTTATGAGGAAAGAGTGCTGTATTTTGTCGAATGCTTTTTCTGCATCTATAGAGATGATCATGTGATTTTTTTCTTTCAATCTGTTTATGTGGTGTATTACATTGATTGATTTTCTTATATTGAACCATCCTTGAATACCCGGGATGAAACCCACTTGGTCATGGTGTATAATCCTTTTGATATGTTGTTGAATGCAATTAGCAAGTATTTTGTTGAGGATTTTAGCATCTAGGTTCATTAGAGAAATTGGTCTGTAATTTTCCTTTCTTGTGGTATCTTTATTTGGTTTTGGTATTAGGGTAATGTTGGCATCATAGAATGAGTTAGGCAATATTCCTTCTACTTCTATTTTTTGGAAGAGTTTAAGTAGAATTGGTGTTAGCTCTTTCTGGAATGTTTGGTAGAATTCACCTGTGTAGCCATCTGGTCCTGGGCTCTTCTTAGTTGGGAGGTTTTTGATGACTGAGTCTATCTCTTTACTTGTAATTGGACTGTTGAATTCATCTATTTCTTCTTCCATCAATGTAGGCTGTTTGTGGGTTTCTAGAAACTTGTCCATTTCCTCTAAATTATCATTCTTGTTGGCATATAATTTTTCCAAGTATCCTCTATGATATTCTTTATTTCTGTGGGATCAGTAGTGATATCCCCTTCTTCATTCCTTATTTTGTGTATTTGCATCTGTTTTCTCTTTTTCTTTGTTAGTCTGGCTAAGGGTTTTTCAATTTTATTGATGTTCTCAATGAACCAGCTTTTGGTTTTGTTTATTGTTTCCAGTGCTTTCTTATTCTCTATTTCATTTAGTTCTGCTCTAATCTTTGTTATTTCCTTCTTTCTACTTCCTTTAGGTTTAGTTTGTTGTTGTTTTTCCAATTTCTTCAGTTGTGCAGTTAGGTCTTCAATTTTAGCTCTTTTTTCTTTTTTAATATATGAATTTATGGCTATGAACTTCCCTCTCAGGACTGCTTTCACTGCATCTCATAAGTTTTGATATGTTGTGTTGTCATTTTCATTAGTTTCAAGGTAGTTACTGATTTCTTTTGAGATTTCCTCTTTGACCCACTATTTGTCTAAGAGTGTGTTGTTTAACTTCCATATCCTTGTGCCCAACCTGTTTCTCTTGCCCTTAGTGATTTCCAATTTCATTTTGCTGTGGTCAGAGAAATTACTTTGTATAATCTCAATCTTTCTGAATTCATTGAGAGTTTTTCTGTGGCCTAGCATGTGGTCTATTTTGGAGTAAGTTCCATGTGCACTCGAGAAGAACGTAAATCCTGCTGTATTTGGGTGTAATGTTTTGTATATGTCTATTAAGTCCAGGTCTTCTAATATATTGTTGAGTGCCTTTGTTTCTTTATTGATTCTCTGTCTAGATGTTCTGTCTAATGATGATAGTGATGTGTTGAAGTCCCCTGCTATAATTGTAGAGGCATTTATTTCTCCTCTTAGTTTTTCCAGAGTTTGCCACACGTATTTTGAGGCACCCCGATTAGGTGTGTAAATGTTGATGATTGTTCTCTCTTCTTGAGAGATTACTCCTTTTACTAATATATAGTGTCCATCTTTGTCTCTTACAATAGTTTTGCATTTAAAGTCTATTTTGTCTGATATTAGAATAGCTACTCCTGCCCTTTTTTGGCTATTGTTAGCTTGTAAAATGGTTTTCCAGCCATTCACTTTCAGTCTCCTAGAATCCCTGGGTCTAAGGTGGGTTTCTTGTAGACAGCATATAGATGGATCATATTTTCTTATCCATTCTGCTAATCTGTGTCTCTTGATTGGTGAATTTAATCCATTAACATTCAGTGTTATTACTCGTAATGAATTTCTTATTTCAGCCATTTTTTCTTTGGGTTAATGTATGTCATATGTTGTTTTGTTTCTCTTTTTGTCTTTTCAGTTGTTTTTAAAGTCTCCTCCAACTCTCTCTCCCTTGTTTTTTCCTTTCAACTTGTAGAGATTCCTTTAGTATTTCTTGAAGTGCTGGTTTCTTATTGACATACTCTCTTAATTCTGTTTATCTGTGAATATTTTGAACTCTCCATCATTTTTGAATGCCAGTTTTGCTGGATAGAGGATTCGTGGCTGGAAGTTTTTTTCTTTTAGTATTTTGACTATGTCATACCACTGTCTTCTTGCCTCCATGGTTTCAGCTGAGAAATCAGCATTTAATCTTTTTGTGCTTCCCTTGTATGTGATGGTTCTCTTTTCTCTTGCTGCCTTGAGTATTTTCTCTTTGTCTTGAGCATTGGACTCTTTGACAAGTATATGTCTTGGAGTTGGCCTGTTGGGATTTATACTATTTGGTGTGCGCTGTGCTTTCTGGATCTGCACATCCATCTCTCTCAATAGGGTTTGGAAATTTTCAGCCATTATTTCCTTCAACACTCCTTCTGTTCCCTTTCCCTTCTCTTCTCCTTCTGGGATGCCCATTATGCGCATGTTTGTGCGTTTTGCATTATCGGTTAATTCCCTGAATCCATGCTGGATTTTTTCTATCTTTTTGTCTATCTCTTCTACTATCTCTTTGATTTCAGCTGTATTGTCTTCCATATCACTAATTCTTTCCTCTGCCTGTTCAAATCTGCTGTTATGTGAATCCAGCATCTTTTTGATTTCTTGGATTGTGCCATTGTTCACCATCATATCCATTATCTTTTTAGGCATGTTGGCAATTTCTTCAGTCTCTTCTCCCAGTGTCTTCTTTATATCCTTAATCTCTTCCTTCACTTCTTTAAGTTGGTCCATGATATTTGTTTGAATAGCTTTGATTAGTTGTTCGATGTTCTGCATCACTTCCTTGTTTTTAATTTGTTCATTGGACTGGTCCATGTTTTCCTGTTTCTCAGAGTCATTTGTATTTTTTTGTTGCCCTCTGGTCATCATATTTCTTGATGGGTTTGTTCAGTGGATTAGCTTTTCTCTATGATCTAGAGTTTTATTTAGCTGGTGGTTCTGCGTGTGAGTTAAGTTTTCTCTTTGGCACTTTTTCTTCTTATTTTATTTCCTTGCTTCTTTCTATGTTCCCTTGAAGGCAAAAAAATCCCCTTCCCTGTCCTCCAACAGAACCCTCCCTCTTTTGGAGAGTGTCCCCTGTTCCTGGCTCCGCGGTGGCCCGGGGCTTATCCCTGAGCAGCTTGGCAAATCAACTCCCTCCCCATGCCGATTCACTCTGGCTGTTCTGTTCACCCAAGGTCCAAGGGGCTCAAGGCAGCCAAATCCCCAGAAAATAAAACGTTCTCACCCTACTCGCAGCTCCAACCAGCTGTTTTACTTTTTTATCTCCCTAACCGCGGGGCTCAGCCATCCGTGCCAGCTACCACCGGCAGGCTTAAAACTCACGATTCTCTACCATTCTGTCAACGCCGTTGATCCGCGCAGATAGATGTCCCAAGCTTCTCATTCCACATGTGCACAGCACAGACTCCTGGGCAGGACCCCGTCCACAATCCGCCTTGCTCTGGGAGTTTGCAGTGTGTGCCCTCCTACACTAGTGCCATCTTGGCCCCTCCCTCTGAATATATCCTTTTTGATCAGTGGCAGGGCCCACTACCCCTGGGGTATAGAAATTACCATGCTTTGGGTAGCACAAGGTCCCTCATCTCTGTTCTCCACTAACCCTGACCCAAACAATTGGCCTTCCCAGGGGACCAGCCACGATAGGAGCTCTTGCCCTTTCCTTTTGGACCTTTGTGTTGCACAAATAATAAAGTATTCATTTGTTGAGGATCTCGATTATGCTTGAGCCTGTATTCCCACAATGTACCAGGTAGCAACTTATTCTATAATGATGAAGATGATATTTGGAAAAGAATTCTGAACATATTTGAGAGCAAGTAACCCATAATATACTTAATGCACTTAGAAATATATATAATATATAAAGAGAATATTTATTTGCTCTGATATGCTAATACATTTAATAATGTATGGGCTATGTGAAATAATTAAATGGTCAGAAATCCTTTTCTTAAATGGTCAGATATGAAATATTTCTCAGTTTTTGGGCCATGTGGTTTCTGTCACCAGCTACTCAAATTTGCCATTGTAGCATGAAAGCAGTCAGAGAATACATAAAAGAGCGGGTGTGGCTGTGTTCCAATAACTCTTCATTTGAAAACACAGGGAGCTGGTTGGTTGCATGCCAACTTTTGCTGATTCCTGAAAGAGATTATCATAAGCTTAATTGGTACTTTTGAAAATGAGGTATATGTTATAAATTTGACATCAAATATCTGTGATACATAATACCTTCTCTTAAAATACTCTACCATTATTTAATGATAGCTAAGTAGACCAGTAATTTCTGTTAGTAAATGTCTTCATTTGCTAACATTATTTATTCAACAAATGCTCATAAAGTAAAAATCAAATCCTAAACATTGTACTTGTACCAAGATAACAAAGATTAATAAGGCATAATCCTTTTTAAAATGGAAACAAACAAAATACATATATATTTTCATGATATGTATGTATTCTTATGTGGGATTAACATCATGGGTCTATAAAAGAATCCATGGCCATGGTAGATTATATTAATTGTCACATTATTTGCCACCCCCCTCCCCAGAGGTGCAGTATATTTTTCCACCCCTTGAGTCAGTATATTTTCCCACCTCTGGGCCATATAATTTGCTCTGACAATGGGACATTAATAAACATGATGCTAGCAAAAGCTTGGAAAGTTCTTTGCCCACACTTATTGCTCTTTTGGATTGTGAGACCACCAAGTAACGAAGCCCAGGTTAGACTGATGGAAAGTGAGAAAATGCATGGAGCCATCACATCTAGAATATGTGCCATCACATTGGATTCTCTTGATAAACCAGCTTACCAGATATGTGAAGGAGACCGCCTTAAGCCATGCCACCCCAGATGAGACTCCTGCTAACCAGAAATATCATCCAGACTGAAACAGACCAGATTAATTGTCTTCCTAACCCACAGAATCATGAGAAATACCAAATGTTTTTAATTTAAGTCATTAAGTTTTGGGGTGGTTTATTATGCATCTTGAAGTAATAGCTATTGTTACATCAATTGGAACACATATAAGATTTGGCATATATATAGGTGTATTAGTCAGCCAACGGGGTGCTGATGCAAAATACCAATAATCAGTCGGTTTTTATAAAGGGTATTTATTTGAAGTAGGAGCCCACAGTTACCAGGCCATAAAGCACAAGTTACTTCCCTCACCAAACTCTGCAAGGGTTCCGGTTTCCTGGGTTCCTTACTTCCGGGGGCTTCATTCTCTCCAGGTTCAGCTGCTTGGTCTCTCCACAAGGCCAGCTGTAGACTATTAGGTGAACGGCTTGCTTCTTTTCCTGGGGCCTTCTCTCCTTCCTCACCACCAAGTTCCTCTGTGGGCTTACTGCCCTGGGCTCCAGCATCAAAACTCTGCATCAGAACTCCAACTCAAAAACTCCAACTCTGTCCTTTGCCGTGTCTTTTATCTTTCATTCCTCACCAACCAAGGGGTGGGGCTCAATGCCCTACTGATATGGCCCAATCAAAGCCCTGATCATAACTTAATCATGCCCAGATGAACAGACCAGTTTACAAGCATAATCCAATATCTATTCTTGGAATTCATTACTGTATTAAACTGCCAAACTGCTACAACAGGTATATTTATGTGCATGTATGCATATGTGTGTGTGTGTTATGCAGTATATATATTTATATAACAAATACATCCGCAGCCTTCTATAATTTTATAACTCTTTAATGTACATCCCAGTTCTGTAGCTAAATCAAAATATTCTATCAAGGATGCCAACTAGTTTAGCATTGACATTATTGACATTCTTCAGCTACTGACACTCTCCAGCCATTTTTTTTTTTCCAGGAGAAATAAAAGGAATGAAAAAACAGGCACTGCAATGAACTTTTGCCCAAAATTAAAATGTGTAACATTTAAAAATATGCTATGTACCATATGCCACATTGGCTTCTATTATTCCAGTAACTCATAGCATTTCTAGATGCCAGCAAAACTTAGTAGCCTGTACAATATGTTCCTCACTTCACTGGCATTAGTAATTGCTTTATGTTATATTACTAACTGTTAGTAAAAGGGATGAAGTTTCTGACCATTTGGAGGGCCATTAATTCCTATAGCTCATTTAGTAACAATTCCTATGGTATGTACTAGTGACACTCAAGGGCCTGTAAAAGATAATTCTCCCATAAGAGCTGAATAATTCTTCCTTTTTCATACATATAAAAAAGACATAACAAGCACAAGGCAGGTCTTTTCTGAGCAGTAAATTTTAATTCTAGGGCTAGTGGATGCCCAACTAACCTTCCAGCTCAGAATGGGAATCACCGGGAAAGAGACAAGGTTCTCATCTGTCTGAGAATCCCACAGCATCTAGAAGCTTTGTCAAATCCTAAGGAAGGGCACACTCTTTCCTATGCTAGCTCATCAGAATCCCTATATGGTGCTCTCATTTGTTGCTGCGTCTGTGAATGAGCTGAAATTATCTTGAGGACTGTAAGGAGGGCAGCCTTTCTAGTACACCTCCATTTTCATTTTGTTCGTGGGAGAGCAGTATATTTGTGCTACTGGAAAAGAAGCAATGTGGATAAACTACAACAGTGGGGATGCTTCTCCTCAACCTCCTGTCATTTCTGTAAAAAAAAGTGAAGAATACCCAGATGAAGTTGACAGAGCCAAAACTCTACTCAGAATTTTTGGAACTTCTGAATGTCAGGACCACAATTTTCTGGCACTATATCAGTTATTTATTACTCCATAAAAAAATCACCCCAAAAGTCAGAGGTTTAAAAAAATGAGTTGTAAGTTATGATTCTGTCATTTAGCTGAGTGATTCCTTCTGGTTTTATTTGGGCTCATGTGGCTACATTCAGCTGGAAGGTCAACTAGATTGGAAAGTCCAAGATAGCTTGAAGGGTGGTGCTTTCTCCACGAGTTCCCTAATCCTCCAGTAGGCTAGTCTGGCTTCCTTACATGTTAACTTCAGGCAGGAAGGGAGGAAACTGCAGGGCTTCTTGAAGCCTAAGCTCCAGAATTTGTACAATGTTACCGATGCCGTGTTATCCTATTGGTCTCAGTGAACCGTGGCCTGCCCAGATTTAAGAGGATAAAGAAGTAGACCCCATCTTTGTGTGGAAAAAGTGGCAAAAAGACATCAGAAAGGGAAGAATCTGTGGTCATTAAAGAATCCATGAATTCCTTCTTTATGGCATAACTTCAAAAAATCTGCTTCTGTTGGTATTAAGATCAAAGAATAATATCCTGTGTTATGAATAGAAATATTTTCCAGAATGTTTTTTTAACAGCATTTCTCAACTAGTGTTCTAAGGGGTGCCTTCTTCCTAAGACAGTCACAGGGAAGATGCAAAAATTGCCCCTGCTTCTCTGAGGTTGGGAAAAGTTACATACTATATTCCACTCTTATTGTTCCACCTAAGCACAATAAAGACTTTCAGTCAATCACTGAAAAAAGGAAACTGTTAAATTTTCTTTTACTCAGCATTTGAGGAGGGGGCACTTGTCACTAGTAATACTTGTCATTAGTAATGTATTCTAGTGTAAAATGTGTTTCAGTTTGGAAAATACTGGGATAGATGAACAGGAAATTTTGGGAAAATGAAAGAAGAGTTTAGCAGGCCAATTACTACCAGCCTGGTCAGCAATGAGAAAATAATCAAGTGCCAGTAAGTATAACTATAATTTAATTGTGCAAAGTACGATTTTCTACTTGGTTTTCTGCTACAATGGAAATATCCTTCCTCTGCTTTCATTTAACATTCATTCTTGATATTTGAATAAGTTGACTGAAGAGGATTCAATAAGTGAAAAGACCCTAATATTCCTGTCGTTCTTTAACTAACGATGAGGCAGCACATACAACAATTAGTAGTAACAAAATGCTCTTCTAATTTGTTTAAATCTGCCATCCCTATAGGGAAGGATATCTATTTCTCAGCAGCATTCCCTGTTGTTTTTTTAAAATATTCTTATATCCACAATAAATTTAGAAAGTTTTATAATTCATCAGAATAAGAATTTTCTCATACTAATTTTCAAAGCAATATCACAGCCTTTATTTCCAGTGTACACATAAAATGCCTGTGACCCGAAATAAATGTGAGTTTAGTAATGGAGTAACTTTACTGGGACAGATGGCATCTCTAACACTATTTAAATACAAGTATACACTGATGACTGCTCAGTCCTCCATAAACGTAACAAATGAGTACATATAAACACATCTTGCATTTTGTAGCCTATTTAAGGTTTGGAATAATATTATGGGACTCTGTATCCAGAAATAATATCACATAAAAGGCAGGCAAGCCTTCATTTTTTTCTTAATTGGGAAGAACATTTCTTTTGGAGAAAACTTATATTGCCTTTAATAATTTTCATCAACTTGAGATCTTTCGTAATGCCACCGCAGAGTATAAAATTTTATTTTCCTTCTGATTGAAATAAGACTTCTGAGTTTAGTAGAAAGGTAATATCAAATCTGTTATTCTAGCAATTTTGCAGGATTCATATTGTAAATACAATGTAATGAGGGGTTCCAAATAGAAAGATATCCATTCGTCTCTAGAGGAGATTAGATCATTTGAATTATCTTGATTTTTTTGGTATATTAATGATCTGAGTTTTTAAAAAAAGATTTACTTATCTACTTTATTTTTCTTAATTTATCCCCCCTTCCCCCAGATCACTCTCTCATCTCTCTGCTCATTGTTTGCTCACCTTCTCCAGGAGGCACCGGGAACTGAACCTGGGACCTCCGACATGGGAGGTGAGTGCCCAACGGCCTGAGCCACATCTGCTTCCCATGGGCTGTGGTGTCTGCTGGCTTGTAGCATCTGCTTATTGTGGTGGGTGTGGTGTTGCTCACTGCGAGCGGGTGCGACGTCTATCTCGTTGCGATAGGTGCAGCCTCTGCTCACCTTCTTTTAGGAGGTACCAGGACCTAAACCTGGGATCTCTCATGTGATAGGCAGGCACCTGACTGGTTGAGCCACATCCACTTCCCTGATCTGGGTTTTTAACTAAATTTTTTTAAATTAATTAATTTATTTATTTTAAAGAAACTTTAGATTATATAAATGTTACCTAGAAAATATAGGGCATTCCCATATGCCCCACTTCCTCCCCCTCCCACACTTTCCCACATTAGTAACATCTTTCATTAGTGTGTACATTTGTTACAATTGATGTACCCATATTAAAGCATTGCCACTAACCGTGGATTATAGTTTACATTAATGTTTACACTCTGTCCCGCCACAATTTTGTAAATTATGACAAAATATATAATGGCCTGTAACTGTCATTGTAACATCATGGAGGACAATTCCAATGTCCTGAAAATGCCCCCATATTACACCTATTTTTCCCTCTCCCTCCCCTCAGAACCTCTGGTGGCCACTGCCTCCACATCAATGATAAAGGTATTTCCATTGCTAGAATAACAATAAGTCTATAGTGGAATAATAGTAAGTCTAATTTAGTCCACTTTCATTCCCCAGTCTTGAGGATTTTGGGATGGTGATGTCCACTCTGCCTCTAATTAAGAGGGGGTTAGATCACATGGGACAGATGGATGGAATTATCTTGCTTGCAGTTGCAGAATCTCTCTGTTCCTTGGGATGGGAGTTGTCGATCATCATCACCTTGTTAGTTGTCCTGGGTGAGTCTAATGAACTGGAGAGTAGGTGTTGCAAGTCTGTTTAGATTTAGGGCCCAGTTGGCACATGGATGGACCAAAGATTTAAGTCTCTTGGACATAAACCTATCAAGTATTGTACTAAATATAGGCTCAAATAGAAGGGGCAGAAGAGCCTTGTATAGGGTAACCACAAATGAGTCAACTCTGTCACACAGGGGAGCATAAATTCCAAGGTAAGACACATTGGCAGGGTGCAAAACTTTTAAGCTACCTGCCCTGCTTATAGTGTCTGGATGTCTCTAGAGTCCTTAGGAGCCCTGCTATTTGAGGCAATGTTTACTGTGGCACTCAATGTGATCCTGCTGAAATGTGCATAAGCGTACCCTCTGGAATGACCTCCTAACTCACTTTGAAATCTCTTAGCCATAAGAACTCAGTTGTATTTACCATTTCCCCCTTATGGTCAAAGTTTTTTTCCAGGTTCATTGCTAATTGGTGCTTGGTACTAATTCCCTTGGTGCCAGGGAGGCTCATCCCTGGGAGTCATGTCCCTGCCAGGGAAAGGTAATAAATTTATATGCTGAATTTGGCTTAGAGAGAGGCCAGATTTGAGCAACAAGGAGGCCCTCAGGAGGTTACTCTAAGGCAACCTATAATACTAGGCTAAGTTTCAATTTCACAAGGAAAGGTTCATAAGTACAATGATCAATATCAAGGGCCTGGTGCAATAGTTTGTCCTTCTTCACTAGGCACTGCCACTGTACTCTGGGGGTTCTTGCAGTCCCATTAGAGAATGTAGCAGAACCACCCAGGATGGGAATTTGATATTCTTTCGGTTATTGTGAGGATCTTCGCCCACCATGACAATGCCCCATGAACACTTGAACACATTCATATGCCTTAGATGTAAGCCCCAGATGAACCACCTTCCATGCATCCCGCCGTCACTGGCACCCTGCACCAGTGTTCCTCACCTGCAACAGTTGTAACCCTTCTGTGATCTAAAACCTCTCCAAAGATGAAGCTAAGAAAATAGCCAAATAAAAATAATAAGAAACTGAAATAATAATGATAGTTTTAAAGTAATATATAAAATACAAAAGAAATTTTTAAAATATTAAATAATAAACTTTTTCGATATTATGTCTTTCATCACTGTAAGATCTCCTGTCTTGTATGCACAGTGACATTTTCTTTCGTATAATCCCCCGGTGTCTTTTTTTTATTTTATTTTCATTTTGTCTTCAAAGAAGCTTTAGGTTACAGAAAAGTCATGCAGAGAATATATGGGATTCCCATATACCCAATACCCTCCCTCTGTTCCCCTCCCCCCATTAATAACATTTTACATGTGGGTGGTACTTTTGTTACAACTAATGTACAAGTATTGAGCATTACTACTAACCATGGTCAATGGATTACATTGTGATTTACATTTTGGACCATACACTTTTAAAAATTTTCACGAAATTAAAAATGGCCTGTATCCATTACTGTGAGATCATGCAGAACAATTCTAATGCCCTAAAAATGCCCTATGTTCCATATATTCTTTTCTTCCCTCCACCTCCCCTCAGGGCATATGGTAACCACTAAGTTTCACTTTTGAAGAATATTATTCATAGTTACTTGCAATAATATTGAGGGCTTTGACATATTCATCTCTTTTCTTTTATTAGGCACTGCCTATGATCTCGAGAGACTAATGACCTTCTATTTGAGATCATAGCATGACTCCCCAGGATGGGAGTTTAATATTTTCTTGTTCATTGTATGGGTCTCCACCCACTGATATAACACACTATGAAAAGATGAACACTACATATTCCAAAGAAGCCTGCCCCAGGTGCTCCCTGTCCTATATGCACCACCCCACATCCATCACCCTACACCAGTAATCCTCTCCTTCCATATTTGACAAAAGAACATTCCCAACATTATAGTTTTAACCACAGACCTGCAAATCCCTAGAGGCCACCTGCTCCTTCCCCTGACCCTCCCCACAGTTCCATGGAGAGTCAAACCTAATCTCTCCACCCTACCCCCCTCACAGACCAACACCACTGAACCCAATAGCACCACTATCACACCCATGTACTGCACAGCTACACCCTTCCACCTTATCATAGATTTTGCCCATATGGGCATTGGCTCACAACCCTCTACTCCATTTCTGTCTCCTGTAAACCTACCTTCCAGACTTTAGCTCTATGAGTCTGATTAATTTGCTTAATTTATATCAGTGAAGTTATGTAGTATTTGTCCTTCAGTGCCTGGCTTACTTCACTCAACATAAGGTCTTCAAGATTCATCCATAGTATCCCGTGTGTTAATACTGCATTCCTTCTTACAGCTGAGTAATATTCCATTGTATGTATATACCACAATTTGCTTATCCATTCATCTGTTGATAAGCATTTTGGTTACCTCCAACTTTTGGCGATGGTAAATAATGCTGCTATAAACTTTGGTGTGCATATATCTGTTCATGTCCCTGCTTTCAATTCTTCTGGGTATATACCCAACAGTGGGATTCCTAGATCATATGGTAGTTCTATAGTTAGCTTCCTGAGGAACCGCCAAACTATCCTCCACAATGGCTACACCATTCCACATTACCACCAACAATGGATAAGTGTTCTCTTTCCTCCACATCCTCTCCAACACTTGTATTCCTCTGTTTTTTTCATAGCCGCCATCTAGTGGATGTAAGATGATATCTCATTGTAGTTTTGATTGGCATTTCCCTAATACCTAGTGATGTTCAGCATCTTTTCATTTCAAAGGGCTTTTTAGCCCTTTGTATTTCTCTTTGGAGAAATGTCTATTCAAATCTCTTGCCCAATTTTTAAATTGGTTGTTTGTCTTTTCATTTTTGAGATGTAGGATTTCTTTATATATGTTGGATATTAGGCCCCAATTGGATAGATGGTTACCAAATATTTTCTCCCATTGTATAGGCTGCCTTTTCTCTCTCTTTACAAACTCCTTTGAAGTACAAAAGTTTTTAATTTTGAGGAGGTTCCATTAATCTATTTTTTCTTTTGTTGCTTGTGGTTTGGGTGTAAAGTTTATGAAACCATTTCCTACATGATCTTGAGATGCTTGCCTACATTATATACCAGGAGATTTATGGTCTTGGCTCTTATATTTAGGTCTTTGATCCTTTAGTTAATTTTTGTATAGGGCATTTGATGGTAATCTTCTCCTATTCTTTTGGATATGGATAGCTAGTTCTCCAAGCATCATTTGTTGAAGAGGCCATTTTCTCCCAGTTGAGTAGGCTTGGTGGACTTGTTGAATATCAGTTAAACATATATGTGAGGATCTATATCAGAACTCTAAATTATGTTTCTTTGGTCAGTATATCTATCCTTGTGCCAATACCATGCAGTTTTGACCACTGTAGCTTTGTAGTATGTTTTAAAGTCAGGTAGCATGCCTCCTCCTATTTACTTTTTTTTTTCAATATGTCTTTTGCTGTTTGGGGCTCCTTGCCTTTCCAAATAAATTTCATAGTTAGCTTTTCCAATTCAGTAAAAAGTGCTGTGGTAATTTTTATTGGGATTACATTAAATCTGTAAATAAGTTTGGGTTAGATAAATATCTTAACGATGTTTAATCTTCCTATCCATGAACAGGAAATATTCTTCCATTTATTTAGGCCTCCTTTGATTTCCTTAAACAATGTTGTTTAGTTTTCTGCATTCAAGTCCTTTACATCTTTAGTTAAGTTTATTCCTAGATATATGATTCTTTTAGTTGCTATTGTAAATGAAATTTTTTTCTTGGTTTCCTCCTCAGATTACTCATTATTGTTGTAAAGAAATGCTACTGATTTTTTGCATGTTGCTCTTATATCCTTCTACTTTTCTGAACTCATTTATCAGCTCGAGAACTTTGTTGTAGATTTCTCAGGGCTTTCTATGTACAGCATCATGTCATCTGCAAATAGTGAAATTTTTAATTCTTCCTTTCAAATTTGGATGCTTTTTATAACTTTTTCTTGCCTAAGTGTTCAAGCAAGTACATCTAACACAATGTTAAATAAGAGCAGTGACATTGGGCATCCTTGTCTTGTTCCAGATATTAGAGGAAAAGCTTTTAGCATTTCACCATTGAATATGATGTTTGCTGTGGGTTTTTCACATATACCCTTTATCATGTTGAGGAAGTTTCCTTCTATTCCTATCTTTTAAAGTGTTTTTATCAGGAAAGGGTCCAGTATTTTGTCAAATGCATTTTCTGCATCAATAGAGATTATCATATGATTTTGTTCTTTCAATCATGGATTGATTTTCTTATGTCTAACCATTCTTGCATACCAGGGATGAAACCCACTTGGTCATGGTATATAATTGGTTTAGTGTGTTGTTGAATATGATTAGCAAGTATTTTGTTGAGGATTTTAGCATCTAGGTTCATTAGAGATATTGGTCTATAGTTTTTCTTTCTTATGTCATCTTTATTTGGCTTTGGTAAAAAGAGTCATGTTGACATCATAGAATGAGTTAAGCAATGTTCCCTCCATTTCTGTTTTTTTGAAGAGTTTAAACAGGATTGGCATTAGTTCTTTCTGGAATGATTGGTAGAATTCACCTGTGAAGCCCTCTTGTCCTAGCCTCTTCTTAGTTGGGAAGTTTTTGATGACTAATTCAATCTTGTTACTTGAGATTGTTCTGTTGAGTTCATCAGTTTCTTCTTTCATCAATGTATACTGCTTGTGTGTTTCTAGGAATTCGTCCATTTCATCAAGTTATCCATCTTGTTGGCATTCAGTTTTTCAAAGTACCCTGTTATGATACTGTATTTCTGAAGGGTCACTGCTGATAACTCATTCTTCATTTCTTATTTAATGTATTTGCATCTTCTCTCTTTTTTTCTTTGTTAGTCTGGCTAAAGATTTGTCAATTTTATTAATCTCAAAGAACCAGCTTTTGGTGTTGTTAATATTTTCTTTCTTATTTACAATTTCATTTAGTTCTGTTTTAATCTTTTTTATCTCCTTTCTACTTGCTTTGGGATTAGTTTGTTATTCGTTTTCTAATTCCTCTGGGTGTGCAGTTAGGTCTTTAATTTTAGTTCTTTCTTCTTTTTTAATATAGGCATTTATGACTATAAATTTCCCTCTCAGTACTGCTTTTACTGCATCCCATATGTTTTGATATATTCTGTTGTCATTTTCATTCATTTCAAGATAGTTACTGATTTCTTTTGCAATTTCCTCCTTTATCCACTGATTGTGTAATAGTATGTTGTTTAACTTCCATATCTTTGTGCCTCATCTGATTGTCTGTTCCTTACTGATTTCCAGCTTCATTCCATGGTGGTCAGAAAAATTACTTTGTACAATTTCAATCTTTCTTAATTAGTTGAGAGTTTCTGTGGCCTAGCATGTGGCCTATCCAGGAGAATGTTCCATGTGTATTCAAGAAGAATGTATATCCTGCTCTATTTGGGTGTAATGTTCTGTATATGCCTATTAGGTCTTGATTCTCTAAAATATTATTCAAGGTCTCTGTTTCTTTATTGATCCTCTGTCAAGATGTTCTGTGTATGTAAGTCACAGTAATGAACAATAAAATTGTTTTGAATATTAAAAAAAAAAAAGATGTTCTGTGTATTGGTGATAATGGTGTATTAATGCCCCCCACTATAATTGTATAGGCATCTATTTCTCTACTTAATTTTTCCAATGTTTGCCCCATGTATTTTGAGGTGTCATGGTTAGGTGCATATATGTTTATGATTGTTTTTTCTTCTTGATAGATTACTCCTTTTATTAATATATAGTGTCCTTCTTTGTCTCTTACAATTGTTTTGCATTTAAAGTGTCCTTTGTCCTATGTTAATATAGTCACTCCTGTCCTTTTTTGATTATTGTTTGCATGTAAAGACATTTTCCAACCATTCTTGCAACCTCATTGCATCCCTGTGTCTAAGGTAAGTTTTTTATAAACAGCAAATAGATGGGTCATATTTCCTTATCTATTCTGCCTATCTGTTTCTCTTGATTAGAAAGTTTAATCCATTAACATCCAATGTTATTATTGCCAAAGAATTATTTACATTAGCCATATTTTCTTTAGGTTTATGTTTGGCATATGTTGCTTTTATTTCTCTTTTTATATTTTTAGTTATTCTTAGCAAAAATCTTCTTTCCTACACTCTCCTCCAGCCCTCTATCTCCTGTTTTTTCCTTTCAATCTGCAGAGCTCCTTTTAGTATTTCTTGAAGGGCAGCTTTCTTGTTGACAAACTCTCTTAATTTCTGTTTATCTGTGAATATTTTGAACTCTCCCTCATTTTTGAATGCCAGCTTTGGAGGACAGAGAATTCTGGGCTGGAAGTTTTTTTTCTTTTAGCACCTTAACTATGTTATACCACTGCCTAATTGCCCCCATGGTTTCATTGAGAAATCAGCACATAACCTTATCGAGCTTCCCTTGTATATGATGGATCTCTTTTCTCTTGCTGCTTTTAGTATCCTCTCTTTGTCACGAGCTTTGGATAATTTGACAAGTATTTGTCTTGGGGTAGGCCTGTTAAGATTTATATTGTTTTGGGTGCGCTGTGCTTCCTGGACATGTACATCCAGGCCCCTCAAAAGAGTTGGGAATTTTCAGCCATTATTTCCTCCAACACTCCTTCTGTTATATTTCCTTTCTCTTCTTGCTCTGGGATGCCTATAAAGCATATATTTATGCATTTTGTGTTGTCATTCAAATCCCTAAGTCCCTGCTGGATTTTTTCTTTTTATCTATCTGTTCTACTATTTGTTTGATTTCAGGTGTACTGTCTTTGACATCATCAATTATTTCCTCTGTCTGTTCAAATCTGCTGTTATGTGCTTCTAGTGTATATTTGATTTCTTGCATTGTGCTATTCAACACCATCAGATCCTTTATCTTTTTATGCATGTTTATAATTTCTTCAGTATGTTTCCCCCATGTCTTCTTTTTTTTATTTTTTAAAATTTGTTGAATTATATCACTCATACATGAACATACATAAACAATAAGTATATAGCAATAGTTGTGAACTTACAAAACACCCATATATAATATATAAGACTCTCATACCTCACTCTACCACCAATACCTTGCATTGTTGTTAAACATTTTTAACTAATGATTAAAGAGCATCTTCAAAATATAACTACTAACCAACGTATTTTTCCCCAACCCACCCTTTTATTATTATTATTTTTATGTCATTTATACATGAATATACATAAACAATAAGTGTATAGTAAAAGTTATAAAATTACAAAGCAAACATTCATAACATCATGCAGGGGTCCCATACATCAACCCTCCACCAACACCTTGCATTGTTATAAGATATTTATTACACATTATGAAAGAATATTGTCAAAATCTTACTACTAACTATAGTCCTTACCTTACATTTGTGTATTTTTCCCTCAACCCACCCTATTATTATTTTTTAAATATATTTTTATGACAGAAGTTGTAAACTTACAAAACAATCATGCACATGTGGAGAATTCCCAAACAACACCCCTCTATCAACACACCACACTGTGTTGAAACATTTGCTACAGATTATGAGATAATATCATTCGATTATTACCAGCTCCATAGCATACATTTGGCACACATTTTCCATACTCCCCCATTCTCAACACAGTACATCTTTGGCATAGATGCAAGAATATTATAATATTATTGTTAACCACAGTCCATAGGTCACTCCAGTTGTATTTTTCCCATGCTTCTCCACTTTCCCATCACCCTGCAATAGTGGTGGACATCTGTTCTAGCTCATAAAGGACACTCTTGCATCTGTACCATCAGCCATAATTCTCATCCACCTCTGGTTTACTGTGCTATTCAGTCCCTAGATTATTCTCTAGCTTTCTGTCAATTGGCATTTACATCCCTAGACTACCATTTTCAGCCAAATCCCCATTTATAAACCAACTGTTACTCACTATAAAGTGTTACCATTAGCTCTGTACATTTCCACACTTTTACAGTAAAGCTAATTAAAACTTCTACATACATTAAATATCAGTGGTCCATCTCAGTCCTCTTCTTATCTCCTTTAAAAGTTGACCACCTATCACCAGTCTTGAAGATATTTTCCTACATTTTCTTCTAGAAGCTTTATGGTTCTTGCTTTTGAATTTAGGTTTTTGATTCATTTTGAGTTAATTTTTTAAATAAGATGTGAAATAGGGATTCCCTTTCTTTCTTTTGCTATGGATATCCAGTTTTCTCAGCACCATTTGTTGAATGGACAATTCTGCCTGAGCTGGGTGAGTTTGACAGGCTTGTAAAAAATCACTTGACCATAGATGTTAGGGTCTGTTTCTGAACCATCAATACGTGTCTGTCTTTATGCCAGTACCATGCTGTTTTTACCACTGTAGCTAGGTAGTATGACTTAAAGTCTGGAAATGAGAGTCCTCCATTTTCGCTTTTCCTTTTTAAGATGTTTCTGGCTATTCAGGACCCCTTACCCTTCTAAATAAATGTGATAATCATGCTTTCTATTTATTTTAAAAATGCTGGTTGGATTTTTATTGGGATTGCATTGAATCTGAATATCAGTTTAAGTAGAATTGACATCTTAATGATATTTAGTCTCCCAATCTGTGAGTATGGAATGTTCTTCCAATTATTTAGGTCTTTTTTAAATTTCTTTTAACAATGAGCTGTAGTTTTCTGACTACAACTGCTTTACATCATTGGTTAAGTTTATTCCTGAATATTTGAATTTTATCTGTCATATTTTATTTTCACCACTCTTTTGACACTTTTAGTTTACTTTTATTGATATAATCTTCATTTCCAGACTTTTTTCCAGGCCTCTTTCTCCTGTCTTTTCTTTTCAGGCTGTAGCATGCCCTTTAGTATTTCCTGCAAAGCAGGTGTATTGGGTTACAAACTCTCTCAGTTTCTGTTTATCTGTGAATATTCCAAACTTGTCCTCCTTTTTGAAAGACAATCTGGATATAAGATTCTTGGCTGGAAGATTTTCTCTTGCAGTATCTTAAATATATCATACCACTGTCTTCTTGCCTTCATGGTTTCTGGTGAGAAATCACTTAATCGTATTAGGTATCTCTTATATGTTACACATTGCTTTTCTCTTGCTGCTCTCAGAATACTTTGTCTTTGGCATTTAACATTCTGATTAGTATGTGTCTCAGAGTTGTTCTACCTGAATTTTTTCAGGTGGGAGTAAGTCATGCTTCTTGGACATGGAAATCTATGTCCTTCAATAGGGTTCGGAAATTTTCTACCATTATTTCTACAAATATTCCTTCTGCCCCTTTTCCCTTCTTCCTCTGGGACTCCCATGACATGTATATCTGCATGTCTCTTGCTATCGTTTAGTACCTTGAGAACTTGTTTAAGTTTTTCCAAACCTTTCTTCATCTGTTCTTTTGTATGTTCACTTTCAGAGGCCAGTTCTTCAAGCTCACTGATCCTTTCTTCTGCCTCCTCAGATCTCCTACTATACGATTCCATTGTATTTTTAATTTCATTTATTGCACCTTTCCTTCCCATTAGATCTGCTATTTTTCTATATATGCTTTCAAATTCTTCTTTTTGCTCATCTTGTGTCTTCTTAATATCCTTAATATCTTTGACCATTTCATTGACTTCATTAAGATTTTTTGCACATATGATTAGTTGTCACAACTCCTTTATGTCATCTGGAGGCTTATCTTTTTTCTTTAACTGGGCCATAACTTCCTGTTTTTTGGTGTGGATTGTAATTTTTTGTTGGAGTCTTGGCATCTGGCTTACTAGAGTAATTATACTGGGTGCTGTTTTTCTCTTTAGTTTAGGGCTTCCTTCTCTTTCTTTCTTGCTCATTGTATAGTAGGAGCCAAGGGTGTAGTTTGTGCTATAACCTGTGGAGGCTAAAGCTGCCCTCATTGGTCCAGGGACAAATGAAGCTTCTCCCAACTTTCTCCTTTGCCAGGGATAGGGACAGGGCCACAGCTCTGTTGGATAATCCAACTCATGCAGGCCTAGACTGTAGCTGCCCAGAGAAACTGATGAAGCTTCATGCCCCTTTATCCCCTGCCTGGGGCAGAGATGGAGCTGCAGGTGTGGGCAGCAGTCTTTACAGTGCAGGTCCAAGATGACCACAGTTGCCCTGGTAGACTTCTGATTATTCAGTCTTTGCAAACCAAATGTACCTGCAGTTACCTGGATAGGCTGGTGCAGGGCCCACCAGCTTCTTCCCTGCTAGAGGTGAGGCTGAAGCTTAGACTAGGGCTGCAGGCCATTCTGGGTAAAAGAAACCAGTCTCTACCAACACTGTGATTTTCAGTAAGCTGTACTTCCCCTCATGCTGGGGGTGGAGTAAAAATTGTGGCTACCGGCTTCCTTCTGATTTGTATGTGCTCAAACTTTAGCTGTTCTTAGGGTTATACTTTAGCCAGCCGAATTTACTAATCAGTAGCTGAAATCGGTGGCCAACCTTCTCTTCCTCCCCTGTTTCTGGGAAATAGAGCTTTCAATTCCTGCCACAGAATGGCTCCTGGGGTGGCTTGCGCTGCGAAAGAAGGGTGATCACAAGTCTCCGCTATGTGGGCTGTATTTTCCCAGAGAGGCTGGTGCAGCTCCCCCCAGCTTCCTCCCTGCCCAAGGTAGGCCCCGGCCTTAGGCTAGAGCTGCAATCTGATCTATATAAAAAGAAGCCGAAAGAAAAAAAAAAAAGAAGAAGCCGGTCCCAACCAGCGCTGTGATTTTCAGTCAGCCCCGCTTCCTCTCGTGTCAGGTGCGGAGTTAAGATGGCAGCTACCGTCCTCTTTCTGACTTGGACAGGTTCAAACTTTAGCTGTTCTTAGGATTATACTTTAACCCACCAAATTTACTAATCAGTAGCTGAAGTTGGTGCCCAACCGTCTCTTCTTCCCCTGTTTTTTGGGAAGTGGGCTTCCAATTCCAGCCACGGAATAGCTCCCGAGGTGGCTTGTGCCTCCAGTGGAGGATGGCAATGGCCTCTGTGGCGTGGCATGCTCTACTTATGAATCTTCTCTGCAAAAGGGCAGTCTCCTCCTTCCATTCTTTCAAGGATGTTGCAGGATGCACTTCTGGTCTCCTGGAGCCCCCAAGCCCCAATCACTTCATTAAGTTGATTCATCACATTTGTTTGGGCATCCCTGATTAGTTGTTCTATGTTCTGCATCTCCTTCTATTTTTAGTTTGTTCGTTAGACTGGCCATGTCTTCCGTTTCTTAGTATGGCTTGTAATTTTTTGTTGGTGTCTAGGCATCTGTTTATCTTGATGTGCTTGTTTGGTTGGTTAGCTTCTCTTTCTACTCTAGGTCTTTAGTGTGTGTGTGTGTGTGTGTGTGTGTATGGTAAGGTTCCTTTTTGCCACTTGGTTTCTCTTATCATATCTCCATGCAGTTGTCTGTGTTCCCTTGACAAAAAAATATTAGGACCAGAGAAAAGGAAAGAGATAATAAGAAAAAAGATTAATCGTAATAATAATAAAGAAAAAAGGTAGAAGAGGAACTGTACAAAGTTAGTAAAATAAATAAGCAATGTGAGAAAAATTTTTTTAAAGTACAAAGAAATAAGAATAAAAAAGGTGGAATAAAAAATGAAACAAGGAACAAAAGAGGAAAAAAAAATAGAGTGAGTCATAAGGCCGGAATGATGAGAAGAGAGGAAAAGAGAAAATGAAAAAAAAGAGTGATTGAATTAAAAAAAAATGAAGACCAAACAAAAAGAGGTGGAATGAAAGATGAAAATAAAAAATATCAGAAAACAGAAGACAGAAAAATGAAGGAAAGAAAATAAATAAAGTACATAGAAAAAAAATAAGTAAAAGAAAAAGAAAGGAAACAAAGAAGGGGGAAAGACAACATACTAGAAACAAAACAACAACAGTATAAACAACCTAGGAAAGACAGTCTTCCCTCTTAAGACCCTAAAGAACTTCTCAGGCTGCTGGTGTTCATCAGTCAATCACCCTTCAGCCTGCCTTCTACATGTGATGTACCGGGTTTAGCAAATAAAATAAAGAAAAAGAAAAGGGGGGGGGGGGAGGAAGAACCAATAAAAAAATAAAAATATAAGTAACAGATCCAAGAAAACCTAAAACAAGAAAAAAACCTGTCTATATGGTCCCTGTCATAAGGTACCACCTGGGTTCCTGATAACCCTAGTGGATCACTCTCTGGATCACTTCTCTAAGGAGACCCAGGAATTAAACCAGGGACCTTGTGTATGCAAGGCATTAATTCCTCCACTGAGTACACTGACTTCACAGCTTAAGCAGGCTTCAGAAAGCTTATCTTGCACTATCTGCCCTTCCTCCCTCTGTCAGGCTAGTCTTCTAACAGCTTGCCAAGCCAGGCTGCTTAGCACCTGTCTCTGTCTACTCTCTACCTTAGTTCCTCTCTCTCCCAGGTTGGCGAGATGTGACAGCCTGCCTGATCAGATCTCCCTTCCCCTCTCCCCAGCTCAGTGCCACTCATGAACCCTCTGAGATTCAAAGGGGGCTCAGCTGGCCAAACTCACTGAAAAGAAACCACTCTCTACTCTCCGCCAGACCCCTCTTCCTCCCCAGGAATGCTCGGTCCCACTCCTTTGGTTGCAGTGAGTCAGGGGCTTTGCCATGGCTATTTGTCTTGAGGGTGGAGTATATGTGCCATTTCCAGCCACAGGGGTGCTAACTCATGGTTTTCCTTTGACTTCTTTATCTGTCTAGTTCTCTCCTGGATGATGCATAGCACTTTACCAAAGCAGCTCCCTCGGATAGGTTTTTTCCTTTACTGCATTTTTTTGTGTGTGTGGCAGTTGGACTCTGCCTACCTACTTTGATGTCATTTTCCCAGAAGTCCAAAAAATGTTTTTAAATAATAGAACAATATCAAATTAGCTTGACAATTCTAATAACTACCATACAATTTCAGAATTAATATTTTCCATTGGAAATGGAAATGGGAAGATCGTAGTAAACTCGTATCATGTTTTAGGCAATACTCAAGACATGGCTAAAAGAGGGAGAGTAAAAAATCAGTGAACATGAATGACACTTATAGTTATGATGGAGTCACTGGGACTTAGTTATCCCAATCTTAAAAAAAATAAAAACTGGGAAAAATATATGAAACCATGATTTTCAGAAATTTGACAAAAGTCATACAGCACAGTGATCCCTGAGAGAAGGGAAACAGGAGAACCCTTTGATAGTCCCATGTAACTGCTTAGTAAGAGTTTCATGACCATAGAACTGAGAGGTTACAGAGTTGAAAATGAGGGGAAGCCAAAGAAGCTAGATTATCAGGGATGAGTACTACAGAGGAGACAGCTTCACAAAGGGGAGAACTCCTCAAGCTAAGTTTCTAGAAATCTGCAAAAGTTTCTTCCTTGGTCTTCATCTAAGTTCTGATTAGCATAGGTATTTGAGGATGAGAGGAGAACTACTTGATAGGAGCAGGTAGAATAATCTCTGGAGCTCATGTAGAGCCAGAAATAGTTTCTACTTTTACCAGCAAGAGTGGGAAAAACTCATAATACATCGGGTTCCAGGTATAGTACCCAAATGGTATTGCTGGTACTTTTGCCCATTCCTCCTGATAAGTACAAATTCAAACTCTGAACACATAAGGAGATTCTGAAAGGTAGAGAGAAGAAGGCAGACCAGCTTTAGATTGTAACACTTGAGGAATGATATGGAAGTGAATTCCCTGGTAGTCCTGTTGCCTCATAGTTTCTAGGCTAAGTGATAGAGAAACCAGTAACCTGAAAACACCAACAGGAGAAGCCATAAAAACCCCAATAAAAGCCAGCTCTCTTGAGCTAAATAACAAGGAAAGAGGCAGTCTAGAAAGATAAAAAATAACCAGTCCACTCCAGCAACCACCAGAAAAACTGTGACCTTACTCCCATTCCCACCAGCAAAGACTCAGTTGGGAGCCTAGACTTCTGTCCTTGCCAGGCTAAAATGAGGCACTCCAACACCCCTGCCATGGTGGTGTCAGAGAAGACAGAGTGGGGAGCTAGAACTTTTTCTCTCTGCCAGGTGGTAAATGAGGTCCACCATCATGGCTTCAGTAGAAACAATGTGGAGGGTCTGGACTTAATCCTTATGTACAGTAAAGAGGCAACCCTTCCACCCCCAGCCCTGAAATAGTATAAAAGGAGGACTGGTGACGAGTCATGACTTTGAACACCACTCAGCACTAGCAAAACACTCTCTGCCCTATCAGCAGAGACAATGTGGGGCACCACTTCCTGGCACAAAGCACTCCTTAACCTCCTCATTGGGGTGGTATAAAATGAGGCCTAGTGGAGGTTCAGAACTTTTGCCACCATCCAGCAATTATGAAGCCTCTCTTACTCAATGTGAGTGTAGGCCATGTAAGGAACAGTAACGAGGAGCCCCTCTCCCCAGAGGTGTCACTAGTGGCTAAGTGGGGTATCTGTCCTTTCACCCCTGTCTGGCATGAATGAGGGGGCTTCAGTACTGAGGCATAGGTTGGCTGTACAGTCTCCTATCTCATTTCTCTGACACAGTGTCATCTTCCCCACAAATATCCAGCCGATCATTTCCAGAACAACCATCCTAAAACACACCGGTTTCCTCAGGTTATCTGGGTTTTCATATATTGGAATAACCCTGTCCTTCTAAGCCCTATCTAAACTTCATAAACTTTATAACATTTGCCACCCCTGCTACTTCCCACTGCCTGCTATACAATATCACTTACCATTTTTAATAGCTTTAACTCTTGTCATTTGCATGGGACATACTCATTCTCAGACTAGTCTCTAATCTCAGCCCTCTCCCTAGTAGAAATTCCAACTTATTTTGGTATATCTGAATTTTATCCTTTTATACTGAAATCAAACTCTGTCTCTTCCATGGATCCTGTTTTGGATCATCCAAGGCACACTCATATTCTCCTTTTCTGAATTCCTTTGATGCTTATAATCAACATGTAATTTTTAGGTCTTGTTTATTGATTTTAAGTAACAATTTCAGAGCAAGACGTAATTCTCCTTTTACACTTCAACTACAATTCCAAAGCAATTGGTAAATCTGTAAATAATTACTAGTTTTTTGATTACAAAAATATATATTTTACTTTGGCAAGTATCTCTGCAAATCTGAAAATCAATACCATTTTGAAAATATTTTCTCTATAACTAGTTACATCAGTATCACCATGACTAATTTGTAGATGAATGTGATTATGGTGAAGGAGCTATTCAATTATATGACTCATTCCATACAGATGCAAAGTTAAATAGAGTGTGCTTTTGTTCATATTATCCAGCAACACTATGTCCTAGGTTGTGCTAAACCTTTGCTTTTAGAAATATTCCTCCTGCTTCTGTGAGCCACCCTTGATCACATGCTCCCCAAACTAGCTGAACTTTGGCTGACCTCTCCTGCTTGAGTCCCATAAAATATTCTGCCCTTCTTTCCCAAGTTAAAATGCTCCTGTGGCCACTTCTCAAGCCTGGCATTTTGGAATAAAGGCTTATGATAATGGTGTTCTAGTTGATTTTCTTCCAAAGGCACAATGAGGCAAGGAACTGAGAAGAGGAAAAGGATTGTCTGCAAAAATCTTTAATAGTTATCAAATACTAAGGCAAGAGAAGAACTAATTCTCATCATAAAATGAGGCATCAATATGGATAATTAAATGATTTCATAAAAAGGAAAGTTTAGTCTGAGTAAAAGAACATATCAACTGAAAATAAAAGCTAATCCTCTAAATCCTGTAAGGTAAGCAGTTATTGCCAATTGCTAAAGGTATTTAGGAGTATGACATGTTTGTGTCAGAAGCCAGAAGATACGGTCTCATCAAATTGGTTATCTTCAGAAAGCTGGTTTTTCACCTGGTCTGTGTGTGTATATATCAGTATTCTGCCTTGCGTTTTGAGGAATATGAAGAATACAATTCACCCATTGTGTTTTCTGTAGTTTCTTAATATTTTATATATGTATTTCCATTTTCTGTAATTCACCCCATTTGGTACCAGTCCCCTCATATCCATGGAAAATTCTAAGTTTGGTAACATCAGAGGTGTATTTGGAAACTGTTTAGATGGTAGCAAAATATTTTATGTTTCTTACTATCTTTACAAAGATACCAATTATTTCTTGCAAAATCTGAGCCATTTACAATTCCTGTCATCTGCATATCCATAAAATTTTCTCAAATTCATTCATTTTGCAGTGTTTGGCTTCATTTAGTTACAGCACATTTCTCTCCTGACACAGCCTTACAGTTTGCCTCAAAATTCCTTAAAATGTTTCACATACCGTTATAGTTGAGATGAAGTTGATGATACATCCTTCAACTAAGATCATGGTCCTATATTTCTACTCAGGCTAATCTAAGATAAAAAGGCACTGGTGGAGTATCAGTGTATCACTTGAGTTATGGCAAAACTGGGCTGGAGAATGAGTCTTGGAATTAGTTAGGAAAAAACTTGTATTGCTGTTACAAAGAATTTTATAAATACAATTGATTAGTAAAGACAAAGCATTCTATATGTGTCTAATCCAAGGTGAGCAGCCTAGATGACTAGACAGGTGAACCTCATGCTATCGTTCACTGTGTAAAGTGCCTTCAAGCAAGTCATTCCACTATTGGCTAAGATTGTCCTCATCTGCATGAGCAAAACTCAATCAGAGGCTCAAGATCCAGTTTGTCATAAAATTGGCCATTTGGAGACAGGGGTTTTCTCTTAAACAAGTAAGTTGAAGTTTCACCTATCATTTCCATTGAAGTTTTATTGGTTATAATTTGGGTATATGGCTCCAAAGGAGGCTGGGAAATAAAGTCTCCAGCTCAGGAGTTTTGTGCATTTAAACAATTTTACTGGAGAAAAACAAAGGAAGAATGGATTTTGGTAGAAAATGTGAGGGGGCTAGTAAGGTGAGTTTTGTGCTTTCCTTACCTTCTTCATGGACCACTTTAATGTACCCTAATACTGATGTTAAAGACATTTACATAACCCACAATATAAAATATTCTAGGCTCTATGAGTTAGTTTTATAGGCAGTTGTCAGTGATCCAGATTTTCCCTAAAACCTGGGTAGATGGAGTGATATTTAGGCAAGTTAGTCTAAAGATATGCTTTTCAACATTTTCTTATTTATTTCTTATCCAACTACTATGTCAAATACAAAAAAAAAAAAAGATTACTTTAGCAGACAAAAATACATACAATTAACAGAATATACATTGTGTACATTGTCAGACATTCTGTTAAAGACGTGATTTTTATGAAAATCTATAATGCTTTCTAGAGCACACGTTTCACCTGTGGTAAGTTACTAAAGTAAGAGATATGTTGTGAATTCTCCCCCTGAGAAATAGAGGCTCATGGCCATATATCCAAGGATTTGTGTGTTTGATAGTTAAGGCTGAGGCTGAATGTGATTTTTGTGCAAGAATAACATTAAAGTTTGCAAAATATAGACTTGAAAAAATCTTAAATATGGAATCTGGAAACAAAATTTTAATATAACCAATCATACTATCATAAAGTGATATCAATTTGAGCTTGCTCTTTGCAATTTTTACTTGGAGTCTGCAATTTAGTTAAACTAATGATTCTGGATCACAGAATGTCTGACAGCTTATAAGTCTGCTTCTAGGTGCTATTGTTGATGCAAAGAAACAGAAAGATAAATTGCCTTCCAGAAGTTTAATTATTCTCTGTTGTGGACTCTCTACTTTGAGGGTGGACTTGCTTTTTAAAAATAAATGAAAGGCATTAGAACTTGGTCTAACAAAAAGAATGTGTGAACAGTATGCATAATATTTTATTTATTCAAAACTGATATGATTATAGTGTTGTGGTTTCTATTCTCATGCTTTGTAAATTGATTTTTAGCAACACCAAAAATAGTATTTCTAAAAATATTTGAGAAGTAAAAACCTTAAGTAATAACATAATAAATGATTTCTCATATTGAAATACAAGACTTCATATCAGAATCACATTTTATTATATATTTGTAGGCCCTTTCATGTCCCTTCTCCCTGCTTCACCTCCCGAAATGCCCATTCATTGGATTAGAATTATTTCCAGATTTAAAATAAGAGCCACAAATCCACCTTTACCAGAAAAAAAAATCTTCTGATAAAATTGGACCAATGGAATAATGTTGGTAGTTGCTGAGTCAAAAATGCAAACCAATCTGAATTTATAATATGTATAACTCCCAGGAAACTACCCAAAGATGCTAAAGGGTTTTGTCATATTGCAAATATTTTGCTCAAAACCCGTCATTTGAATGACAGTTTGTTTTGGAAAACTCTCCTTTCAATACCTTTATTTGGTCTAAGTCTATTGCATTTACTTATTTAAAAAGAAAAGAAACAAAAACAATCAAAGCTGTCCTCAGATTGATGTTCCTTCTTGTTAATGTCTCCCTATGAGCGAAAACAACAACCACGCCAATTCACATACATACACACACACTTACAGACACACCCACACACATCCATTAACACATGCTTCTGTACAAACACATTTTTAGATTAATTGTCTGAATTATATTTGGCTTTATGTACAAGTCATAGTGAATGAATGTTACGCTTTAGTTCTAGAGAGTTTCCTCAGTACTATCTCTACAATTATGACTGGGAAACTAATTCCCCAAAGAAAATTTTATTGTTCATCATATATAATAACCTGAAAAGTTAAGGAAAATTATCCTCACCAAAGAGAAAAGCCCAATGAAATAAGAACTAAAAATATTAGGAAATTTCAGCTAAATTATTCAGATATTGCATTTTAATTAGATCATCTGTTTAAAATGCAAGATAACTGGTACCAAGTATTCACTTTATGAAACTGAAGCATTTCCTATTATCCATTATTTATGGCAATCATCTTCTTTCCTATTGCTTTGATTCCCTGTAACCCCCTCTCTTTTACCACCCCCAAATACATCCAGACTACAAAATAGAGTTTCGAGTGTTTAATAAAACTGTGAAATCAAAATAGTCCCTGAAATTGTTTTTAAAATATCTCAGTTAGATTTTTGGTAACATTTAAATGACTTTCTGTTTCCTTATCTGCTTGGTTTGAGTCACAGAGCTGAATGCAGATTCACTGAGAATTAACAATTTTGCGTTACTATGGTAGAGAGTTAGAAAGATAGTTTAGTTCCCTACTGGAGTTTCCATATGTGTTCCTTATAAATGTATAACTGCAAGGGCCATCTGGAACTTAGTGTTGAAGATATATAATCTTTCCTCAGATACAAGTTTCCTTGCCTCACTCTTAATGATTAATTGGGAGCCGAAGTTTCAAATCACAGCATAGGAAAAAAAGAGAAAGGATTCAAATAAAGGAATTCAGTTCAAAGGTACCAGCCTTTATGGAAAGAACATGGGTCAGATATGGTAGGGTTAATGAGTATCACAGTTTGTTTTCTTGATCGGCAGCATAATATGTAAGAACATGGTTCTTGGAGGCCAACGTCAGGTGTTCAAATCTTAGCTCCACAAATCTTTGCCACCTTTCTTATAACAGTTTCCTCAATTGTAAAATTATGTTAATAAAAATCAAATAGTAGAGGGAAATTCAATGATAAAAATATTCAATGTAAGAGAAACCAAGAAATAAGAATAAAAGAAACAGAAGAGGGAGGCTATGTAGCACAAAAGAAGATGGCAGATATAAACCAAATATTTTGGCAATTACATTAAATGTAACTGCATTGAATGGTCTGATTAAAAGACAAAGATTTTCAGGCTGGATTTAAGGTTTTGGAGATCTAACTCTGAGTTGTTTAAAAAAGACACATGTAAACTTAACACAAAAATCAGGAAAAAAGATACACTTTACTAACTACATTCAAAAGAAAGATTGTGCAGCCACATTAACATCAGAAACACTATACTTTAATGCAGAAAAATACCAGAGGTAAAAAGAGGCATTCATAGTGATAAAAATTTACCAAGGAGGTATAACCATTTAAAATTCATGTGCACTTAATGACAAAGTCACAAAGTACAGAAAGCAAAATATGACAGATTTCTGGGAGGAAATAATCAACTGCACAATGATAGTGGAAGATTTAAAGTGGCTTCTTTCAATAGTTTATACAACAAGATGGAAAACTCAATATAATATGAGCATAAAATACAAGGAATATAGATATCATTCTTGAGTAGAATTCCTTCATAAGTTCTTGATGAAGTAGCTATTGACTATGAAAATAAAAGTATTTTACTATACCACACTATGATAACATCTTCTATTTGAGGTCATAATGTAAAATAGTCAAGATTCAGCATTGTCACACATTAGACTTCAATGCCTAGTTTGGAGTAGCTATGTATCATTTCATAAGATTAGTTAAAAAGGCCTGAAAATAAAATCTTTTGAAACCTCACTCCCTGTTATGCTATCAATGCGCCCCCCCCATACTGTATTGAAGTTCCCTGCATTCCATTAGTACCTTGACAAAGTCAGACCCATTAGCTTAGCACAACATTTAATAAAAGAACATTTGTTATTCCTTCCCCTACTGCTTCTCAAGGCAAGATCCTATCAATAATGAATCACTCCATTTTCCATTCTTCAGCTTTATTAGTTTACAGCCAAAACTTAATCAAGATTTAAGGTCAATGAAGACAAAGTTATTCTGGTCGTTGAGGAAGTAAGAGCACAAGATAAATGTAACTTGGAAAGATTCTTATCTTTGCCATTAGGGCTTTAGAAAATAGCTAGCTGTTTAGAGACTTTTTTTTTTTTTTTTTTAACAGTTCCTTTGCCTACTTTGCTTATAATTTGGGAAAGTGAACCCAGCTAGGTCCAATCAATGGAATAACAAATAAAAAGGAAAACTTGTTTTCCCATGCATGAAAACATTAAGAAAATTAACTTTTTCCCCTTTTGCCCAAGTATTGACTATAATTATAGATAACAGGGGTTCTTAGCTACTATAAAATATTGAGGCACATTTATATTGTTGTTAACTATATAGTTGATTATTAAAGGATCACAAGACGGATGTGGTTTAATACAGTATGGTTTAACAAACCAGTGAGGGGAAAGCTCATACTATTGCTGCTCTTTGATCGTTAGCTTGAAAGCACCAATGATGAACATGTGTAAGCCAGCTTGGCTACCATTCTAATATTAATATCCCATGAGTTATTCTATCTGACTCCTTTCACAAAGAACAGGAGAATGCTGATAATTAATGCAGTAACTTAAAAGCTGTTTAGATTACCATATTGCTATAACCTGGTTCAAAATTTTCCCAACCGATAGACAAAATAGAGTTTCACTTTATATTAGACTGTGTTTTGCAAGAGAATGGCAAATAGATTACAGTATAGAGAATGGATATCAAAAGAGGAAAGATGTTCTGTGTCATGAATCATAATTTGGTAGTTTAAAGTTAGAAGAAAAGTAAAAAAAAATCATTAGGTTGTAGACTAATCCAATAATTTTGCCATACTGTTCATGATTATTACTCATTTTATAATAGTCTACTCTAATATTGAATGTGCAGAATTCAACAGAGTGTCATCAGAGATTAACTTGCTTCCTACAGGCCCTTTAAATTCAATCTTTCTAAGCTTTCCCCTGCCCCTGAATGAAATATGATGCAGATCCTTACGGTTTTTCTTTTTCATGTCAAGTGGTAGCAACAATTCCAGTCTCTTCATTTCACATAGCATAGTCTCAGTTTTATAATCAAACATTTAGGTCTGTGTAATAGTGATAATTTCAACCTTGATTTTAAGTTAAAACTTCTTCCCTGACCTGCTTATTATATACATATGAGAATCTGGAAGATGGAGAAAGTGTTGTTTCTTTTACAACAAATTTCTCTATTTCTCTTCTCCCATTGTGTTAATTACAATTTCTTCTCCCTTTAGGATTGGGGCGCTGGGAGGAGGGAGAATGGGAAATAGACACAGGAAAGTTTCTAATGATTAGCATTTGTTTGGCAGTTGTTTCAGCTGACTATTTCTCAATAAATTCCCCATTATTGATTACTGACCTGTGGTTTCATAAGCACTGGTAAATTCATCTCCATTCTACTTGTCACTTGTGATTCTCAGGCATACCCTAGGCATTTCACATTATGTCTAGCTTCTTTCTATTAAGAACCTTCACATATACACAATACTGGCTTTCTCTCATGCATATGTGCCAAAGAAAATTCTCATGCTTCTACTGCCCTGAAAATCCTGAAATATTTGTGAGTGCAGGCCAACTCTAAAACCATAACAACACTTTCTTTGCCCCACCATCAGAGCAGATGGCCAATTTCATTGTTGTAACAGTCCATGATGACCTACAAACTAGAGAGGAGCCATGTAGGACATTCTGGGAGTTCCTAATTAAAGTCCCTTCTCTTATGATGGCGGTGAGAGGCAGGCCCTCCTTTGTAACCCTTCTCTATGTAAGTTGGGATAGACATCATGTCACTATTTCCAAGCTAAAATTATATTCTCATCTTTAATCACCTCCAGCCTTCTTATCAATGGGAATGATGGGTTTAAAAATCATAACTGGTTGATAAACACTCCTGGAATCATATCTTTGCCCCTTATATTGAAATGTTGTGTATACTGTTATGATACCTCAACCAAAAAGTCCATTTTATTGTGTTATATTAATGTTGCTGTTATCATTGTTCAATAAGAAGAACTCTTTGTTAAAACTAATTTAATTTGAGAGATCATTATTAAATAAGTTTAATAGATTAGCCTCAGTTTGTGCTAGAAATTTAGTGGACAAAATTTGTAAGATACTATGGTATTTTTCTCACATTCCTTAGTTATAGCAGTGATATGAAATTAAAGAATAACACTTGCATTTTACCAAAATTTGAAATTGCAAAAAAAATATTATCATTGCTATTTTATTATAAGTATATTACCATATTTATTATTTGTATTATGATTATATCACATTTACCATTTTAGCATTGCTATTTTTATTATAGTGAATAGTAAGAGACAGGCTAAGTTAGGAAATTGTGTTGAAGAAATAATAGTCCTGGTGAAATTGGAAGCATGAAAGAAATTTAGGGCATTCCTTGACCAAGCCTAAACTTGGTTGTCTCCACAATAATTTTTGTCATGTTCCTCAGATTATACATTTATAGGGTAGCAGAGTCAAATGCAGTGTGGGTTTTTACAATGGTAAAACCATTTTACAATGGTTAATGAATAATAATAGGTCCTTTGCCAAGAAGAGTTTTGCTCTTTAAATGCAGGATCTGCAGACTATCACACCCTAAATGAGTGCTTGAATAACACTATATTAAAAAATTTCTTATAAAGTTATTAATGTATTTTCCAGAAAGGTTTGGTAGAAAGGTATCCAGGTCATTCTTCTAGTCACAAGAGAAACTACAATAGAGATTTTTGGCAATAAAGACTGCAGGGCTAAGTCCAAGGAATCTGGATTTTCCACTTCATGACAGAGTCATATCACACAAGAATCTTTAATTTCCTTTGGTGGCTTTTTTTTGTTTGTATCCAAATGTATAATAATCCTGCTCAACCTGCTTCACAGATTGTAGAAAAAGCACATGCATGTAAGTGCTTTAAAATTTTAATATACCCTAACAAATTAAATCACTTTGTTCAGTTACTCTCACCATCATTTCCATCACCATTCTTTAGACTTAAATCTTAATATGGGATAATGTAGATTAGGCCTTGTTTTTTAAAATATCTAAAATATTATAAGTGCATTCTCCAAAATAATCTTCTAAATTTCTTGAGACTGGTAACTCAAGACCATTTGTAACTATGTAACTGCTGATTTTTTCCTCTAAAGAAAAGTCCTCTGATATTATGCTGAGATTGAGGCGTGCCAATTGGATTATGTATGCATGATAGATGTAGCTGTCTTAGTTTTCCAGAGCTGCTCTAATAAAGTACCACAGACCGGTTGGCTTACACAAAAGGAATTTATTATCTCTTAGTTTTGGAGACTTCAAGTCCAAAATGAAGATGATAACAGGGCCATGCTTTCTCCGAAGTCTGTAGCATTCTGGGTTGGCTTGCTGGCAATCTGTCTGTGTCACATGGTTGTCTGTCTCCCTGTCTGTCTCTTGCTTACTGTGCCTAAATTTCCTTTGCTTGGATATATGCCAGTCTTACTTGACTAAAGCCCTCTGTAATAAAATTTGACCTCATTTTAACTAAAACATCTTCAAAGTTCCTATTTACAAATGTGTTCAGATTCATAAGACCAGGAGTAAGACTTGAACATGTGATTTGGGGGAATGTGATTCAATCCATAACAGTAGTTATCATTACAAGTTTTGATAGGTCAACTAAAATTTTTCATTCTCATTTTTAAAAGGTTATCATGACCAAAGTCACTCATATGTAGCTAAAGATTGAAGTTTATTTTTGCATGGATAAAGGAGCTACTAGAGATATAGGAAACTTGTAATGTACCTATTTTGACAGGAAACTCAATTATTGTAAAAATGAGTTTGGATTAATTGAGCAAGTCACCTAAGGCAAGTGCTAGAAAACATCAAACATCTACAGTAAAGTTAATTCATTTCCTCTAGTTTTCAGTGACTGTATTGAAAACAGTTGTAACATTAGAAAAGGATTCAACCCAAACTGTGCAAGGAGTGCCAAAACCTCAAAACCACCAAAGTTATAAACCACGTCCTATTTAATTGAGGCTGGATGGAGAATGATAGTAAAACATTGTTTGAGGTTTTAGGTATAGTGCTTTCTTCAAGCCAAGAGAAAAACAACCTCCAGATGTTTAGATGGTGCACATATTTCATTTTCTCATGTTCTCTTGTGGCGTCCTAGTCAATTGTTTATAGCAGTTCTCATTACAAAAAAAAAAAGAATAGCATTTTATTTTAGAGACTTTTCCCAAAGATGGACGCTAGGATATATAAATAATATTCTTCTCATTTGAACTTTGAACCTCATAGGATTAAAAGGGTATAACTTCCTAAAAACTACAAAATGAAACAAATTCTTATACCACAGCAACTTGCTGTCTGGCTAATGAATCCCCACTTAAAACTGATTACCACAATCTTCAGCTAAGGTGTGGCCTAATTAAGTGAAAGACTTTTTCCAATTTATTTCATAACAGACATATAAATCAAGAGACATAGTCCCATCTTATCTCCTTCTGATGATGAATGCTTAACCAAACTCCACGTTATGGAATTCTATGCTGTCCATTATCTAAATGATCTGGTTGAGGGAAGAGGTGGGTTTAAAGGTATCAAAGCTGTTTTAAGTCATCCAAATGTAAGTAAAATATCTACTTTTTAACAAATATTCTGACTACCATTATGTATTGCAAATATTCAGGTACTGATTTACTCTTTTTTGTTTATTTTATGTGTTTGGCATCACAAAATCCCAGACACTGTCTAAAATTATAAGATAGATTAATGTGATATATTCTTTTTAATGAAGATACGTATTTTTCTAAGATTTCCCCCTCTCAGGACTATATATTGACAGTATCAACACAGGCATTATTTTACTGCTGTTTCTAACCTTCACAAGGCATTAGGACCAATTTTTAATTGTGTGTGTGTGGTGGTGGTGGTGGTGTGGTTATTTCTTAAATAAGGTTATTTTCTCTAAAATATATCCTCTCATTTTTGATTCTAGCTCCTTGAAAAACCTATTTAAAAATTTCAATGTTTAATAGTTTTTTTTCTTTTTTGAAGGTGTGGCACTCTCAAGAGACCATCCTTATTACCTGGAGAAAATACAGCCACAATTCTTTTCTGCTTATTTATTTTATTTTACTTATTAATTTTATCCAGATAGATTTAAAACAAGGATAATATGAAATAATATGTGGATTAGTTTTCTATTGCTGCCATAAAAAAATCACAACAAACTTGGTGGCTTATACACTGCAAATGTATTCTCTTATAATTCTGAAAGCCAAAATAGGTCTCTCTGGACTAAAATGAAGGTACTGGCAGACAGGACTGCACTCTTTCTAGAGGCTCTAAGGAAGAATCCATTTTCTTGTCTTTTCCAGCCTCTATTGGCTGCCTTCATTCATTGGCTCATGGCCTCTTTCCATTTTCAAAGCCAGCAATTGCATCACTCCAGCTCTGCTTCCATCATCACATTTCCTTCTCTGACCGTGACTTTCTCCTCTCTTTCACTTAGAAGGGCCCTTGTCACTATATTGGGCCTATCTGGATAATCTAGGATAACTTTCCCATCTCAAGGCCAGCTGATTAGCAACCTTAAATTCCATCTGCAACTTTAAATCCTCCTTGGCATGTAAAGATAATATCTTCACAGTGTTGGATTTTCTGTTTCATATGTGATTCTGTATTATATAGTAACAGTTGTTCAAGACCATACTATATCGATTACAATTATCATCATTTAGTTAATTGAGTATACTCAGCAAGGATGAACTAAACAGAATAAGTAGGTTCTTTACATTCTGTTTGTTTTTTGATATGCCTTTTTAAAAATAAAATGATGGTTGTAATTTCAATATCTATTTGGCAAGCTCAGTGTGCTATGTGCCAAGAGGAACAATTGCATGACTGCCTTTTAGGGACCAAGTTATAGGGCATGTATTTCCATAACATAGAAAACTTAATCCATTTGAACTTTTTTGGGCTAATTTTAGGTTAACTAACCCATCTTTAGTGACAGTAGTATACTGTGTATTTTATAAGCAAACTTGCATTTGGCTATCAAAGCTACCTTTCTTAGATGATGCAACTTAGGTTCAGAGATATTAGGAAACTTGGATAAGCTTAACCAACAATGCACTGTAGCAAAAGCCAAGGAAGGATATTTCTAAAAATAATTGTAGTTACAGGGAGGAGTAAGATAAGGAAATGACAATATGATGTTCAATAAGTGGTAACATTGAATCTGTGGCAGAGACTGGGAAAAATTAAGGATTGCAAGACAGTCACTGAATTGGGGTCAGAAGGAACCCTTCACCAACAAAAGGGAATGAATGGGTCAGGTAGTAAACTGCAGGGAGTTTAAGGGTGAGAAAAAAAATGTAGAAAGAAATTTAAAAAATCCAATATTAAAGATAAAAGAACAGAGGGAAAAATGAGTGGTAGCAACTGGAAAAATTGAAGAAAAGCATCTGTTGATGCTACACAAAGAACTGGGAATGGAGTTAAAGAGATATGTGTTTGAACCTCGTTTCTACCATTTAGTAGCCAAACTCTGGTAATTAAATCTTTTTGAGCTTAAGTTTCACATCTGAAAAAAAAAAAAAAACAAACAAAAAAAACTTTATAAGTTTGCAAATATAGGTACATCATTATAAGCTCTAGAGCATTCAAATAGTAGAAGACAGTGGATTGCTTGTAGACAAAAGATGGAGCACAGGAAGAAGGAGAAGTTAGAGAAAGTTGGTAGATTTAGGAAGATGGAGAAGGAATGGAATCTATAGAACAGGTGGAAGAGTTAACATCCCAGTGAAAATCTACATATTATGTACTCCTTAAAAAAACCTATAAAGACATTCAGTAGTGGTGAGACTGAGGCAACAAAAAGGTCAGGATAGAGAAAAGAGGCTCCCTTTGGCAGGCTTCCCTTTCAGCTCTCCAGAGTCTCATTGGCTCCGCCTTTGCCTATGGCTCTGTTTCTGTCCAGTCACTTCTCAATGTCCTGCCGAGAAAGAATACAATACAATACAATACAATACAATACAATACAATACAATACAATACAATACAATACAATACAATACAATACAATACAATACAGTAAGTACAACACAATATAATATAATACAATACACAGCATTAACATTGAGTTTCTCCACATTGATTAGCTTCCTAGATTTGCCATATTTATAGATGACACAGCATACAGCAGTGTAAAGGTGAAGGCTGGCATTGGTACTTTCCCCATGACAATTACAGTCTGTCAGGAAACTCATGGTCAGTTTGGCTCCTATGTAGCTGATCCTCTGGAAGGTCTCATTCAAGTGAAATGTCTTTGCAACAACTGTAGCTCATCCCAGAGAACAGGTGATCTAGTCTAATCAGTATTTGAACTGTAGTCTGGATAAGCTATGTAGTTATTCTTTTTCTTTTTTTCCATGAGAAATCACTGTGATACAGGAATCAGCAGTATAACTCAACACTCTCATATTTGTTCCAAGTCACCATATGACTTTCCATTAGAAATTAGTGCCAGGAAATCTTAACTGCTCCTGTTAACGTGTTAAGATTTCTTTTATCAGACAGTGGCAAAAATAGAGCGATTTGGCTTGCTTGCTTTGTCTTTTCTTATAGAAAAATCAGAAGTAACAAAAACACATAAGGGTAGTAACTGTGTTATTTTGTTTTTTTCTTGTAGGATTTTGCTTTTAAAATTCATATTGTAAGAAAAAAATAATGCACAATTATTCATCAGAATTATAACTAAAAAAGATGCTTAGAAAAGAACTGTAAAGAATCAGCAAAATGTAAACAGGGTTTATGCTTGAACAATGGGATAATAGGTATGTTTTTGTCTTTCTACTTTTATTCAATAATTTAAGTATTTTTCACTCTTATTTAACAAATCAATTTTATTGGTACATATTAATAATGCAAACATCTATCCAAAGTGTACAATCAATGATATTTGCTGTAATCACATATTTGTGCATTCATCACATCAGTCATTCTTAGAGCACTTTCCTTATTCCAATAATAATAATAAACAAAAAACAAAACTCATCACCTCTCAATCTCTCTATGCTTCCCCTGCCATATATAGCTGCTATTCTTTTTTTTCTATCTACTATATTTGTGTTTATATTTTGTAAAAAGACTCTTTTATATACAATATCACCCATATTCATGTATTACATGAGGTTTTACTGTCATATACACTACCATGTTAAGGTTTTAGGTTTCCTTCTTGTAGTACACATGACCTTAGCCTTTCCCTCTCAACTACTGTCATACCCATACAATAGCATTGACAGTTAAAAGCACTGTATGCTTTCACCATTTCTATTCATTTCCAAAGATTTACAAACAAACTTTTTACAAATTCTGCACAGATTAACCCTCAGCTTTCTGTTCTCTAACCTCATTCTATTTTCTGGTGACCTGTATTCTAATTATTAACTCCATGAGTTTATACAATATATTTAGTTCATAATAATGCAATCATACAGTATTTGTCCTTTTGTATCTGGCTTGCTTCACTCAACATAATGTCTTCCAGGTTCATCCATGTTGTCATATGCTTCACGACTTCATTTTTTCTTACTGCTGCATAATTTCCCATCGTGTGTATATACCACAATTCGTTTATCCATTTATCCATTGATGGACACCTGGGTTGTTTCCAACTTTTGGCTTCATAAATAATGCACTATGAACACTGTGTGCAGATGTCTGTTCATGTCTGCTCTCGTTCTTGTGGATATATACCTAGTAATGGCATTGCTGGGTCCCCTAGCAAGTCTATAATCAACTTCCTTAGGAACTGCCCAACAGTCCTCCAGAGTAGCTATACCATTCTACATTCCCACCCACAGTGAATAAGCATTCCTATCTCTCTACATCCTCTCCAACATTTACAGTACTCCTACTTTTTAGTAGCTACCAGTCTAATAGGTGTGAAATGATATCTCATTGTAGTTTTGATTTGATTGCTCTAATCTCTAGTGATGTTAAACATTTTTTCATGTGTTTCTTCATCATTTGTATTTCTTCATTAGACAATTGTCTTTTCAGTCTTTTCCCCATTTTTTAATCAAGTTGTTTGTCCTTTTTTTGTTGGTTTGTATGATCTTTTTGCATATCATAGCTATTAAACCCTTATTAGATATTTGATTGCCAAATATGTTCTTCCATTAAGTTGGCTGCTTTTTCACCCTTTGACAAAGTGCTTTGAGGTGCAAAGTGTTGAATTTTAAGGAGGTCCCACTTATCTATTTTTCCTTTTGTTTCTCATGCTTTCGGTTTAAGGTTTAGGAAACTAACGCCTACCACATCATCTTGAAGATGTTTTCCTACATTTTTTTCTAGGAGTTTTATGGTTGTCAATTTTATATTTAGGTCTTTGATCCATTTTGAGTTAATTTTTGTATATGGTGTGAGATAGGTGTCTTCTTTCTTTCTTTTGGATATGGATATCCAGTTCTCCCAGGAACATTTGTTCTGGGCCAGCTGGGAAGGCTTGACTGCTTGTCAAAAATCACTTGACTGTAGATATGAGGGTCTACTTCTGAGTTCTTGATTCAGTTCCCTTGGTCAATGTGTCTGTCTTTATGCCAGTACCATGATGTTTTTTTTTTACCATTGTAGCTAAGTAATATGGTTTAAAGTCCGGAAGTGAGTCTTCCAAGTTCATTCTTTTTTTAAAATATGTTTTTAGTTATTCAGGGCCCTTTCCAAATAAATTTGATAATTGGTTTTTCCACTTCTGCAAAAACAGCTGTTGGGATATTTATTGGGATTGCATTGAATCTGTAAATCAGTTTGTGTAGAATCGACATCTTGACAATATTTAGTCTTCTGATCCATGAACATGGAATATTCTTTCATTTATTTACATCTTCCTCAGTTTCCCTTAGCAATGTTTTGTAGTTTTCTGAATACTTGTCCTTTATGTCCTTGGTTAAATTTATTCCTAAATAGTGGATTGTTTTAGTTGCTTTTATAAATTTCTTCCTCAAATTGGACATCGGTAGTGTATAGAAATGCTATTGATTTTTGCATATTAATCTTCTATCCTGCCACATTGTTGAACTTGCCTATTAGTTCTAGTAGCTTTTTTGTGGATTTTAAAGGAGATTATAGATATAGGATCATATCATCATCAAATAGTGAAAGTTCTTTCTTTCCTATTTGGGTGCCTTTTATTTCTTTATCTAGCCTAATTATTGTAGCTAGAACTTCTAGCACAATAACAAATAACAATGGTGACAGTGAGCATCTTTGTCTTGTTCCTGATCTCAGTGGGGAGCTTTCAGTTTTTCACCATTGAGTACAATGCTAGCTTTGTAGGTTTTTCATATATGCACTTTACTATATTGAGAAAGCGTCCTTCTATTAGTAGCTTTTGGAGTGTTTTTATCAAAAAAAGGTGCTGTATTTTGTCAAATGCCTTTTCTGCATCAATCAAGAAGATCATCTGATTTTCTTCCTCAATTTATCAATGTGGTTTATTATACTAATTGATTTTCTTGTGTTGAACCACCCTTGCATATACGGGATAAAACCCACTTGATTGTTGTGTATAATTCTTTTAATGTGCTTTTGAATTCAGTTTGCAAATATTTTGTTGAGGATTTTTGTATCTATATTCACTAGAGATATTGGTGTATAATTTTCTTTCTTTTTTTTTTTTTGTAGTATTTTTATCTGGTTTTGGTAATAGGATGATGTTAGCTTCATAGAACGAGTTTGATAGTATTCTTTCCTGTTCAATTTTTAGAAGAGCTTGAGCAAGATTTGTATTAGATCATCTTTGAATGATTAGTAAAATTCACCTGTGAATCCACCTGGCCCTGGGCTTTCAACTTTGGGAGGTTTTTGATGACTGTTTGAATCTCTTCACTTGTGATTGGTTTGTTGAGAGGGAAGTTTATAGCCCTCAGTGCTTACATTAAAGAAGAAGAAAGGGCTAAAAATTGAAGATCTAACTGCACATCTGGAAGAACAAAAAAACAACAGCAAACTAACCCCAAACCAAGCCAAAGGAAAGAAATAGTAAAGATCAGAGCAGAAATAAATGAAATTGAGAACAAAAAAACAATAGAAAGAATCCACAAAACCAAAAGTTTGTCCTTTGAGAAAAGATCAACAAAATCCACAAACCCTTACCTAGACTGACAGAGAAAAAAAGAAAGAAGATGCAAATACATAAAATAAAAAATGAGACAGGGGACATCACCACTGACCCTGCAGAAATAAGAGTGATAAGAGGATACTATGAACAATTGTATGTCAAAAAACTAGACAATGGAGAGGGGATGGACAAATTCTTAGAAACACACAAAGCACCTACACTGACCCTAGAAGAAATTTTTTACTTTTAATATAAAAGAAAATTAAAAGTGATTAATTCTATATGACTTCATATTTCTCTTATCACATTTCAATTTGTACATTTTGTTCATTTGTTTTGTTATATTGTTTATTTTTTCTTTGCTATCTCAAGTTTGTTCTTTTTTAGAAACTGACAAAGTATAAATTATGTTTTATAAAACACAAACTATTTTATTATTTAAATATTATTGTATAAAGTAGAAACATCGCATTTGATTTTTTACACCTGTTCTAGTATATTTTTTATTTTATTCTAGTAACATATAAACAACTTAAAATTCACCCTTTTTAACCACATACATATATCACTTACTTTTCCTTTAATAGTTTTATAAGTTAATAAGTTGATTATAATTTTAAATGATCTGTCACATTGTCTTTCAGGACTCTAATTCCAAATTGGAAAATAAGTAAAGGCAAAGTAGAATAAAAAAGAAGACATAAAAATCTATTGAGAAAACCTTTATATATTTAGTAACCTGGCCTATGGTATTTGATCTATTCACAAGTTGTTTTTTTTTATTTTATTATTATTATTTTTTTATGAAAACACATATGTGACTGTAGGGCATCCTCTTGGGAATTCTGAGTGAATCTCTAAGTGTTGTGATTTTAGCTGAGGGGGAGAGGCTCTTCCTTTTCTAAATTAGTTATTTCTCTAGCTTGCTCTACTGATTGAGACTCATATAGATGTGTGTGTATATAGGTGTGTGTGTTTGTGTGTAAAGAAGATTAGAGAAGAGAGGACATAAGAGGAGAGGAATAGGAAAGGAGTAGAGAGGAGGCAGAGTCTTGAACTTAGTGGAAATGATGTAGTTATGTTATTATTTTAAGGACAAAAGTTGGGGAATGTTAATCTGAACACTAAAGGAAAAAAGCTATAAAAAGAATGATCTTGGATTCACCTAGCTGCCTGGGGATATGCCCCGACTCCCGCTGGCAACCCAGTGAGAGGGAGCATTCTCTGAGAGTGGGAGGGTTCTGGCAGAAGGTGGAGAAGGGTTTCCTTTCTGTGGGTTTGGCTGTCTGGACCCCCTTACAGGTTCAGGGAGCAAACCAGCTGGCTTGAAGCGGCGCCAGGCTGAGGGGAGAGGCGAAGCTGCTGAGGAAGCCTGATTTACCTAACCTCCCTGATTTAGGAGGCTTGGCTCAGGAGGGGACAGAGTTAGCCAATTTTATCTTTCTGCGCTGATGGGTATCAGTGTCTCAGCTCCCCTGGGGAGGCTGGGCAGTGGGAAGTGTTTTGATAAGTTTCCACAAGCCTATTTAGGGTGCCCTCAGTGGAGAGGGTGGTCTAGAAGAGGCCTTCTTTTGCGTCCCTTATTTCTCCAAAAAAAATAATAGAAGTTTACTTAAAAAAAATTTAACTTAGTTTAATCGCAAAAATCTGCCTCAAAATCTGCAGATAGAAGCCTGCAAGGTAATTGACTGATGAACATAGGCAGGCTGAGGGGTTCCACAAGGGACAAGAAGGAATGCTGTTCTTCCTTAGCTTTGTTTGACTGCTAGCTTGTGTGTTTGTTTGGTTTTTCTTTGTTTGTTTGTTTGTTTCTTGCTTTTCTTTCCTCCCCCCCCCTTTTTTTTCTTTTTTCTTTTTCTTTTTCAATTAGGTGCTGCTAGCTTGTTTCTACTTTGCTGTGCTTCTCCTTCCTTGATTTCCCATTCTGTGTATATTGATTTTGTCTACCAATGCTATGTGTTTTCCTTCCTTCATCTTTCCACCTTCTGTTTTCTGTTGTGGTTCTTACATTCCACCTTTTTTCATTAGTCCACAACTTCACGGGTGTTGATTTCTATCTTGTCTATTCTGTTTTCTTTTTATTATTATTATTATTATTATTATTATTATTATTATTATTAACAACTTTTTCCTTTCAGCCCTCTCTTTACTCTTTCTCTCTCTCCTCATCATTCTGGCCTTTTAAATCATACTATATATTTTCCACTATTTGGTTTCCCATTCCATTGTAGGTATTCCACTTTTTTTTCCTATTACTCTACACTGCCTGCATGAGTGAAATATTCATTTTACTAAGTCTTATAAGGCCCCTCTTCTAACTTTTATCAATATTACTATTATCCTTTTTCCTTTCTATCCTCTTTCGATTCCTTGGGCCTTAATCTTTTTCCTTCAAGGGAACATAGAAAAAAACAAGGAAATAGAACAAGAAGAACAAAGGGTCAAAGAGAAAACTTAATACACACACAGAACCACCAGCTAAATAAAACTCTAGAGCAGAGAGAGAAGCTAATCAACTGAATAAACCCATCAAGATAAAGTGATGACCAGGGGGCAACAAAAAATTACAAATGATACTGAGAAACAGGAAGACATGGACCAGTCCAATGAACAAACTAAAAATCAGGAAGAGATGCAGAACATCGAACAACTAATCAAAGTTGTGAAGGAAGAGATTAAGGATATTAAGAAGACACTGGGAGAACATACTGAAGAAATTGTAAACATACATAAAAATATAACAGATATGATGGTGATGAATGGTACAATCCAAGAAATCAAAAAGATGCTGGAATCACATAACAGCAGATTTGAACAGGCAGAAGAAAGAATTAGTGACATGGAAGTCAGTACATCTGAAATCAAACAGATAGTAGAACAGATAGATAAAAAGATAGAAAAAATCCAGCAGGGACTTAGGGATTTAACCAACAACACAGAATACACAAACGTATGCACTATAGGCATCCCAGAAGGAGAAGAGAAGGGAAAGGAAACAGAAGGAGTGTTGAAGGAAATAAAGGCTGAAAACTTCCCATCGCTATTGAGAGAGATGGATGTACATGTCCAGGAAGCACAGCACACTCCAAACAGCATAAATCCCAACAGGTCTACTACAAGACATACAATTATCAAATGCCCAATGCTCAAGACAGAGAAAATACTCAAGGCAGCAAGAGAAAAGAGAACCATCACATACAAGGGAAGCACAATAAGATAAAGTGCATGGTTTCTAGTCTGAAACCATGGAGTCAAGAAGACAGTGGTATGACATAGTCAAAGTACTAAAAGAAAAAAACTTCCAGCCATGAATTCTCTATCCAGCAAAACTGGCATTCAAAAATGATGGAGAGTTCAAAATATTCACAGATAAACAGAAATTAAGAGAGTATGCCAATAAGAAACCTGCATTTCAAGAAATACTAAAGGAAGTTCTGCAGGTTGAAAGGAAAGAACAGGAGAGAGAGAGTTGGAGGAGAGTGTAAGAACAACTAAAAAGACAGAAAGAGAAATAAAAACAACATATGACATACATAAACCCAAAAGAAAATATGGCTGATGTAAGAAATTAGTTGAGAGTAATAACACTGAATGTTAATGGATTAAACTCACCAGTCAAGAGACACAGATTGGCAGAATGGATAAAAGAATATGATCCATCTATATGCTGTCTACAGGAAACCCACCTTAGACCCAGGGATACAAGGAAGCTGAAAGTGAATGGCTGGAAAAACAATTATACAAGCAAACAATAACCAAAGTAAGGCAGGAGTAGCTATCCTAATATTGGACAAAATAGACTTTAAATGCAAAACTATTGTAAGAGACAAAGATGGACACTATATATTAGTAAAAGGTGTAATCTTTCAAGAAGAGAGAACAATCAAAAGCATTTATGCACATAATCAGGGTGCCTCAAAAATACATGAAGCAAACACTGGAAAAACTAAGTGGAGAAATAAATGCCTCTACAATTATAGTGGGGGACTTTAATACACCATTATCACCATCAGACAGAACATCTAGACAGAGAATCAATAAAGAAACAAAGACTCTCAATAATACATTAGAGGACCTGGACCTAATAGACATATACAGAACACTACACCCAAATAAAGCGGGATATACATTCTTCTCAAGTGCACATGGAACATACTCCAAGATAGACCACATGCTACGCCACAGAACAACTCTCCATGAATTCAGAAAGATTGAGATTATACAAAATAATTTCTCTGACCACAATGGAATGAAATTGGAAATCAGTAAGGGCCAGAGAACAGATTAGGCATAAAAATTTGGAAGTTAAACAACACACTCTTAGACAAACAGTGGTTCAAGGAGGAAATATCACAAGAAATCAGTAACCACCTTAAAACGAATGAAAATGACAGCACAACATATCAAAACCTATGAGATGCAGCCAAAGCTGTACTGAAAGGGAAGTTCATAGCGATAAATGCATATATTAAAAAATAAGAAAGAGCTAAAATTGGAGACCTAACTGCACACCTGGAGGAATTGGAAAAACAACAACAAACTATCCCCAAAGGAAGTAGAAAGAAGGAAATAACAAAGATTAGAGCAGAACTAAATGAAATAGAAAATAAGAATGCACTAGAAAAAATAAACAAAACCAAAAGCTGGTTCTTCGAGAAGATCCATAAAATTGACAAGCCCTTAGCCAGATAAAGAAAAAGAAAGAGCAGATGCAAATACATAAAATAAGGAATGAAGAAGGGGATATCACTACTGACCCCCACAGAATAAAGAGTATCATAAGAGGATACTTTGAAAAATTATATGCCAACAAGAATGATAATTTAGAGGAAATGGACAAATTCCTAGAAACTCACAAACAGCCTACATTGATGAAAGAAGAAATTGATGAACTCAACAGTCCAATTACAAGTAAAGAGATAGACTCATTCAGTCTAAGAAGAGCCCAGGACCAGACAGCTTCACAGCTGAATTCTACCAAACATTCCAGAAAGAGTAAACACCAATCCTGCATAAGCTCTTCCAAAAAATAGAAGTAGAAGGAACATTGCCTAATTCATTCTATGATGCCAACATTACCCTAATACCAAAGCCAAACCAAGATACGACAAGAAAGGAAAATTACAGACCAATTTCTCTAATGAATCTAGGTGCTAAAATCCTCAACAAAATACTTGCTAATCACATTCAACAACATATCAAAAGAATTATACACCATGACCAAGTGGGTTTCATCCCGGGTGTGCAAGGATGGTTCAACATAAGAAAAATCAATCAATGTAATAAACCACATAAACAGATTGAAAGAAAAATAAATCACATGATCATCTCTATTGATGCAGAAAAAACATTTGACAAAATACAGCACCCTTTCCTGATAAAAACTCTGCAAAAGATAGAAGGAAACTTTCTGAACATGATAAAGGGTATATATGAAAAACCCAAAGCTAACATCATCTTCAATGGTGAAATCTTAAAAGCCTTCCCTCTGAGATCAGGAACAAGACAAGGATGCCCACTATCTCCACTCCTATTTAACATTGCCTTAGAAGTACTTGCTTGAGCACTGAGGCAAGAAAAAGATATAAAAGGCATCCAAATTGGAAAAGAAAAAGTAAAAATTTCGTTATTTGCAGACAACATGATCCTATATCTAGAAAGCCCTGAGAAATCTACAACAAAGCTTCTAGAACTTATAAAGGAGTTCATTAACATCACAGGCTATAAGATCAATGCTCAAAAATAAGTAGCATTTCTGTACACCAATAATGAGCAATCTGAGGAGGAAATCAAGAAAAAAATACCATTTACAATAGTAACTAAAAGAATCAAATATCTAGGAATAAATTTAACTAAAGATGTAAAGGACTTACAAATAGAAAACTGCACAACACTGTTAAAGGTAATCAAAGAAGACTTAAATAAATGGAAGACTATTCCCTGTTCATGGATAGGAAGACTAAATATCATCAAGATGTCTATCCTACCCAAACTAATCTACAGATTTAATGTAATCCCAATAAAAATCAACACATCATTTTTTAAGGAACTGGAAAAACTAACTACAAAATTTATTTGGAAGGGTAAGAGGCCCCAAATTGCCAAAGACATATTGAAAAAGAAAAATGAAGTTGGAGGTATTACACTATCTGACTTTAAAACATACTACAAAGCTACAGTGGTCAAAACTGCATGGTATTGGCACAAGCATAGTCATACTGACCAATGGAACCAAATTGAGAGCTCTGATATAAATCCTCGCATATACAGCCATCTGATATTTGACAAGGCTACCAAACCCAGTCAGTTGGGAGAGATTGGCCTCTTCAACAAGTGGTGCTTGGAGAACTGGATATCCATATCCAAAAGAATGAGAGAGGAACACCATCTTATACACCTTATACAAAAATTAATTCAAGATGGATCAAAGATCTAAATATAAGAGCCAAGACCATAAAGACCTTGGAAGATAATGTAGGGAAGCATCTACAGGACCTTGTAGTAGGAAATGGTTTCATGAACTTCACACCCAAAGCACGAGCAGTAAAAGAAAAAATAGATAAATGGGATTTCCTCAAAATTAAAACTTTTGCACCTCAAAGGACATTATCAAGAAAATAAAAAGGCAGCCTACCCAGTGGGAAAAAAATATTTGGCAACCATATATCTGATAGGAGCCTAATATCCTGCATATATAAAGAAATCCTATACCTCGAAAATAAAAAGACAAATAACCCATTTAAAAAATGGACAAATGACCTAAAAAGACACTTCTCCAAGGAGGAAATACAAATGGCTAAAAAGCACATGAAAAAATGCTCTACATCACTAGCTATTAGGGAAATGCAAATCAAAACTACAATGGGATACACTCTTACACCCATTAGAATGGTGGCTATTAAAAAAACAACAGACTATAAGTGTTAGAGAGGATGTGGAGGAATAGGAACCCCCATCCACCGCTGGTAGGATTGTGGAATGGTCCAGCCACTGTGGAGGACAGTCTTGCGGTTCCTAATAAACTACAGATCTTCTGTATGATCTGGTGATTCCACTGCTGGGTATATACCCAGAAGAATTGAAAGCAAAGACATGAACAGATATATACACACCAATGTTTATAGCGGCATTGTTCAATATTGCCAAAAGTTGGAATAAACCCCGGTGCCCATCAACAGATGAATGGATAATCAAAATGTGGTACATACATACAATGCAATATTAGTCAGCTGTTAGAAGGAATAAAGTGCTAACACATGGAATAACTTGTATGAATCTTGAAGACTTATGTTGAGTGAAGCAAGCATTGAAGGATGAGTAGTACATGACCTCATTGATATGAATTTAAGGAAATTGAGCAGTCTCCAAGAACTCTTGTCTGAAAGATAGGTTTACAAGAAAGAGAAGAGAAGAGAAAGTTGTTAGCCATTACCCATATGGACATAATCTATGGTAAAGTGATAGAGTGTAGTTGCGTACTGAAGGGATAGGACAGGTGTGTAGTGATATTATTGCGTTTGGTGGTGCAGGGTTGACAGGTGGGTAGATTGGGAAGGGTGGGTTAGAATACCCAGGATACTGGGGGGAGAGATGGAAGAGGAACCAGGTGAACACTTGGGATTTGTGGTTATGAGGTTGAAAGTGCAGAAGTGGGAATGCTTTTATGGCAATATGACAAGGAAGTGTCACTGGTGTAAGATGTTGGCTGGGGGGGAATTCAGGACAGGGCACATCTGGAGCAGGCTTCTAGAGAGTGTGTGAGTGTTCATCCTGTGATAATGTGTTGTATGAGTGGGTGGAGACCCATACAATGAGCAGGAAGAAGATGGACTCCTATGTTTGGGAGGACTGATTGGTCCAGAAACAGACAAGTGGGCATCTCTTATGAACAAGGGCAGTTCCTAATAGGGGAGGACAAACCAGTATGTCAAGACGTCTTGTTGCATATAACTATGAATCTTGTCATCCAATGAGTCAAGTCGGGTCGTCGTGGGCCCCAGGGGGATGGGGCAGGAGGAACAGAATAGATCAAACAGGGGTATTTAGTGTTCAGTGGAAATGTTTTTCATTACCTTACAGTGATGGACACAGGACATGGTAAATATCATCAAAATGTATAAAATTGTATGGTCTAAAATGTAAACCATACTGTAAACCATTGACAATGTTTAGTAGCTATGTTTCACTACCTGTATAACAGCTATAACAATGCTACTGTCCACATACAAAAAGGTTTTAAAATGGGGTGAGGAACGGGGGAGGAGGTTGGGTATATGAGAGTCTTGTATTCTGTGTGTGACTTTCCTGTGACCTAAAACTTCTTTGAAAATGAAGTGAAAAATAGTGAGGCACTGGGGAGTGAGAGGGAGAAGGTGCCATGGTACAGACTGGACACCCGATATTGCAATGATGAAAGGCAAAATGTCAAAAAAAAATTTTTTAAATTTCTTTTTCCCATTTTTTGAATATTCCAATCCTTTAATTTAATTTAATTTTTTTAAAAATTTTCATGTATTTTATCTCTTACATTTAAATTTATAATTATTATTTCATTTTCCTATTAATTGTATTTGGCTATTATATTGGCTTTATCTTTAAAGAAGCTTTAGATCACAGAAGGGTTACAACTGGGGTGGGATAGGATCATTGGAGTGGGGTGTCAGGGATGGGGGGTTCATGGGAGGAAGTTCACCTGAACATACATAAAAGGTATATAAAATTTTTCAAATGCTCACAGAGCATGGTCACAGTGGGTGAAGAATCACTCAATAAATGAGAGAATACTGAATTCCCAGCCTGGAGAGCTCTGCCACATTCTCCAAGGGAGCAGCAACAGTCCCCCAAGTGCAGGGGCAGTGTCTGGCTAAGGAGGATGATCCACTGATGGGCTCTTGTTATTGATGACTAGCCTTATGAATCTTTGCTCTTGAAACTGAAATTTAGCCTATTGTTATGAGGTGCCTAAGGGTTGCCTCCTGAGAGCCTCCTTGTTGCTCAAATGTGGCCTCTCTCTAAGCCAAACTCAGCATATGAATGCATTACCTTCCTCCCAGCATGGGACATGACTCCCAGGGATGAACCTCCCTGGCAATGAGGGATTACTACCTAGTGCCCACAGGCAATTTGACTGGTAAAAGACCTCAAATAAAAGGGGGAAAATGTAAAGACAAATGAGTTCATATAGCTCAGAGACTTCAAAGTAAGTCGGGAGGTCATCCCAGAGGTAACACTTATGCACATCTCAGTAGGACCTCATAGGTTTCAAATGTGGATATCACCCCAAATAGAGGGGCTCCCGAGGGCTCTGGAGATACCCAGGTCCTACATCAGGGTGGATAGCTCCAGAGTTTGGTGCCTTATCTGTGGAAACTACTTTGGAGTTTGTGTTCCAGAGAGTGACAGAGTTAGACTCAAATATGTCCTCCCTGCACAAAGTACATCAGTCCCTTCTATTCAAACCTATATGTGGTGTTGGAGTTTATAGGTACTTCCAGAGACTGGAATCTCTGGCCTGCCCATGTGCCAGTTGGGCCTGGAATCTCAGTGAAGCTGCAACTCCTACTCTATAGCTCAATGGACTCACCCAGGACACCTGGCAGGGAGATGATGATGGACAATGGCCATCCCAGGGAATGGAGAGAGTCTGCAGCTTCAGGCAGGATAATCCCATCCATCACATCCATGGTATATAAGCCCCCTTTCACTTGGAGGTGGAGTGGACATCAGGATTGAGGGGAGAGCTATGAACTAAAGTGGACTTACTGGTATTCTGTTATAGACATATTGTGATTCAAGTAATAGAAGAAATCACAACATTAATGTGGAGCCAGTGGCCACTGGACACTGGGGCAGGGAGAGGGAAAAGCAATTTTAAAACAGGGGATTTTTTGGGACTTGGGAATTATCCTGAGTGACATAGCAACGAAAGATATAGGCCATTTTACATCAGCATATAACATGCAGAACTGTGTGGGAGAGAGTGTGGTCTACAATGTGAACTATGGTCCATGCTTAATGGCAAAGCCTCAGGATGTGTATATCCATTGCAGGTGATGTGCCACACTAATGAAAGATGTTTATGTGGGAGGTTGTGGGAGGTGTGGGAGGTGGGGCATATGGGAGTCCGTGTAATTTTTGTGTAACATTTATGTAATCTAAATATCTTTAAAATATATATATATGTGTGTGTATATATATATATATATAAAAGAATGATCTTCTGTAGCTTCCTCCCTTTACAACTTTTTTTTTTCATTTTTTTGAAGGATTTATTTATTTATTTTTATCCATTTTTACACACACACACCCCCCATTTTTGCTGTCTTTGTGTCCATTCGCTGGGCAACTCTCTGTGTCTGTTTTCTGCCCTCTCTTCTCATCCTTCTCCTCCTGTCTTCACTGGGATTCTATCCTCGGAACCTCCAATGTGGGAGAGAGACATCCTACTACTTGCACCACCTTAGTTCCTGGTTTTTCAGCATGTCTCATCTTGGCTCTCCCTTTTGTCACTCTCCTGTTATGTCATCATCTTGCTGCATGGCTCGTGGGGCCTGACAGCTCACCCACCCATGGGGCCTGGGGGGTTCACCCGCTTGCAGGGCCTGGGGGCTCACCTGCACACTGGTCCTGGCGGTGCACCCACTTGCAGCCTGGTGGCACATCTGCGTGTAGGGCCTGGGGGGCTCACCTGCTTGCGGGGCCTGATGGTGCACCTGCACACGGGGCCTGGTAGCCCACGTGCCTTCTATATTTTTCTTTTTAAAAAAAATTTTACCTGGAGGTCCCAGGGATCGAACCCGGGTCCCTCCATATGGGAGACGGATGCCCAACCATTTGAGCCACATCCATCCCCCTGCTATATCTCTTAAGGTTGACCAAAGATACCTAGATTTAGTCTTTTTCCATACAGGATGGTCATATTATAAATCAGGCTTAGTTTATCACCCAGCATTCTAAAAACCAGACTTAGGAAGAAAAACTAGGTCTGGGGACACATGCATGGTTTCTAATATAGCAAATATTTAGCCTACCCTAATTATCACAAAATCAGGACAGTGAGAATATTCACAGCCTTTATAGCTTTTTTTATTTTAATTTTTTAAATTCTTGTCCTTTTATTTTTTATTTTATTTTTAAACAATTTATTGAAGTATATCATTCATACATGAGCATACATAAACTATAAGTGTTCAGTAAACATCGTGATCTTACAAAACAAACATGCATAACATCATACAGGGCTCCCACACATCACTCCCCCCCCAAAAAAAAAAAAACATCCTGCATTGTTGTGAAACATTTGTTAACAAATTATAAAAGTGTATCATCAAAGTATTGTTACTAATTATAGTATGAATCTTCCTCCCCTTGACAATTTTTAAGGATTTATTTATTTATTTATTTAGTCTTATCTATTTTTACTCCCATCCCCCTCTGATTTTGCTGTTTCTGTGTCCATTTCCTGCCCTCTCTTCTCATCCTTCTCCTGTCTTCACTGGGATTCAATCCTTGGAACTTCCGATGTGGAAGAGAGGCATGCTACTACTGCCTGCGCCACCTTAATTCCTGGTTTTTCGGTGCGTCTCATCTTGGCTGTCCCTTGTGTCACTCTCCTGTTACATCATCATCTCGCTGCGTGGCTTGCGGGGCCTGGTGGCTCACCTGCAGACAGGGCCTGACAGCTCACTTGCTCGCAGGGCCTGGCAGCTCACCCACTCACAGGGCCTGGTGGTGCACCCACGTGCGCGACCTGGTGGCCCATGCTCCTTCTATATTTTTCTTTTTTTTCTTTTTACCAGGAGGTCCTGGGAGTCGAACCCATGTTCCTCCATGTGGGAGATGGATGCCCAACTGCCTGAGCCACATCCGTCCCCCTGCTATATCTTTTAAGGTTGATCAAAGATCCCCAAAGTTATGGCCTTTTCCCATACAGGATGGTAATATTGTAAATCAGGCTTAGTTTATCACCCAGCATTCTAAAAACCAGACTAGGTCTGGAGACACATGCATGGTTTCTAATATCACAAATGTTTAGCCTACCCTGATTATCACAAAATCAGGACAGCAAGAATATTAGCAGTCTACAGCTTTTTAAAAAAGAATTTGTCCTGTGAATTTATTTTAGGTGTAGTAGACTACAGTAATTTATATTAATGAGTTGATACTTGTGTTGGTAAATGTCCTTGGGATTTTATGTGAGTATTAAAGTCCTGACATTGAGTAGAGAGATGATTTTGTCTTCTAATATGCTCTATATTATTTCCAATTTTATTTTATTGATACATTTTAAAATCTTTCCATTTATGACCTAGTTATATATACTGATAAAACAATTTTGGCTAGGAAACCATCCTTAAACTTCTATATGAGATAATCTTTCAGGTTTACATAAAATTAATTATCAGTTAGTCTTTTGTTCAATCAGTTGTTAATACTTCTAACTGTATACTAATCCCATTTGTGTTTCTCTATCAGATATCATGAGAAGACTGGTCATGTGATGTGTTGCAGTAAGAAATTATATATATGTATATCTGTGTATATAATTTGTTTGCATAAATATAATTTGTGTGTATATATAATATATGGATATATATTATGTGAGATATATATTTCACATAATAGTGCTTTGTATATGTTTTAGCATTATTTGAGTTTCTACTGTGTTTATAATATTTTACTAGAATCCTTGGTGAGACAAAGTTGGTAGAAACATGATTCATACCCTCAAAAACCCTGTAACCTAGATAAGGAAAGAAAAATATCTTAAATAGTACATTCTGTCTGGTAAAGGTATAAGACAGGAACAAACTTAGAGGTATTGAAGAACAAAATAGGAAGAAATCACTTCTCTCTTACTTGATCAGGTGAAGGAGAAAATTGAGTTGAAAACTGGGATTTGAGTAAGTAGAAATAAAGGGATGAGTATTTCAAAAAGTGTTATTTTATAAAGTAAATGGTTACCAAATTTGAAAGTATTATTCAGGAATTGTCAATTTTGACAAGTAAAAAATAAACAATCAGTTAACTTTTCCAAAATCAGTTAGAAAATAAATAGCCAAGCCAGTTTGTGATTGTTTATTTGTTTTTAAAAAATAAACCCATATACTTGCCTCTTGCTATGCTGACTTTCCAACATTGATTCTTTCCAAAGAAAAAAGGGGCATTTAGGAAGTGTACTCTAGTTGTGCTGTGCCAAATAGATTGTAAGAGAAAGACTTTTAGGAACTTTGGGAATGGTCCATACATGAAGGAACAGTTTTTAGCCAATGATTTGAACAACTCCTTTCATTCTCCCAGTATATTACTATTGAGATCCGTAGGCCATCTACATATTTATCCACCATTACTTGATCTGTTTGAGAAGTATAAATTTTTCTGTATTTACATAATGTTTCTAAGAAAGTGGCCATTTACATTGTCAAAAGGCCCTTTTAAGACCTGTCAATTAAGATTTTGGAAAAACGTAGTGTCTGCATAATGGAATTATATTTTAACTGATATCCCATAACCCGGATTTCTTAAATTGCTGTCTTGAATGTAGCCATCATCCTTGGGCCATTTGCATTTCTGGAGGACATTCTGTAATTGATTTTATGTGTAGAGAAGCTCATATGGAAGCTTCATTATCTCTTTGAACTAATTATTTGCCAGAATCCTTTTGAGAAAAAGTGGTATTTGGGGATGAAATATATTGAAAATATGGTGCAAAAAGCACATGGAAAAACATTGTTGTGAAGAAGACAGGAAATCTTGAATTCAAGACCTGAACCTTCTAAGTCAAGAAAATATATTAAATTTCTATTTAATTTCCTCATATAATTAAATGGAGATAACTTCTATATTTACCTCACAGATTTGTGAATGACCTTTGAAGTATTTAAACTGCTATGCAAATAATGTTAGGATACTGGCCAATATTATATGTGATGTTATTTTAGGAATAAGTAACTTGTGTATATCTCACCTTACAGTAAGAAATATACACATTGTTCAGTGTTTCTCTTGAATTAATTCCTCAAAATTGCATGGTGGTGATATCACCAAGAGGGCAGAACGAGATATTCCAGGGTTCAGTCCCCCGCAAAAGAACTTTTAAACAATAAACAAAAACAGGCAGAATCATCTTTTTCAGAGCTCTGGAAAACGTTTAAAGATTTTCAGTAATTGTAAACATACTGAATCAAGAAAAAAGCAACTAAAATAGTAGGAAAACCTTGTGGTACTGTAGCTGGCCCTTCCCCCTTGGATGCCCCAGAATGATGTTTAGCTGGCCCACCTTCCCATTGCAGGTCTTTGGTCTTAGTTCTGAAAGTAACTGAGTTACTCTTATGCACATACTACATATTAGGGTGCATGTATGTCTGTGCCAAACTGTCCGGTATCAGCCTGAAGGACTGAAACAGGACACTTGTAGCAGGCTCACCATCCTAGTACTTGTCCACAAGGTAGCTAATATGCTGTAAGACAGCAATTAGATTGAGTTTCCTGGGGCAATGGATTGGTTTAAGATGTATCACCCTGGACTAGAAAGAAAGACTTTCTTAGGGGAAGAGGGGACATTCAGATCCTTGTGAAAATGGGAATTCCTAGGCTGGGCATTCATGCACAGAACAAGATGCATGATCAGAAAAGATCAGGATGGCCCTATACTTTTGCTCCAGGCTCTACTTTAGAATCATTGGTGTGATTGTTAAGCTCTGAAGGAGAGCACTCATACAGACCAATATGCGAAAACTAGAAAGGGTGTTTCCTTTTCTTTCCTTTCTGGCTAGTTTTTGTTTTTTGTCAATTCCTGGCATCCAGTGAAATCTCTGTCTTAACACTAGCTGCATACAAACTTAAGGAACAGATACTTCTGGGTTAATATTTAATATTTTAACACATCAAAATATTAAAATATCCAGTGTCAACAAAATAGTACAAGGCACATAAAGAAAAAGGAAATGATGGCAAATGCAAAGAAGCAAGAAAAGATATTAGAATATATTAATAAGTAATTTCAGACTTTGAGTATATCAGATAAAGCCTTTTAAATACTTGCTTTATATATGTTCAAAAAACTAAAGGAAAACAAAGAAAAAGAAAAAAAGGAAATCAGAAAAATAATACATAAACATAAATAGATTTTCAATAAAGTGAAAGAAATAATAAAAAAGCAAACAGAAATACTGAAGCAGAAGTGCACACTAACTGAAATTTAAATTCCCTAGGGGGGGTTAAACAGCAAAGTGAAGTTGGCAGAAGAAAGAACCAGTGAAGCTGAAAAATAATAGTATTAAAATTTTCTTTCTCATGAGCAGAAAGAAAAAATAATGTAGAAAGGTGAACAGAGCCTAAAAGACTTCTAGGATATCACAAGCATACCAGTGTATGCATTACGATTGTCCCAGAAGGAAAAGAAAGAGATAAAGGGGCATAAAGAATATTAAAAGAATAATGATGAAAACTTCCCAAATTTAGTGAAAGACAGGAATCTACATATCTAGGAAGCTCAGTGAACTCCACACAGAATAAACACAAAGAGAGGTACACTGAGATATATTGTAATCAAACTGATAAATGCCAAAGACAAACAAAGAATCCCATAAGCCATAATAGAGAAGCAATGTTTCATGTAAAAGGGAGCCTCAATTAGAATAAGTGCGAATTTCTCATCAGAAACCATGTAGGCAAGAAGGCAGGTGGATGACAAAAAAAAGTGCTGAAGGAAAAAATTTTCCAACCAATAATTCCATATCCAACAAAACCATCTTTTTAAAATGAGGGAGAGACATTCCCTTATAATCAATACTGAAGGGGGTTAGTTAACCAATGGACTCACCATGCAAGAAATGCTAAAAGAAGTTCTTCATGTGGAAAACAAAGTTCTTTGACAATAGATCAAATGTGCAAGAAAAAATAAAGATCTCTGGTAAAGGTAACTGCAATGGTTAATATAAATGCCACTATGGTTGTGTTTTGGTTTTTAGTACCACTTTTTACTTCTTACAGGATCTAAAGTGCAAATGCATAAAAAGTAATGATAAATCTATGATTTTAGACACACAATGTATAAAGATGTAATTTGTGACAAGAGCAACATAAAGATGGGAAGAGAGAGGGGTATACGTAAATAGTTTGTCTATGCTTTTGAAGTTAACTTGGTAACAATTCAAAATAGATTGTAATAGATTTATGATATTAAATTTAAGCCTTATGGTAACCACAAAGAAAATATGAGAGAAATCCATACTGAAGGAAATGAGAAGGGATTTAAACTGGTCCATTACAAAAGTTTAACTAAGAACAAAAGAATGCAGGAATGGAAAATTGGAGGATAAAAAAGGTATAAGATTTACAAAAGCTAATTAGCAAAATGGCAGATGTATTTCATTATCAATAATTACTTTAAATGTAAATGGATTAAACTCTCCAGAAAAAACACAGAGATTGCAAATGGACTTTTTAAAAAAGTGTTACCCAACTGTATACTGTTTACAAGCAACACACCTTCAATTTAAAGACAATTAAGTTGCAAGTGAAAGGATGGAAAAATATTCCATGATAATAGTAACCAAAATAGTGGGGGTAGCTATACTAATATTAGAATATATAGTCTTTAATTTAAAAAACTGATAAAAGTGACAAAGAAGGAAACTATATATTGATAAAAGATGAAGTCATCAAGAAGCTATAAATATTATAACATATATGCACCTAAAGGCAGGGCCCCAAAATATATGAAGCAAGTATTCATAGATTTAAAATGAAAAATAGATTGCATTAATTGTAGTAGACTTCAATACACCTCTTTCCATTACAGATAGAACATCTAGACTGAAGGTCAATATGGAAAGAGAGAACTTGAACAATACTATAAACCAACTAGACCTAACACATACATATAGAACAATTTCTCCAACAACAGCAGTATACACATTCTTCTCAGTGCACAAAGATCATTCTCAAGTATAAATAATATGTTAGGTAAGAAAACAAGCCTAAGTATATTTTAAAAGATTGCAATCATAACAAGTATTTTCTTAGATCACAATGGAAGGAAGCTAAAAGTCAACAACAAAGGGAGAACTGGATAGTTCACAAATAAGTGGAAACTAAACAAGATAATAGTAAGCAATTTGTCAAAGAAGAAATCATAAGGGGAATTAAAAAGTATCTTTAGATGAATGAAAACACAACATACCAAACTTATGGAGTGCAGCAAAATCAGTTCTTTGAGGGAAATTTATATCTTTAAATGCTTATATTAAAAAATGATAAAGATCTCAAATCAGAAACCTAACTTCATACCTGGAGGAACCAGAAAAAGAAGAACAAACAAACCAAAGAATGTAGAAGTAAGGAAATTATAAAGATTAGAGTGGAGATAAGTAAAATAGAGAATAGAAAAACAAGAAAGAACCAACAAAACCAAAATTTGGTTCTTTGAATGGATCAATAGACTGACAAAAAAAAATGAGAGAACATTTTGAAACACAAATAACAAAAATCAGAAATAAAAGGGAAGCTATTACTACTGACCTTACAGTGATAGAAAGGATTACAAAAGGATACTATAAATATTTGTATACCAAAAAAAATTAGATAATCTAGAAGTGGACAAATTCCTAGAAACACTGAATTTACCTAAACTGACTAAAGAATAAGTAGAAGATCTCAACATACCAATAACAATAATAGAATTGACTTAGTAATCAAAACTTCCCAAAAAAGAAAAGTGAGAGTCAGATGGCTTCACTGGTGAATTTTACCACTCAGTGAGGAATGAATACCAGATCTTCTCAAACTCTTCCAAAATTTGTAAGAGGAGGAAACACTTTCTAACTCATTCTATGAGGCCAGCCTCACTCTAATACCAAAGACAGGTAAAGATATCACACAAAAAGAAAATTAAATATCAATATCCCTTATGAATATTGCTGCAAAAATCCTCAACAAGATATTAATAAATCAAATCCAACAGCACATTAAAATAATTATACATGACCAAGTGAGGTTTATCCCGGGAATGCAAGTGTGGTTCAACATAAGAAAATAAATCAGTGTAATCCACCACATTAATAGAATGAAGGAAAAAAAACACATGATCATCTCAAATGATGTAGAAAAATGCATTTAAAAAAATCCATCACCCTTTCTTGATTAAAAAAATATTCAGTAAAGTAGAAATAGAAGGGAACATCCTCAATATGATAAATGGCATATATGAAAAACACCTGGCTAAAATCATACTCAATGGTGAAAGACCAAAGACTTTCCCTCTATGATCAGGAACAAGACAAGAATGTCCACTGTCACCATGGCTATTGAACATTGTACTGGAAGTTCTAGACAGGGCAATTACACAAGAAATAAGTATAAGGAAAGGAATAAGTAAAACCTATTCACAGATTACATTATCCTATATATAGAAAATCCAAAATAACTTACAAGAAAGCTACTAGGGCTAATAAATGAATTCAGCATAGAGGCAGGGTACAAGATCAACACATAAAAATCAGTGTTTCCTCAACCATGTCTGGCAATATTTCAGTATTGGGTTAAGAAAACTAGTAGCTGGGAAGAGAAGCAGCCTCAAAGGCATTTAATTTCATTCTTAATTTTAAAATGCTATTAAAGTTACAGTTTATGCAGGCCCATTCCTGTTCTATTTCTCATGCCACAAAAATGTATGTTCTATATCTCTACAGTATGCAGCATTGGTAAGCTTTGAATCAGCAAAAACCATGTAGTCTTTTATCAGTCTCTAGAGCCTCAGAGACACCCACAAACACGGAGTTTGGAATAATATTGAAATACATCATCTAATATTTCAATGAAGTAGATATTTCATTGATTCTCTCTGGGATCAGTCAACGTAGAGTTGTTTTAAAGAGTTAGATCCCAAATTATGGGTACCACTATCATGGAAATTGAAGGCCTTTGTCCTGCTGGTGTATTAAGACTGAATTTTATTATTTTTACGTTATTCAACCTGCACTCTCATGCTGACTGTGATAAATCTAGATATTCATGCCATTTCCCTTGCAGGTATGTTCTGCATTTTGGTTTTGAGGCACAGCTTTGTTTTTTTAACATAAGATTAAAAAATGAAAACTAAGTAAAATTTAGAATAAATATTTCTACTCATTAGACGTATTAAAAGGATACTGAATTAATATTTTTTATAAAGATTTTGTTACACTATGGGAGGTTATATTATTCTGAATTGTAGAGTAGTTATATATTTTTTATTAACTTTATTAAGGTGAAATGATTTGAAGTTTATTCATAGGTAATTGAGATATTTGAGTAAAAGGCAAAAGTTTGTTTCGAATGCTGTATATTATGAGAATATGGAAAATCATGTGATGTAATTGTACAAGGAAAATTAAAGTGACGTTTTGGGGGAAGGAAAGATTTCCTGAGGGGTGAAAAAAATTCTCTCCCATGGAGTTTCTTCACATAGCTTATAATGTTGTTTGTCCAACTAATGGAAATGTCCTTGATAAAACATTCTGACATTGGGTAAGAAATTACTTTTACCCCATTGCTGCTTTCATGTGCATACTTGAGGACATGTAACTATCCAAATGTTCTATTTCCAAAACTCATTAAATATTATATTGACTTGATTTGACAACCTGAAAAAAAAAATCAGTGTTTCTATACTGCAGCAATGAACAATCTGGAAAGGAAATCAAGAAAATTCCAATCACAATAGGAACTAAAGAATAAAATATCTAGGAATAAATTCAACCAAGGATGTAAAGGACTTGTCCATGGAAATCTACAAGTCATTACTGAAAGAAATTAAAGACCTAAATAAATGGAAAGAAATCCTCTGCTCATGGATTTGATGACTTAATATCATTAAGTTACCAATACAACACAAAATGATGAAAAGCCTCAAAAAAAAAAAAAAAACAAAAAAAAAAAAAACCAACCCCCCCCCCAAAATAATCAAAATTTCATGGACTTAAGGAAAAAATTCATGAACTTCTTTGCAGATATGGAAAAGCTAATCTGCAAATTTGTATGGAAGGGCATTGAGCCACAAATAGCCAAAACTTGCTTGAAAAAGAAGAATGAAGTTAGAGGATTCATGCTTCCTGATTTCAATACTTATTACAAAGTGTTATTAATTTAAAAAAACAACAGAGTTGTACTTGCACAAAGACAGATATATAACCAATGGAATAGAATTGAGAGTTCAGGAATAAACCAACACATCTATGGCCAATTAATTTTTGACAAGGGTATCAAGTCCATGCAGTGGAGAAATAATAATTTCTTCAACAAATGGTGTTGGGAAAACTGGATTTCAAAATACAAAAGAATAAAAGGAAATACCTACTTCACACCATAATATTAATTCAAAATAGATAAATGATATAAAAATAAAAGCTAAAAGTATAAAATTCTTAGGAAAAAAGTAAGAGAAATATCTTCAGGAACATGTACTAGGCATAGAATTCTTAGACATTATACCAAAAACATGTGCAACAGTTGAAAAAATAGAAAATTTGGACTTCATAAAAATTTTTAAAAATACTTTTGAACATCAAAGAACATTATCAAAAAATAAAATAAAAGATAACATTTTAAGTAAAAATATTTTCTCATACTACCTCTCTTTTTTTCTAAACAAATTTTTAACATAAAAATTTTTCTCTTGAAAAAAATAACTTCAGGTGTTGACTTTTGTACAAATTTTAATTGTTAAATACAAATTTATTTTGTATGTGTTCATGAAAATGAAAATCAAAGCTGGTAATTTTAATTATCCTGCTAAAGGTATGTCAGTGGTGTTTTCAACTGGTCTCTGTCATTTAATTTATTGGTGAAATAGTTTAGACATATTGTAAAACCAACAGATTTAGGTTATATAGTAAAACATCAATTAATTGGTAGTCTGAATCAGTTATTTCAAGTGTACCTTGTTAACAAAAGTATATGGATTCAGCATAAAATCTTATAGTATTAAATGTCAAGGCTAACTGCGAATTTTATTTTGTTTAAGTAAAGTTATGATAATGTTCTCATGAGCTATTGACAAAATATATGTACTTTTGTGAGCTATGAATTTTCTATTTAAATTTACATACTACAACATGATTTTTACATGAATGATACTTTGTTTAAACTATCAAATGTCAGTATTTCACTACAATTTTATAATAAAATGTACATTATCACTGAATGAATTTTGATTTTAAAAAACCAAAGGAAAAAAAAAAAGCCTACAGAATAAGAGAAAATATATGGAAACCTATTTATCTAATTAGGGTTTAATATCCAGAATATATAAAGAACTCCTACAGCTCAACAACATAAAAATGAACAACCCAATTTTTATAAATGGGCAAATGACTTAAATAAACATTTCTCCATAGATAAATGATTAATAAGGACATGAAAAGATGCTCAATATCATTAGCCATTAGAAATACAAATCGAAACCACAATGAGATACTACCTCACATTCTGTAGAATAGCTGTTATTACTAAAAAGAACAACAACAACAAAAACAGAAAATCAATGATGGTGAGAATGTGGAGAAATAGGAACATTCATACATTTTTGTTGAGAAAGTAGAATGTTGCAATTGCTGTGGAAAACAGTTTGGTGTCTTCTCAAAAAGTTAAACAGAATTACTAAATGATCCAGCAATCCCACTTCTAGATGTATACCCAAAAGAATTGAAGGAAAGTACTGGAACAGATATTTTTCTACCAATATTCATAGCAGTGTTATTAACAATAGCCAAAATGTAGAAGCAATGCAGGAGTCCATCAAGAGATGAATGGATGAACAAAATGTAGTATATGCATACAATGGAATATTAAATGGAAATTTAATATAAAACTTCACTTTAATATAAAATGAAGTTCTGATACATGCTACAACATGGATGAACCTTGAAGACATCATGTTGAGTGAAATAAGCCAGACACAAAAGGACAGATATTGTATGATTCTGTTTATACGAAAGAACTAGAATATGCAAATTCAGAGAAAGAAAGTAGAGTATAGCTCACCCAGGGGAGGAGTTGGGATTTAGTGCATGATTGTAGGGTCTCTATCTATTGTGATAGAAAATTTCAGTAATGGGTGGTGGCAATGTTAGCACAATATTTGAATGTGATTAAATCCCTTGAACTGAATGCTTGTTAGTAGTTGAGATGAGAAACTTTGTGTTACATATATGTAACATCAATTTAAAAAGAGAGAGACTAAAAAAAAAAATAATTATTATTAAATGCAATACATGATCCTGGATGGATCTAATAATGGTGGAGAAAATTCCCTAAAGGACATTATTGGGGCAAATAAACAATTGGATTATAGACTATGGTTTATATCAGTGTTAAATTTCTTGAACTTGTTAATTGTATTTAATTAGTTCCATATTTAGTATACTTGTTCTTGGGAAATATGCACAGAATGATTAAATGGTATAGGAACACGATGTATGCAGCCTACTCACAAAGGTTTAGAAAATAGCTAACTAGATAGATGAGAGCTAGCTAGCTAACTAGGTAGCTAACTAGAGACATAAAGATAGATTGATACAGTATAATAAATGTGGCAAAATGTTATAAGTTGGTAAATCTGGGTTCTGGGTAGGGGTTATATTGGAGATCTCTGCATTATGATTCTATTATCTTTGTAACTTTCCTGTAAATTTGAAATTATTTCAAAATATGAAGTTAAACATTCCATTGCTCATCCTACAAAGATAACTGTTTTGAAGCATATTACAATTAAGGGGAGCAGGATGCTCAGAATTGATGAGCTGTAAAAATTTGGGAATAGTTACTTTAAAGTACTACAAATACAAATTTTAAATCTTTTGAGATTTCTGCTTTAAAATGTGGTTTCATTCCTGTTATATTCTGCAAAGCTTTATGAAAGAAGACATGTTCTAAAATTGTTGGCAAAACTTGGGAAAGATATAATTATATATATATTATTTGCAGCATCAGAAAAGGTACAGATTTAAGTAGAAAACCATTTTACTTTATAGTTTAAGAAATGAAATAATCTCTATCTCTCCTGTAGACTTTTTAAAATTTAAGCCATTGCTTATTAGAGAACAATACTGTAATTTCAAAATTTTATTTGAAAACTCAAGTTCAAGATGATCTGAAACGGAAATCAGTGCCCTGAGTACTGCCAAGTTTGGTCTATTTTAATTTTACTGTTCTGCAATGTTGTTTTTAAATTATTTGTTATCCAAGTGTCCCTCTTAAATTCATAAATGTATAAAGCCCACCTAGTAGAGCAAGTGGAAATACCATTAAAGGCCATGGATCAGTGGCTTATTTACAAGTCATTAAAGTCAGTCAACATTGTAATAAGAATTTAGTGTCAGTAGGTCATAGAGCACTATATTATGGCCAAGGATTTATATGTGGCTACACATAATCCAAGAGAAAGTTTTCTCTGGTTCTTCTAAACAACAGAATGATGGCCATGCAACTATCTTTAGGCTCTTTCTTGGTTCTCATTCTCAGTCATTAACTGAACAGAGACAAAAATCCACTAGTCTGATTATTTTAACCTTGGACATAACTTTAAAACTTCCATTAAATTAATATTTAAATATGATTTAAGATTTTCATAAATTAAAATAAATTAACTTGTAGGATTTTGGAGACAAAGGTGTATCTAAAATGGCATTAATATTACATACACAAAGCCTGTCTTTGAATTGTATAGAGGACATTGATATCTACTTAAAATTGTTTTCCCCATCATTTATATAAAGTCATCAATGATAAGACTGTAAAATTTCCTCAGACTGTTCTGTTCTTACTTGCCCTTAGTGAGAGAAAATTATTTTTGACGGTTCTCTAATTTTCAATTTCATTTTCCATTGAATCAGAAAACCAAGACATATATTTAACCACTTTATACTCAGATTTTTCTTAGTGTTCTTGTGCAGATAAAAGTTATTTAATACAAGTAAAGCACAAAAGAGAGTACCTGGCATTAAACAATCATTCTTATTATTATCCTTATTATTTTTATCATGGGTAGACAAATATATGTATATGATCAGTCCAGAGACTTTCTATCAGCTCAATTTCTCAGAGAAATATATTTCAAGAAACTAAGCATTTCAGGAGTAATTTAGGTATATTCTAATTTATAAGTCCTGATGTCTTGGTTCCAGGAGTCTGAAAAGACATTCATTTATCTCCAAATAACTGTCAAAGGTAGGAGCAGGAATGTGAAAGAGAATGGCTCTTGGTGAGGAAGAATGTGAGGTATATTAGTCAGCCAAAGGGGTGCTGAGGCAAAGTACCAGAACTCCGTTGGCTTTTATAAAGAGTATTTATTTAGGGTTGAAGCTTACAGTTACCAGGCCCTAAAGAGTCCAACTCAAGATACCATAAGAGGTACTTTCTCACCCAAAGTCATGGGCCATATGTTGGAGCAAGATGATAGCCAATATGTGCAAGAGTTCAGCTTTCCTTCTTCCTCTTATGTCTCTGTGGGCTCAGCTTCTTCCAATCTCAGCTGTAGGCTGGTATAAGGCACATCTTTCTCCCCAGGGCTTGTTTCTTTCCATGCTCAGCTGCTCAGTTCTCTTCACAAGATCAGCTGTAGACTCTCAGGCTCATCTCTCTTCCCAAGGCCTCTGCCATGTCTAATGAGCTCTCTTCCTGTGTTGTTTTCCTCTGTGCCTGCTTCTCTGTGTATTCACTTCCGTGTGAGTCTGTTTTATCCCCAAGATGGCTGGGACTTGATGCTGAGTCACACTCTAATGATGTGATTGGATCAGAGTCCTAATATTAACATAATTTAATCAGATATCTCAGCTGAATCTAATCCAATCAAAAGGCTATTATTCCAGAGGAACCGACAAGTTTACAAACACAATCCAATATCTATTTTTGGAATTCTTAAACAATACCAAACAGCTTCATGGAGTTAGTGGATTCATAGGATATTAGAAGGTTTGCTGATGCTTGCTAGAAGGATAGTCTTATGGGAAAGAAGGGGGAATGGCACTGGCTTTAGATAAACCATGTGGTAATGGGTGGGCATGCAGACAGAGTTCAGCTCCGGGAAGCAGCTGCCTCTAAGAGCTCAGGTGAGGAAGATGGGCTTATAGAGGAACAATGGAAAGCCTGGACCATAAGCCAACCCTGAGGATTAGAAAGATTGGCAGAATGTGAGACAGAAAGTGTCTACTCTCTGCCCAGATAGTAGCGAGAGGCAGAAACTCTGTCAAGTGAAGGGCAGCTAATGCACTCGATTTTGAGGTGAAGTGAGAGGCACCAAGACAAAGGTTCCTTAAGTCTTCTAGGCTCAAAGCTTTCAGGGTGCTTAGGAGTGGGCTGTGGTAAACTCATGCGGAGGACAAACCTCAATGTAGGTTAACATGGTAGGCTATTGGTAAACGAATGTGAGGTTCAATTACTTACTTGAACATATCTAGAATTTTGGGGGGTTGGTATTTGCTGGACATTGAGTCCCAGTGTATTCTCAGTGGGCCTGATTTGCTCACAGGTAATGGTTACTAGCTTGGACCCACGAAGCTGATTCTCTGCCACTGTTGGGACTATTGTTCCTCTTTTCAGAGAAGATAGAGACCTCAGGACTGGGTTCACACTGCCCAGCACCTTCCCTGGACCTCCTTCAACAACCCAGCAAACCTGTCTGTCGTCTTCTTTGCACAGTGAGCACTGCACGCTCAATGTGTCCCACGGGAGAACTCTCCATGTTCTTTTCTCAGCACCTACCAGATTTCTTCAATTAACCAACTCAATGATTAATAAGGAATATGTGCCACCCATGACAGGTATTCTCTTGATAAGCCAGGACGTTTCTACTTCTATATAGTTTTTGAGAGCATGATGAAAGGTGGCATAAATTAAAACATCATCAGCCTCCACTTGCTTTAATATGAAGTAAACCAGCTGAATGAGAAAAAGAAAGCATGCTGATTATTTTAATAAGCATTAATTTAAAAATTTAAAAGTGAGAATTCTGTATAATAGAGAGCTATGGAAACAGGAATGCTCAATCAAAATGTCTAGGCATCTAATCTCCATTCCCCATCCTACTCCGTAGATATGAACCCCCCAGAGCAGGTGAATCACATTGCTGATAGCTTTTTTTTTTTTTAAACTAATAAAGTGTACAGATGCAGAGATGCCTTATTTATAAGTGGTTGTCCCAATTTTTCATTTAATTGCTGTTTTAATCTTTTTCCTAAAAATAATTCATCATTGCTGTCTTTCTGCAAATAACATATCTTGACTCCAAAAAAAAGTTTCCACAGACAGCAGAGATTAGGATGTCTGCTAGGTGTTGCCTCCCAAGCTCTCTTCCTTTTGAAATATTACTCAAAAAAAAAAAAAAAAAAAAAAAGTCCTGACAAAATGTTCTTAGGACATGAAGCATCTCTGCTGCTCAGACCTGGCATAGAGAATGGGGGAAGAAAATATGCTTCACCTGTTTCCTAAGCAGTACACATTCAGCTTTTTTCACTTTGTGTTATTTTAAAGAAAATCTTAAATTGAGATACCAAAAATGCAATTGCAGCCTTGCATTTTATATGCTTTGTTTCCTTTCCTGCTATGAGTAAACATGTCTCCTGTAAGTCATCAATGCCTGTAGGGGGTGAATAATCTGGGGGTGAATCTTTGTCAGAGGAAAATAATAGAAGAAAGAGAAAGAGCAATTTATATAGTTTTCTGTGTACTGGGTATTTTGGAAAAGGCTGTACACATATTAATTCACTCAATGTTTAATAATAACATTATGAGAAATAATTATCTTCTTTTTGTTGAATATGTATTGGGGTCTGGATTCTGAAGCAGATCTCTGGTTGCAAGTGTGTGCATTTAACCACCATGCAATCCTCCCTGAAAAAATTATCCCTGCTTCCTTCATGTTATGTGTTTCCATTTTATACCTGCATCACCTCCCCATTTACCCTAGTGCTGTTCCCCCTTCCTCTCTCTTATATTCTTCTTCCCCTTCCCAGACAGCTAGGCCCTCTTGCTTATGCAGCTCCCTCCTCATTCCGTGTAACCTTTACTCTCAGCAGAGTCCAGGAGTCCACTTGCTAAAATTTGTTTAATCAGATCTAATGGAAAATGGTCCTCAGTTGGAGAAATTTGGGAAACATTAGCTTCAGCATCAAGTCCTACTCATGCCTCCAAATCTTGAGCCCTGATTTTGATATCAAAATTTTGCCTCGTTCTATATCTAGTACCCATTTTTATAATAGACTTACTATCTTATTCATCCGATTTGGTGTTCCTGTTTGAATGTGTGTATTTTTTTTCAGAACCCCTCTTCACTGAGATCCACTTCTCCTCCAAGCATTGTGCTTCCTTTTCCTCAGGCCTTGCCCAAATATTTTGGACTCTGATACTTACTAACCAACCTCATACCAACCTCCTGCCTTCCCAGATTACAGCTGCTCATCTTCTCCGTGTCCTTGTCTTACTAGCCAAAATACCCACTTAAACTCTCTCTGTAGCTCCCCAACACCAACCGGCTGCCTGTGATTCTGTAAATATGACTCTCTGCTTCTGGACTGATTTCTTTGCATTACCTAATCCTCCCCATTACAGAACGTTTTATGCCCCATTCATTCACCCCTACAGGAAGTTCTCCCAGAGGCCCTTGTATAGGCTAAAGTATGGTCCCCCAAAAGATATCCAAGCCAAATCCCTGAAGCCTGTGAATGCTTGGAAAAAAGGAAGGCCTTTACAGATGTAAATACGTACGGGTTCCTTAGGTGAGAATATCTGGATTTTCTGGTGTGCCTTAAATCCAGCAACAGGTGCTTTTAGAAAGGCAGAGGGAGATTTGAGACAGACAGATGAGGAAAAGCCAGAGGCAGAAGAGAAGTAGGCAATGTGAACATGGGAGAAGAGATGGAGTGACACAGCTGTATGCTAAGGAATGTCTGGAGCCATCAGAAGCCGGAAAAAACAAGGAACAGAATTTCCTCTGTACAGTGTTTGGAGGAAATGTGGCCCTACGAATTACTTTGGTTTCAGACATCTGGAGTCTAGAATTGTGAGAGAATAAACATTAGGTATTTTTTATGCCATCAAGTTTGTGATCATTTTTTACAGAAGTCACAATAATATAGACCTTAAGACGTTGTCAAGTTCTTACCCCAACACTGCACACACATGTGTTTGGAATTTGAGCTCCTACAGAGGTTTTATATTCTAATCAGTTACCTCTTGCTGCCTACACCTGGAGAAGCCCAGCTGAGGCTTCCTTGATGATAAATATAGTCTACAGTTTTCTTCTATTGACTCTTTGGCCTTTTCCATTGACTTCCAAGCTTTAGAGCATCATTATGATTCTGGTATGGGGCCAGCTTTTGACTTATAAATTTAGTCCTTCACCTTGATCTCCATTGTCTTCCCCAAACCACCCCAAAGAAAATGCCATTTTAATTAAATACCATACACTTGCCTTGCAAGTGAATTTGCAAGACAGATCATTTATTCTCCTCTCCCTCAACTCTGATTGTCACTCTCCCAAATAGAGAGTCTGAAATTGACATTAACTTTCATCAGCCATGATGGGCAACACCCCTAAGGCTTTCCTCACACCTTCTCTTGACAGAATGTAAGTGTTTGGTATCTTGTTTTCTTGAGGCTTGCTTATGCCTGAGACTTGAGAAAGCCTCATAATTTTAGGGTATTTCTATTATCAGATGATATTTGCATTCCGGTTCCTGTCTTTAACTCAGTGTAACAGAGGTGTGAGTAATGATGGGTGTTTCAGGGCACTAAGACTATGAATAATACTAGTAGTGTGAGTCAAGTTTTAGTGGCTGAAATCACACTAGATAATGTTGACTATCTATGTTGCTTACATGAGCAGTCAGACAGTGGAGAGAGCAAGAATTCATAGGGTAGGAAAATTATCTCTACTGATAATGTGAGCTGCTGATGGGTGCATTATCTTGTTTCTTTCCTTGAATCCATTGAATTACTTTTAAAAGTTCAAATGTGTATATTATAACTGGTCAACTTTTTATTTTGTCACTAATATTTCAACATTTACTAAACTATTATACTAAGTGCCATGCTATGTCTTGAAGTTTTAAGTAGAAATCTAACAAAGATCTAATAAACACATGTTTAATTATCATGGAAATAGTGGGCACTGGAAATGCATCATATAATAAAATTAAACTGGGAAGCAGATGTGGCTCAGGCAGTTGAGCACCTGCTTCCCACATGGGAGGTTCTGGGTTTGGTTCCTGCTGCCTCCTAGGAAAGAAAAAAAAAGTAAAACAAACCAAAAAACCAACTCAGGGGAGCTGATGTGGCTCAGTGGTTGAGCACTGGCTTCCCACATACGAGGTCCTGGATTCAATCCCTGGCCCCTGGTACCTCAAAAAAAGGGTAAACTGTAGGAAGCCAAAACCCATTCTAGAACAGCACAAGATGGCTCATGTAGCTAACCATAAACTATAAACTGTATGAAACATAGGGATCAATAATCTCCCCATCTGTGTAATGAGACACTTGCCTGCTTTTGGTTTTGGCTGTGAATACCAAATGAGAAACATCTTTTCTACAATAAACTTGTCCATCAACTTTCAAACGAAGTTTCCTTTCTCGGGTATCCCCTAATCTCAGAGAACCACAAAATCTCTTCTGCTAAATGCATGTTTCTTTGGAGCAAATCACTTCCTGTACAATTGGTAAATAATGGAAAACATTGTTGGTTTGTTCAGGTTTTTTTCTAGATCACTAATGGTTTTAAGTGCTCAGCTTCAAGATATAATTAAAGACAATTCTTAGTTTATGAAAACTTCAGTGCCTTCCTTACCACTAGTAGTTTCTGGTTTAGTAGCTTCAAGGACTCCTGTGGTGAGCTCTCAGCTAAAGCTGCAATAGTACCTGAAGAACCTGAGACTATATTTTACTCTGTATTAAAACAGTGGATTAATAAAGAAGGCTATATCTGATGCATGTTTGGATCAACTTGTAGAATAAAGGAAGCATGAGCTGTTTAAAACTGCAAAGTAGTGACTGAAATCTGTCAGTACAAAGGCTGATAGAGATTTCACTGTGCTCGTTCTTTTATTAGGTTGATTATACATTTTTTAAGGTTCTAGTTACAAAAGTTCTGTAAGTTTTGAGTGGTCTTCCCCAACCTTATTTTCCCCATAAGCTTAGTGGTTTTGCTAAACCAACATTTTTCAGAAATGCATATATAGCTTTAGAGCAGACATGTCTGAGCTAATATTATCTTTATTTATTTTTTATTTCTATTTTTTACTGAGTTTTTGTTTTATTAAGTAGGAAGAAGCACTGAGGCTTAGAGCAATGGTTCATACTCCAAAGTGTATTATTAAATTTGACCATTTAGTTCCATTCAGTGAGATATTTATGATGGCAGCAAAACAAACAAATATTTTTCATGTTAAGTTCTTTTTAAATTTGATTATATGGCTTTATTACAGAAATGATATTTTGTAGTTTAAATATCTGTTTTTAAGGCATTAACAGAGCATGAGGAAGAGGTCTCATCAATTAAATATTCCATATTACCTTTGTTAGACCCCTTGCCTAAATGAGAAATTTAAAAGAATTCACAGCATATAAAATCTGAGCATAAAATATGCCTGAGAAACAGGACTGATTCTGGTAAAAGCAATCAAGTTTCTTCATTTGAACACATTTTCTTAAGAAGTATGAACAAAAGAAGATAATGAAGTTAGTAATTATTCCTTAGATTAGGTTCACAGTGACCTTGTGCAAATTCTCCTATAATTCTGAGTAAACCGACATATTCCACAGCCCTTAGTACACAGCAATAATTACAGCTATAATTCTGGGGGAAAAAACTCAACCTCAAATTGTTGACTCCAGCAGTTCCCTTGAAATGAATCAGACATTGAGTATGCCAGAACCTCTCTTAACAATAACCTTTAAGTTAAAAGGGAAGTGGGATTTGCTTAGATTAAATCATAGTACCTACCCAGCTTACAAAGCACACATTTGAGGAAGAAAATTAACCAGTTTTATTAATAATCAGTTAATTTCCACAGCCACGCAATCTTTTTCCTTTTAATTTTTTCAGAAGGACAGACCTGCCTCATAGATAGAGGATTCTATTTTCCTTAAGGTAAATTTTGGCAAAGCTGGCATATTTGTACAAAGGCTTATGCCAGTCAGTTGAAACACCACATAAAATGATGCATGCAACTGGCAAATTATGCACCCGTTGTCCTTCAGGAATTTGGATAAATTTATAAGTAGTGAGATCCTAAGTGGAGGATCTCAGATTACACAAGCCAAAGTTTGAATTCTGACTGTCTTGTTTATTAGCTGTGTGACTTTGGACATATTACCTCGCTTGGCCTCAATTTCCTAAGTTACAACAAAGATACAAAACTCAGGTCTGTGTTTTATATTTAAATTTAATAAGGCCTGAAAAGCCACAAGTATTCAGTACATTTTAGATCTAGTTAGAAATCAGAGTAGCTTATTAACTCAATGTAGTTGGATAGTCTATTGATAAGTTAAAATGATTCCTGTTTTTCAGCATCACAGACACTCTAAGTTAGCAGCCACTCTCAATCCCACCCTAAGGAGGGTAGCTAGGTCTTGTTCATGAGGAATGAATTTGCCTTTCCTCAAGAAAATGAAATACCATTTTGTGTTTCTGGATTGGAAAGGAGCCATTGGCAGTCAGTGCTGGGGTTGACTCGAAGCCTTCATTGCCGGGGAAGGCATTGAGGCTGGATTGTCTGAAGGAAAAAGGGAATGAATGTTTTTGCTGTTATTGTTGGTTTTATTTTGTTTTGTGCAATGGGAGCTAAGGGCAGAATACAGAAGGACTGGATACTAGGACCAAGTGGTGGTGCCCAGGCTGCCAGGGGTTCAGATCACTAGGCCATACTTTGAGAGGGGTTCTAGAGTGGTCTGCTACCCAGATGGTGGGTAAAGGGCATATGGAAGGACTGCTGCATCTAGGGAAGTTCCCAGAAATGGTCCTGGAGCAGAGAAGCAACCTCAGCCCTTCCTCCCAGGCAAGGCTACACAGGGCAATGTGAGCATCTTCTTTATCTTCCATTATGTAATCATCAATTAAGGGGACACAGCTTTCCTGAGATCAGAAATTTCATCTGGAAATTGTATGGTTTTCATGAAAGTAGAAGGAAACCCTATTCACATCTTTGGTCTTCACATGCCACATTTTTTGGCTGCCCAATGAGGATGCACCATTGAGCCCCCCACCCTCAATTAAGACGACCAAGTTTGGACCCCTAGTGGGAGAAGAGGGGTTTGGGGGACAGTTTCTGTGCTTCTCTCTGGAGGCCAGTGTGGAGTGCATAGGTGGTCCCGAGCTGGGAAGAGAAGAATGTACATTGTCACTATATAAATATTAAGATCAAGAGCCCTGACTGATTTTCTAGACCCTGGATGAGGAGAGGTTTTTTTTTTTTTTTTTTGCCTTTAAACTCTTAGGAAGTGTTCAAGCTCAAAAAAAATTTTTTTAAGAATAGAAAAGTGTTTTTATCCAAAGACGGCAGACATTTGAACCTTCTTCTAAGGTAATGTGAGGTAACAATTTGTTGTTAATTGCACTGTTTCTTTTGTGCCCTGGGTCGCATCAGATAAGTGATGGTGTCATTAAAAACTCATAAATAAGGACACTCTGAAAGATAGGAAAGGAAAACAGTGAAAAGTGAGAAGATGAGAGGAAGCCCTATGGGGAATTAGGAGCACACTACTACCTTTCTCCCTCCTTTTCAATTATTTTTTCTGTCCCTCTTTTCAGTTGTATTGTTTTTTTCCCATGTTGTCTGATACAGTTTAAAAAGAGCTTTTGGAAATAATTTTTTATAGATACTTTAAATATCTTGGAATTTTGCATTATTGAACACTGAAAAAGCTGGGCAGAATTTAAGTTGCATTGCTTTAGAAATTATGTGCAGCATAATGCTTGCTAAAGGAAACAATGCCCCTACTAGGAATTAGGGATCTTATTCTGTTCAAAGTTTTTGGGAGAATCAAGAGTTGATCAGAAGCCTCCCAAGAAGTTGAGCTTATAAAGTTTCCAGAGACTTATGGCAATCCATTGCTATGTGTAACAGTTTTATATTCATTGTCAGAGTTATTATGTATGACTTTATCCTGAGAGGGAAATGTAAGTAATTATTTCCATTTCACAATCAGAGGTACAATCTATCAAAATTATGTAGATAAGCAATATATTACACATATAAGTTTATGTAATAATGTCTTACATAGGCAAAGAAGGCCTGTATTTCTTTTAGTAATTTTCACAAAACTTCATTTTTAAAACAAAAATTATTAGTTTTATCAGAAAATAGATTAAGTCTGAAATAGAATTGGATTTAGCAATTCTTAGCCAACCCATGCATTTAAATTTTCCGTGATGATCTGTGTAGTTACTTCATAAATTGTACTGGGGAAATAGGAAGCATATTTAACAAACACCTAAAATATTTGTAATATATTAATGTTACATGCTGGAATTGAACATGGTATTTTCTAATCCAGTATTAATATTCTACTCAGATTTATTGGATATATGCCTGAAAGAAAAGCATCGCCTACCATGTACTTCCACAAATTATCTCTTTTAGTTTACAGTATGGCCATGAGCAGGTCATGTTATTAAAGATCAGAAAAGTTAAGTGATAAGACAAAAATCACTCAACTATAAGTAGTTGTATCAGAATTAAAAATAAGCCCTGTGTCTTCTTACAAATAATACAGTTTTTACATGTAGTGACCTTTCCTCCTCTATAGCTGATTTTTCTGTGAAATGATAAGTATGACACTCTAGAAAGAATAAGATCATGTTATCAGAGACTTTGCCTGAGCTTGCATCTCTTTTTAACTACTTCCTCAGGTTTCATTTTTCTCAACTCTGGAAGAAGATCATAATAATATGCAACATATGAGGATTCATTGATAATTTTTATGAAGTAATACACATAAAGTGCTTATAAAATTGTGTCATATGTTATATACTTTATATTATGTTTACTATATAGCGCTATATATTCTACAAACTGAGCACTGAAAAAAGTGTTACCTATATTAATATAAAATATATCCAAATCAGGATTCAAAGCTCATACTCCAACTCAGATGTACAGAAAAATAAATACATTATTTTTGGTGAAATCTGTAAATGATCGAATCTCAATTGAAAGCCTCCCTTATTGAGGAATAAGAAAGAAAAATAAGACTATATTCCATCCTCAATAAACTCTTTTAACCTCCCTAGGAATTTCCCCTCCCTCTTCTCTCTACTATAGAGTCAGTTTGTATAGAGGGAATGGGTCAGGCCATAGGTCATCCATCTATAAGGCAGGGAAAAGGGACTCAAGGGGCTCCTGCAGGGTGTCCTCTGCATCTCTGATCAGTGGGAGCTGTGCATTGTCTGTCTGCTTGTGCTTGTGGATTTCACGTGGCTGGTGTACCTCACAATCTGGTTCCTTTTAGCTTGGGTAGACTGAGCTGACTCAAACAAGTTCAGTTCCATCCTCTGTTGTGGACACTTCTGAGATCTTCCCAGTAATTAATTATATTTAAACGATGAGTTGAGTAGTCTTATGAGTAGCCTTTGCTGCATGTTCACCTCACATATCCTGCCAGCAAACTCCACAGATAAACTCGAAGCCATTTCTTTTTTCTTCTAGGTCATATGGGAACCAAGAGCAGGTTGGGGAAAAAAAAAAAACGAAACCAGAGAACCTGACCTAGTGATGCTGCCTAATTTACTTGCATGTGTCTGTAACATAATTAATATTGGAAAGCATGGGAGGCAGCTCCCTCCCAGAGTCCAAAGTTTGAGTCTTCACACAAACCCACTCTCTTTCTGTGGCTTGATCTCGCTCTTTCTTCTCCCCCTTGCATCTATTATTATTCCTATCATTTCGTGGACACAAGAAAGGGCAGACTTTCTTTTTATTTTGGATACATCATATTTTCCTATTTCTATAGTTCAAGGCTAGCTGCCATGGTTGGCATGACACTACACGACACTCCAAGTTTGATCCTTGATATACTAAAATCAGAAATAAAGACACTTCACAAAATCATTTTTTAAAAATATTTTGACTTGCTAATAAATTGGCTTCATATATAATCCTATTTTACTCTTAAATATTAAATTGGGCATAGTTTACCTTTGCATGCCTTATATAACAAAGCTGCATTCCTTGCTTGCTGATGGACATCTCTGGCCAACTAGTTGAAGTATAAGGGAAGAACTGGAAACCAATAATTTTTAGCATATTAATCCTATTACAGATTTCTATACTGCACATGCATTGTGTTACTGTCAACTAGTGACCGTTAGTTGAATAATAGCAAGCAATAATAAATCAGGTAACTTCTGGGGAGTGGATGTAGCTCAAGTGCTTAAGTGCCTGCTTCCCATGTATGAGTTCCTGGGTTCATTCCCCAATACCTCCTTTAAAAAAAAAAAAAAAAAAAAGGTAACCTCCTTAATGATGATGATGATCTTGATAATCCCAATTAAACAAAATTCTAGTACCTGTTTCATCACAGACAATTGCATTCCTTAGGGATTCCAGATGCTGGCATATGGGGACTAATAAATGATGAAATTTTTAAGTTTCATTTCCACTTTTCTTGCTTCTTATTCTTAAGCACCCAGTAGTAATGGTAAGAGCTTTTAAAAATAACTTTTGAATGTACTCAGAAGTAAAGTGAATAAATTAAGACTCCATTTTCAGTTAATAATTTACTATCACTACCAACCTAACAATAAGAAAAGCTAAATAACCCCCCAAATCTTGGTATTTAAAAAAAATATTTTATTTGTTTCTCCCCTCCCCCCTTGTTATTTGCACTCACTTATGCTCTCTGTGTCCATTTGTTGTGTGCTCATCTTCTTTTTAGGAGGCACCAGGAACTGAACCCGGGAACCCCCATGTGGTAGGGAGGCACCAACTTGCTTAAGCCACCTCCACTCCTCACTTGTTGTGTATTTCATTGTGTTTCCTCACTGTGTCTTTGTGTCTTTTCATTGTGTCATCTTCTTGCATCAGCTCACTGTGCCAGCCCATCGAGTCGGCTTGCTGTCTTGCTCATCGTCTTTAGGAAGCACCAGGAACTGAACCCAGAGCCTCCCATGTGGTAGGCGGGTGCCCAACTGCTTGAGTCACATCCGCTTCCCAAATCTTGGCATTTTTTAAACCCAGCAGAGAAATTTAGAAAATGGTTCAATTTAATGAATAATCAAAACTTAGCATGATGAAATTTTTATTTGTAGCTAAAACAGAAAATAGTAGGAAACCTATCGTTAAATGACTTTATTAGGAAAGAAGAATGACAAATGATCTGAGCTTCCAGCCTAAGAAGCTCAAAAGGAAAGGACAAATGAAATAAAAAGAAAGTAAAATAAATGAAAAATTAAAATTAAAAGTGGAAATCATTGAAAGTGAAAATAGATGAACATAGAAAATCAACAAAATGGTACTTTGCAAAAGTCAATAAAATTTATAAAACTTAGAATGCTTGATCAAGGAAAAACATACAAAAATGAGATATATTTAATAAATTTCTGTTAATAATTTTTCCTTCTTGGAGGAAATGAAAAAGAATCATTGTAAAACATACAAAATTGACAGAAGAAATAGAAAATTTAAATGGTCCTATATGGACTGATGACACTTTCCCACAGAATCTTCCGATAGAAACCTGAACAAAAAATGTCTATAATGATTGAAGGGATGAATGTACAACTATGTGATTATACCAAATACCATTGATTATACACTTTGGATGGATTGTATACTTTATTAATATGTACCAATAAAATTGATAAAAATATCTAGCCTAAGTGGCTTCAGTTGTGAATTCTATGAAATAGGGAAGAAATAACACAAATATCATTCAATATATTTTTAAAAGTTATACATAGGACCAAGTGGAGATAATCACAGGAATTTAAATTTGCTCTAATATTATGAAATCAATGTAATTTATTAAAAAATTGAATAATGGAAAACATTCTTGTAATGATCTCAATAGACACAAAAAATCATTTAACAAATGGCAACAGCCATTCTTAAAACAACAACAAAAGCAACAAAACGTGAGCAAACTTGGAATAAAAGTTAATGTTCTTAATCTGATAAAGGGCAACTAAGGAAAACTTACTGCCTACACCACATAATAGTGGCACATCAAACACTTTCAATCTTAGATTGGGAGCAAGGAAAGTGCTCTCACCACTTCAGTTAAACGTTTCACCGAAAACCTAAGCCAAGAAGAAAAAATGAAAGGAATACAGTTTGAAAAGGAAGCAGTAAACTTTTTAATGTTCACAGATGGCTTGATTGTGAACCTTAAAAACAAATAAAACTACAAATAACAATAGAGCCAATAAGAAAATTACAAAGGTCACAGGCAGAAGCTTCACTGTGAATGTTGTCATGACTAAATGCCAACCCTTGTTCATTTTGACATTGGCCTACTTTATGTCATTAAATGCCCTTATATGTCATCCACATTTTTCTAGGTGGTAGAATAGAAGCACACATGGTAACATTAAATTACATTACATTTGTATCATGCTTTATGATTTATAAAGCACCTAACATTCATTTTCTCATTTAATCCTTAATATCCCTGGGAGGAATCAATACATTTTACTGATAAGGAATTGAAAGTGGAAAGAAGTTAAAGAATTTCCCCAAGACTCAAAAGTTAGTAAATGTGGAACTAAAACTTGAACACGTTTGTCTCTAAAGCTGTATTCAGCTACTATAATATATGTAACTGTTTCTACAACAGGGTAGTCTCTACTTTTGCTTGTCCATGTCCCAGTGAACCTTGTCGGTCTATTTTGAAAGGGAATGGAATGTTTGGACAATGACAATGCTGTGTCATAAAAGAAAAATGAAACTGCATAAAGTTTTCCACACCATAGGGGGAGGGATCTGATGTGTATTATTTATACAAACTTACGACTTAAAAATTTTTCTTCTAAAGACCAATGTATAGGAAAGAAAGTTGCAATCTATTCAATTTGGATACTCGACTTGGCTATATAGAGATTGAATTTGTTTCATTGCATATAAATTCAAGAGATAGAAATGATGGTATATTTGAAGTTCTCTTTTACTGAGAAAAGTAATAAATGCCTGTGAAGAAATGGAGGCTCATGCTGTAGCTTTCACTGTCAGCCTACAGCAGAGATAAAAAGGGGGCTTCTCTTTGCATGCCCATCTCCAGTCACTTAGATCTAAGTGGCTGCCAGGATTACCATGATGTTTGGGCTTCATGAGAAAGTACCATGATCAATAAGTGGCATCCAATATGGGCTCGGGTTGGGAGAGTGGTGACTGGCATACCACATTTCTGTCATTCCTGGACTTGTGATCTTGGGAAATTTTTCCTCTGTGAAGGCAATTTTAGCAGTGCAGACCTCCCCTTTTCTTTATTGTTTCCTTGCTTTCTCTTAGCCATATATCACCCACAGCCAAACATTTGCAATTCAAGTGTTTTAAGTGTCTAAAATATGAGAGGATGCACCAGGCTAGACAATATACACCAGTCTACAGCGACAGATACAGTATAGTATTGGGATGCAGTGTCAAGCCATGTGCAGTTTAAGCCTCCCTGGAGATCTCTTGTTATAGTGGTTGTGTCACACAGAGGTATCTTTATCCAAGCACAAGCAAACTGCTTATTCACCACCCGAGGCCCCTCTATTTGCTCATCTGAGAAGTTCTCTTTAGTTCCATCTTAGTTCCACTTGCTGTATAGCAATATAATAAATATACTATTTTGTATTTATATGGTATTTTATAATTTATACAACATTTCTGTGGTCCTATCTGATATTTTATAATATTACAAGGTAGATCAGTGTTATTCTCATTTTTTAATTGTGGAATAAAATACTGAAAGCACACATCACCAAAGAAACAGTTTTCTTTCCTAAAGTAAGAATGAGCCTAGATCTGAGCTAACTGACGTTCAACTTTTTAATCCTTAACCCCAGTAAATGAACATGTAAAGACATACGGTATACAGATGATGGATACAGATGTAGAATAAAACAGTTATTCAGGAACAAGTTGAAATATGTGCTCAATGTATTGAGGGAAGTTTAAAACAATGCCACTGTCTAGGCATTGTCCTGTACTTCTAATAAGTAATAAATAAAAATTTCGCTCTAGGTCAATTTAAGACCATAAGGCCTAAAATAAAGTATGAATCTTAGAATACTAACTACTTTTTTCAAGTAATTGAGATGGTGATGGTTATTCTGATAGCTCCTCATTACATGTCTTGCTGTTTAGAATACAGGAAATCTAATGTTAAAACAGTTGAAGTGTAAAACGTGTTGAGTATTGGAGAACTGATTTGAAAGATTTTTCTACTCCTTGGATTAAACATTTGTGCTGGTGCAATTTGTATAGTAAACCTTCAGGGTCCATGCATAGATTTTAGGAAAATTTAAATAACCAGCAATTATATGAAAAATTTATTGTGTTTGTGCATTTGTAATATCTCATATTTGGATGATTCTTTTTATTAATGTATTGTTGTTTCTCTTACTAGCTCCACAAATAGGGGTCCATCATTCTCATTTTATAGATGAAGAAACTATGATCAGATGATAAACTATTTGAACAGGATTCTGATACAGTTTTCTTGACTGCAATTCTCTGTTCTCTCTGTTACACTGAACTTGCTCTCTTAAAACTATAGAATCAGAATTCAGTTTGAATCTATGTTTCTGATAATTTCAAAAACACATAGAAAAAAGCCACAATTATACATAGCACATTTATCTATGGATTTTAATGTTCTTTGCCATAACTTCCTTCCTGCTTTATTGTCCTATGTGAATAATAGATCAAGTAGAGCAGGGCCAGCATTCAAACTCAGACAGCCTGTGCTCTCGGTATCCAATGTCTTTCCTTGGGTTGTCTTCATTAGGGAGAAGTTTCTGCATAATTTGCAATCATACCAGGAGAATGTTCCAAGAAGATTTCATTCAGCAACTATTTAATTTGTACTTTGTACCTTTGTTAGATGCAGGAAGAAAGGGAACCTACAGTCTTTCAGCTATCTCACAATGAGAATGCTCTTGAGCATGCAGAGATATTATTACATTTTCATTATGAAAAGTGAATCTTGTCTGCAATTTAGAGCACAGACTGGTGGGTGGCTTGGTATAAAGTTGAGTGTCTAACTAGGAAAATATAATAACTCAGGTAAGAGTAATGACAAATGGGGAGAGGAATAGCATTGGCGACACAGGAAAGGGAGTGAATTTGGTAGATATTTAAATGTTGAAATAAAAACTCCTTCATGGCTGTTGGACTGGTTGTTGGAGGGAATAACATAAAGTGATGTGTTGAGAAGAGTATCTGCGTTTCTAACTTCAACAGTCAGGATGAAGATGGTGATGATGATGTCATAAGGAACTCAGGGAGAGAGAAGATTTTTGTTTTAAAGAAGAAGGTTAGTTCAAACGTAAAATCATTTAATTATTTTTCTTCCCAGTTAGCTTGTGGAAAGATTTGAAGAGTTTAGTGGGAATACCTGAAGGTTTAGTAGTTACTGTTGTTGTTTGGACTAGGGGGTGATGGTCAGCACTGCTGTGATAGTCCATAGCAGATGAATTTTCCACAGTTGAGGTTAGACCTAACCAGTGTTTCAATCAGATGAACTCTGCTCTGTCTCAATGAGGGTGACATTTCCATGCTTGTCATGTTGTGGCATGTCAAGAGCTAGTCAACTGGCAGCAGTTTGTTCTATTTACCAAGAGCATTTGTGGCTTGAAATTGATTTAGTAACTTATTTCAGTGACTGCTCTGCATGCTAGGAATACTAGGTAAAGGCGAATGTACAAGGACCTCAGTATCCTTGATTGTGGGCTAGAAACTTGGAATTCTTCCAGGCTGCACTTGATAGAAATTTCCACATATTTCCTGAGCAACCTCAGGACACGTGTTGCTTTGCTTTTCCCTACCATGAAATGAGCGCGCTGTAGCAGTCTGATGCTGTGCTGCACGTATCTGCTCTATAAGGGCAGGATGCCCACAATGTTATTTTTTCTTTGCCTCATTAAAAGACTTAAGTAAAAACCACTCCAATCACATGCATATTTCTTCCAAAATTAACACTGGCTTAAATTACATGTCTTAAATATGTTTTAATGTCTGTTTTAAATATGTTTTGTTATATGAAAAAATTTGCATGTGAATAATGCTTTTTATAGATCCATGCATCTCTGCTTACAATATTTCTTTTTTAATTCTCATTTCCACACTAAGATGTAGGCAGTAAGGGTAATATGCTCACTGATAAAGATAAAGACATAAACAATCAAGAGTTCCAGTGACTTGCCCAGGGTCATTTTATATTTAGCAGCATAGGCCTGACCAAGATAAACATTTGACCATTCACAGCAATAGATAGAATCAGGGTGATTTGGCCCCCCAGGGGCCATGTTGCAATGTCTGCAGATATTTTTGATTGTTACTGCTGAGGGGAGTTGTACTGGTGTCTAGTGAGTAAAGGACTGGGGGGCTGCTAAACATCCCACAGTGCACAGAGAAGTCACCCCACAACAAAGAGTTATCTCGCCCCAAATGTCAAGAACTCTGGGATGTTAGATTCAGATAGGGTGCATCTGGATCAAACTTTGTTGGTAATTAAGAAGTTGTAGTTGTCATCTGTTCCACATATTGCACTTTTGCATGCCTGGAAATCAATCTTAGCAGATATGGAAATGGGGTCACTCTGCTGCTTGAGGAGGTAGAAGCTGCATATTTTTGTTTCCACATTCCAGGTGAAGTCTAGGAAGAACATTCTACTATTTTATCATATTACATAACTGCTGAATTATTCTTCTGAAGATAATGAACCTTATTAAGGAATAAGAATGACCCAACAAAGCCTGTCTAAATTAGGTGACTTCAAGCAATACAAGAACACCAGAATCTCAAGTATACTAAAGTACATATATATGTACATGTATGTGTATGTGTGTGCATACACACACACAGAGTATTACATGCACATACTCAGGGAATTTTATTTTTTAAATACATTGCACACATTTTCCAAATACATTACACAGTAAAGACAATGCTCGACTCTTTCTGCAGAAATTTAGTGATTTGTTGAATCTGTTGTAATCATCTTGAACTTTGCCCTGTATGAAGCAAATTACAAATTTAGAATATCAAATTATTGAGAGGTTCATGATCTCTGAAGTCTCCCAAAGTGACATCCACAAGTTTAGATCTTGAAGAGGCTATCAATATGTAAAAACCAATTCTTCATAGAGAACATCAGAGACATCAAGGCTATACATTTGCATCATGAATACTAAATAACAGATTCATTAAAATGAGAGTTTAAAAATCCAAATATAAGTAAATGTTAAACATGACATGGAGATATAACTTCAAATTTTGACTTTCTCCAAAATAGACTTTGCTATCATACAATAAACTACAAAATAATCATATATGTAAGGAAATAGTCCCATCTACTGTGCTATAGGTAATTGTTAGTATTGGTATTCCTAGATTGACATAATTTCAAAGCATTTTATATAGTGATGATATTTGCATTATTGGAATTCTAGTCAACATGAACAAAAAATATGGCCTTAGAAGGGGATATAAAAGAAGGAGAGTTGGAAAAGGACAATACGCAATCCTCATAAATGGTTGGGAGGGACCTTGCCAAAGAATGTCAGGTATTCTGCAGAATAGAGGGTAGAAGCTGAGGCCAGAGGGAACACATTAAAGAAAATCCAATCGGATTTTGCTAAGGCACTATGGGGAACACAAACATAAAAATTATAGCTCAAATCCTAAAGGATGCCTACACAAATAGAAAACAAGAAATAATAAAAACTGAAGGGAAATAAAATCTAAAGGATAAAAAAGTACTGCTTACACTTAAATTGGAGATTGGTTTCATGGATGTGATAAATTACTTTTGTGTTGAGTCTTGAAACTGTGAATTTAGTTTGTGAACATTGTGACATTGTAACATTGTGAACGCAATTAACAGCACTGAAATATATACCTGAATATGATTAAAGGGAAAATGTTATATTGTATATACGCTAAGAGAAAAAATTAAAAAATATGTGGAACCACACTATACAAACAGTGAACCCTAAGTTAAACCATGGGTTTTAATTAATAGTGCAATTATAAAAATGTGTTATCATCATTTGTAACAAATGTTCCACACCAGTGCCAGGTGTTGATGGTGGGGTGGTTAATAGGAATCCTGTATTTTATGCATGATTGTTCTGTTAACCCACGACTTCTCTAATAAAGGAAAAAACAAATAAGGATTAAGATAATGCAGAGGCAAAAATAAAAAACTAAATTTAAATTGGAAATCATGAGAAAAACAAAGGAATTGTGATCTATAATGAGGCCCTAATTGTGTATTTTTTTCACTCATACACTACCTACTGTTCCTCCTATCCACTGAGTACCCAACCTCTTACCTACAGTCCTCCCCATAGTCTGTCAACGTCAGCATAAAGCTCCTTCTTGCAGTATCTACAAACTGCAGGCCTTGCTGTGGCCTTGCCCGCGCAACATAACCCCCTCCCCCATTCCCCTTTTCCCTCTCTCCCTCTTCTTTGTTCCTTCTCACCAATCTGAGCTCTCGCCCCAGTTATTGCCTTTTTTGGACAACCTTGCTTCGCCCCTTGCCGCCCCCAAATTCTGCCCCTTCTCCCTAGCAACCCCTGACCCTAACCACTGCCCAATGATAAGCCTCCACCATCGGCTGAGGGACTGCCCCCAGCCTAAAGAGTATATATGCACTGTACTTCCTCAATAAACTCTCTCTTGCTTCTTCCCCCGCACTCAAAGGTCTCGAGTCTTTCTTTCACGCGCGATCCTTACCAGATACCCCCCACACCTGAGCCGTGGAGACCAGGGAGCCCCCAACCCGACGCCGCTCCCTGAGAACCTCCTCACCCTCGCCGTTCCCGGAGTGCGCACCGGTCGGCCCATAACTAGCCAGTGTCGCCCCCCGGGCTGCAGCAGGGCTGATCACCCTCAGGCCCGGGAACAAAGCGGCACCTTCTCAGCTTTTAAACTCCTTTAGAAAGGGCAGGGTCTTACTCACTTTGTATACTCAGTTTATAACAACCATGATCTGACATAGGCAGTCTTTAACATTTGCTTGAACTGATGAAAATGAAAGGCCAGTGTAAACTCTGGACAGGTCCAAAGGCTCCCTGTAGCCATCGCAGGGAAAATTATAGCTACAGAGTTGACAGTGCATGCAGAAATCGTCTGCCGAGGCCAAATGCAGAAACGTTAGCATTGAAGCAGTGAGTCACTTTCATGAAAACATTTCTGTCATTTTAAGAGTGTGTAGGGGTTACATTTGAACACATCAGCCCCTCTTGTTCACTTTAAAGATGCTCTGTATTCTTGGAAGTCATGTACATAAATTGAGAGACAGGGAAACATGAGTAATAATGCATCTGCCTTTGGAAAATTCCTCTTTAACTGAACCTTATTTACCGCTTGCTCATAATATACCAATTTGAGAATTCTACATAGGCAAATGTTCGGTAAAGCTACTTCTTTACTTAGAACTGCCTTATGAAAATATTTTTCCTCAATTTTTGCCCTGTGAAAAACAAACTAACCACCTTTTTAATAACATCCAAGACAGGATTACCTCTCCTGGATCAAACTTTGCAGGTAATTAGGAAGCTACACTTACAGAGTTGCCATCTGTCCCACATACTGCTAGCTAGGGTTGCAGGGCACTTCTCTGTCCTTGAAATAACAGAGCTGTACAGTTTAGCATACTTTTAAAAGACATTTCAATGAATATTAAATGGCATACTAAAGACCTAGAGAAATCACCAGCAACTCAAGCTCTGGTAATTCTTCCTGGGCCAGTGGAAATGAAACTAAAGCAACTAGAATGGACTTATTTTCACTAAGAGCTGTGACAATCAACAGCAATTAATACCCATAAGTGCTTTCACAGGTCTCTGGTGCCTGGAACTATAAACCAAGTTCCACTTCAAGTTAGAACCTTAAAGTGGAAATGCAATCCCAGCAGTCAAAACCTAGAGCCATTCAAGTGCAGAGAGAAGGTGAGCAAAAGGTGCTCCCCTATTTAGCACCAATGATAATGATCCTAAAAGCAAACAAAAAGAGCAAACAAACAAAAACCTGCAGGCCAGGGTGGCAGAGAGATCCTTCAGGGTTCCATCAAACCAGAGGATTTTTGAACAAGCAATAACTGGCAGAATCATCTTTCTCAGAGCTCCAGAAAACATTTAAAGTGTTGCAGTAACTGGTCAAATACTGAACCAAGAAAATGGCAACTTAAAACAATAGGAAAACCTCTTGGCCACACTCCCAACCCAGCTCAAGGAGGAGCCAGCCCATACCCCCAGTGCAGGTTTCTGGCTTTGCTTCCTGAGGGGAAGGAGTAACCCTATGTGTGTATTAGAGTGAACACATCTGGCAGCAGCCAGAAGAGCTGAACCAGAATGCTCATCTCTGTGGCCGGTACCAGAACTTGCTCTGGACATAGAAACGGCTTGCAGGGCAGTTAAAATGCTGTAAGAAAAACAATCAGAACACAACCACCTGGAACAAAGGATTACCAGCTTTAAGAAATCCAGTAGATCACTCAGGACCTGGAGGAAAGACTGATTTTCCAGTCATTTGGAATTAAATGGGCATTTGGAAATTGCATATAAACACAGGAATTTGTAAGACCATGTCTGCATACCCAGATCAAGATGCATGCTCAGTAAGACCAGAGAGGGCCCTACACTTTCACCTCAGACTCTCCTGTAGGCTTATGGTATGGCTGACTAAGCACTGAAGGAGAGCACCTGCACAGAGTCAGTCAAAAAAAATGAGGAAGGTATTTTCTTTGATTTGTTTTTCTTTTTCTTTTCTCTTACTCATCTTTTTTGTTGTTGTTGTTAATTCCTGTGATTCAAGGAAATCTCTGCCATAATGCTACCTTGATACAAAATTAAGGATCAGACAGTTCAGTAACTGAATTCCAGAGTTAATACACTAAAATATTAAAATGCCAATTTGCAACCACCACAAAAAATACAAGGCATACAAAGAAACAGGATATTATGGTCCACTAAAAGGAACAAAATTTTGCATCAGAAGCTATCAATGAGAGAGATCCAAGACTTTGGACATACCAGAGATTTTTTTTAAAACTGTCTTAAATACATTCAAAGAGATAAAGGAAAACACAAAGAACTAAAATAAATCAGGAACATGATATATAAACATAATGAGAATATTAATAAAGAGATATAAATCACTAAAAAGAAATGGGTATACAGTTACGAAGAAAATAAAATGAAACACAATCTAATGTGCCATTATAAACTTTAGGAATTTTGATTTTAAGAGTATAAAACATTTAAGAGTATAAAAGTGTATACTTGAATGGCCAAATTCCTATTAACAAGAAGAGAATCCTTAGGATGTTGGCTGTGGGTGAGATGGGATATTTAATGTGTTACAAAGTGAAATGGTACAACCAGCCATTTGAGTTTAATGGGGCTCTTGGATATCTATCAAGCCTGAACACTTGAAGAAATTAAATTGTTTTTATATCACACAGCTCATTAATGTCATAATAGTAAGTGATGCTACAATTTTAAATTTGAAACCCCACCTTTTAAAAGTACCATGCTTCCCATTCCTTATTCTACCTGGACATTGCAATAACTTATTACCCTCTCTCTCTTTCTAATGAAAGAGAGTCCCTATCAGACTGCTCTTTTCCCTCCTTCAGATAACCAAATTCTGGTCAAAGAACATTTACAATAATTTATTAGTGACCACTTCTCCCCATGTCTGCTACTAAGTCCCCTCTCTTTTGTGATACTGAAATAGCCTCTGACAGGTCTCCCTGCCTCCATTCTTAATCCTCACTATCTATCCTCACTTCAAAACCCAGATGATCTTTTGAAAACCTAAGTCAGCTCACATAGCTTCTTGTCTCTAGTTCCTCCCTAGCTGTTCCTCCAAATACACTTCCATCCCACAATCTTACACCATTGTGCTCCCTACGTGGAGAGTTCTTTCCCCAGATATCCTCGTACCTTACCCTTTCAGTGTAATTAGTTCCTTGTTCATATCTTACCTTATCAAAGTGAATTTTCTCAACAAACACTTCAAAAAGAAGACCCTCCATTGGTGATGCTCTATTCCATCATTATTTGTTTTTCTTCATAGACAACATTATGCTTTTTTATTATTTGTCTCACTGAACTAGAATAAAAGTTCCTTAAAAACAGAGATTAACCCAATTTGTTCCTTACTCTGGCACATGGTATGTAATCAATAAATATTTGGTAATAAATTGGTGAATTAATTGACTCAGTCTAAACTAATGAGTGACCCTGATTTCTTCTGGGATCCTCCATTAGTGTAACATCCAAAATGTTGAGAGGATGGTGATGACTAATTCTTCTTTACACCATCATAGGATAGAATGAAAGAATGAAAAGAAAAGCAGAAACAATTTGTTATGCCTAGTAACTTTTTTTGTAGTTTGAGAGAAAGAGATCAGACTCATGAATGAAAGGAATATGATGCATTTCCTGCCATCAGAATGGAAGAGAGCTGCCTTCCTCAACTGGCACTATCGCAGAGGCAAGTGTTGTGCCCTCTCTACCAATTTTGATGCCAACCATTTTACAAGTGCTTCATGTTTGTGCCAACCTAGTGGTGGTGTTCCTAGAAAGATGAGAATAACCCAGACCCTGTTCCCAAGGAACTCATCATCTCAAACTGGGACATTGGTGTGTGCACAAACCATTCTAATCTGCACAGGTGGCCAAAGACAATAGCATATTGGGGACATCTATGTCAAGTGATATTGCTTTGATGAGAAAATCTGGAACTCCAAAACCAATGGCACCTTTGCAAAAGGCTTAATAGTGTAGAGGTAATATAAAGAGTCTCAGGAATGAATGAGGAAGTGAGAATTATTTATGCCAGCACATATTTTCCATGTTCAACCTTCAAATGGTTCTCAATCCATCCACTTATATATCATGCTGTCTCTTTCTTTGAAGGTAAGATATTTATTTCTTTGAAGATGATATGTCTGTTTTTTTCAAGACAAGGCCCACTGTTTTATCTCAGGAAAACTAACAAGATGACAGAGGGATATCCATTTGGGATGCATATATATTCATTAGAGCTTATACTGAATTTTCCCAAACTGAAAATTATTGGTTGTCTATTTTTCTAAATATACTTAAAGTTGTTGTATTATCTAAATGCACTGCCTTCTTTAAGAAAAGAGTAAGATGTTTCTAAAATTTTTCTATCAGGTTTAGGCATTATGGTCAAATGACATAGATTTTGGGGGGAAGGAATCTTAAGATACTAGCTCTTTGCTGATGAACTCCAGAGCAATAAGAAAATCTACCTCTGAATGTTGTAACTAGAATTTTACATTACACAACTGATTTCAGTGAAATAGAATTGTAATATTTTAGACCTCAAATGGATCTCAGTGCTGTTTTTCTTCAATCTCCACATTTTAAGAAGGAAAAAAAGTCATATGTTGGGATAGTGATAATGTACACATGTTCAAGAAAATAAGTAATTATTATGCCAGTAATTAGTAAGTCAGGCCTCCAAGAATTCCTGGAAATGTATATCCTAAACAGTGTGTTATATATTTCTGCACTGAAAATTCCAGGATTGTGCAAAGGGTAAGGACAGAAAATGAGCTCATGTCACTAAAACCAATTTTTTTGTATCATTCCCTTTTTCTTATTTTTTACTTTTTCCAGGAAAAAGCTGGCTGCCATCATTTCCTGATGTGACAGGCCTTTTCCTTCTTTGTTCTGTTCTATAACAGCTTTGGGGACTGGCATAGTCACAATGCTAAGAATTCAGCATCATCTGTCATAGATTGTATTATCTGTTCCAGAATCAATCATTTGTAGAGCTTCTGTGCTCTTTTTTCCCAACTACTCTGTCTTGAATATGTAAAATAGTCTACAAAATGCCTCTTTTTTTTTTTCTTTCTAAGTTGCAGAAAATTTGCTCTCCACCTAACTTCTGAAAATCTCATGGAAACTAAAGGTAAAGATAAAGCACGTGTATTTCCATTAACACAGAAGCATTATCTATAATAATAATAGTAATAGCCGCCATTCATTGAGCACCTGGCTCACGCTTACTTCCATATTAGGTGCTTCATATTAATTATCTCTATCCTTATTTAAAAATGCAAGTGATTATTATTGTTCTCTGCATTACAACTTTATAAGAGGAAGCTTATAACAGTTAAATAACTTGCCATGCCAACCTGACTAGCAAAAGTGTGAGTTAGGGTTCCCACATAGTGTGCCTGGATCAAACACCTCTGGTCGTTCACTGTAGCTTATGCATTTTCTTTTTGAATTTATTAGCAACACCAAAAATAATAACAACTTCAACAATAATAATGATAGCTTTCATAAGAAGTGGGCTCCCATGTGCCAAGCACTGCTCCAAGAACTTTACCTGCATCCTCACATATCTCATTTGTCACAAATGATCAGAAATGGTGTCACTGATTAGAATATGAGTCATGCATAACACAGTATCTCTGAGATTCAATTACCAGTGATTAATGGGGGTCACTAAATCTGTATATTCTAAGTATCATCTAGACGCATTATCCAAAACCATGAACTATCAGGCTCTGGCCTACCCATTGCACCTACGCAGGGCTGCTTATGAAAATGGCATGCTCTTTTATGACTCTGAACCCCATTTGCTCTGTATTTCCTCTGTCTAAAATGTCATTCTTTTCTTAAAACCTCTTATCCTTTTTTTCCCTTCAAATGTCTTATCCTTAGTAAAATTTCCTTTGATATTCTATTCTCAATATGGAACCATCTTTCCTTTCTTCTTGTTCCCAATAGCATTTGTATTATACTTGTTTACAAGTGTAATATTGAATTTTTAAAAATCATGTTATTATGAGTATATGTATATATGCTTTTCTTATCTTCATCGTACTATAGGATAAGAGACATATGTTCTCTTTAAAACGATACTATTTTTTCTCATTATAAGGTAAATACACTGTAATGGTTAATTTCATGTGTCAACTTGGGTAGGTATCTCATATTAGTAAAGTTGGGTTTTAAATTTGGGTCTGGGTGGAGGTCAGGTACAACACATTGGGAAACCAAGACCATAATGCATGAGAAGAGAGTTTGTTACTCACAGGTCCCAGAGGGAGAGTGTGCCATGAGGGGTCAGTGGGAGGTATGATCTGCTCAGGTGGCTCAAGCAGCAGGTGGGGAGCACACAGAAGCAGAGCAAGATGGACCCATGGGCTTGCACCTTTATTGTGGTCCAATGGTGGAATTTAGTAGATTTCCTGCTTGCTTAGCATTTTCTCCATGACTCCATGCACTGCTGAAAATTAGTATCCAATATCAGTGAAAATATATCTTTCAGAAAAAGATTCTAAACATATTTCTAGGAATAAACTCAATGTTAAATTTTTTCATCAGGCATTACATGTCTTCATTTTACATTTTTTATTAACTTTTCTTTCCAAAGGCATTTTCATTCTAGAGGGGCTATTTAGTGATGAGTATAATGTTATTTTCTTAATAATTATTAGCTAAATATGAATTTTTACAATTCAATCAGCATATAATATAATGCCTTCGTGCATCTAAGAATATTCTGTAATTAAAGGACACTGTAATTAGAGGAGTGGCTAAGATGCTTCCTTTCAGAAACTGCAGGAGGCCAATCCCATTTGTTATTTATCTAAGAGCTTGTTTATTGAACCTGCAAGCAATGCTAGAGCCTCAAATATTACATTTGAGATTTCCACATGAAATGGGGCAAATTTTGCTATAACCATGACTCAGAATATTATAACTTTCTATTGCTATTTGACTATCAAAGGTTGAATGACAAGAAGTCCAAACGCAAATTTACCTGAGTCCTGTGATCCAGGAAAATAACAGTGGTTAAAGAAATGCCCCCACACTTTGTGATCCTGCTTACTGTAAAGAACCACCCTAGCCCATAGGACTTAGATAAGACTGCAGGATGAACCTGTTGTTTACCCACTTCAAGGCCAGACATATCCCTTTAAAGTCCTATTCTTTACTTCAGAAAAGATTAGTTGAACTGTTTGTCCCCAGTTATCAGTGGAAAGAAAATGGTTGTTAACTCAACTTACCAAACTTCAGTGAAGCTTTTCTTTTCTCCACAGGACCCTGAAATTTGACCCAGTCTCAGCCTAAGCAGGTGTCAGAATGACAAACAGCCCTTCCTTAACCATCCCTCCCCAAAATTGCTGACCACAAGAATGACATTCCCTGGTCAACTGTCAGATCCCGGTTCATTCTAGCTGTTTCCTCCTCCCCATAAAAGAAAAGCCATTTTCTGCCTAAACTTTGAGATGCTTGAAGATGGCAAGTTAAGAGCATTCTCCCAATTGTACTCTTTCTCTATTGTAGTAGCAACCCTCTCCTTATTTTAATAGTCATTTTGAATAAAGTTTTTCTGGAACTTGACAATTTCTATGTTATAAAACTCTGATGATAAACTAAGGTTAAAAACAAATTCCTAGATTGTAGTCAGTTTTGAAATATGCTTTTTCCTAGGTATATCCATGTTCAAACATAAGGCAAATTACATTTTCTTAAAGTTCTTTTTATCCACTCTAGCAAATTTGAAGATGAAAACTAAATGCATTCACATTAGTAGTCATATTTCAAAAAAAAATTTCTTTCATCAGTATAACAAAATTAAATTTCAGGGGCCTTACATAAATCTAAGCAGTTTTTAGCCTTAAATTATATACTTGAATTTATCACTTATAATCTGAGAGAAGAGATTATAAGTTTCTAGACCTCTTGAAGAGGAATAAATACAGAACAAGAAACAAATTCTTGAAAATCTCAGGTGAAAAGTGAAGATTTTCAGTGTGAATGTTAATGTGAATTACATTTGGCATAAAATAATTAGTTTTTATGTATTATCCCCATCTTAAGTTTCTAAACTGACTTGAATATTGGTACTAGTTTTACAAGTAGCAATTCATGATACAAATCATGACTTTGTTTGCTCATGAAAAAACAATGACATTAGAATAAACATAATAGCTTTCATTTTTGTAAGAAGGAAGGCAGGCAATTTTTAAGGAGAGTCTGCAAAGTTCTAGACACCTTGCTAACCACTTTCACATATGATACTTTATTGAATTCTCTTCCTCTAATGAGATAATAATATTATGCCCCAAATTATTGGAACACTAAGCCTCAGAGACCTTGCAACTAGAGTTTCCAACTAGAAACTAGCAGAAGCAGGTTGTGAACACAGAGCTTCTGGTACTATGTCTAGATCTTTTGCCATAGCTTATCTCTAGCTTGGATGACAACTGACTTAAAATTTCCACAGTGCCTTAAAACTAGAAAAGCTAATACTTTACTGACTTAAAAATGGATTTGAAGGCAGAAATTCTGCAAACAATAGGGGCTATGATCAACAATTAAAATTGGATTTTTGTTTACTTAAAAGAAATGAATGTAGAGAGCACAGATATTCTGTAAATGTGAGCTGCCTCAAATGTTAAAGTATGAAAAAAAGCATGGCTCTCTGTCAAAGAGAAATTAGCACCAGGACCTTCTACCTTGTCATTTATTTGGTTCAAGATTCCAAATAAGATCCATAATGTAAACACTGGTACAAGAAAGGAGTATGGCCATTACAGATCATAAAGAAAATTTTATCTGTTTGATTACCATGAAAACTGCTATTTTATTTTATAGAAATATCTGCCTATAATTAAACTAATTGTTCATGAAAATTATTTTACAAAATACTGACGGTTGATTTTCATATACATATTGACCAATGTTACAATGTATTGGTGTGAAGTATTTGAGATTATTCTTCAAAGTCCTCAAAAGAATGGCATTGCCTTTCTACTCCCAAACTTGGTCTCTAGTGAGGATTCTATCTATTGCAAAACATTGTATTACTTTAAGAAATGATGTTGACCAAATGATGTACCTGATTTTGCCTCAAAAATTTTTTTCATTAGAATAATACTTCAAAGGATTCTTTGGTGGACTACAGATAATAGAATAAGTGTTAAGTTTAGGGCTTACTAAACTATAGTGAGGAAGAGAAAACCATCTCTGACGCCCAGGGCCTGCCCTGGTGCTCACACGTAGGTCTGGGTGTTCTCCGGCTGAACAAAACCAATTTCATGGAAATCCAACATCAGCCAAGGCCATTGTGTGACCATGATGGAGCAAGACAAGAACAGAGCTGCTCTGTAACTGTGTCTGAACACAGACAAAACATGAGCATGGTCCAAGCGGTGGGAAACCAAACAGCCCCTCTCACAGTTAATATGAGGGACCACCACTTTTTTACCTGTTACCGCTTTTGCCTCTCTCCAGTCTGCCCTCCTGATAGATAAGGTTTATCCAGATACCCAATCACAGATTTGTCACCACTTTCTAACAGCACCCAATCCATACCAAACGTCCTCTTCTTTGTGCTCTGTCCAAAATCACCCACCCAGAATACAAATCCTAAGTCCTTTCCAACACCCTTTTACCAAGGCACCCCACCATTCCCCATGCTATACATTCTCCCTCACTGCATTGAGACATAAGCATCTTGTTCAACTACTGGTGTGTTCTTTGTGGGTTTTGGCTGGAGGTCATTGACCATAGGCATTGATTAACAGGTAGTGAGTTTTGTTGATTTCATAGGTATATTTGTCTAAGTTAACCCATCTGATAAATGTCTAAGACACACCAACAAAAGCAATATGTAATTCCCTCAGAGGCAGTTAATTTAGTCTCCCTGGTGCTTTTGGGGTCTCCATTATGTAGCAGTTTATATATTGTGTTGCATAGCCCTGCAAAGTGTTAAAGTATAGAAGCCTTATCTTTAGTCACAGGCAGTTTAGACTATAACATTGAAAACTGGATAATTCATACAAGAGACAAAAAGGAAACAAACACAATATGTAACTAGTGCAGAATCTATGCAAAGCCAAGTGCTAAGGTAGTTACAGGAATGATTGACATTGTTGACACTAAACATGGAAAGGCGCTATGAGATACTAAAGGCAGCATTGCTTGGAGAACAAATGTGCTTTCTGGAAGAGAGAAGGTTGATATTCTCCATGGAGCGGGTGATGAATGATGTAATGAATTTGGAACTAGGTGGTTCCCCTGAAGAATTACTTAACTGAAGTGAGACATTACAATTCTCAGGTTTAAAGTGTTGTGTTTTTTTATTCATCTGGATTTACAATGGATCTGAATGATGCTCTCCCTCAATAGCAAGCATCTTTTTGAGTCTTTGCAGAGGAAAAAAAAATTTTTTTTAAGGAATTTCTTAGAACAATATATGATGCTTACGGACATAAACTTCTGTATCCAGGCAACATCACTTTGAAGTAAGGAGCAGATTATTGACATTTTACAGCTGGTGTACAAAAAACACCAAAAGAAAAGTGAGTTGTAGAGTCAAAGTATCCCACAGATCAGGGCTCTTAGAAAATTGGGATAATTACTAAATCCAGTTCTGGCTTGCAAAGAACATAAAAGCTGGACACATACTGTTAAATTGAATTCTGCTCACCTGTGGTTTACCATGCTGCTTTTGTGTTTTTTTTAAGTGCTCAGATTTTGTAAAGACCAAGGAGAATTTCGAACAGATCATTAATAAGAAGTACTCTGTCAGTAATAGGAATGCCAACCTATCACAGTTCTTTAAAATATGCATTTTATGTAACTCTGAAATTCATCAAGTGAAATAAAAACTACTAAATATATTCCAGCAAATGACATTGATGGATATCGTGTAAAACTTATACAGTTAAATTTATGATGTCACTGATGCTACTTGCGTTTCATATCGATGTGAACAATCCCAGGAATCTCTGAAACTTATCCATTTATTACTGTATCCCACCTGATCCACACATGATTCATGACTTCTCAGGATATGAGGTAATTGAATTATAAGCTCTGTGGTGTGAATGAGAGCCTCAGCTGGAGGAAGGTGTGACCCACAGCATGCTGGCTTCATGCCCAATGAACAGGGGACCACATTCAGATGACGTTACTTCCTGGGAGATGGAACAAAAGTCTAAACCAGAGGAATAGTATTAATGTGTCTTCAAGTCTTGAGTCCAGATGAAATCCACAGTGGCGAGTTCAGCACGAGTCTGCTAAGGCCTCAGTAAACCGATTCTCTAGCTACGCTCTTTAATCTGATTGCCAGAATGTAGTGATCAGAGGGGATAGTGAACTTCATCTCTTTTCCCCAATTAATATATTCATACCACCTGTGTGAGGAATTGCAGGCAATATGTTGAGAGAGTAGGTTTTTGAGATACACAGACATAGTTTTTATTAATATTACCACTTCATAGCAGATTAACTGAACATAAATTATTAACCTACCAGTCTCCACTTTGCACATTTGTATAAGTACAACACTCATATCTTAAAGACTTTTGAAAATTAAATCAAAATTAAAGAAAAGGCTCAAAATATGGATTAGTCTTCAAAGAATTAATTTTAAACATAAATTGTGATCTTTACACGGAATGGCTTGAAGTCAATCCTGATTTTATTTAAGACTGAGACAAGTGAGGGTTTTATCTTTGTCATCACAGAATGCCCCTTTCTGAGCCATGACTCTTTGTGTGGTGGGTCATTGCTTTTCATTATCCTTGATCAAGCCTGCTGTAAGGAAAAAATCTGAAACTCAGTCACCCTGAGCTATATTATTAATTAGATGATCTCTGGCAAGTAGTGAAAGGCTTTATGCTAGAAGAATGAAGGGCTAATTATAGAAGTACAGGCTTCAGTGTGTTTTGTCCACTGGAGTAGATGGGGAAGGAAGGATTCTGGGGATTTGGGAACTTTGTGGAGGTAGCTGGGATGTTGATATGCTAAACTTACACAGCATGGATTATAACCAGAAAAACAACTTAAATTTCTGAAAAAAAAAAGTTTGCATTGTCTTTTAGCTACAATATAATAGTAGTTTTATTCAAATTATTTTCCAGTTTTAATGCAAAGTGATTTTTTTTTTTTTTTTAAAGATTTTATTTATTTATTCATTTATCCCCCCCTTGCTGCTTGTGCTCACTGGGTCAGCCAACCACGCCGTGCGGGCGGGCTTGCCTTCACCAGGAGGCCCCGGGAACTGAACCCGGGCCTCCCATATGGTAAACGGGAGCCCTACTGATTGAGCCACAGCCGCTTCCCAATGCAAAGTGATTTTAGTGAGTTTTTATTCTACACAGCTTTAAAATATGTTTTCTATCCAAAAGTGACCTGGAAAAATTTTTAAAAGAAGGCGATATAATATACTAACCTTTATAAAATTAATATTCTTATAAGAATTTAAGAAGCCTTTCTTTCTTTTGAGCTAACCTAGGTATTTAGTTGTATTCACTTGCTTTGCATTTCCAGGGTAAATAAATGTGCTTCCTTGTTTTTTACTCAGTGCTGCCTTTATGTAGTAAGATAGAAAAACATAACTGATTGAAAATCTGGAGCTAGCATCTAGACTTTGAATAACTGGCAACTTTATATGGAAGCATGAATAAGAGTTTTTTAATCTCTTTGGGTTCTCTCCTCCTTCTTTTCCTCCTCTTCCCCCTCCTTCTTTTTCTTCTTCATTATCTGTAAACCTAAAGCAGCCCCCCTCCCCACCTTGGAGTATTTGCATAAGTATAGCAGGAGCTCTTCCTGTATCAAAAGGAAAAATGGGGGATTAGAAAATTGATTAGGGGTGATCAGTGAGTATAATTAATGACACAGTACTGATCTTATCCATTTTGATAGTTGATGTAGCTTCCAACATGCCAAAAGAGAGTTTCATGTGCTTATGTGCTTAGAATGGGGGACTCTACTCCACATAGCCTGATGATTTCTTTTTGTTCGTTTTTGTTCATTGTTTCTTTTCTTTAGGAGGCACCGGAACCAAATCCGGGGCTTCTCATGTGGGCGGCAGGTGCTGAACTACTTGAACCACATCTACTCCCCTGATTTCTTTCCTAGAAAAAGTGATGTGACATTGAAACAAAACAATTTCATGTGGAGAAGGCTACACTTGCTAGTATGTTAAATTGAGTAGATGTAACTGGAGGTTCAACAAGGATCACATTATAAAATTAAAAAATAATTTTACTTGAAGCTATAATATGGGGAATATATGCTGTTGATTATTTTATGTGGTTATTGGTGCTATTTTGAAATGATTACTCTTCAGAGTCTTAATTCCTACCCTCCTCTGATAGCCTGCTGGAACTGATTACACAAAAATAAAATTTAATATTCTAAGTCATATATTTTACAAATGCAATTTAATTTTGGGCAATCTCATTTAAAATTAAAGGATGTTAGCAGAAAGGAAGGCAATTTAGAAGCAGTGTGAATTCATCGACCTCACATTTCCTTAAGCTACATCAAATCAAATGATATGCAAAACCTAAATACCCTGCTTATTTCCAACATTTCTCTTTTCCTTCCTATTAAAATAATGTCTGGATATAATGGTCTATGGATCCCCCCCCATGCTGCTATTAATAACATCCAACTATTATTTTGATAAGTTACTTTTATTTTAAAAATAAAAGTAAATTTATATTTGGTATGTGAAGATGTCGCTATAAAATTTAAAAACAAAAATTAACCCCTGTGCTCCAGTTTGCCCCATATTCTTTCACATATCCCAAACTAATAATCTAAATGTTCATTTCTCTTTGCTTCCATCTTTCTCATTCTGTAACTCATGTTTCAGTCTTTATTCTCTTTAGGAAAAAAAGAGACATGACAACTAAATCTGTGATTCTGGACTGGACCCTTTTGCTGTAAAGGACATTATTGGAACAATGGTAGAAAAGTGAATAAGGTCTGAGGACTAGAAGTTAGTAGAGTATTAATGTTAATTTCCTGATTTTGATGTTTGTATTGTAGTTCTGAAAAAGTGTCTATTTTAAGAAATATATACTAAAATTTTGGGGAAGTGATGGGGCATCATATTGATAACTTATTCACAAATGAGTCACATAAAAATAAATTCTTTGTACCGTATAGGCAACTCTTCTGTAAGTTTGACATTATTTTAAGTAAAACGCTTAAAAAATAAATGCTTGAAACATTTCACTTCTTTAATAAGATTTAATATTTAACATTTTCTTTAAATATATATATTTTAATATATTTGCTGATTTCTCTGGGGTAAATACTTCCACCTGGGCCAATTTCTAGTAGTAGTGTGATATCATATGTGGAGTTAGAAAGGAGTCCTCAGTATGGTAGAAATAGCATTCTATGGTATATCCAGCATACAGACACAAGTGGTGGGAATGAATTTAAGAGCACAGAAAATGGTAAAATGTAGCAAAACAAGTAGAAAGTGTTGTGTTTTGAGTATTTATTAGCTTTTTTTTTTCTTTTTTAAAAACTGTATCTAATGTATTTTCAAACATTGAGCTAATTTGTTGACTGGAAGAATTGTATCTCATAATTTCTTCTTTAAAATAATTTTTAATAAAAACAGGAAATAAATGTCTGGGAAGATGAGGTAGATTGTCCAGTAATCTAGGCCTTATATCATGCGGGGCTGAATACGAGTGGTGACAGTGAGACTGCAGGGGCAGGATAGGATGCAAAGGGCTCAGGGACTGATTGCATAAAGGAAGGGCAGAAGTGAAGTGGCATTAGATTCAGTTCATTAAATGCAGTATGCCAACAGAGTGACCAGAAAAGTTTTTTGTTTGTTTGTTGTTTAAATGATAATGTGAGGATCTTCTAAGCCCCCTCTCGATCTGAAGCAGAACGGGTATCACCATCTGAAAATCCTCAGGACTGAGGAATGGGCAAACATGAGGGGAGAATGAAACCATGGACCAAAGAAGGCTTATTATTATTGCAGTAATGGAAGAACTTGTAACATTGATCTAAAGATAGGAGTTACCATAGGTTCTGAGGGGAAGGGGGGAGGGGAATGAGTACATGGAACATGGGGCATTTTTAGGGCATTGGAATTGTTCTGCATGATTTTGCAATGACGGATACAGGCCATAATACATTTTGTCAAATCCTGTAAAATTGTATGGTGCAAAGTGTAAACCATAATGTAATCTATTGACCATGATTAGTAGCAATGCTTCAATAGCTGTTCCTCAGTTGTAACAAAATGTACCACATTCATGTAAGATGTTAATAGGGGAAAATGTGCGTGGGGGAGGAGGTGGTTATATGGAAATCCCTGATATTTTCGATGTAACTTTTCTGTACTCTAAAACTTCTTTAAAAATGAAGTTTAAAAAAATCACCACCATTTAAAAAAATAAAAAGTAAAGTGAGGATCTTTGTTTTGAATATAATTTATTTAATTATATTATATGGTTTAATTTTAATGCTGTATTAAACAGCTGGCTCACAAAATTCCTGAAAATTTAATAGTTTCAGGTAGACCAAATGTACTGGCTCCAGCACATCACTAGAACATCTAATTTGAGTGAAAAACCAGCAACTGAGCTTTGGTTTTTGACAGGCAAGACATAGTTCTGGTTTCTAAACTATCCAGATTCACTATTTAGCAGTTGAAGTAAGTGCCTTTATGCTTGCACATTTTTATCCATCACATTAGCATTTAATAAATCTGGGGTGTTTTTGCGTCTACTCTGGAATGGTACAGGTTTCACAAAACTCAAAATTTTGAGTGAGTACAATTAGATGTTGAAACCCATTGGAAAGATAGTCGCCTGCCTCAGAGTTCATTGCCTCCACAGCGCAGTCGGCTCTGAAGCCCAGCTGCCTGCATTCACATCTTGGCTGATCCATTTATTTATTTATTTTGCTTTAGGCAAGTTACTTCCCAAGGTCCTGTGGTGTGCCTGGGATGTACCAAATGCTTAATAAAGTGCAGTCATCATTCTCATCGGACATTTGTGAGGTTTTCCCCTTTGGAATATCCTTCTTTCCAAGGCCTTCCCACAGGCAGAATTCCTCTGAGCCACACACAGCAACCCAAAATATGCTGAGATGCCCTTAGAACTACAGAACTATGTGCACGTAATTTACCACCTGTGTTTTACACCCGTTCCCTACGTGGTAGAAGCAGAGCTCCTTACCAGTACAACCTTTCTCACAGCTTTCACAGTGACTTCCTCATCTCCCTATTTTACCTGAGCTTTCAGATTCCTTTATGTGCCTTTTAAACTTCTGTAATGTTATCAATGTTTACTAGGGATAAAACATGTTCCTTATCTCCTCACTCTCCTTTCTAGACCCTATTATTTCAAACCAAGATCAACCATTTACTGCTTTTGTAAAGAAATTGCCTATTTTCTGATTTTTCCTAGTAAAGAGACATCAGTTTTATATTATTTTTTTAAAATGACTTCACTTATTTCCTAGCAAAGAGACTAGAGTGTTGTTAAATACTGAACTCCAGTGTGCCAAATGTACCCTATGGACCATGGCTGGTGGTAAGAGTCTAATGATATTTTCTCTTAATCTGTAACAAATGTTCCACCACGGTGTGGTGTGTTGATGAAGGGGTGTTGTATGGGGATTTTACACATAGGCATGATTGTTTTGTAAGTTCACAACTTCTGTAATAAAAATATATTTTAAAAAATAATAGGGTAGGTTGGGAGAAAAATACACCAAATGTAAGATATGAACTATAATTAGTAGTAAGATTTTGACAATATTCTTTCATTATTTGTAACAAATGTCTTATGACAATGCAAGATGTTGGTGGTGGGTTGATATATGGGACCCCTGTATGATGCTATGCATGTTTGTCTTGTAAGCTCACAATTTTTACTATACACTTATTGTTTATGTATGAATGATATACTTCAATAAAAATTTTTAAAAATTAAAAAACTGAGCTCCACTTCTAATGTGGCTATTCCATGGGGTTCAGAGATTTTATAGCAGCCATCATTTTAATAATTCAGTTTAAAATAACCAAAATCGATGAGGAAGTTTATAAAGGTGGAACAAAATTTTAACTTCTGGTGTTAGTGTTCATTTCTTGAATACGTATTTCTAAGGTATTTACTTAAATTTTCAAACAGAAATGCTTGGGAAGTTCTCCTTTCCGTTCATCAAATGTCTACATCCTAAGCAAAGGATATCAGTAATGACACTCTCCTTCAGTCACGTAGTTTAAAAATAATAAGAAAATGTAGGTAATTCCCCGTTATTGCTTTTCATTTTTTGCCAGGGGGAAAAAGTTGTGTTGGGCATCAATGAACCCCATCTCTTGATATTCATGCTTCCTTGAATATAGTCTGTACCTAAAGGTTGATTTCTAATGAGTATAATAGGGCAACACTAATGGGATATCACTTTGGTGATTAGGTTACAGAAGTAGTGTGTGTTTCTGTCTTGGGCTATCCTCTCTCACTCTCTGGCTCACTCATTCTGTGAGGCACTCTATGGAAAGACCCACACTGCAAGGAACTGATGTTTCCATCAAACAGCCAGTGAGGGCTGGGGCCTGCCAGAAGTTACATGAATGAGCTCTGCAGCAGATCCTCGCCCAATTAAGCCTTGGGATGACTGCAGCCCCTGAAGCCAGTCAACACCTTGATTGCAGCTTTGTTAAGACAATCTGAGCCAGAGGCATACAGTTCATTCATGCCCCAATTCCTGATCCACAGACACTGTGAGCTAATAAATCTTTGTTGCATTAATCCCCTAAATTTTGAAGTATTTATTTCTCAACTACAGCGAATAATATAGGCAGATTCTCTACCTTTCTAATAAATCTATCAATTTACAATTTTCTCAAATTCCATTCTGTTCTGTCAATGACTATAAATAAACCACTGGTTTAGGAAAAAGAGCAGCCATCACACTTTTTAGTACTCTTGTATTTCCTTATTTATGTTCCAAATTATATAGTTTTTAAATATATAGAAAACTGGAGATTTCAGCTCAGCCCTTCTTATTTTACTAAACTACATTTTTCTTTAGGACTGCTGGTTTCTTTCAATGAATAAGGGTCTAGAAGAGAATTTATTTCTTTTAAATGGATTGACCAGCATAGACATCCACATAAACTATTACTTTTCTTTAAATACAGAAAATGATCAATAATAACGTTAATTAATTTAAATCATAATGGCATCCCTTCACTAAAGAAATACTTTTCAATTAAAAATTTCGTGCAATAACAAACAGGAATTTTAATAGAAATGAGAAATTAACCTATATTAAAAAGAACAGTGGAGAGGTTTTGAGTCATGTTGTAAAGTACTTTCCATTCAATGACTGACAGAAAATCTTATGAAGAAGACATGACTGGATTTTTACTGGGCTATGTAGTTTCTAGGTTTTAGAAAGGTGGTGATACTCCATTTTGATCTAGTCTCCGAAATCCTGCCCACGTAGGATGAAGTGGAAACTATCCATAGCAGTGGTTACATATTAAAAACGGTCAGTTTGAAGCATGTAGGAAATTAATCAGCCACTTGACTATTTGATGGGAAATGTTTATCTATTGATATTTATTATGGAATGATTATATTCACTGTTTCTAGAGGGTTGTTTCTGGTTTTAAAACCATAGCATACAGATTCGTTAGTTACTATAAAGTACTCTTATAAAATGGAGATCCCTGGCAAAATACCATTTGTCATATGAAATACAGTTACAGGGTAAAAGACTCCTAAGGAGCCTTAGGATGGATCTGTCAGATGTTCTCTTTTCCAAAGTAATCATTTTAAAGTTCCTTCCGTGGATGTCGTGCTCAGTTACAGGACAAGAAAAGTTCTCTGCTAAATATTTCCTGGAAATAGAGGGGTGGGAGGTAGAGAGAAGTTCAGAGGCAGAAGTATTAGAAAGAAAGAAATTTTCCTGATCAGCTCTGTCCCTTAGAAAAATTCTTCAACATCTCTCCAGGGGGAGGATCACATCATTTTCTAAAATGGAATTTTAAAAAAATCTGAATATAGTTATAAGAAAGTTGCCCATTACAAAATGTCATGATTGAGACAAGTGGTATATATCTAATATCAATAGCTCTTTTTATGATCCAGTATCTTTACCTATAAACTGATGTCAATTCCTCTTCTATTAATTTTGATTTTTTAAAATATGATGCTCTTTATTATGAACATGTCAACTCTGAGAGATCTGGAATTGTAGGAGATCAGTTCCCCCCTCTCTTTCTCTCTTTCTCTCTTTCTCTCTCTCTCTCTCTCCCACCCTCTCTCTCTCCCCCTATATATCTATCTACCTATCTATCTATTTATCTATCATCTATCTATCATTTTCTATATATCTATCATTTATCCATCTATACAAACATTTTTTAACCTTGAGGATATACTAATAGACCTGGGACTGATGCTGATAACTTAATCATTCTAGCATTTTTCTAAGATTTCCCAATGGCTTCTTTAATAACAATCAATTTGATAGTACTTTCAAATATATGAGGAGTTTTCAAGAAAGTTCACACTTGTGGAAAAGAATTTTGATAGAACAACAACTGTAATGATACAGATTTGTTAATAAAATCTTCAGAATATTCAGTGTAATCAAAATAATAATTCTTTCAAATTCAAGGCACAGTTTTATTTATCTTGGAAATATAAAGTTTGAATAAATTACAATATTACATTTTAAAAATAATGTTATGGAAAATAAAGAAAACATGGAAATAATGCAAGTTTTACCTCATTCACAATTGTTTGTAACCTACCAACATTATTTTTCTCCCTGCTCCCCCCCCCCGCCAAATCATATTCCTAATTCAAAACCATTGCCAAAGTTTAATTTTCACATTGAGTTTGAATGTCAAAATGAACTTCCTTTAAATTAGTCTATTTTTCAATCTAAGGTTCTTTCTCTCCTACATGAATGGCCCTGATTGCAAATTCAATTGATGTAAAAAAAAAAAAAATCTAGTACATAGGAAAAAGAATTAGGAAACAACCAGGGTATTTGGTAACAAAATATTGTTATATTGTGTTTAAAAAGAACAGCGACTCAATACCTTGGAGGAAATTGCTCAATGGACAATCTGCCTCCACAGGGAGTGAAAGCACAATTCATAAACTGGAAGAAAAATCTGCAATTTTGGAAAATGTGAGAGAAATAACATTACTTGGAAGAAACTTTATTTAATAAAAGTTAACCTTCTCTGATTTGTTGAGTTTTACTTTGTCAGAGAAAATCTTGTTTTAATTTCAACATAGAGCTCTCAATTTTGAAGTATAAATTAGTTAGCTGGATAAGCTGATGAAAAAGTTGTTTTGCCAAATATTGGAGATTGAATCATATATCCCATAAAGTCATGTTCAAATCCTAACGCCCAGTCCTGTGGGTATGAATCAATCTGTAAATAGGACCTTTGGAATTATTATTAGTTAAGGTGTGCACTCATTCGTGAATAGGATCTTCAAAAATCCTATTTATATAAGGCCAAATTGAATCAGGGTGGGTCATAATCCATATGCCTGAAGTCTTTATAAACAAAGGAAATTAGACACAGAACTAGAAGCCAGAAGTTGGAGAAGCTGGAGAGAGAGATTGCCACATGATAGAGGATTGCTGGAATGCGCCATACGCAGGAAGAAAGCAAATACTGCCCATACCATGAAGTTGGCCTTTTAGCCTCCAAAACTGTGAGACAATAAATTCTTATTGTTTAAGCCAAACCAGTGTGTGGTATTTGTCACAGAAGCCCTGGCAACTAAGACATAGTATAATATATGCAATTCTGATTTAAAGAAAAGATATAGCAATTTTATGGTTGAATCATTAATTTTATATGTCAAATTGACTAAGTTATAGAGTCCAGCTGTTTGGGCAAATGCTGGCTTACTTGATACTATGTAAGTATTTCACAGATGGTGTGATAGAGATATAGCAGTGGTTTGGACAGAGGTAATACAGTTGGAGGATTTGGGGTGGATAAAGGAAATTGAAAAAGCATGCATTAAACATCTACATGTTTCAAGCATTTTTATAGGCACAATTTATGTTTTATTATAGTAACAGACTAGTAGAATAGATGTTATATTCACTTTATAGTTGAGCAACTCTGAATAAGTGATGTTCTGTAGCTGAGGCCAAACATTGACTTGTAATATCTTTAGTGACATCCTTCAATGATGCCCAGTTAGGAAATTCGGAGAACGCTGAAATTTAACCAAACTTCTAGGTTTGGATGATCTGTGCTCTTTTCATCTGTTCCAATGCAACTCCTGAAGAGCACAGGTTGGGGTGGCTGCAAGACCAAAGAATGCACCTGGCAAAGAATCAGGTGAAACCTTTATTTATTGGGACTTACAGACAGGAGAGAGTCTCTGGTAACGGCAGGCTACGTGCTGTGGGCTGAGTTTCCCTTAGGGAGGGGTAGCAAGGGCCTGGGATCCACTGGACCCCCACAATTCACCCCCACACAGCAGCTTGCATTGCCCATAGGACACACACTGCATCCACATTCCACAACAGTACAGCATACAACAGAATACTAAAAATCCTCCACCAAAAGCTAATAAACCTATAAAGACCAGTTGCCAAGGCCAAGAGATGGAGTTAAACCAATTAGTCAGGGGATCAATAGCTGTATCAATATGATTTATGTGCTCTTGCATATGATGTAAAGCATATGAAATATTATGGGAGTGTCAGGAATATACGCAAAACATTGAAATTTAATGAGTCTCATTAATAAGATAGAAAAGGTCTCATTCCAAACTTGTCGATGGGTCATATTCTGCTATGCCAGCAAGGTGTCTAATGCTGTCCAATTTGCAGGAGAGGCAGGCCAAGGAAGGCTGGTAGCACCCAAGGTTGGTAAGTCTGTGTCACTGTAAAAGTATTGATAAGGCCACTATGAGCAAAAAGAAAGATATTTATGGGGAACAATGAGGGCCAGTTTGAGTCCACGTAGACACACATAGGGCCACTGTTATTTGCTGTCCTGATTGGTTGCCTTTCTACCTTTACCTGTTAGCCTTTAGGGAACCAATGGGGAGGCCTTTCTGTTTGGAGTTATGCAGGACTTCTTTTGAGCTTGGGACTTTCACACAGGACCTCATGACCAGGGTCTTTGGTGGGCTTTATTCTGACCAGCCACCTTCCCTGTTTTCTATACTAACCTGCCTCAACTCCCCCCCTCAGAGAATTTACACTCTTCTTCTAGGGAGGAGCTAAAGGGCAATGATCATTTCTTCTGTAGCTGCTTCCTGCTGGTCAGGAGCAGTAGTCCCTACTTGATGGGGTCTGAAACTCTATTATCACATGTGCAAAGCCGCAGTGAGTTGTGAAGTTGCGTAATGTGTTTAGTTAATGAGGATATGTCAGAAATTCAAGCTATGAGGAAGTAATGAATTTGGATCTAAAGCATAGCCTGTAATTTAACTTTCTAGGTTACAAAAAAACTTAAATATCAATACAAGGAGCTTGTACTTTATAATACACATAATGGAAGTCATCGAAGGTTTTGACAAGAAAAATAACAAAATGAAAATGATTTTTCAGATCTGTGAATTTCCTCAGTTTGTTCTAGGTAGAGCACATTCTCTAACATAGCCTCATTATTTCTAAAAATTGTTTAGCTGAAACACATTATATTATAGTTATTTTAATGTAGAAATAAATTCAGCTTAATTAAAATCGAAATATGAAATATAATTTAATTTAGAATTAAAATGTAAGATATTTCCATAACAATTATAGTTGTCCCATCACTTTTCTGTATCATTTTTTTCTTGTAAAACTAAATTCTAAAATTTCTCTTGAATGATTAATATAAAATCCTTCGTATAACAAACAATTATCAGTTCTAAAGGGGGACGTTAGAAGAATGTCTGGGAACAATATTTTTTTAAAATGCAGAGACTTATGGTACAATGTATTAGGAAACATTTTACAGCAAAAGTTTTGAGATAGAAGGAAACTTGGAGTTTTTTTTTTTCCCAATCGTTATACAGATATTTATGAGATGCCTTCTAGATCCAGAAATTCTTATAGGTACTGGAGTTACTTACAGCTGTAAACTCCTTGCCCAAAGGGAGATTTTATTTCAATGGTAGGGACACACGCATTGAACAAACAACTAAGGGAATAACAACATTCTGATAAATGTAATAAAATAGATAAATGGAAGAGGTAGTTGCAGAGGGAGGTGGTGGTTACACTGCAAATAGGAAAGCCCTGAAGCAGCCTCTTGAGCAGAGCCCTGAAAGCTGTGAGGAAGTGAGCTGTAACCTTGCCTGCAAACTAGCATTTCAGGTAAAGGAAGAGCCAGTGCAAATGATTTAGACAAGTTTGTACTTGGACTGTTAAAGCATGCACCTGGTGTGATATAGTGCAGTTCAAGAGAAGGTGAGAGCTATTGCAGATGAAGGAAGTAGCAGAGGGCAGCCAGAACACATAGGGTCTTGAAAGCCATTATATGGATTTTGGCATTTACTCTGAGAGAAAAAAGAAATCACTAAAGAATTTTATATGAGTAACATTATTTTATTTATATTTTGAAAGGATTGTTGTGGGGGCAGGGTTCAGAGAAAAGGCAGAGACAGGGGTACCAGCTACTAAACTGGTACTAATTGCATTAATCCAGGTAAGAGGCAATGATGGCTTGGAGTTTGGGAATTCTGAGAGTAGTAAAATTCTGGTTGTGTTTTGAAACTCAAGCCAACCAAATTTGCTGGTAGATTGGATGATATTTCAAAAAAAAAATAGATGAAATATTAAAAAACTCCACGTGAGATGGGATAAATCAGGGGGAGAGGGTGTTGGGACAACTAAGAAATAGATTAGTTTTATGCATGTGAAGTTTAAGGTGAACTTTAGATAGCTAAGTATAGATGTCAACTAGCTAGTTAGATGTGAGAGTCTGTAATTCAGAGGAAGAGTCATGTCTACAGATATAAAATGGGGAATCCTGAGGATATAAATAATATTTACAACTACAGGATTGGGTGGGATCACCTAAGGAATAAATATAAATAAAGAAGAGGAGTAGCTTGAGGCCAAAGCCCTGGGGATTTCCAAAATTAAAGGTTAGAGAAGGAAAAACCAGCAAAGGAAATAGCAACAATTGAGGTCAGAGGAGAATTAAGAGAGATCAATGTCTTGGAAACCAAGTGAAGGTAGAGTTTATGATGGAGTCAGTGATCTCTTGTCTTGAGAACAAGTCCACTGAATTTAGCAACAGTAGGTCACTGTTGACCTTGACAATAGCTGTTTGTTGGAGTGGTGGCCAAGAAGGTTTGACTATACTGTCTTAAAAAATGAATGGACTTGCCCCACCAAACCCAGGCACACCACCACTCATCTGCCCCATCCCCCAACATGCAACCACACTCTGTCCCTTTACCATAGATTATGTCCATATGGGTGATGGCTCAAAGCCTGCTCAGGTGTGGGAGGTGGGCAACATGGGAATCCCAGTGGGTTCCGTGTAATATTTTGAGTAATCTAAGAACCTCTTAAAATATATTTATATATATATAAATAACATTTTTGTAAGCAAATGCACATATATGTATATATATTTATATATCATTTTACAAATATTGGTATGTATTGTGAAAATTTTGATTTTTACCCACAATAAAAAATAAATTAATTTAAAAAAAAATGAATGGAAGGGAATAAGAGAAGGCAGAATTTCCTAGGAGTTTTATTGTTGAAAAGGGTACAAAGAAATAGGGCATTAATAGGAGCACACTGTGGGAACAAATTCATATGTTTAATATGACATATATTATAGCAGGTTTCTATTTGATTGAAAGGATCCAGCAAAGAGGTAAAATTGATAATGTAGCAGAGAGAGGGGACAGAATTGAGTAGACAAGAGGGGATTAAATGTATTGGATAGAAATACAGATACTTTCCTATAATAACAGACATGCAGTTAGATTGTTAGATGTCATCTTAGCAGTATGTGGGAGTTCTTTTTGTTTATTTATATTTGGCTTTATACTTTTTCTCTAGTGGCTTTAAAGAAGATATTGTAATACAAACTGTTCGCTGTGAAAAATGTCTTGCTCTATAGAATAATGAATGATCTTTAGGTCTTTGTATTCTCAAGCCAGTCTTTTTTAAAAATAACTTAAAATAGTTAATATGTACAGTTTTACAGAAGGGTTGCAAATTATAGGCACTATTTTAATGAACCTCTCTTTTCTGATTTGTATTCAATTATTGCAATTGATATCATTAATGTTCTAATGTCTTGCTTATTTCTAACTGGATCATGCTAACTTCTCTATAAATATTAGCTCTTATAGGGCAAATAAATTGGGAAATGTAATTTCTTGGTTCGCATCACTACCTGACACTTTAGGGTTCAGGCATCCTTTGTTTTATACAAACCAATTATTCAAAAATTTGTTTAACTGTAGAAAAATCATATTACTGGGCATAAAAAATGGGACTAGCCAACATTATTTTGGAAAAGTAGTCCTCCTAAAGATACATTCTCATGGAGATGTCCACATTTGTCCATTACTAAAAGCTATTGATTTAATTTTCAGGTGCAGTCACCTCAATGAGCCAGCAATACCTCCAAAGACTGGTTTTATTTTCTGATAAAAATGTGTAATCTTTAGCTATGTTGTAATGCATTAATATGGCCATGGATATTGCCTAAATGTAAATCTACTGGCTTTTGGAAAAAAAAACAAAAATCAACAAGACACTTGAAATTTATGTAACTGGAAAATTCAGAGTACAGTGTCAAAAGAAAAAATGCCTTAACTAGATGGGTAAGACCTGATGTTCTAGTTACAACTCTATCCTTTGACATAGGGTCAACTCTCAAATATTTTTTTAACCAACAAGACAGAGCTTTCTCCTCAGAGAAGAATAAAGACCCCAAACAGAAAAGATAATCTCACCAAGCAATATATTTTATTACATGTTTGAAAAAGTAGTGTTATAATTTAATGGTTTTATTACCATTGAGTGTTTGGACATTTGATAATATTCCTTACCTTCTGGAAAATCTACTGTTATCTGGGAAAATGGATAAATAGTTTCTAAAATGAGATATATTCAGAATGACTGCAGTTTGGAAGGAAAATCATAAATTGTTAGAATAGCAGAAGTCTTAACATCCAAATATCGAAATTAGATAGAGGTATAATTATTTATATTTCTATAGTTTGTTAGATAGCAAGAGAATATGGTTCCACAAGTTCTTGAAGTATTATTCAAGACAATAAAATAATTTTAAAGGAAACTTTTGATTTATTTTCTAAATAAGGAGCTGGGAATAATCATGCACATATATTTCATTATTATAGCCATGTCTTAAGGACATAATATTATGTATGAAGAGACTATAAGGAAAATCATGACAAAAATGGCTACTAGTGATCTTATTTTATACAGTTTTATTCTAAACTTATTGAATTTACTATAGGATACGAGTGTTAACACTGAAAACCTTTCTGTTCTTTATATTAATACTTATAAGTGAAACTTTTCTTTCATTTACCTGAAATGATCATTATTTTGAGAGTCACAGTTTTCTCCATGTTAGAAGAAAAATGAAAATGGAAAAGTAAAGAATCTTTTGCTCTGCAGAAATCACAGAGTAAATTACAGAGCTTTTAAAAAATGACTTAAAAAATAAAGGTGAGTCATTCAAATAAACTCACCTCATAGATTGTGTTCAGTTTTTGACATATTGAGAATGTTCCCATCTCTTCAACAATAAAGAGCCAGAAATTGAAGGACCGAAATAATACCAAGCAACAAATTCTAGGAAAATATTTTGTTTAGACAGATTCTTGGCTATTCAAAAATATCCGAGAGTGGTTGAGATGGGAATGTTTATATTGAATATATGTTCTTACAGTTTAAAAAAAAAACAACTAAATAAATAATGACAATTAAACACAATACATGATCCTGGTGAGACCTAGAAACTGAGGAGAAAAGGCTAACAGAGACATTATTGGGACATATAAAAAATTGGAAAATAGACTGCAAGCTTATATCAATGTTAAATTCCTTGAACTTGATAACTGTACTTAAGGTGGTTGCACAAGTGAATGTCCTTGTTCTTAGGAAATGTACATGGCAGTATTATGTGTTCAAGAAGCAAATGTTCGGAAGATGAGTAAATAGAGAGAGGGGGAGATAGAGAGAGAGAAAGAGAGAAATGAATAGAAAGAATTATAGGGCCAATGAAGCAAAAAAGTCAAAACTGGTGGAGATCTGGGTATCTGGGGGTGAAGGGGTTGGTACACTGGAGTTCGCGCTATGGAGTATATGGTTTTTGTAAGTGGCTCGTAAATTTGAACATATTTCAAAATAAAGGTTTAAAAAATTAGAGTATACAGAAGACAAGGTTATAAGAGGAATTACTCTTTCCACTTCTTATTTTCCTTTAAAAAACTTAAAATTATTGAAAATAAAAGGAAATGTGCTCTAGGAAGAATACATGGGACAACTGGCTTCTGATAGATCCTAGTAAATTTCCTTTAGAGCAGAATCTGAAAGCAGGTATAGAAGGAAGACTACTGTTATAAGAACTTCAACATTTACATGATGCCTTCCTTTCTATCTTGACTTCCTACCCGTGGAAGTAGAAATGTAATATGTATTTGTATTTTTTTCATTATTCTAATCAATTTAATTTGAGAATAATATATATATATTTAACTACAGGCACTTTTATAAGGTGGAATATAGAAAATTATGAGAAAGACAAAGTTCAGGAAACATAGTGTGGACTTAACCAAATTAAGTTTCATCATTTTGCACTTAAACTGCTTTAATTTTTAGCTCTTTTTACCATATTTCGGCAACCAGATGCTGTTTGATGGCTTTGTTAAAGGAAATATTAGGCCTTAGCAAACTAATCAGGATTTTTTGATGTCAGAATATAACTCTTTCTGACTCTTTTCCATTTCCATAGTACCAAATTGTTTCTTCTTCTGTTTTTAACCATCTGAACAAATGAGATAGTAAGTTTGAATAACCTATGTTCTACAAAACAAAAATTGACTGTAAGAAGATTTAATAATAATATAGGAATACCCAGATAACTATTTGTAGCAGTTTGGCAGTTTGATATAGTTATGAATTCCAAAAATAGATATTGGATTATGCTTGTAAACGTTTCTGTTAATCTGGGCATGATTAAGTTATGATTAGGGCTTGACTGGGCCACATCAGTCAGGAGTTGAGACCCACCCCTTGGTGGGTGGAGTCTCGAAGATAAAAGACATGGCAAAGGACAGTGTTGGAGCAGTTTTGAGTTGGAGTTGATGCGGAGTCTTGAGCTGGAGCCCCAGGAAGTAGCATACAGAGGAACTTGGTTGTGAGAAAAGAGAGAAGAGAAGCAAGCCATTTGCATGATAGTCTACAGCTGCCCTTGTAGCCCAAAGCAAGCCTGAGCCCAGAGAGAGGCAAGCCCCAGGGAAGAGAGGAACCCAAGAAGCCTGAACCCTGGCAAACCTCAGCAGCTGTCATGCTCCAACATGTGGCAACAGACTTTGGTGAAGGAAGAAACTTAGCTTTATGGTGTGTTAACTAAGCTTCTACCCCAAATAACTACCCTTTATAAAGACCAACAGATTCTTGGTATTTTGCATCAGCATCCCTTTTGGCTGACTAATACACTATTTGAAAACCTTCTTGTCAGATTTTCCACATATTCTATGTCACTAGTCTTCCCCTTAGCATTAGCTCAGTTGCTGGGTTTACAATTTATCCTAAGCCTAAGATATTTTACTATATGTCTTTTTTTTTTTTTTTTTTTTTTTTATAACATATGTCTTACTGATTTCCTTATATAAAATATTGCTGGAAAGTAAGGGATGAAAGGCTTTGTGGTGAGTGTAACCAAGTAGATGGGGAAATATTGAGGTCATCAGGAGGAATATAGCACGTTGTGTTGATCAATTTCTGTGCATGTCTAGACAGATCAAAGTGAAGAACAGTCTACTCCCAAGATGACTGGCAGGGGAGGAGGGGGCACTTTTACTAGGAGTCAGACAGGTGGAACTAATTACAGTAGGTGGTGTAATTAGGAAACAAAATGATGACCTTAAATATAACCTCAATGGCAAAATTTGTTTTTTGTTGTTGTTATTTGTTTAATAAAATACACGTAATAAGATTGAGCTCGTTGAGATTGACTAGCATGTTTCACTCATTCTTTTATTCCTTGAAGTTTGATAAATTGTCTAGCACATATTGGATGCTGCCTTAATGTTTTTGTTGTCTAATTGATACTTTATCAGAAACTATGTATCAGGTCCAATGAATATTTTTACAACCAGTGGAGTGGAAAAACCGACTTTTCAAGTGAGCTGACAGTTACACTTGAAATATTGATTTAGAAAAACATGTACTTAGACAAACAAAAGTGCAGTGACTAATTCGCATTATTCTATACTAAGTCCTCTCGCTGTATATATTGAATGTTGGATGATTTAAAATTATATTTCATTTTGAAACAATACAAGACCAGCCATCTTGTATTGCTGTCTCTTCCTTTAAAATAGCCTATGTTTTATCTTTAAGCATCTGAAATGACTTCTCTTGTGACCAATATGAATGTGAAGAAAAGGAGCAAATTTTATATGTTCAACATATGAAATAGAAAATTATGATACATGCACTCTTGGCCATAGTTTGTGGAAAGCAAAAGTTGACTGTTATTTAAGGTGAACTTACCTCAGTCTCCTTCTGATTTGTTTTTGAGAATGAAGCAATGCATTGTCTTAGAGTTCTACTTGAGATCACTGCTTTCTACATAACTATGAAGAATTATTCGTTGAAATGATAACTTTCTGTTTCTGAATGAAAAAAATGATACTATCAGTACATATTACATAAAAAGAGTATTTGTTTTACATTTTCATACAGAATTCATAAAGACTAATAGGAAGTAATTAATTGAAACGAGAACACTTTTTCCCAAGACTCCACCTCACACAAAATATAAACATGCTTTTAAACATAACTTCTACACTTCAATTTTTAGTAGAATTATCCCAAGCAGATCACATAAACAATTATAACATATTGTGACTTATGCAAAACTAAAATGTCTTCAAATATTGAAAGAGGTTTTCTAATACTTCTTAAGTTGTTTCCAAGCATAACATTTGCCGGATAAACACCTAGGCAAATCACCTGATGTTCTCAAAGACCAATTCTGAGACACCAGGATTTTAGAGTCTTTTTTCATAGTGCAAGCAAGGAAAATAGGAGAAAATTCCCAGATCTGTTCTGGAATTAGAAAACCTTAGGGTTTTTGTAAAATTTAAACAAGGGAAGGTGGAGATAGTGATCTTGGGATGTTAGGGGATATTGATTGTTCTAATTGGAAGTGTGTAAGTGCAGGCTTCACAAGCTTGCTGGGGTATTCATGTGGTTATAGGTTACAAACTGGGTTGTAAGTTGCTTAATTAACATCCATTAGGAGCTAAGAAACTTTGGCTGGGGTAATACTAAAGTTATAAATAGTTCAATTTCAAAACAGATGAGGGGAGAACACCATATGAAAACTGTGGCAGAGAAAACACAAACCTGAAGTCAAGGCACTTCTTTAAAGGTGAAAAGCAGCTATAGGTTAAAAAAAATAGGAGCCCAAATATGCTTGGAGCATTTAAAATAAAAACAATAGGCATTGCAAAAATGGGTCTTTGCTACTTAAAGACAATCTCATTTGGTAGGTTTTATTTATCACCTTAAGTTAAGAATTGTTGTGAATAAAAAAATTGAAAAGGTTATCCACCTGCTATTCTGAGTTCTTGTTAGGCAGAGTGACATGAATTAAAAGGAAAAATGGTTGGAACCTGGTTTTAAAAACATTTAAATTTAAATGTTATTGCAGCATTATTCACAATTGCCAAAGGTTGGAAGCAACCCAAGTGTCCCTCAACAGATGAATGGATAAATGAAATATGCTATATACATATGCTGGAATATTACTCAGCTGTAAGAAGGAATAAAGTATTGATACATAGGACAACATGGATGAATTGCAAAGACCTATCTTGAGTGAAGTAAGCCAGTCATTAAAAGACAGCTATTGCATGATCTCACTGATATGAACTAAGGATACTGAGCAGACTCACAGAGGTCTGGAAGATAGGTTATCTTCCAGTAGAGAATGGTGAACTGATGCTCAATCTGGGGAGAATCTATGATAAGGTGGCTGGGGGAGCTTTGGCAGTCGATGGAGGTGATGGTGGGACATCAATAGAATGGGGTCAACTGTCTTGGAGTGTGAGTGTGAGTGGAGTTGAGGGAGTTGGGCTATCCATAGAGCTGGGGGATGGCTGGAAGAAGGAACAGGTGAAAACTGGAGAAAAAGAGGACTGTGGTTGAGAATACAATTGTGAGAGTGTTTGCCAGGGGAGGATCACTATTACAGGGTGTCAGTGATGGGGGGATGTGTGGGGAAGGGTGCACCTGGGGCATTCCTCTGTGGAATATGAATGTGTTCATGTCATTATAGGGTGTTACCCCAGTGGGATGAGCCTCCCTGGCACTGAGGGATTAATGCCAAGTGCCAACCAGTGATGCATTTGGAAAAAGACCTTTACCAAAATGGGGAAAAATTAAATACAAAGGAGTTTTTATGGATAAGAGATTTCAAAAGGAGTTGGAGATCATTCCAGAGATTATGCTTATGCAAATCTCACGTAGAATTCACTAACTGACACAGTATACAATGCCTCAAACAGGGCTGCTCCTGAGGCCTCTAGAGATATCTGGACACTATAGTCAAGGCACACAACCCCAAGAAATCAGCACCCCATTGGTGGGCCTTATCTTGGAATATATGATAATCTATTTCCCCACTGTAACAGAGTTTGGCTCATTTATAATTTCCCTACACAAGATTCTTCTACCCCTTTTAACTGAATCTATAATTAGCACTATATGCATTAAATGTATGTCACAGAGACTTAAATCTTCCATCTGTTCATATACCAGTTGAGCCCTGAATCTCAGCAGAGTTGCAGCCAACAACTACTTTCTAGTTCACTGGACTCGCCCAAGAGAACTAACAAAATGATGATGATGGGCAATGCCCATCCCAAAAAGCAAAGAATATCTACAACTGCAAGCAAAACAGTTCCTTACATCTGCCCCATAAGGTCTAAGCCCCCTCTTAATCTGAACCAGAGTGGGCATCACCATCCCCAAATCCTCAAGATTGAGGAATGAACAAACATAAGGAGGGAATGCAACATGGACCAAAGAAGACTTCCTATTATTGCAGTAACAGAAGGACTTATAACATTGATATAAAGGTAGTGGTTACCATAGGTTCTGAGGAGAGGGGAAGGGAAGAATATGTGGACCACGGGGCATTTTTAGGGCATTGCACTTGTTCTGCATTGTTTTGCAATGACAGATACAGGCCATTATACATTTTGTCAAAACCTATAAAATTGTACGGAGCAAAGTGTAAACCATAAGGTAGTCTGTTGACCATGGTTAGTAGCAATGCTTCAGTAGTTGTTCATCAATTGTAACAAATGTATCATACTCATATTAAGATGTTATTAATAGGGGAAAATGTGGGAGAGGGAAGGGGTGGGGTATATGGAAATCTACTATATTTTCTTGTTTGGTTGGGTTTTTTTTTTTTTTTTGGTTTTTAGTTTTACTTTTCCCCTCTATTTTCAATGAAATTTCTCTGTAACCTAAAATTTCTTTTAAAATAAAGTTAACAAAATAAATAAAAATACATTTAAAGTAAAGGAACACATTCCAATATGAAATGTCTGTGTCTTCTATGCTTTAAATGTAATTTTCATTTTATTTTTTCTAGAGGCTAGTTTTTCTTCAGTCTTTAAGAAATCAGCTCCTTCTCAAAGGGTCACAGGCAGCACCCACCCATAGTTCTAAATTGGATGTTGATGTTTGGTCCTTTGGGGCTTTCCAGGAATGTTTCCTGACTATCTTCCTGTGATTGGCACAACTTACACAGTAACATAGTTACTTACAGCTTAGGCATCAAAGACACTCACTTCTGAAATGACCCTGGTGCTCTAGCCTCTACTGTGTTTTGAATGAGGAACTTCCTGATGACCTTGTCCTTGGGCACATGGAGGGTGAAGTTTGAGCAGCAAATAGGCTGCATGTGGCCACAGCCCTTCTAGCAGACTATTGTTCTTCTCTTCTTTTTTATCTTGGAAGCGAGGACCTGAGAGAGCTGTGTCTTCTATTTTTTATTAATTTTCATTTTAGCCAGAATTAAGTGGATAGGGGCTAGCTATCATAGATATGTGCATTTTATTATTTAAAAATTTTATACATTCTGTGTACTAGAATTCAAGGATCAGGATATGAACTACATGTATGAAATTGAAAGTCCACACAAGAAAATTTTCATCCTAATATACATGAATTTTGAACTGATTACAATAATAACAATTTTAAAAGTAGAGTTTAGTGTTCATTGCCTTTCAATTCCAGAGTAGAATTTTCATTCAAAACCTTTCATCATGGATATTACTGACTGGAGGTTCAGAAGTAGGATAAATATATCTTTCCTAAATTTCAGAATGAGGGACCTGTACTGATTATTGGTAAACCTCTCCATTTTCCTGCTTTTCAGTACCACCAAATATAAGCTCTCATTTTAAAGGTTGTAAATCTCCCATACTGACTTTGTCACCCCATAATGACTTTGAATTGAAAGTAGAAATTCTCATATGAACCCTTAGTCAGAAATGCATTTTCTTGTGTGCCCTGGGGCTTTCTACTTTATTCATTTATCATACCCAATTTTTAGAGAATTCTGTGTTAAACCCCAAAACATTAATTAATTAATTAAAAACATTGTTCTTTACATGTCCACCAATAAACGACAGATGTTTATCTGTGAAGAATTGATAGATTTCTGCCACTTATTATGAAATCTCTGAACATTTACTCATTTCTTTGATATTTTTGCCAAATTAAGAATTTGTGCATTAAATTAACAATGCTTCCATTTTCTCATCTGATATAGCAAGAAATCAAAGGATGGAATATTTTGGAAGTTATTTTAGCCTAAAGTTAAAAAACAATCCATGAATGAGTGTACCTTGTTTATTAGAATATTCTACTTTACATTTCCATACCTAGTAAATAATATAAAATAGATAGGTTTTAAATGAACTTTTTTTTGCAGAAATAAGGAGAGAAAATAGATTTATTCTGTGCAGAAAATGAGAGCTTAATCAATATTTAAAGAAAAGCAAATGCAATGGGTTGTTGATCACTCCCTGCATACCAGCTCTCATCTCTTCACTGATTTCATGGAATCTAAGGTATCACAATTTTTTTCTGATTGTTCCCAGGCAGATGAATGCAAAAAAAGGGCTGCTATGTACCTGACTGTGAATTAAGTGAATTGCAAAGTAAATGCTTTGTTCTCTATTTTATTTCTTGTTTGTTTTGTTAAACATGTATTTGAGGACTTTAAATCTGTTAGCAACAACCTCAATTTTGAATTATCTCAAATACCATATATATAAAAAATATTTCTAAGTGTACATTTTTAATCTTAGTGTAGAAAAATGCAAACTAACTCCATAGGCAAACATTTATCTTAGTATACAGTAGATATAAATTTTAAATGAGCCTTAGTGCCCATTACTGAAATGTTTACCAAATGCTGAGATTCTAAGTCTTAATTTTGTTTATTACGTGTATTTTAGTTTCAAGATGATGATTTCTCCCGGAAGACTGTGGCATTCTGGGACTGACTGCTAGTGATTCTTAGTCCTTGGATTTCTGTCACATGATAATGCCTGTGGCAGCCTCTCCTAATTTCTTCTTTCTCTTCTGGGTTTTGTTGACTTCCAGCTTCTGGCTGTTCCCTGTGGCTTTTTCTGTTTCTGTGACCTTTCCTAAAAGGACCTCAGTAATAGAATTAGGACCCACCCTGATTCAGTTGTGCCACACCTTGTCTGAAGTAATCTCATCAAAAGGTGGAATAAAATAAGTTATGGACATGTTTTCCTGGGATATACATAGATCCAAGCCACCACAGTCTGACCTCTGGGCCCCAAAAGGACATATCCTTTCCCAATGTGAAACACATTTATTCTATCACAACATTTCAAAAGCCTTAAATCATTTCAGAAACAATGCTAAGTAGAAAAACTCATCAAAATAGATTCTGGGTGTGGTCTTTCCTGAGGCTCAATTCCCCTCTGTCTGTGGACCTGTTAAACCAAGAAAACAAGTTATCTGCTTTTAATATGCAATGGAGGGACAGGCATAGGATATACATTCATATGCCAGAAGAGAAAAATTAGAAAGAAATCAGGGATTATGGGTCCCAAACACTTCCACAATCCAGCACGGCTAACTCCATTAGATTTCAAGCTCTCAGAATCATCTATGGATAAATGTTTTGTCCTAGGAGCTTGACAGAGCAGCAGTCCCACCCCTTCTAAGCATTTGTGCAGTGGCCATGCTCTCCTTGAACCCTGGGGTGAATACCTCACCATCTCAAGCATTGGGGTGGCAGCCAGGTTCTCTGCAAATTTCTGAGGCACAGATCCCACCATCTTCGAGCATTGGGGTGTCAGCACTCTTCCTGAACATGGGGGTGCATAGCCTAACCCCTTCAAGCCCTGGGGCAGATTGACTGCCCCCTCCAAATGCAGAAGTGAACCTGCTTTTTCCACAAAAACAGATGGGCCAGCTCCCTTGGCGTGAGGAGATCTCTTTGATCCAGATCTTGGCTTCCATGATTCCTCCCTTGAAGACATTCTTCCTTCAATTCATCCCTTCTCTGTTCCTTTCAATCCAGGCTGGCAGTGGTTCTGCTCAAAGAGATTTTACAGAAATTTTGTTGGCTTTGCATACAGTTCACAGGGTTCCAAACTATCAGACAATAGACCTTTTCACAGATACTTCCTGCAAAACTGCATTTCCAATCCTTACTTCCACTGGAATGGCTGAATAGATCCATGTTCAGTTAAGGCCTCACATGGGTTCTTATTCTCTGGGGATTTCCTTTCTGGAAGCTCAGAGAGGCCTTTAATAGAACCATTTCTGGCCCTAGTCTCAGAACATACTATCTGGATGGGCTGGGAGTTCTCCAAACAATCAATTTCTGGCTTTGTGCTTAATAATTCTTTCCTCAGTTTTTGCCTTTCCTCTCTCATTTCACTATAAGTTGCAAGGAGAAATCAGTCTGCACCTTCCACACTTAGCATGGAAATCTTCTCAGCTAAATATTCAAGTTCATTGCTTTCAAATTCTGCCTTTGGTCCAATATCAGAACTCAATTTCACCAAGTTCTCTGCCACTTTATAACAAGGATCTCCTTTCTTCCCATTTCGAATACCACAATTATCATTTCTTTCTAAGGCTTCACTAGAAGTACCATCAACACCCATATTTCTACCAATAGTCTCTACAAAGCAATCTAGGCTTTTTCTATCAAGCACCTTGCAGTTCTTCCATTTCAACATTTTTTGGTATTTGCAATAGCAGCACACACTACTCTCCTGCTACCAAAACTGTTTTAGTTTCCTTGTTGCTAAAGCAAATACCATGAAAATTTGGCTTAAATAATAGGATTTTATTGGCTCATGGTTTTGAGGCTAGAAGAAGTCCAAAATCAAGGCATCAAGATGATATTTTCTCCAGAAGACTGTGGCATTCTTTGACTGGCTGCTGGTGATCCTTGGTCCTTGGCTTTTCTGTCACATGCCCACGCACATGGCAGTCTCTGCTGATTTCTCCCTTCTCTCCCAGGTTCTGTTCAGGTCAGCTTCTGGCTGTTCCCTCTGACTTTTTCTCTTTGTTACCTTACCTATAAGAACTTTAGTAATAGGATTACGACCCATGCTGATACAGGTGGACTATGCCTTCACTGAAATAACTTCATCAAGAGGCACAACTTGCAAGGGTTCACACCCACAGGAATGGATTACATTTAAGAACATGTTTTTCTGGGTACATATAGCTCCAAGCCACCAAAACATGACCATAGATACACCTAAATACAAACACACACGCACACACACACAGGCAGGCATTCCATACTTTATACAGTTACAATATACATAATTTTTAGTTACTATGGATTTACTTAAATAGCATAAGTCCCCAGCAACAAAGTACACATTTCAATTATTATCATAGTATATTAACTGTAATTGCATAAAGTGCAAACTTCACCACTATTTCTGAGTCCACAAACACATAAATACCAGATGCACATCATGATCAGTAATTGAACATATCACTTCTTTCAAAGTCTGTGATTATTCTCTTTGTAACTGTTTTTCAATTTTTATAGACACCAAGCCATGTAGTTGTGTTGTCTCCATGTCTCCCATTGATAAACGCACATGATCTCTTTTTTTTTTTTTTTTTGAGGTACTGGGAATTGAACCCAGGACCTCGTATATGGGAAGCAGGCTCTCAACCACTGAGCTACATCCACTCCCCAGTGAGAGTTGGTTTTATTCCTTTGTTTGTTTGTTTTGTTTTTAGGAGGTACTGGGGATTGAACCCAGGACGTTGTACTTGGGAAGCAGGCACACATTGAACTGCATCTGCTCTCTGATATCTTATAAAAATTAATAATTGAGTGATTTAACCATCAAAGATGAAAGGGCAGCAAAAAATTGAAAAGTGATAGTGCTGGAAATAAAGAATTGAACATAAATGGTGTTATGAGGAAATAGCTGAACATAGAAATGTTGGCACAGATATTGTTTGAGAAATTGTAGATATGCAGGCAGAAAAAAATTAGTAAAGTTTGATCTGAGGAAAGTTGTTGTGACGAAAAGGATGATGTTTCAGAAGACGTGATGACAGCAAAATACTCCACATTAAAGGAACTCTTGTAGAAATTTCATAGCATTGAAAACCCAAAGCAAAAATGTTCAAAGCTGATCCAAATTTAGAAAGGGGTAAGAAAATTCTGTAAGACATAGAAAAGGAGCTTGCTTCCTATTAAGTTATATAACAAGAAGAACAAGGTAATACTGTTCAAATTACTTTTTTAAGTTCTTATGAAGAAAGAAAATACTTTATTTCTCATTGATTCTAATATTTAAATTTCCATGTGCTAAACACATATTAGTTTTACCATTTTCATTATATATATATATTCATATATGTAAACCTGAGAGTAAGAGCTTTGAATGTTTTGACCAAAATTTTAAAGGTTATAGAACAATCATAATTTTCCTATAATTATTAGGATCACTTTCCACAGCTTCAGGTTACAGAGTTATTTATCCAGTCCTGCCTACAATGTTAAGTGAAGACTGCATATAAATAATTATATTGAGGCTATAACATTCAATTTGAAATAGAGATGGGCATCTTCATCTGTGAGTCTTCTCTACCTTAAGTAGCCAGCAAGAAAAAGAAAATATTTTGATGATGAGAGTTGTTTTTTTTTTTTTTCAATTACCTCCCTCAACCGTACCTCAGTGGTAAGGAAAACCTTACCATTCTGATCCTACTCTGAATTCTGAGTAAGAAAGACATCTACAATAACAAAAGGAAAGTGCTTCGTCATGCACAGATTTGATTGAGGAAAAATCCACCGTGCCATCTGGTGACTTAGCGAGATTAAAATTAAAGGTTTCTATATACCTCTTTCTGTTAGCTTAGCAGTTGCAGTTAATGGTCATTTTCAACAGCCAGAGAACAATGTGCCTCCAGGTCATCTGCCAATGAATCATCTAACAAAATAAGAGATTTTCCAGCCCTAATAATATTATCTACAGCAAGGTTCAAATCACAAACTCATACGACTCAGAAAAAAAAAAAGAAAGAAAAGAAGAAACTAATGGTGTATAATATAAATGAACTCAAAATCATTATTCTTAGTGAAAGAAGTCAGACACAAAACACAAAAGAGTATATATTGAAGGAGACCACCTACGAAAAACTCTAGAAAATGAAAAGTAATCTATAGTGATAAAAATAAGATAAGTAGTTGTTTAGGGCAGGGGTTAGAGGGCGAGATGGACTGGAAACAGACACCAGGAAACTTAAGTAGATAGAAATGCTTTGTATTTATTGTGGTGGTGGTTTCTCAGGAATATAATTTGTCAAAAGTCACCAACGTGTACCCTTGAAATAGGTGCAGGTTATCAGATATAAATTATATATCAAAGTTATTAAAATCATAGAGATTCAAGATTTACAATATTGAACTACAGTGTGTCAAACCCTAGAGGAGCCAAGATGTGCTCTTGGGATTTTCCATGTATTCTACAATAATTTTTCAATTATGGATTCTCAAAAAAATGCAAACCCAAAAAAGACTAATTTAACTAATTTAAGCATTTTTCACAGAAAACAAATCCTTTACTATGTATTGCCATGTGTTGTTAGAGTCCATTTTTCATTTGTGTGTATAATTCTTTGATGCTGCATGGTATATTAAATGTTGTGATATGATGAGCAACGAACAGGGTGGATTCTATCTATAAATTATGTATTACTATTAAGTGAATATTAATCAATGTCAACCAACCAAAGATTTGTAGGAGCTCAGAAGAGGGAAAAGTATGTCATTAAATCTCCACAAGGCTGGTATGCTGTTAACATCTAAATTCAAAAGTATCTGCCATGTTCATACAGTGAGGGGAACAAATAATTTTGAAAGTTTTAACATAATTATATTGTTTGGTTCTGTAGTTTTTTTGTGTAGATGTATAAGAACTATAAATATATGGCATCTACTCATAGTTTATATTTGTACAGGTTAAATACTATTATAATAAAAATAGTTAAAAGTCATTTTTTCCTTTACATTGAATTTTTTAATTTCTCATCAGAAAAACACTTGAGATCATTTTGAAAATGTTGATAATTTAGTTTTAACTCTACATTTGGTAACTATGTTTCAGCCAAAGGTAGCACATCTTTCAAATGCAATTTAGAGGTATTATTCTTTTGAAGCCATAATATTCCCTCTAGCTGTTCATTGTAGAAATCCAATATTTTAGTGATATTATAAACTAAGCAAGGCTTATTGGTTTCCCTTGATAAATAACTACGCCTTCAGACACTAAGAAAACTCAATTCTGTTTATGAGTAGCAACTTATCAAATGTATTAGGACATAAATAGTGTGCAAATGGGAATTACTGGTATATATGGCATGATTTTTAAACAGCAATTACTATCAGTGTAGCAGTTTGATATTTTTGATGAATTCCAAAAAGAAATATTGGACTATGTAAACTGGTCTTTTCCTCTGGGCATATTAGAGTGTATTGATTCAGAGGTTTTACTTTTACTTGTTTAAATAATGATTAAGGCTTTGATTGGGCCATGTCAGTAGGATTTTGAGTCCCCACCCCTTGGTGGGCTGGGACTCACAGAGAAATCACACCACAAAGAAGGGAGGTTGGAGTTTAAATTCTGGAGCCCCGGAAGTAAGCACATAGAGGAGCAGAGAGAAGGCTTGATTAGACACTGCAGAGGCCCCGGGAAGAGAGACAAGCCGTTTGCCTGAAAGTCTGTAGCTGACCTTGTGGAGAAAGCAGAGCAGCTGAGCCTGGAGAGAAACAAGCCCTGGGAAGAGAGGAACCCAGGAAGCCTGAACTCTTGGCAGACATTGGCAGCCATCTTGCTCCAACACGTGGCAACAGACCATGGTGAGGGACGTAACTTATGCTTTATGGCCTGGTAACCATAAGCTCCTACCCCAGATAAATACCCTTTATAAAAGCCAACAGATTTTTGGTATTTTGCATCAGGATTCCTTTGGTTGACTAATACAATCAGTATACATTTTTTTAAATTGGATTTTTAAAAAGGTATTTCTGTTAATTTCCCTATTGGTTATATCAAAAGCAACTCTGTTCTCCTTAACCCCTGGGGCACATAAAAAGAAAACTGAAGATTGAGGAAAATGCCAAGTTAACCAATTTGTTATAACTACTACTAAATCATTATAAAAGCATTTCCTGGTGATTTCTCATATCTCTCCATTTACATAAACCTGAAAGATGCATTGCATGCTCCCAATGGAAGCAAGCAGGCCACCTGGGAATTCTTCCAATCTTAAAAATCAGAGGAAAACAACAAGAAGAATATCCATTAGAGAAAATGGAATTGTTTAATGGAAAAAAAAACAGAAGAACTAAAAATTTTGCCTACTCATGCTATGCTTTTGTCCCCTACCCAACAACCAACCACATACCAGGCCTTGAAATCTTGGGCTACTTCTGTTCGACAGACAATATAAGGATGCCATTCCTTTTTTTTAGAAGCCAGAATATCTAAAAATGATTTTTTTTCCTTTTTTTAAAATAATTTTTAAAAAGATACTTAGATTACATAAATGTTACACAAAAAATATAGGAATTCCCATATGCCCCACTCCCCATACGTTGCACACCCTCCCACATGAACAACATCCTTCATTATTTTGGGCACATTCATTGCAATTGATAAACGCATCCTGGGGCATTGCCACTGAGCAATAGTTCACGTGTAGTATGCACTCTCTCCCACAGAGTTCTGCACGATAGGGACGATATAAAATGGCCTATATCTGTCATTGCAATGTCATTCAAGATGTTTCCCAAGACCCAAAAAAAAAGGCCCCATATTACAACTGCTTTTCCCTCTCCCTGCCCCCAGAGCCTCCAGTGGCCTCCGCCTCCACATCAATGTAATTTCTTCCATTGCTAGAATCACAATATGTCTATAGTAGAATACCAGTAAGTCCACTCTAGTCCATAGTTCATTCCTCAATCCTGAGGATTATGGGATGGTGATGTCTACTCCACTTCTAATTGAGAGGGGACTTTGATCCACTACAGCTGATGGATGAGACTCTCTTGCTTGCAGTTGTAGGCTTTGTCATTTCCTCGGTATGGTGGTTGTCAATACTCACCTCCTTGTTAGTTGTCCTGGGTGAGTCCAATGAACTAGAGACTAGGTGTTGCAACTCCACTGAGGCTCCAGATCCAGCTGGCACAAGGACATTCCAAAGATTCCAGTCTGTTGGACCCACACCCTACAAATTCCAGCACCAAGTATAGGTTTAAATAGAAGGAACAGATGAGCCATGTTTAAGGAAGCCATAATTGAGTCCAACTCTGTCACTCTCAGGAGCACAAACTCTAAAGTAGGGCCCACTGGAAAGGCACCAAACTCCAGAGGAATCTGTCCTGACCATAGGACCTGGGTTTCTCCAGAGCCCTCCAGAGCCCCACTATTTGGGGTAGTATCCACTTTGGTAGTCTATGAGATCCAGCTAAGATATGCATAAATGTTACCTCTGGGATGACCTCCTGACTCACTTTGAAGTCTCTTAACCATATAAACTCATTTGTCTTTACCTTTTCCCCCTTTTATTCGAGGTCTTTTTCCAGTTGCATTGCTAGTTGGTGCTTGGTAGCAATCCCTCAGTGCCAGGGAGGCTCATCCCCAAGAGTTATGTCCCATGCTGGGGGGAAGGTAATGCATTTATATGCTGAGTTTGGCTTAGAGAGAGGTCACATTTAAGCAACAAGGAGGTTCTCAGGAAGCAACTCTTAGGCACCCCACAACACTAGGCTAAGTTTCAATTGGTGGGTATGTGGTTGAAAGCATAAAGTTGGGAATGCTCTTATGGCAATATGACAAGGAAGTGTTATTGGTTTAGGGTGTTGGATGGGGGGACATTTGGGACAGGGCATACCTGGAACAGCCTTCTAGGGAGTGTGTGAGTGACCATTTTGTCATAATGTATTGTATCAGCAGGTGGAGACCCACGTAATGAGTGGGAAGGAGTTGGACTCCCATCCTGGGGAGGACTGATATGTATCCTGTCATCTAAGGAGTGAAACTGGGGGGTCGCCATGGGCCCTGAGGGGAGGTGGAGGGAGGAATAGAATAGATGGAATAGGAGGTATTTAGTAGTCAGTGGAAGTGTTCTACATGATCTTGCAATGATGGACACAGACCGTGTTAAATATCATCAAAATTTATAAAAGTGAATGGTCTAAAATGTAAACCATAATGTAAACCATTGACCATGGTTAGTAGCTATATTTCACTATTTGTATATCAGTTGTAACAAAGGTAACATCCACATATAAAAAGGTATTAATACAGAAAGGGGGAAAGGGGGAAGGATGTTGAATATATGTATGTGACTTTACTGTGACCTAAAGTTTCTTTGAAAACAAAATGAAAAAAAGTAAGACCCTGGGGAATAAATGGAAGAAGATGTCACTGTACATACAGTACACCAGATATTACAGTGATGAAAGGCAAAAATGTCAAAAAAATTTTTTTTAATATTTTTCATTATTTTTTAATATCCCAATCTTTTAATTTAATTTTAATTTAAAATTTTTTTTATGTATGTTTTTTCTTATATTTAAACATATCATTATTATTTCATTTTCCTATTAATTGAAAATTAATAGGCTATTTTCTTGGCTTCATTTTTGAGGAAGCTTTGGATCACAGAAGGGTTACAATTGGGGCAGGGGAAGATCATTGGTGTGGGGTGTCAGTGATGGGGGATACATGGGAGGTAGTTCACCTGGGTATACATATAAGGTATATAATGTGTTCAAATGTTCATAGGGCATTGTCACAGTGTGTGGAGACTCACACAATAACCGAGAGGATACTGAATTCCCATCCTGGAGAGCTCTGCCACGTTCTCTAATGGAGCAGCAACAGTCCCCCAAGTGCAGGGGCAAGGACTGACAATAGAGGATGATCCACTGATGGGCCCTTGGTATTGACAACTATGCTTATGAAATTGAAACAAAAGTGAATTCTTTATAGTTAGGGGCTTAGTGAAAAGCAGATTACGTTTTATGGAAAACCTAATGAAAGCTATTTAGGACAACTTGGGCATATTTAGTCATATGTTAATTGTGGCCAGTTATTCTTACATATTAAAATCTGACTAAAATTATGTTTTACATATCTTGCAGAAAAATAACAGGGAAAGGGCTCATATGTTAGAATATAAACAAGCCACACGAGAGCTTCATTTTATTACTAAACTACTTGGAGAAAGCCTGTGAGCCAATCCCATCCAAGGCAAGATTGCTTAATGACTCAGGAGACCAGACTCAGATTTTTATTTCCACAGACCCATGTGTTGATTTCTGCAAGTTATTTCTCCTCTCTGAATCTGTTGCATATCTTTAAATGAAGTGGTAGATTAGATCGGACATTTTCAAGTCAAGGCTTTCATGGGTATGCCTCAAACACCCCAGGAGAGCAAGTAGTAAGAAGAGTGATGAGCAAGTAGCTATCTCCCCACCCGCCACCTCCTTTCAACAGGAAAATATAATGTATTTATGTACTGGGTTTAGTGCAAGTTTTTTTAAAAAAGAGAAAAATGGACCTACGGATAAGTTTTTAAGTGCTTACAATTACCAGAATGGATTATCTCTATGGTGCTTTCTAACCTCTGTAATTAAATTCTCAAGGAAAAGAAAGTGGTGCTCAGAACTTATAACTGTTACTAATGGCACCAACATGTCACTAAAAGACAGGCATTTTAAATATAAAAAGCTCCTCACTTACCAGTTTGCGAGGCACACATTTGTTCATAAGTTTGCTATAGGGGAGATGGAATGCATTTTTCCATAGGAGCAGATTTTAAGGTGAAGTGGTTAGGGTAGCTGAGAAAAGAAGAACTAATTCAGCTGCCAAAGTGAAAATGATCCATATTCAATAAAAGAAGCATGAGAAAAAATAAACTCACAAAAGCTGCAATTAAAATTCAGAGGTAAAAATGGTATTGAGGCTTTTAGTCTTTATTTTTGATATTTGAAGACAATGACTTTAGAGATATTTCATCTATTTCAATGTCTTCTTTGGTTTCAGAAGTTATCCAAGAGACATTTTCTGGGAAATAGTTCTTTACTGATGTTGGCATGGTAACTATGAAAACTACCCCCCCAAAAAAAAATAAAAAAGCTGGGTTGTCATTTAACTTTACTTGGAATGAGAGATTTGCTCAACCCCTTTTAAAGCCTGATATTTCTTTACAAGCTAAAGCAAACCTAAATATATTGTGTTAAGTTAGGGAAAAAAAAGTAGCAAACAAATTTTTTTACCAGCTAACTATCTATGTTTGTTCAATATATATATTTATCATCAGATGCTAATAACTCAGGAAGTAGCTATACTAAGACTCATGGAGTGCTTATAAGTTTTCAAACTCCTCCCTGAACATTCAATAAAAAGGACTTCCAGAAAAGCAAAGTTTAAGAAGAAAATATAAATATTTAGATAATTTATTCAATATAAATACAAATATCTAATTATTTTGAATGCTGTTAATTTTACTTTTCTAAAGATGTCATATTCTAAAATGGCTCCAATACCTATGGAAAAGTCTATTTCACTTGTGTTAGCATATAGTCCCACCAAATATTGTAGTGGTAGACGATGGTTCAGAACCTATGATTCATTAATACATTCACTGTTCAGTATCATGAAGAAATAGGATAAACTTCAAAGTCATACCAAACTCAGTTTTTGAATATTTGTATATTTTGGAAGCAAATCAATGTACTTTTTGATCATCCAATAATAGAATGATTGGCTATTTCACAAGCATTTTAGTTTCTATGAGCCTGATTATAGGAAATGAAAATCCCAAATTATTATATTCCAAGATTATATTTATCCCAGAGAGTTATGCGAGGATTATGACTTAAAGGTTAACACATAGTGGGTAAGCTGTAAATATTCTGAAATCTTGAACTTGTGAAGGAAATTTGTTAATCCATATTCATTCTCATCATTAAAATAATAATACTTTGATATCTTTATTTTTAAGCACTGATACAGAACCTTTTTCTTTACCAATTTTCTGGAGGTGATATACTTTTCCAGGCAGAGGGTGCATTTTCTGTGAACATTATACATCATATATAGTAATTCTATACCATTTGGGGGAGATAGGCATCACAAAAAAGCAAGCACTTCTGTCATGTGGAATATGAAAATTATGGCTTGATTAGAGCTTTTAAATGTCAGGAAACACTACAATTTATGGGAAACATAAATTTCAGAAAAAAAAAAGATTCCTCTTTCAGGGAAAGCAAAAACATGGGGACAATTAGGAATTTTCTTAACAAAATGTCAGCATGGTCTTCCACAGTGACAGTGTACTGTTTGACCTTCCTCTTCCTTCTATATTTTCTTTCTCCCTCTGCTGAAACCAGTCAGTGGATAGGAGAGAGAAATGTACTGTAGATTATAGGGTTCCTCAGCAGAACTTTGAATCTTCTTGCTTTCTTGGCTCATTATCTGCATCCCATATGTGCAAAGAATCACATACCAAAAAATATTTTTAAAACCTTACTATAAAATAAAATTTTAGAATACCAATACTCTAAAAATATAAGCTTATGTAACAAATGTTTCTCTTTATTTTCTTGTTAATTTTTATTTTATAAAATATACTATAGAATGTTTCTCAATTCTTAGTTCAGAGTTTCCCAAATCATTAAAATAAGTCAATGGCTTCTAGAAATGCAAAAGCCAGTAACAGTCTTGTATTTTTTCAGAAATATCTAGGTTGTAAACAGAGAACTTTGTAAGAATTTCAAGATTCTGTATCTGAAGTCTTAACCCAGACTCCTTATAAAATTTATTCCAACCACATTCATGCAGAATTTTAATGACATCCAAGTTAAGACATACCCCATTTCAGAAAAGACATTTAACTTGAACTGCACACTTTACAAAATATGAAAAAAGTGGTTAAATTAAAAGTGGGATTAAAAATAAGAGACAAATAATAGTTGGTGTATAAGAGAAGAACCAGAAACAAGATAAAAAATGTATTAGGTAGTAGCCAAGCTAAGTAGCTAAGTAGCTGAAGTAGCTAATACAATCCAAAACTAACAAAACTCAAACAATTATTTATGCAATTGCATATATGCAGCTGCATATCTAATTGCTTACATTTCAATAATTTTGCCTTTTAAAGATTTTCCTTTAAGTATAATATAATAAAGTGCAGGACAAGGAGCTTCTACATGTAAATACACCCATATAATTACCAATCAGATCAAGATAAAGGACACTTGCAGCATCTCAAAAGTTTCTCTCTTGCTCTGTATCTGTAAATACCCTTCACACAGAGTTACGCATCATTCTTTCTATTGTCATAAATTAGTTTTGTCTTTTCTTGAACTTCAAATAGATAAAATAATATAGTGTGCATTTTTGCATGCTCTTTTTCTTTCCCTCATCTTTTGTCTGTGATATTTTACCAAGCTGTTGTGTATAGCAGTAATTTGTGATTTCTTCCTAAATATTATGCCATTGTATATGTATATCACAAATTATTTATACATGCATGCTATGGGAATGGGCAGTCCATGTCTCTTGTTCCTTCAACACAGGTTATTCAAGCATACCCCCATAGTCTCTTTTGCACCTTCTCATTCCCGAAAGAGAAGGAACACTGGAGAGATCAGGAGTGGAAGATCTCCATCTTCTATGTGGTAGGACGATATGCTATCTCTTTGTTCTCTACATATCAATCATTGTTTGAATACAGACAACCCACTGAACTCAGAATTCAAAAGTGAACCACCTCTTTCTCCCCTAATGGACTAGCAGGAATCAAAGGCTGATAAACATGAATCACCTCTGATAGCTGTGGATAAAAAGAACAGGAAGAGGAAAGGGATCCAAGGTTAGTCATTCTTTAGATGGAAAGGACACATTTGCTTAGAAACATGCAAGCAGACGGGCACATGTTGATGGATATGATTTGAGAAGGATGACACTAAGGGTGTTATTTGAACTGATGCATGCAAGGACTCATAGTAATTTCAGGTTCAAAGGTTCCTTTTATACAATAGATATTTATACAACATTTGATATAAAAATGTGTATTTTTTTCAAACAGTTCAAGTAATTCTCAAATTTTAATACATGAAGCATATTCTATTTAATTAACTTATCAAGGTTGAATTCTTCCTGCCATAATACCTCCAGCCCTTTCCTTTGCTAGGGACCTGGATGTCAACTCTTTCACTCTAATATATGCTTTGCATTTCAGCAAATAAAATTATATTCTGTGCAAATCCAAGGTCATTTTAAAAATAATCCATGTTTTCTTTTCTGCAGCAACTAAATATTCTTCAATTATAAACATGTTTTACAAACCTTAAAAACATTGATAGTAAAAAAAGTATTCAAAAATTAAGTTTATTTTATTTTTAAAGTTTTTCTTGTGTACTTTTATATTTTTAAAACTGAGAGACTATTATTGATGTAATATATTGATTTTTATATTAAAACAAGTATTTTCCAAATATAAAGTTCCATTTGCCTTATGTTTTTTCTTATTTGTTGAATTATTTACTTTTTCATTTGCATCATTCCCAAATTCAGGATATTCTCTCTTAACATCATTATTGACTTTTCTAGATGAGTTAGTTGGTCACTTGGACAATTACTTTGCCATAAAATAACATCTTAAAATTAATAAGGCATCTATAAAGTATAATTTAATACTACCCACATATGGTAATTTTTAATTTACATAAATATTGGTTTAGTTGCCATCAGAGATATTAAAATTAATTAATTAATTAAAATATTTGATTAGTTCAATCCATAAGTATTTCTTTCTCTATCTCACTTTTTATTCAGCTGATATATCATTCAAGTGAAGAAAGGAATTTCATTTTTGAGAAAATATCATAAAATTGACTTTTAAAACAGCATGGTACTGGCACAAGGACAGATGTACAGACCAATGGAATTTAATTCAGAGCTCATAACTCACCCTCAAGTTATGACCAACTAATTTTTGACAAGGGGGCAAGACCACACAATGGGGAAAGAATAGTCTCTTCAACAAATGGTGCTGGGAAAATTGGATCTGAATTTTCAAAAAAAAAAGAGGAAACCTATATCATTCCATGTATAAAAATCAACTCAAAATGGATCAAAGACCTAAATATAAGAGCTAGAACTATCAAATTCCTAGAAGAAAAGAGGGAATCAGCTTCAGGACTTTGTGTTTGGCAATGGTATCTTAGACTTTGCATCCAAAGCATAAGCAACAAAAGAAGAAATGCAAAAATGGGACCTCATCAAAATTAAACACTCTTGCCATTCAAAGGACTTCATCATGAAAGTAAAATAACAACCTATGCAATGAGAAAAAATACTTGGAAACCACATGTCTAATAAATGTTTAATATTCAGACTATATCAAGAAATCCTTAAACTTAACAAGAAAAGACTAACAATCTAATTAAAAAGTAGGCAAAAGACTTGAATAGACATGTCTCTAAAGAAGATATACAAATGGCCAGAAGGTACATGAAAAGATGCTCATCATTAGTTGTTAAAGAAGTGCAAATCAAAACCAGAATGAGATACCACATTTCACACCCATTAGTAGGGCTGCTATTGAAAAAAAAAAAAAAAAAAGGAAAATAACAAATGTTGGAGAGAATGTGGAGAAATAGGGACACTCATTCATTGCTGTTAGCAATGTAAAACGGTGCAGCTGCTGTGGAAGACAGTTTGATGGTTCCTCAGAAATCTAAGTATAGAACTACCAAATGACCCAACAATTCTACTACTAGGTATTTACCTGAAAGAAGTGAAAGATATTTGCACACCAATATTCATAGCAGCATTATTCACAATTGTCAAAATATGAAAGCAACCCAAGTGTCTATCAACTGATGAATGGATAAATAAAATGTGGTATAAACATACACTGGATTATTATTAGGCCATAAAAAGGAATGAAGTCCTGATACATGTGACAACATAAATGTATCTTGAAGACATCATGTTGAGTGAAATAAGCCAAACACAAAAGGATAAATATTGTATGATCTCACTAATTTGAACAATTAGAATTAGCAAACTTATAGAGCCAGAATCTAGAATATAGGTTACCAGGGAATGGAGTGGGATAGGGAATGGGAAGTTAAGGCTTACAATGTACAGGGTTCCTATTTGGAATGATGGAAAAGTTTTTATAATGGATTGAGGTGATGGTATCACAACATTGTGAATGCAATTAACAGTACTGAAAAATATATATCCCTATGATTTAAAGAGGAAATTTTAGATTATATATACGGTAAAAGATTTAAAAAATGTATGGGACTACACTACATAAACTCTGAACCTTAAGTTAAACCATGGGCTTTAATTAATAGTACAATTATAAAAATGTGCTATAATCAATTTTAACAAATGTTCCACACCACTTCATTGTGTTGGTGGTAGGATGGTATATGGGAATCCTATATTTTATGTATGATTATTCCATATACCCACAACTTCTCTAATAAAGGAAAACAGATTTTTAAAATTTTGGCTTTAATTTTAAAAAATTATTCAATATCCCTATAATTATATGAGGATTGTATTTTGTAGTGTTTTGATATGACGAATTTTCACTCTGCCACTGAGAGAATTGCAGCAAGCTGTTATTGGATCAATGTGTGTTAGTTTTCCTCATAGTCCTTAAAAGGCATGTTTCTATATCACATAGAAAATCTGTTGCTTTACAAAACAATTTCTGAAAACAATACATTTTAAAAGATTAAAAATTCATATACCTTTGATATCATAGGATGTTCGCTTTTAAGTATGAAGTTATTATAGAAGAATGCAGTGTTATGCATTGATGATTACATTTCAATGTTTATCATAAATTAACTATATTCTGGAATTAATTACCAACCAAAATTTAGAAAAGGAAAAGTCAGTAACCAGATATCTAATTAATATAGTTTAGATTTGTCCAAACTAACCTCATTTTCTGTGTGATAGGATTAGCAAATTGCATGTTGTTGATTAAGCCTTTAAATTCATTTAGACATTATCAAAATCCTTCATGACATTTCTTTCAGAACATTGTGGAAATATGTGTTGTATGACACAGTAGTGTACCTGAAAGATACCCAAAGAGTGTGGGTTAATGGATTCATAGCAACATGAAAGGACATGTCTTATGGAGTTGTATAGGGCTGTCAACATTTCTATCATCACCTTGGAAGATGAAAAAGAAGCCATGGTTATCAACTTTACAAAGGACTGGAAACTGGAGAGGTTAATTAATATAAAAAATAAGATGCAAGAAAATATCTATGACTATGATGGACCCAAATCAATATGATGAAATTTGACAGGAGTAAATGTATATTATAAATTCCACATTAAAAAGAACAAGTAGAGCAGAGGTAACCAGCATGATAATGTGTGTGTGTGTGGTGTGTGTGTACATGTGTGTATTTTAATGTGGATAATGGTAGGGAAAAAACTTGGTAGTTTTATTTACAAAGAAATTTAGTGCAAACTAAGAATTTCACCAACAGAGGCACCTGGAAGCTTGGATTGCTTTAATAGAAAAATAATGTCTTGGCCAAAGGAAATAGCTGCTCCTTTGTGTTCTTCCTCTCTCTCTCTCTCTGACTGCAGATTATGTACAATATTGGGAACTATCTTTAAGATCAACAGTGAGACACTGGATAAGTTTCCCATCAGTGGTTCTTATTTTTGGGAGAACACAGACACTGTCCCATTTGAGAATCTAAAAGAAGCTGTAATTTCATGTGCACACAATTTTACATGCAATTTTGAAAGGTTTAAAGAATTCCTTGGAACCCACCTATGCATTACCTAGATGTCTGTGGCCTTAAGTTTAAGAACTTCTGATCTAAGACCAAGTAGGAGGTGATGAGTGTTGTTAATTCCCCAACATAGGAGACAGTTAAAGGAAATGGAGATGTTTAGTCTGGAGCAAAGAATACTAAGAGGTTGGAAACAAAAAGCAGCCACCAAATATTTTAAGAATCTTCCTGTTCAGGAGTTAATATATTCTGTGTCTTTCCTGTAGGAAGAACAGAAACACCAGTTAGACATATTTTGTGTAAGCAAAATTAGGATGGATGAGAGTAATGCAATTCAATTCAACATTCAGTAAGTGCTTTCCATGTGATTTCTATGCAAGACCGTAGAAGGTGAATGTCAATATCAAGTAAATAAAACATAGTCTCCTTCACAGGATGTTTAGAAGGAAAGTTCCAGGTCAATAAACAAATTTCCTGTGAGCAGTAAGTTTTTAAACCTTTGCCAGCCCTTTTATAACTATATGATGTAGATGGTAATCAACCTAGAGTAGATTTTCATTACAAAAATAATTATGTGAATGATCTTAGTTATTTAAATGGATAGTACTTGAGTGGCAATCACTGTCCTGGGAAAATGGTATAATGGAAAATTCTGAGGCTATGCATAGCTATTATTCATAAATTTCCTTGGTATACAGAGGTGATACCTGGTGATGGTGAAAGAGTTTGCATAAGAGCCAAGGAGCATCTTTTTTTTTTGCCTGACCAATCTGTCCATTTATTTATTTATTTTATTGAAGTGTAGAGTAATAGTTGTGAATTTACAAAACAAACATAAATGGCATCATACAGGGCTGTCATATGAAAAGAAATCAAGGTTTCTTTCTTTTTTCAGGATCTACTTTAGTAGAGCATCTGTCATAGAGTGAACATCCAGAGAGATGTTTTCTTGCAAGAAAAGAACCTCAGTCTGAAATTCATCCTAAAAGGTGACACCATGGCCTAGATAGTCTTAGAGCATGATGGTTAAGCTGAAACCCTACCTGACCCAGCCACTCTGACAAAGCAGCCCCGTATTAGAAAACTGGTTGAGCATATCAGTGAAATTCAGAAGAGCTGTGACCTTAAGAGCTCCGAATACTGTCAGTTTACCTTATTGCAATAGATGAAAGCACATTTTTATATTGTGCTATTAACTTTAGCCCATGGTTTTACTTAGGGTTCACTGTGTTGTGCAATTCCATGGATTTTTTTTTAAAAAACCTTTATTCTAGTAACATATATACAAACTAAAATGTCCCCCTTTTAACCATATTCAAATATATAATTCAGTGGTGCTAATTGCACTCACAATGTTGAGCTATCATTAGCACCATCCATTACCAAAACTTTTCCATCATCCCAAATCCTAAACTCAATTTTAAAGGACCATCTCTGCTTTGCTGTGGCACATTATGCTTATCAAAAAAATATGTCTTCAAAGTTAATTCTTATAAGAAGAACAAATGCCAAATAAAAAAGTTTAACTTGTGAATATCCCATTTTCTTCATAGATCAAGTAATTTTTATTTTATGTATTGAATTGAAGTTTTTGGATGGTATTCAATGTTCTTTTCTTCACATTTTAAGAGTCCTGGATATCTTGCCAAGCACATAAACTAAATTGTATTGGAACTGTAACACTTTAATAAGAAGTCTCAGATATTACCTCTAACCACTCTTGCGTGGGCAGGACTGTCATTTATTGGAGCCATCTTTTACCAAACTGCCAACCTCCTCTTTTGTTGAATGTTCAGAAGACACTATCTTTTCATTGACTCTTTCTTTAGTTCACATTTTGTTCTTCAAGGGTCCATTCTCTGAATTTGGTGATATTCCCTTCAAATGAAAATATTCTGTATCTTTTCATTAATTTTGCTGCCCACACATACTACATACTATACCTTCCACATAATGTCACTTGAGAACCCACTTTACCCCTTGGAGACATTGCTATTCCCATCACCCAGACAAGGGTGCTAGATGAGAAGTCCCTTTCCTTAATTCAAAGAGCTAAAAGTGTTATTAAATTGGAGTTACAGCCAGCCATAGTAAACTTCTCTTCAAACCAAACACCTTTTTTTATCCTGTCTACCCTCTCTCTCTAAAAAAATGAATGTCAGCATCTGTAAGCCATAGTGACAGGTCTATAGAAGATGAATTTAATAATAATGCTTGTAATACTTTACATTGAAATATTATTGAGCATTTCTCTCATCTCTCATGAGGATTGTGACTTGCTTAGATAATTGGGGGTCATCTAATAAGATGATTATTAAAACTTCCCATTCATAATCATGAGTATAATGGAATAATCATATTAGCACATTTCAAAATTATAAATTATCCTTGCATTCCTGGAGAAATACTTATAAGTGATCTAGACTCTTTAAATATCTATCTGAATTGTGCATGCATTTTGAATATTTGTAATGACATACATACAAATGTTGATCTGCCTTGTTTCCTTTATTTGCTTAATTTGTATTATGCTAATAGAGATTTTCCCCATATGTTAAATAAGTTAATTTACAATGTTAAAGTTTATAAGATCAATAAAAATCAATTTTATTTCTACATCCGAGCAGCAGTCAGTTGGATAACAAAAATTCTATTTACAGTAATATTTATTTAGTAATATTTAGTAATATTAATAAGAGACAAAATAAAGTCATCTTCACTAGTGGGCATTGCCACCTCCCATATCTAGTGATTCCCAATCCTTGGCTGGTGCGGGGGGGATGTTCTACATGCCACACGCCTCTCTTGTGTATGTGTGCCGTAGTGGAAGAACCCCTCTTCCTCTCTGCCAGGGACAGATATACCATCAGGTTGTGAGCTGGATGTCATAAAACATGCCCACCTTACTCAGACTGTCTCCAGTGAATATTTCCATATACTCGGGGAAATAAGGGAAGAAATGCATGGGCAGTTCCCTTGTATACTAAGGATTTGTGCTGTATTGGGTCATGACATACTTATGGGTCCCAGGGAAAGGTGGCAGTCTACCTAGAACTGTTCCCTACCACATTTATGCCCCATATTCTTTAAAAGGGAGCAAATAGCTTGAATATTTTACAAGGTCAATGTATAAATGAGTAATAGTCACCTGTAAATGTGCTCAACATCATTAGTCTTCAGGGAAATGCAAATTAAAATGTCAATGAAGCACTACCTACACCTCCTAGAATCACTAAAATTAAATTTATTGAAAATAGCAAGTACTGTTGAGGAGGTGGAGAATCTGAAACTCTCATACATTGCACAGGAGGGTCTAAAATAATACAACATCTGAGAAAATACTATGTCCATTTCTTAGAGAGCTAAACTTGTATATTCTCTAAAACCCCACATTTCCACTTATCAGTACTTCCCCAGCAAAAATGAGAACATATGTCCGCAAAAATGTTTTTATGCAAGATTCATATGGATTTTATTTATAATAGCCAAAACCTGGTAAAACCAAATGACTACCAACACTTGAATGGATAAACAATTGTGGAATATTCATGCAATAAAAATGAACAAACTGCTGATATAAACAAAAATATGGATGAATCTCCCAGACATGATGTTGAGTAAAAGAAGCCAAGCTTAAAAAATTGTATTCTCTATGTTCCCATTTACATAAATCTCTAAATCAGGAAAAACAAATATTTTAGTAATATAAATCAAATTGATTTGAGTGAGTGGTTAGGAGTGCTGATTGCAAAGTGACGTGAAGAAATAGTCTATATCTTGATTGAGATAAAATTACCTACAATTAAAATTCTATGCATCTTATTTAATATAAATTATACCCATTTAAAATGCTTTCTGAAAGGTATATACCAATACCATGGATCAATAAGTCTGTCTGCAGACATAGAAGTGTGCAGACATATACTTGAAAATATTCATTGCCACATTGCTTAAAATAGTAACAAATCTGGAGCAAAAAAATTTAATAAACAGTCCCTACCCATGAGTGTATAGTAATGGTGGACTACAGTTTTTAGGTTGCCCTGAAATCTAGTCTAATAGGTAGGTTGCCCAGTTCTAGTACATCCTTTTTAGGAGTTATCCGGAATTGAACCCAGAACCTAGTACGTGGGAAGCAAGCTATCAACCACTGAGACATACCCACTTCCCTAGTACATATTTTGATATCACTGCCAGAGACAACCTCAGTGCTTAATAATAGTGGACTAGTTATATAAATTAAGAAATATTCATGCAGTGATATACTATGACTCTAGTAATTAGAGTGAGATAGATTTGTTATTATGGTTATATTATGCACTCATTTGTATTTCTTTATAAATAGCTTACATATTCACATACTTGTTTACATAGGCATAGGAAATTTCTGAAGATTCATATATAAGGAATGATTAACAGTGATTACCTCTGAAAGATAGACCTCTATTTTCTGTTATTCCACATAGTATAAGCATTGACTTGTTTCTATTTTCAATTAATGGAAAATACATTTGTGCATTATTATATAATAGTCAAAGAATTGCCTTCCTGTTTGACTTTTCAAATTGGTTTATATCTAGTTCCATGTAAATTTATGTTTTAAACAGGGAACAAACCTGAAAACTTAATTCATTCCCTTATTCCTTATTAATTGAGCTTCAGGTTAATGACCCTGAATCATTGTCATATTTCACCTCTCTTGAATCAAAGAACACTAGTATTTATCTTTAATAATGGAATAACTGCCTCTTAATTCTCAGCTGAAAAACCCAGGGATATTAAGTAATTTTCACAAGGCCACATAGCGAATTGTATTACATTTGGGGCCAGGACAAAGATCTCCAGACTCCCACTGTAGGGTTATTTTTGACCCAAACAAAACAGTTCATATCCCTGTAATTTTAGAATACAGCCAGTTCGTGCTATTTATTTCTTGCAGTGTGGCTGTTCTGCTTCATGGAACCATTTGCAGCATGAGCCCTGACTTTGCTGCAGTATATATGTGGAGTGACTGACTTTTGCTGAAGTTATGTAGATGTGTAGGAACCCTGGAAAGAATTATTGACCTTGAAGAGAGTGAACTGTGGGATCCATCAATTATCCTGCACATTCAGAAGTCCAATGAGCATATCACCACATTTCAAATTATAGCCAGTACTTACTGTCAACTTGAAAACTCTGAAAATGTGATGGGAAGGATTTGTTGATCAAGAAGGCAGGAAGAATCTGATCACCTACGGCTGGAAAGGTACCAGTCATAAAAATGTTACAAAAAGCTAGAGGAAGGCTCAGACACTGGGAGAAGAAATTGAAAGGAGGCAGTGACAGCAGGAGCATTTACAAGATTCAAAGGGAAAGATCAATTCTCAGATGACCCAATTCACATTTTAGTACCCCAAGACTTAGACTTACAGGGTTGAAATTCACTTTTTTTTTTTTTTTTAGGTGGTACTGGGGATTGAACCCAGGACCTTGTACAGGGGAAGCAGATGCTCAACCACTGAACTACATCTACTCCCCAATGAGAGTTGGCTTTTTTGTTTGTTTGCCTATCTTGTTTTTAGGAGGTACCAGGGATCAAACCTGGGACCCCGTACATGGGAAACAGGCATTCCAACCACTTGAGCTACATCTGCTCCTGAAATTCTTTTTTTTCTTTATTTTTTTTATGATGGCATTTTTATGTATTTGAACAATGCACGATATTGTATTTCGATTTTGAAAAAAATGCAATCTATTCACTATTCTTATCCTTACAACTGTTTTTCTTTCATTTTTCAGCCTTGAAAGTTGATGTTGTCCCCTTAATTTATAGGATTGCACATAGGAACTTTTATTTTCCCTTGCATCTGCCCCTCCCACCTCAACGCATTTCTCTCTTTCTCTGCTTTTTGCATTTAATCATTTCTTTTAATATTAGAGAAGTGGGTTCACACTTAGGTAATCTCTGCCAGCTGTTGCCATTTTCTCTCCACTGGCTTCGTCCTTTAGGCCCTACAATCTGGCTCTCCTCCCCAGCAATTTTCTACTCAAAAGACCTAATTATTAAGCCAAAAATATGTTTAAAAACAATGCCTCAACCCTTCTACTATGCCTTATGGACACAATCTTTGCAGCTATTTACAGTACATGAATCATCTTTTTTACCCTCCTTAAGCAGCTCCACTTTCCCTCAACTTGCACATCAGTGATAATAACCCCAAGCAAATTGGTTTTATTCTTTAAAATATCAGGTTTCCTGTCTGAAATATTCTGCCAAATTTCAGATTGAAAAGAGGTATATCAGAGTTGTCAAGAAAAAATGGCCAAATAGTAATGCATTACTAGAATGTATGCAGTAGAGTTATAGAGAATAAAGTGGAACTAGAATAGAATAGAAAAACTTGCCGATTGAATCCTGACCCCTCTTGTCAGCTGCCGCTGTCCTTCATAGGTAAGGTCATATTGCCAGTGTTTTTAAGTCAATGATTTACCAGTCAAGATGAACTTTGTAGAATTTTACTCTCTTGAAGTCTGTTAAGAAAACTTTTTTTTCATTTCCAAAATATTAAAGTAGGTGGTAATAAATATTAATAAAATTTTCAAATTGTCCAGGTCCAGCACCACAAACCTAAGGAGGTTCTTCCTCATCACCATGGCATAATGAACATGTGAGTCCCAGGAAAGGCAGGGCCGATGTAGAAGTCAAAAAGCCAGCACTGAAATCCACAAAGTTTATGGCAATGTGGATTAGGCCAAAGCTCAATAAAGACATGAGACAGACAGCTCAATGTTGACAATCTATGCAATAGAATTAGGAATGGGATGGGGAGAAGAAAGATCTCTTAGTCTAGACTTGTGAGGGGTATAAGTCATCCTTTCAGCTTAGATGGTAATAGCAGTGCAAAGCTGAGAAAATGGGAATTCCCTGTTGTGCTATCCAGATTCCCCCTTTTAGGACAAAGGCACTCAATGTCCCAGCCACCAAGCATGATGTCTATTGATAGCTTGCAGGTGAGTTCCTCCCCAGGCATTGCCTCAGGTTGAAGGGACATGCCTGGCCCAACTTTATTTCCTCTCCTACATAGGTTATATCCAATGACCATTGATGTGGGAGTCCAAAGAATCAATCCTATGGTCAAGTGGGACCATTTAGAAGGGCTATCTAAACTCCAGAGTTCACTGTGCGATGGACTGAGGCTTTTGTAGCAACTGTATCACAATTCAGCTTCTCCTTCTGCCTAATCCTTCTTTCTTCATCTTCTCCCTCATGGTGTTGTCACTGAGAGCACTCTTCAGTAAGCCTCCTGCACACTAATTTCTGTTTCAGTGTCTGTTTTATGGGCAACCCAAGCTAGTATAGCAGGGTTGGGTTCCAGTTCTATAGTAGGTCAGAAAATTACAGCACACCCAGGCAACTCTGTGAGGAGGGGAGCCAGGCAGAATCCAATCCATGGACGATGGTTGCCTCTTGGGAATCCAGGGCTTATCCCCAGGACACCCATCTCAGAAATGCTGAAAAGGGGGTGTTTATGGAGATCCAGTAGGGAAACCTAAGGCCATTCAGACTATCTTGATTCATCCTTTTTACAATTTTTACTGCATTTAATTCTCAACATAACTATATAAGGTAGCATTTTTGTCTGTAAATATAAGTAAGCAAATAGCATCAGAATGATGGAAAGCAAGAAAACAAATGATATTAAATAATCAGTATAGTGGTAGGAAGGAGAGATCAAATGACCCTTTGTTCCTGCTTAAGGAACAAAGCAGGAAAGAAAATAGAAATTTCCTGGGCTCTTAAATCTATGCTCCAGTATTCAAAAAGTTTTGATTCACTTAAAATTGCTCATATGATACAAAAAGAAAAACTTCCCTCATGGGAATACTTTAACCAAAATAGTTTAACAGAAATGAAATAAAAATCCCCAAAGAATATCATTTGGGTAATTGGGGACTAGGAGCTTTTAGAACTTCGCTCTTGTAATTTTTCTACCTGCTTAATTTCCATACTAAAAAGAAACCTATTAGTCACCATAGCCATTCTTTGAAAAATGTGATGCTGTGTGGGAAGTGTTAGCTTCTTCTAATGTAATAGTCTCTTGCTTGATTGGTCATTAATACAAGAATACATGGAAGCTCTTAACTTTTATTTGCATGGCAATTGGAAAGTAGGGAATTCATTTTTTTCCAGTTTTTATAAAAGGGTACACTACTTCATAGTTTATTAACAGTTTATTTCATGATTGTACTGTATATTTGGAATACGAGATAATCTTTTTGTTTTGTTCTGGTTTTTATTTCTATACTTTGATGGCAACTTATTCTAGGGAATCCAATAACTTTAGTCACATTTTCATTCAAACAGCATTTAAAAAGTTAGGAAATACTGAAATTTAACTTAATCACCTTTTGTTCCCATTGTTTTTTTCCTGTCAATTACCTTTGATTATCATTATAGTCTGAGGAGCATAAGAATATAAAAGAACATTGAAGATGTCATTGGTTGGTCATCCAGACAATGCCTTCTGGCAATACACTGGTGACATGATATCAGTTCTGACCCAGTAGCATTTGCCAGCATCCTTAAGGTGATAAAAGTCTGACTCACATTAAGCAAAATCTTAAGAATAGAATTTGCATTTCCTAATTTCCTTGAAAAATATCAAGTCCTTATATTCACTCTGAGAAAGCTGCATCTGGTTATAATTAGGAAGTTGTTTATAATCAATGTAGGGTGGTGGAGTTAGATAATTTCGACAGGTTTTGACATCAAGCTTTAATAGCTTTTTGCATCCATGTCCCCAGTTGGTAGACACTAAGCAGACCATAATGCTAATGACCGATATCCAGATGACCCTACCACAGAACATTGAAGAATGAACAGCTATCTTCTCTTTCTGACTCATATTTCTGTTTCTGATTGATGACATAACTTCGTGGTTATCCTTTTACTTTTAATTTTTAAATAGCATTGTCTTAGTCACAGTTTAAACATGCTAATGCAGGCCTATTTTGATAGATATACATCCTCATCTCTTGATTAAGACCACCCATTTCCAAGAAATAATTTCATAGTAGGTGTTTTTCCACATGGCTGACTTCACCATTTACATATTGATACTCTACAATCTACTGTTTATTTTCAAAAGTTTAACAAGTTTCTAAGTTCTGAGGAAAACTGGTATCCTTATATCACCCACAAGAATGTGACTGTAAAGTCCATCCTTTTTTATAATCTGCACTCTTTTATGGTTCTGTTATATATTACTTTGCAATAGTTTTAAATTCACTTTACTTAATGTTCTAAATAGGTGATCTTCATCAAAACTCTGGAAAAAAAAAAACAAAATACAAAATGAAATATCTCTTTCTCACCTTTGTCCCACATCCTTCCTGTTCCCAATCTTTCCATCCTCTAAGCACCAGGTAATTTCTTCTCTATCTTTCCAGAGTTCCTTATGTGTTTATAAACAAATGTGAATATATATTTGCTTAATTTCCCCCTAAATCACAAAAGCTAGAATACTGTACACTCTGCTCTGTACTTTGCTTTTTAAACCTAACAAATTTTGGAAAGCTTTCCAAATCAGCACATACAGAATTATTCATTATTTTGTTCAACTGTATAGTATGATGCCATTGTGTTAATGTACCATAATTAGTACATTATTATTATTCAATTAGTTCCTTATTAATACATTACCTTTTCTAGTCTTTTACTTTAACAACACAGTAATGAATAACCTGAACATATGTCATTTTGCCCATGTGCAAATACTACTTTGTTATGTAAAGAACATATACAAATGTTTTTCACAGATATTGCCAAATTTCTCTCCATATGGTTTGCAACAATTTACAACAATTTATGAAATTGTTTTGCCAGCCTATATTACCAACTTGTGGCTTTTGCCGATTTGTTAAGTGAAAAATGGTATCTCATTGGAATTTCAATTTACCCTTCTTTGAGTAGAACTGGGATTAAATTTATTCATTGAACAAATATTTATTGCTCATAGAGCCTACTATGTGCCAGAATTATTCTAGGTAATGGGAACATAGAAATGAATTGAACAGGAAAAAAATCACTGCTTAGTAAATTACATAGTACATTATATGGTGGTAATTGCTATGAAGAAAAGTAAAACAAAGTAAATTGGAAAGCTATGATACAATAACCAGGATAAGCTTCATTGACGGAGGGACATTTAGACAAACACTTGAGGAAGGTGAGGGAGTGGGCCAAGCAGATCTTTGGGAGAAGTGATTTCCAGGCAGAGAGAACAACTAGTACAAAATTCTTGACCTGAAAGAATATCTGGCAATTTTGGAGGAATAGCAAAGAGGCCAGTGAGGCTTGACAAGCATTAGAGAGGGGAAGAAGCCCCTGAAGAATTTGAGCAAAAGAGTGGCATGATCTGACCTATCTTTTAAAATAATTATTCTAGTTGTTTTTCAGACTAGACCATACACGACAAGGGTGGAAGCAGGGAGACCAGCGAGAAGGCCAATGCAGAGACCTGTGGGCAGATCATGACAGCTTGGTCCAGGATGGTGGTGGTAGAACAGGGCTGTCAGATTCTGGATACATTTTGAAGGTATTGCAAACAGGACTTCCTGATGGGATGAATGTGGTTTAAAGGAAATAAAAAAAATAAATTATAGCTCCAAGTTTTCTGGCTTGAGTAACTGGAAGAATGGAAATGTGGTTACCTGGGTTATTTTTAAGATCTGGATGTACTTCCTTTTTTTGGGGAACTCTGTATTCATATACTTTGTTTATTTTACTATTGGGATTTTTTTCTTAAAGTTTTCTAGAATATCTATCTTTTATGGAAAATTATCACTTTGTACGGAGTATGATTTGAAAATATGTTATTTTTTGTAGTGTTTCGTTTTATTTTGCTTGTTTAGTTTAAGCTGTACAGGGGTTGTTTTTTATTAATTACTTGAATGTGTCTATTTTAATGGTTCTTGAATATTTAGTCAAAATTAGAAATATTATTCCTGCCCCAAGTTTACAAATGTATTCTTTCATAGTCAGGTTTTATGGTTTTATTTTTTGCATATACATCTTTTATCCATTAGAAATTTATTTAGGCAAACGATTGGAGATATGAATTTGTTATTTCTGTATGGCTACCCAGTTGTCCTGACACCATTTCTTAAATAATACATCTTTTTATTCATTTATCCATCTTTCCTCACCGATTAAATATGCTGCCTTTCATAACCTACATTCCTAAATGCATAATTTTCCTGGCTATATCTGTTATTTTTATGCTTTACCTTTAGAAGCATCTTGATTAGTTAAAAACAAAAACAAAAACACAACAAAAACCTAACCAAACAGGAAAGCGTAGGCAACTTGTTGAATGATGTGAAAACTATAAACTAACACAGGGAGAATTGGCTGTTTTTTGTTTATTTGTTTTACTTCCTTTAAGAACATGATTTGTGTTTGCATTTTATTCCATTCTTCTTTTCTGTTGTTGTTTTTCGGGTCATTTAAACTTTCCTTTATATGGCTTCTGTACTTTTCTTATTAAACTTATTTCTTGTTAATTTGTCAATCTGCTGCAATTAAATGAGGACTTTATTCTTTTGCCCTATACCTTCTTAGTGATCTCTGTTATAAATATGGACAGTATTGAGTTATATCTATTGATTTTGCTCCCTATTACTTCACTGAATTTCCTTATTGTTTGTAATTATTTTTACTGGGCTCTGTTGCGAGTTTCAGATTCATAATCATTTCAAGTGCAAAGAGTGATATTTTAATCTCCTCCTTTCCTAATTTATGTATAATTTACTGACTAATATTTTCAGTAAAACTATGAAACAATAAGCATGAGAGTGAGCAGTCTTATAATCTTGTTCCTGACTTTAATGTGATCTCCTCCTGTGAGCCCTAATTAAGCCTAAGAAAAGTACCTAGTACTGGGACATAGCAATATAGTCATCATGGTAGGGAAATATCCAGCTACTATTATTTTATTAAGAATTGTTGTTGATTTTTTAAAGTCACTTTTCGGCATCCTTGGAGGTGCCTGTCTATATGTGTGCATAGATGTATACATAAACTATATATATTGTAAAACAAGTGTGCATATATATGTGTGTGAGTTTTACTAGATTAGTATGTGTATGCATGTGTTTGTGGTATATACATATATAGGTGTGTGTGTATTTTTGTATGTATGTGTGTATGTTATAGAGAAATGTTTGTCTATTGATATTTTTGCCTTTTTTCTTAGGTTACCTAATGGCTTGTTTATTTTATTGAATATTTTTTTATCGTTGTTTACTAAGAACCAGCCTTTGCAATTATTTATGAGCCCTAAAGTTTTTCTGCATTCTGACTCCTTAATTACTGCTTTTCTCTTTAGTAATTCTTTCCTTTTGCTTATTTCCCAGTTTATTGTGTGATTCAAACATTTTTGGCTTTACTTGCCATTTTTATGTTTTTAAAATAAATGTAAGGTTTTAATGCTATGACTTTTTATCTGAGCACTGTTTTAGCTATAACCAATCTATTGAATCTGGTAGGTCATGTTTTCATTACCATTGTTTCTTAAATATTCTGCAATTTCAGTTTGTACTTCCTCCTGGATCCAAGAGTATATTCAGAGCATTTTTTAAATTTAAAGGTGGACAATTGTTTCTTTTGTTATGTTTTATGATTTTTTTAAATTTCTAAGTGTTTTGCATGAGATAAATATCTTACCAGTAATATTTATATTTTTTAGCTTTTCCTTTTAGCCTAATATGTGGCAATATTATGTAAATATTATATGGGCATTTTTAAGTATACTCTCTTTATTCATGGTATAAATTTTGATATATAAATATACATATCAAATTATTAAATAGGTTTAGGTTTTCCTCTACACTAACACATTTTTGTTCACTTGATTTCTCAAGGGAGATTTTAATTAAACTTTTCTTTTAGAAAATTTCTGTATGTCTGAAAAAAAGTTCCATTTTTATTGACATTGGATATCCATGATTATTGTAGGTTCATTGTTAGTTACACGATTCAGCTGTACAAACTAGTCTTCTGTATCCAGTATAATGGTTTGGGCTGGAAGTCTAGATTTTCTGATAATGTAGCTAGAATTCCCAATTTCCCTTTGTTTGCATTCACCTGATATAAATTTGTCCATCCTTTTATTTTCAACTTTTCTGTACTTTAGTATTGGTTGGTTTCTAGTTTACAGCATAAACTTGAATTTTGCTTTGTGACACAATCTGAATGATTTTTCTTATTTGGTACATGAAGCCCGCTTCCATCATTGCCACATTTCAGTTTATAGCATTAACTTTTTATTTGTTTTTACCCTTGTATCATTAAATATCTTTTTATATAGTTGATTCTTTAATTATGAGCGTGGTTTTAAATTATGTATTTTCTTCCCAGATATTACAGATCAAACAATCAGCAAATATAGTCACCCACCTGTCTTTCTGAAATTTCTTTCCAATTTTTACAGAAATATACATAATGACACATAATGTTTTCATTCTATTATGTAGCTTTAATCCACGAGTTTTTCCATTTGTTCTGCTGTTAAATTTATTCAATTGTTTTTCTAGTCCTTTAATTCCCCAGCATCTCTTGATTGACTGAAGTATGTCTGCTAGTAGGTTCTTCAAGAAGGGCTCAAGGGAACGTTTTTCTTTCTTGACTCTCCAAAACTACTTAATTTTAACCTTTGTACATGGAAAAAATTTTGGAAGAATGTAAAATCCTTTGGTCATACCTTTTTTCTTGAAGATAATTTTGGTACAGAAAATTACTGTGAATAAATGAAACTGGCTTGTTTTTATCACAAATAAATGGCTTGGTATTTTGACTGGCTTCCCAAATAGTATCTCTTTGTCTTTGAAATCTAATAACTGCACTGTGACATGTTTCAGTTTTGATCAGACTGAGTTAGTTTTCCTTATCCACAGTTTACCCTTTTATTTTAAAAAGTTTATTTAATTATATCTTCAAATATTTGTTTTGCTGCATTGGTTTACTTTTAGGTCTCATTTTTGCTCTCTATGAGAAGCATCTTGGTTCATTATCCTTCACAGCCCATGAATTTGAGAATATTCATTTGAGAAGTTCTTCCTTTCCATTATTTTCCTTGGCTATACTTAAGGTACTCAAAGATGCAGTGTTCCTTGTCTCAAAATATGTTAGTCAAAAATTCATGCTGTTTTGTTACTGCCATAGCCTGGAATAACATATGTCACTTCCACTCACAACCCATTGGCCAGAATTATTTGCATGGGCCCACCCCAACTGCGAGGAAACATGGAAAATATAAGAGAGTGCATGGATATTCAATAAGTATTGCTTTTAGCACTCAACTTTGATCATATATTTTTTGAAGGGCTATTTGCATAATTTTCCCTTGTTGGGGCAGGCTGCTAGCTAAGATAAACTTAAAGGCTACAGAACTTTCACAATTCATGAGCTTTCTTTTTTGCTGCTATGGGAACTAAATGCATTCTCACAGTCTTGTCTTAAAAGATCCTTTTTTAATATTTGTCTTCTGTTTTTCTCAACCATAAATGGTCTACTATGTTTTTGTTCACCCAGATCCCATACTTGTGATTGCAAATGAAGTGTATAGTGCCACCTCAAGGAGTGGTGCTGAGATACTTCAGTGTGACAAACAAACCCTAAGATGATCCCAAAGATGACCTCCAATAATTTTCTTCCTCTCAGTGTTCACACATTTGTGTAATATCTTTCCTTTGAATGTAGATAGGGCCTATGGCTTGCTTCTAAACAACAGAATATGGAAAAGAGGATGGACTGTCACTCTCTTGATTGGTTTATATTATATAAGATTCTGTCTTAACATACTGGAAAGAGATTTTCCTTGCTTTCTTGATGAAGGAAGCAAGCTTGTTGAGGATGCCCATGTGGCAGGGAACTGTGGGTGGCCTCTGTGAACTCTGAGTGGTCTCTAGGAACTGAGAGTGGCTTCCAGCTGACTGCCAGCAAAAGTACAGCCACAAGGAAATGGATTCTACCAACAACGTGAATAAGCTTGAAAGCTTTCCCCTGAGCCTCCAGATGAGAAAGCAGCTTGGCCTACACTTTGATTGTACCTTGTAGTCCCCTGACTCTTGACTCATGAAAACTGTGAGATCATACATGAGTGTGTTGTTTTATACCATTAAATTGTGGTAATTTGTTTTACAGGAATAGAAAACTAATGCATTCAGGAAGTAAAATTTTATAATATTTTCTGAGATGCTGCATTAATCAGAGTTCTCTAGGGAAACAGAACTGACAGGAGATATCTGTAAATAGTATGAGATTTTATAAAATTGACTCATGTGACTATAGGGATGCACAAGTCCAAATTCTGAAGGGCAGGCTGCAAGCCACAGACTCCAATGAAAATCCTCAATGAGTTCCCCAGGAGGTACTAGCTGCCTGAGTTAGATATGGGAATTCTCTACCTGAATGCTGAAATCACTTCTCCTTTTAAGACCTTCAACTGATTGGATGAGACATCACTAGTGATTACTGGTATATGTAATCAGCCATAAATGCAATAAACTCAATGATGATTAAATTCCATAAAATGCCCTTGTATTACAATTAGCCCAGTGCTTGCTTGACCAAACAATTCGGAGCCATTACCTGGCCAACCTGACACAGCCTAATCATCACAAATGCCATGGCAGGGCCTTCCTGCTATGCTTCATGCATCTTCTCTTTATTTCCCCTGTGTTCTCTCTAGCTGATCATTGCTGCTTTGGGCATCCAGTACACATATTTTGGAGTCTGCAGATTATTTCTGTCTCCAAAATTTAATGGAAATTGAGGTTTTCTTTTTATACTTTCTCTTCCCTTATTGCTTTTGGATGATTTCCAGAAGTTGAAGTAAAAGTGGCAATTTACATTGTCATATTCATTTCTAACTATTCCTGCCTTATACCATTCTTATTTGTTACCTATTACACAGTTACTTTATTAGAGTGCAAGATCTTTGATGGAAAGAACATATATATCTTGACTTCATATGAATAACGCTGAGCATAATGCCTTACCTATAAATTGTTTTGAAATACTACTGAACTAAGAATTAGTTTGAAATGTTAATTTGAATATTTATTAATTCTGCTTTGAAGACATTTTGTTTTTCCATTCGGCATACATTAACATTCTAATGGTAGGTATAGACTGTCTCCGTATCAATCTCATCCTTATTTTTAGCTGATAGGCAGAAGCGATCAATAATTTCTATCTCTAAACACTGTGGCTGATTATTTATGGTCTAATGATCCAAGAATTGATAATCATGGACAGTGAAAATCCGTTGTGGGAATTTTATTTCAATTTTTGTTTGCTAAACTTGTATGTAATTTTTGTAAATCTTATCTATTTTATACTCAGTGTGTGAAATAATAATGTAAGCCTCAAGTTGCATGGGGTCAGAAAGGATCCAACACAGAGGAAATAGAACTTAGAGATATATCCTTGTGACATCCTTTGGGTATCTAATCAAGCCATGCCTGGAAGTAGAATAAAATGTTCACCATGATTAGTTGACAAATTCCCTTTATGTCTTAATCCAGTTTCAAGTGTTTTTTTTTTTTTTCTTCTCATGTCCTAACTCAAGAGACTCTAATCTAAAAGATTTGATCACCATCTTCTGACTTCTTCACATGTTCCTAATGGTGATTAATTTTAATCTCACCTTCCTTTTCCCATACTAGGGAGCCTATATGTTAAGATAGATGTGTCATTATGTAATTCTATAGAATTCAGGAATATTCTCTCAAAGCACTCATCACACTAATAATTGTTTGCTCACTGTCTATCTTTCCTTCTATACTGTGAATTCCTTAAAAGCTGTGTTTTGTTTACATTTTATTGCTATATCCCCAGGACTGTAGTACTGCTGATGCCTATATGTAAAATTAATGATTCCTCAACTTAAAAAAAAAAAGATTCTAATTCTGTGCTTAAGGACATTCTATAGCAACATTTAAACATCCTTTGGTATATAAACTTAATTCTTTCTTAATATGAGGCAGTGTGCTTTAGTAGGCAGAGCAAAAGGTTCAGAACCCAACAAATCTCAGCCCTCTACCTACTACCTATGTGCTTTTGGAGTCATATCTTAATCTTTGTAAAATATAATTTGTGGAATGAGAATAATGTTTCCTCAAAATGTTGCTCTGAATTAAAAATGAGATGTTGCATGAGAAACTCCTTGAAGATACTAGATCATCACCAAACCCTAGTTCCCCCCTTCTTTTCAAACACATGATCTTCAGGGGAACATTAATTGTTTATTATAGTAATTTCTCTATTTCCCTGCAGGTATTAATTGCTGGCCTTTTGTCAGTGATTAAGCAAACTCATCCCTGGTATCTCACCCATCCTTATGAGAATAGCTATTCTTTCCTCCTTTTCTGAACATGCAATTGAGAGTTCTGAATTGATCCATCATCTGTACCTGTCAGGCTCAAATTTCAATCTATGCTTCATTCATTCTTCTACTTATTGAGGACAGAAATAATACAAAGTCTCTCCTAACAAAGAAAAGAGAACTATTTCACTGTGTTTCATTTAGACTGAATATTGCCATTTGGGGTTCACGAAGGATTCTCAAGGCAAAGAAGCCCCATGTTATCCATTTGTTTGGGAAAATGTGAATGGTTAATATTTTTAAAAAGTATCTTGATTTGTATGCAGTTCTATCAGTAATCAGGTACTTTAGTTTCTGAGGCATTTCCTTCCTGTTTCAGTATAGATTTAAGCAGAAATAAGAAAAACCAATGCTCTTGAAATTGTATTTCATATGGGCTGACTTTGGGAAGATGACATCTTAGCCTGCATGGCAATTTCTCACCCAGCTTCTCACCAACTCTGGTGAGTTAACAGACATGATAATTAATTCTCCATGGGAGACATTTCTACCTATTGCTACTGATTGCTCTCTGAGAATAGGAAATAGCAGCCTCACTATTGTCCTTCAAAGACTAAGTATAAGGGTGAATTTTAAGAGAAATCTGACTACATGATAGTCTGGGAAATAAAACATTGTCTTCATTCCTCTCAGCAAATTGCTGATTGCTCAGTAAAACTTACAGGGGGTAGGAGGTGATGTTTCCAAACTACAGTAATCAGTATAGAATGATTTGCAGAGTCTACTGGAAAGTTGATGAAAGCCAGGATCATTATAGCTTTATTAGGAAAATGCAGAGTGCTGTTTTAGTTTGCTGAGGGCTACCAATGCGAAATACCAGAAATGGGTTGACTTTATAATGGGAATTTATTAGGACAAGAGCTTATAATTTCTAGGCTGTGAAAATGCCCAAATCAAGTCATCATCATAGATACTATCTCACCAAAGGTCGATTGCTGAGGATCCTGGACTCCTGCCACGTAACAAGGTAAAAATGGCATCTAGTCTCTGCCTTCTCCTCCAGGCTGCTTTCTCCTTATCTTAGCTGTGGGAAATCAAGCATATGGCTCATCTCTCCCTTCTCATTCCTTCAGCTTTGGCTCCTCCGCTGATTTCAGCCTCCAGCCTCTCTCTCAGCCTCTCAGGGATTTCCTTCTCTCTGCAGCTGCAGGCTATCCTGGAGTCCTTTCTCATATGGCAGGGTAAAATGGCAGCTCTCCTTCTCTGTGTGCCTCTGTTTTCAGTCCTCAGTTTATGTGAGCCTCCAGGAAAAGGATCAGGACCTACCCTGGGTCCAGCAATCTAATCAAAAGCCTTTAACTGAAGTGACCTCATCAGTGGTGGTCTAATCAAAAGGTCCCTTAACTGAATCTGAGCAGAAGTTTCCACATACGATAGGTTTACATGCACAGAAATGAGTTTGCTTAAGAACATAATCTTCTGGAATCCACAAAAGATTCAAAACAGGATAAGTGCGAATGTCTGAAAAATAAGATTACCATCTTTATTCTCCTCTCCAGAGGGGTAAAATAGCCAGTCCTTAGGATACTATGTTGGACATTTAGTAAAAGGATATTCTGGAAGTTTATTTTATCATTCAGCACATTGCCCTTCAGCCAGCCTGATGCCCTCATAACCGCTGTGTGTGTGTGTGTGTGTGTGTGTGTGTGTGTGGAGGTGCATGTGTGTAGGGGGGTGCTTTTTCATTTTCTGGATAAAGTATGTACCCATAATTTGAGCCAGAGTCCAGGATTTCTATTTGAGTATTTTTTTTTTATTTTGTATTTTAAGTATAGTTTATATTTTAGTTATATCAGCAGAGAAGAAATTATATAGGTGGGCCACACTTGTGGGAGATGTTTGTGTGGGATGTGGTGGGAGGTGTGGGAGGTGGGCAACATGGGAATCCCAGTGGGTTCCGTGTAATATTTTAGGTAATCTAAGCACCTCTTAAAATATATGTATATATATATATATAAATAACATTTTTGTAAGCAAATACACATATATGCACATATATTTATATATCATTATGCAAATGTTTGTATGTATTGTGAGAATTTTGATTTTTACCCATAATAAAAAAAAAAAAGAAAAAAAAAAAAGAAATTATATAAAGAAATTAAAAAGTGTGGGTAGGAAATAAGGGAGGGAGGGAGGGAGGGAAGAAGGAATATTTCAAGTAGATGCCACTCAGGAAACATGGCGATGACATTTCAAGTACAGCCACTGTTCTCTACATTTTTTCTTTTTAACCAAGACTAAGTGGAATTTTCTTTCAGTGTCTTCTATTTAAGGATTTGCAAAAATGTCAAAACTCTCCCTGCCATAATTTGACCTTTACAGACTCCATTTAATGAAGAGCTGAACATGGTTTTCGTCCTGCATATTCCTCTCTGTTGTTCAGTGTTCTATGTTAGGCAGACTGAGTAATGCAAGAAGAAACAATACAGGAAATTAAGAGAGCTGGTTTTGGTTCTTGCAGATGAATAATCTTTCTGTATTTCTGTTTGTTCATATGAAAACTTCATTGATAATATTAACCCCGAGGAAGTCCTCGCAGAAGCTCTGTTGCCTCTTCTATCCCCTGACCTTGCTCATGAGCACCCACTATGCCCAAGCTCTCTGGGTTGGTTTTGGTTTTGCTCTTTTTTGCCTCACCTCCTGACATCCCAAATACCCATTTCTGCTCCTACCATCTCATGCTATAAATGCTAATGTGTTCCATAGTAAACCCTGCAAAAACTTTATTAATGCCCATAATAATGATATACTAACTTGCAAATGCAAATGCCAAGTGAATGAAATCAATTGGTGTAATGTACACTATTTCAATTGAATTAATACACTTCCTGAGAGCTTTCATTTCCACAATTACATTAAGATTCCAATCCCATTATTTGTTCAAACCTTTAGAAAAATATACACACTCTGTTCTGTTTGCATGTAATTTAGAGGGACTATTGATCAGACGTAACCCAAAACATGTGCTTCTTAATGCTTTGTTTAAATTATCTGCATTAGTGTTGAGAGGAGTTTAAGAACAGCTTTAAGTAAAGATCAATGTGACCAAAACAACATATAGATATGAGCTACTTAGATGTCTCTGAATGTGCTGAGAACTCAACATATGAGGTAACAGCACATAGATATTAAGGGGGTTCTGAGTGCCCAGAAGGTTTAAGGCTCCAGAAATGTCAACCTTTCTTATGTAAACTACAAATATCATAAATGCTGTATTGTTTCATAAAGCTATGAAAGTCCCAACCGACTTAGTGCAAAATTAAGTAATAGTATCTTAGAAATGAAAGATATGGTAGTCCAACATTCTTTTCCAATGTCCAACGGCAGTCCCTGTTGGTCAGAAAGATGGGCATCTAGACTGAGACCCTTAGTATTGACAGTGATCAGAAGCTCACTTCCTCATATGGCTTCCTCTTCCTTTCCTAGCCAGTTTTAGTTTTTAAGAGCCTCTTTATATCATTGAACTAACTGTTGCGTATTTCTAGCTTTTATTTATTGGCCTCTTCTCTTTGCATATGACATTATTTCAAATATTTGAAGAGAACAACCATAAATCCTCTAAGATTTCTTTTTTTCAGGCTGAAAGGCCCCAGGTCTTTCCCTCTCATATGAAAACTGCTCAGTATGTCTGTTCTTCTCCAATGTATAATGTTAATCCTAAAGATATGTTCACTCCAAATCAACACAAACTCCTGGTATTGTTTCATTGCTGAATGTGGTTGAATTCTTATTTCTCATGATCTGGTCACTTAAGCTCTGTAAACTTCACCTAACACTAGGTAGAAATATTAGCAGACATACTTGCATATGATATAGGTTTATATTAAGTTTATACTGAATTAAAATATATCATTTCATATAATTTTATATAATCCAAAATTATAAAATATGTTAATTATAAAATATGTTTTTACCATATAAAATATGATAAAAAATGTTTTTTCCCTCTTTTGTTATTCTCTTTATCTGAAAATAAGATAGCTTTCCACTGAAATATACTTTCTTGGATTGGAAGAATATTTTCTCCATCATAATTTTATTTACTTTTGCCTACTCACATGAAAGTAAAAGCTTATTTCCTTACTTCTCACAAATTCACAAATATACATTCTGGATATGACAGATATTTAAATGTAAAATAATTCTATAAAATATTAGAAGGTATAGGACAAATGTATTTATGATTTGGAGATAGGAAGAAGGGCTTCTTAATATTAATATAAAAGCCATTAAGGAAGGAATCAATAAATTATAGCTATATCACAATTTTAAAACGTATGTAACACAAAGACAAATTGTGAAAGTCAAAAAATCAATTATAAATGTATATATGCATAGAAACACATACACATAAATAACAGCCTGTATTCAATATATAATACAAAGTATTAATGTCAATATTATATAAAGAGCTCCCATAAATCAATAAGAAAAAAAGACAATATAATAGAAAAATGGACACATTAACAGGGAATTCACAGAGGAAAAATACAGCCAATAAAAATATAATAGACCAATTAATATCACTGGTAATTAAGATAATGTAATACAAAAAATAGGTATCACTTTTATATTCCTTGATACAGAGATGAAATTTGATAGCAAGTGTGGGCCAGAGTGAGGGGAAACAACAACCTTTTTTGTGGTTTCTGTGGTGTGAATACAGTGTGGTGTATTGATGGAGGGGTATTGTATGGGAATTCTGCACATATGCATGATTGTTGTGCAAGCTCACAACTTCTGTAATAAAATAAATTTAAAAAATAATATTAGGGTGGGTTGGGGAGAAAATACACCAAATGTACGATATGGACTATAGTTAGTAGTAGATTTTCATGCTATTCTTTCATAATTTGTAACAAATGTCTCACAACAATGCAAGGTGTTGGTGGTGGGTAGATGTATGGGACCCCTGTATGATGTTATGCATGTTTGCTTTGTAAGTTCACTATTTTTACTGTACACTATACACTTATTGTTTATGTATGTTCATGCTTAAATGATATAATAATAATAATAGGTTCAGTTAGAGGAAAAATATGCCAAATGTAATATACTTTGGTTAGCAGTAATATTTTGAGGATGTCTTGCATCATTAGTTAAAAATGTTCAGTGTAAGGTAGAGTGAGGTATGGGAGCTCTGTGTGATGTTATATATGTTTGTTTTGTAAGTTCACAACTATTTCTATACACTTATTGTTTATGTATGTTTATGTATGAGTGATAACTTCAATAAAATTTTAAAATATGGTGCTGCAAAAAAAGTACTAGAATGTACAATCTTTTTGCACACAGGTGTGAAGTCTTCTATGATAAATAAAAAATGTAAAGTTTCTGGGCCATGAACTATGACTTTTAAATTTTAATGCCTGTTATTAATTTGTCTTCAAAACTGAATGTGATGAGTTGTTTTTCTCTTGCTACTTTCAGAATCCTTTCTTTATCCCTGGCATTTGACATTCTGAATAGTAGGTGTCTTGGAGTATGTTGTATTAGTCAGCCAAAGGGGTACCGATGCAAAATACCAGAAATCTGTTGGCTTTTATAAAAGGTATTTATTTGGGGTAGAAGCTTATAGTCACGAGGCTATAAAGCATAAGTTACTTCCCTCAGCAAAGTCTGTTGCCACGTGTTGGAGCAAGATGGCTGCCGACATCTGCAAGGGTTCAGGCTTCCTCTTCCTCTTAAGAATCCATGGCCCCAGCTTCTTAAAATATCAAGTGTAGGCTGGGATAAGTCTCGTCTCTCTCCTGGGGTTCATTCTTCTCCGGGCTCAGCTGCTCTGATCTCTCCACAAGGCCAGATGTAAACAATCAGACAAATGGCTCATCTCTCTTCCTGGGGCCTCTTCTGTGTCTAATGGAGCTTTCTCTCTTTTCTCACGTATCTGCTTCTCTGAGTGTTTACTTCCTGGGGCTCCAAAATTAAAACTCTAAACTCTATCTTTTCTCTGTGAGTACCCACCCACCAGGGAGGCAGAGATGCAGCATCCTACTGATGTGGCCCAATCAAAACCTTAATCATTATTTAATCAAGTAAGAAGAGTGAAACCTCTGAATCCAATGTAATCTAATATGCCCAGAAGAACAGATCAGTTTACAGACATAATCCAATATCTATTTTTGGAATTCATAACAATAACAAACTGCTACATAGTTCTATTGGGATTTATTCTGTTTGAGGTGTGTTGTCCTTCTTGTATACTGATATTTATGTCCTTCATAATGGTTGGGAAATTTTTGGTCATTATTTCCTCAGATATTTTTTTCTGCTCCATTTCCATTCTTTCCTCCTTCTGGGACACCTATAATGGGTATGTTTGTGGATTTTGCCTTGTCATTCAATTCCCTGAAACCCTTTGGTATATACATATGATGGAATACTATGCAGCTGTAAGAAGAAATGAAGTTGAAATGCACATGACAACAAGAAAGGATTTTCAGGACATTCTATTGAGTGAAATAAGTCTGACACACAAGGACAAATGTGCATGGTCTTACTAATATGAACTAAAATGATGAGTAAACTCATGGAGGTAAACTCTAGAGTATGGGTTACTAGGAAGTAGAATGTGGGTTGAAAATGGGAGCTTATGCTTAATGTATATAGAACTTTTAATAAGGCTTTTTGTAAAAGTGTAGAAATGAGTAGAGTTGATGGTAATACATTATAGTGAGTATAACTAACACTGCTGATTTATAAATGTGATTGTGATTGTGGCTGAAAGGGGTAGTCTGTGGATGTAATATTTTAATTGAAAGGAAGCTAGAGAATAATGTGGGACTGTAAACAGTGATTTTGGTGGTAGATGAAGATTGTGGTTAATAGTATAAGAGTGTTTTTGTTTTAAAAAGTGTTAAGAATATGGTGATACATGGGAAAATTACAAGTAATGTAATTTATGGATTATAATTAACTGTAATATTTTAATATTTTTGCAGCAATGACAAAAATATATCAATTCTAAGGGACAACAATAGATGGATATAAAGGGATATGGGATTCTTCCTTTTGGAGTAATGAAAACATTCTAAAATTGGCAAAGCTGATGACAGCACAATGCTGATGGACAAGAGAGCCACTGAGTGTACACTCTGAATGGGTTGTACAAAGCATTGGACTGTATAAAACAGTGAATCCAGTGGTCAAAGATGGACTGTGGTTAACCAAACAAATATGGGAACATTCTCTCATGAACTATAACAAGTATATAATATTAAGACAGGATGTCAGTAAGCAAGTGGGTTGGGGAAAATATGCACCAAATGTAAGATATTGGCTATAGCGAGTAGTAGTATTTTGACGATGCTCTTCCATAGTTTGTAACAATTGTTACACCATAATGCAAGGTGTGGGTGATGAGTTAATATATGGGAGCCCAGTATGATGACAGGCATGTTTGTTTCGTAAGTTCACAACTTTTACTATACAATTATTGTTTATAGATGTTCATGATATGATTATTGTTTATGATGTTCATGTATGAATGATAAATTTCAATTTTAATAAGTTAAAAAATAAATAAAATAAATTAAATGGGCATAACATCTATTGAAAAAAATACCAACTTGGCTTATAACACAAGACCCAATTTGATGTGTATAACAGAAACACATCTAAAAGAATGCAATTCAGAAAGGCTAAAAATAAGGAATAGACAATGGTGTTCTAGGCAATAAAAACAACATATAAAAGCAGAACCTGCAATCTTGATATCAAATAAAGTAGAATATATGCTATTATATATTAATGTGAGAAAAATCTACAAGCCACAATTCAAAACACAGATATAATGATTAAGAGTGTTGCTACACCAAATAACATAACTATGCCCTTAATAAAACAGAAGCCATAGGCAGTGCAAGAAGAAATAGATTCACAGTAATAATAGGGGACTTTACTGTACATATCAAGTAGACAAAAATAAGGTATGGTACATAAGGATACATATTCTTATGAAGAGATGTTTATATATATATATTTTTTTATCTAGCATACAGGCCAATATCATAAAAATTATGACTTATTCAGTTACAGAGGAAATATGAATATGTTCCTGAATTAAGTTCCTTAAGTAGAAATGTTACATGTAATAAGCTCTTAACACAATACAAATAAACTAGAAACTAATAGCAAATAAAAAATTTTAAAATCCTTCGTCATGAAAGTTTCAAAACAAATAATATAAATATTTTAACTTTTTATGAAAGGGAAAAGAAAAATCTGAAATTATAGACTTCAAAAATTAGTAATGATAAAAATATTGCATATCAGAAAATCTTATCTATTAATAACTATAATGAGAAAAGTCTATAGGTTAAACACTTTTCCCAATAAAACGGAAAGAATGAATATAAATGGAATAATGAATTCCCAAATCTTAGAAACTAGAAAAGAACAAAAAAGAAAACCAAAAGAGCAGAGCAAGAAATAATAATAATAATAAAGAAAAAATAATGAATGAGAAAACAAATAACTAAAGCCTTGGTCATTGAACAAAAAATAATATAATAGTCTACTAGCTAACATAACCTAGAAAGCACTGGAAGAAAGCACAAATGTATAAACTAAAAATGACAAGTAGAAATGAACATTAAATCGGAAACTTTAAATTATATATTATAAAGAATTTCTTTACATCTTTTCTGACAATTTTTTTAAACTAGGTCAAATAGATAATATCATAATAAAATAGAGTTTACCAAATTGACAAGTGTAAGTGTAGTGATAGAAATATTAATGGACAATTTCCAAAGATAAAATAGAGAAACTTGTCAAGAAACTACTCCACAATTAGCATCAGATCTAGATGATTGCACAAGGGATTGTTTCAGAACATAAACAAACAACAAAAGCTTACAAACATTTTGGTTTTTATGAGGAAGGACATTGGTATCTGAAACTGACAAAACATAACACAAAATATTTACTGACTGATATCATTAATGAATATTGATACAAAAATAAAATAAAAATTAGAAAGCAAAAGCAAATGCCACATATAGATAAAAATTCACCATGATCAAATGAAATTTATTTCAGGAATGCAAGGATGATTAATTTAATATTAGGAATAGACCATATTAATAAAGCTGGAAAATATGTATATGATTATATTCTTAGACTCTAAGAAATGCATTTAACAAAATTTGACTTCCATTTCTGATGAAAATGCCTTCAAGAAAATAGAAATTGATGCTTACGACTTAGCCTGATAAAAATGCATACCTCATTCCAAAAGCTAAAAGTTTATTTACTGTAGATAAAATAGCGACATTTCTGCTGAAATCATAAAGAAGTCAGTGATGCCCATCATCTCCATTATTACCTAACAGAGACAATGAAAGACATTCTTTAATATGAGACCATTAATGTTGATAAAAGAAAACACTTATTGGAATAAGAATTGGGGAAAGTAAGAAATGAATCTTTTTTCATAGATTATATGCCAGTAAGACTGAAAAATCAGAATTAGTGATAAAAATAAGTTAGTACATTATAAAATAAAATAAATCAATGATTTTCATAGCTATAATCAATAATCTGTTGCAATATGTAATAGAAGTGAAACCACTATTACAATATAACACAAAAGATAAATTACTTAGGTAAAAATTATCAAGGTAAGGCAGAATTCAGAACAAAAATATTAATTGTTAAAGAGAAGGACACTTTCTATTGCTAGTCATCACACCTCAGAGTGAAGATACAGCATTTATAAATATCTATACTCAAATTACATTAAAAACTTTATCATGGGGAGCAGGTGTATCTCGGTGGTTGAGCACCTGATTTGCTTGTATGAGGTTCCTAGGTTCAATCCCCAGAACCTTCTATAAAAAAAAAACAAACCTTATAAAGCAGCATTATAGGAAATGAAAGAAGAAATAGAAGCATTAATAATAGGAGACATTCACAGAGCACTCTGGTTATCAGACATTTCAAGTGAATAAATATAGGTAAGAATATAAAAAACCTAAACTACATTTTAATTACAGTGTTTAAACCACTTTGATCACAACAATTTGTGATTTTTATTTAAATTTACCATATTATCATTTGTTATTTATTTGTCCTTTTTGGTTCTTTGTTCTTTACTCCTCTCTTGCAGTCATTTTTTTAAATTTATTAAAGTATATCACTCATACATGAACATACATAAACAATAAGTATATAGCAATAGTTGTAAACTTACAAAACAAGCATACATAATATCATACAGGGCTCTCATACCTCACCCTACCACCAATACCTTGCATTGCTGTTGAATATTTTTAACTAATGGTTAAAGAACATCCTCAAAATCTTAATACTAACCAAAGTATTTATCCCCAACCCACCCTATTATTATTATTTTTATATCATTTATACATGAATATACATAAACAGTAAGTGTATAGTAAAAGTTGTGAACTTACAAAGCAAACATGCATAACATTATACAGGGGTCCCATAATCAACTCTCCACCAACACCTTGCATTGGCATGAGACATTTGTTACAAATTATGAAAGAATATTATCAAAATCTTACTACTAATTATAGTCCTTTTCTTACATTTGGTATATTTTTCCCTCAACCCATCCTATTATTATTTTTAAAATATATTTTTATGACAGAAATTGTAAACTTACAAAACAATCATGCACATGTGCATCTGTTCCAGTGCTTTTCATTTTGGCAAGGATTTGATGACTGTTTCAATCTCTTTACTTGTAATTGGTTTGTTGAAGTTATCCATTTCTTCTAGGGTCCATTACGTTGTTCATATGTTCCTAGGACTTTTTCCATTTCATCTTCATTGTCTAGTTTGTTGGTGTACAGTTGTTCATAGTATTATGTTTTCTATTATTTCTGTGGGGTCAGGCATAATGTCCCTGCTTTCATTTCTGATTTTATTTATTTGTACCTTCTTTCTTTTTTTATTTGTCAGTCTACCTAATGGTTTGTCAATTTTTCCTAGTTATTCCAGCTATATAGTTAGGTCATTGATTTTAGCTCTTTCTTCTTTTTTATTGCAAGTATTGAGGGCTATAAATTTCCCTCTCAGCGTTGCCTTCACTGCATCTCATATTTTTGATATGTTGTCTTCTCATTTTCATTCATCTCAAGATATTTACTGATTTTTCTCGCAATGTCTTCTTTGAACCACTGATTATTTAAGTGTGTTGTTTAATCTCTGTATAATTGTGAAGTTTTGCTTTTTCTTCCTCTTTTTGATTTCCAGCTTCAATCCATTATGATCAGAGAAAGTGCTTTGTAAAATTTCAAACTTTTAAAATTTATTGAGATCTGTTTTGTGACCCAACATATGGTCTATCCTGGAGAAAGACCCATGAATACTTGAGAAAAATGTATATTCTGATGCTTTGGGTTGCAATGTTCTGAATATGTCTACTGGGTTTAGTTCATTTATCATATTATTCAGGCTGTCTCTTTATTGATCCTCTGTCCAGAAGTTCTATCCAATGATGTGAATGGTGTACTGAAGTGTCCAAAAATTATTGTAGGGACATCTGTTTCTCACTTCAATTTTGCCAGTGTTTGCCTCATGTATTTTGAGGCACCCTGATTAGGTACTTATACAATTATGATTGTTATTTTATCTTGGTGGATTGGCCTCTTTATTAATATACACTTTCCTTCTTTGTTTCTTGTAAGAGCTTTTGTTAATATACTAATTTATAATGCCCTTCCTTTTCTCTAGTAATAGCTTTCCATTTAAAGTCTATTTCATATGATATAGACTTCTCCAGCTTTTTTTTCTTTTTGTTCTCTGCATGCATGGAGTATGTTTTTCCAGCCTTTCACTTTTAAACTGTTTGTATCCTAGGGTGTAAGATGAGTCTCTTGTAGACAGCATATAGATGGCTCATATTTTCTTAACCATTCCACCAGTTTTTGTCTTTTTATTGGGGAGTTTAAGCCATTAACATTCAATATCATTACTCTAAAGGCAGTTCTTCCCCCATTTTGACCTTTGGATTTTTTTCTGTCTTATCTTATTTTCATCATACTTTCTATACTTTACTTGTACTGATATAATCTTCATTTCTAGACTCTCAATCATCTCTCTCCTGTCTTTTCATTTTGGGCTGTAGAATTCCCTTTATTATTTCCTGCTAGGCTGTCTCTTGGTTACAAACTCTCTCAGTTTCTGATAATTTGTGACTATTCTAAATTCACACTCATTTCTGAAAGACAATCTTTCCAGATACAAGATTCTTGGCTGGAAACTTTTCTATTTTAGTATCTTAAATATGTCATACTACTGCCTTCTTGCCTCCAAAGTTTTTGATGAGAAATCTGCACTTAATCTTATTGGGCATCCATTGTATGTGATGAATTGCTTTTCTCATGCTGCTCTCAGGATTCTCTTTATCTTTGGCATTTGGCATTCTGATTCATATGTGTCTTGGAGTAGGTTTATTAAGATTTATTTGGATGGGAAGGGGGGCAGATGTAGCTCAAGTGGGAAGCACTTGCTTCCCATGTATGAGGTGGGTCCCAGGTTAGATCCTTAGTACCTCCTAAAAACAAAACAAACAAACCAAAAAGCCAACTCTCATCGGGTAGCAGATACATCTCAGTGGTTAAGCACCTGCTTACCATGTAGGAGCTCCTTGGTTCAACTCTTGGACACAGATATCTATTCCCTTCAATACAGTTGGGAAATTTTCTACGATTATTTCATCAAATATTCCTTCTGTCCCTTTTCCCTTCTTTCCTCCTTCTGGGGCACCCATGACACATATATTTGCATGTCACTTTTTGTCATTTAGTTCCCTGAGACGCTGTTCATTTTTTCCATTCTTTTCTTAATCTATTCTTTTATATGTTCACTTTCAGAGGTACTTTCTTCAAGCTCAAAGATCCTTTCTTCTGCCTCTTCAAATCTGCTGTTATATGCCTCCAGTTTATTTTTAATTTCATTTATTGTGCCTTTCACCCCCATAATACCTGCTTTTTTTCTATGTATGCTTTCAAATTCTTCTTTGTGCTCACCCAGTATCTTCTTAATATCCTTCATCTCCTTAGCCATCTCATTGAATTTATTCAATAGATTTATTTAAACATCTATAATTAGTTGTCTCAACTCCTTTATTTCATCTGGAGGTTTAGTTTGTTCCTTTGACTAGCCATATCTTCCTGTTTCTTAGTGTGGCTTGTAATGTTTATGTTGGTGATTCAGCATCTGATTTACTTGATGTATTTATTCTGGGCTCAGTTTCTCTCTTTAGTCTAGGGCTTTATAATTAAACGACTTTGTGCTACAGCTCTCTTTAATACTTGGTTCAACTTCTTTTGGAACTTTATCATGGCTCAGGTTTAGCCAATCTGAGTTTTTTTCATCTGTTTCTTGCCCTTTCTCCCTTGCTGGGGGTGGAGTAGGAGCCAAGGATGTAGTTGGTACTGTAAGTCATGGAGGCTGAAGCTGCCCATGTAGCCTCAGGAACTGATGAAGCCAGGGGTCAGGAAGGAGCTGCAGTCATGTGCAGTAATCTAAGCCATGCAGGTCAAGACTGTCTTTATTATCTTGGAGAGACTGATGAAGCTCCACACCCATTCCTCCCCTGCCTGGGGTGGGGATGGAGCACAGGTGTGGGCAGTAAACAAAGTAGTATAGGGCAAAACTGTCTGCAGTTGCTCAGATAGACTGATGAAGCATCAGCCCCTTTCCTACCCTTCCAAGGCAGATATATAGTCATAGGTATGTCCAACAATCTAGCCTGTGCAGGCCAAAAGTGACTGCAGTTGTCCAAAGAGGCTGAGGGAGCACTATTCCTTCTTCCCTGTCAGGGGCAGGGATGGAGCCACAGGTGTGTCCATCAGTCTAGTCCATGTGGGCCAAAAGCAAGTACAGTTGCCTAGAGAGGCTGGTGCAGGTCCCCTCAGCTTACTCCCTGCTGGAGGCAGGGCTGAAGTTCAGGCTATGGCAGCAATCTGACCTGAGTAGAAAGAATCTTGTCCCTACCATCACTGTGATTTTCAATCATCCCTACTTGCCCTCATGCTGGGGGGCAGAGTTAAAGTGAGGCTACCAGCCTCTTTCTAGCTTGGACAGGTTCAAATTTTAGCTGTACTTGGGATTGGACTTTAATCAGCTGAATTCACTAACCAGTAGCTGAAGTTAGTGCCTGACCATCTCTTGTTCCCCTGTTTTGGGGAAATGGAGCTTCCAGGGAATGCTCTGGAGGTGTCTTGCACTGCCAGCAGAGGGTGGGCACCAACCTCTGTGGCTTGGAATGCTCTATTCACAAATTTTCACTGCAGATGGGCAGTCTCTTCCGTTCTTCCAAGGATGTTTCAGGATGTGCTTCTGATATCCTGGGCCCCCAAACAGGTGGCCTCCAAACAGGTAATTTACATGGCTCTGGTTGATTACTAACTGCACTGTAGGCTGAGCTGACTCTTAGAGCTTCCTACACAGTCACCATCTTGCCCTTCTCCCCTTTTTAAATGATTTTTAAGTGTATTGATTTTCAAAAAGTAAAAATGACTGAGAAACCAAAGATATCAGTGCTCAACAAATAATTGCTAACTGATTTAATTATTAATATAGTAATGTCTTATACAAAACTCTGTTGGTTCCAAAGTAACAGAAATATCCTCTAATGCAGGGATTCTTAAATATTTCAGGGGATACATGAGCTTGAATTGAAAATTCAAAAAAAAAAATATTCTTGTGGGGATGTGTTGTGCAGGTGTGTTATATTTATTAAATAATACAGAGTATAATGTGGACTTAGTAAGGGGTCCATGGTTTTCACCTGACTGTCAAAGGGGTCCATGGAACAAAAAAGGTTAAGAAGCCCTGCTCTAACGATTTAAGCAAACATAAGGAACTTAATGCCAAGGGCAAGGCACACAGGCAATCTCTTTCTTTTGTACTTCATATACTAACCCACAGGTTTAATCTCTGATTTACATTGTGAATCTGTTACATCCTTTACTCTTTGCAAATGAGCTTCACCGTATCATGGCAGAATAACCCAGAGATTATACATTCTCCAAGATTGATACTAAATATATTCTTTATGTGAATTCAGAACTTTGTGTAGGAGAATGCAATTCTTTTTGTGTCATATTTCCAAACATGGTCCATGTAATTCAGCATGGCCACAAGGGTTACATATCTGGATATGAGTGGCAGTTTTATGAGTAGGAGTCATACACTGGAAAAATACACCAGAAATGTGTATTTTAATTGGGAATTCCTAATAGGTAATTATAGAATATATGAATAGCAGTGTTCCATAGTTGGTTAAGAAAGTCAGCTCCAGAACCAAATTGCCTGGGTTCAAGTCCAGATTCCACACTCTCTGTGGTATCTTGGAGCTGTGGTTCCTTAAGCTTTTTGTGCCTCAGTTTCTTCATGTGTTTTATTGGTTCAATAGTAAAACCTACTGCATAAGTTTATTATGATAAATAAACATGGAAAGAGTTTGGAGCAGTGGCTGACATAAGCAATGTACAAGTTATTATCATCATCATTATCATGTTCAATTATTGTTATGATTCTGTTTTTTGCTACTTGTCACTCATAATTAGGGCTCCTATTTCACTATTTTGATCATATTACATTTCTTTCCATGAGATTTCATGTGATCTCTTAGTCTTATTTTACTTTTTTATGAACTGTTGTATTTCACTATTAATATTTTCACCATCCCATACACCACTTATGCTTACTAGGCATAAATCTAAGTTAGTTGTGTATCATTTCTTGCTAGCTCCAAAATTAGTTCTACATAATTCTTATCTATATCTTCCGTCTAAGAATATTTGCCTGTTCTAGCTTTGGAGACACAATCATTGGTGTGCTGGAACTGGTTCATACAGGATCACTAGAGACCAGGCTTCTTCCTAATTCACTAACCATTTTAATATATCAATGTTTTTAAAACAGTATTTCTAGTAGGCTTGCAGGAGCTTGCAATGGGGAGAATGAAAGATAGAGAACAGAAATGGATAGTGTAAAAACAGGAAGAGGTCATATTCAGCTTCCCTATCTTGCTTTTAAACCAGAACTATTCTTATTTTTTGTGTTTTTCTTACTTTATGACTTAATTTATATGCAGCTGTGTGTATTTTACTATATTAACCTAAGAACTAAGTGGAACAGTTTTTAAACAGATTACTATGATGTGTGCTTAACTCAATCCATCAAGTAAGGAATATGAATGATAGTGAAGTTTGTCTCTTGTCTAAACTAATCATATTTCATCCTTCCAAATATCTTATATGAATGTGAATAGTTCAGTACCTTAAGAGAGAATTTATAGCTGGAAACCTGAGTGTAACTCAATTTTCACTTCTTGCTTATTTGGTCCACAAGCATAAGAATAAAGCAATTCAGAATAAATTATACAGAAAGATCATGGCAGCATCAGGTTAGTATGAATATGAGCATTACATTTTTCCACATCTCACACCAACGAGATAGTTAATTCTGAGCAAGAAAGTGCAAATGGAATAGGCAAGTACATAAACAGAATTAATATGCAAACATCACTGCTGACTTAATAAGGAAAATTTTCATGTGCTAAGAAGAGATGAAGATTTTTGAGCATGACCACAGTTTCCCTGTGGTCCTACCTCTGCTGCTCTTTGGAGATATTCTTTCTCTAGCTGAGAGGAAATCACATATATATGCAAGTGATCTTTTGTTTTTTTCCCTTCAATGTGCAGTGCAGGTGATTTGTCCCCAAAGACAGTTTAATTTGCCTTACAGAGATTTTTTTTTAAATGAATGAATGCATTGGCAATGCTTGCTTTAGCTCCATCACACAGATAATTAAAATTCTTGGATAGAAGATGTGTTCTTATGTAGTGTATATATACTCACCCATGCATAAAATGATGTGGCTTCATCAATATCCTAGCAGCACATGTGCCAGTGTGTGTGTGCATGCGCGTGCATGTGTGATTAAAAACTACATTGCCATTGCTTCCGCCACCCTCCATCTCATTCCCAGGTGACTTATTTTATAGTTCTTTGTTAACACACAACTTATGATGAGTTAAGGCGATAAAGGCTTAAGATGTGTTAAGTTTATCATTTTTAGAGAATTTACATAATATAGGGAAATTTTACAGCCCAAAATAATTTTTAGGCCCAAATAATTATCATAGTGGAATATTGGATACAAGTGAGTAGATGGGAATGGAGGCATATTTTGAGTAGAAGTTACTTCCTTTTACTTCTTCATTCAGGAGGCATTATTAGCTATTTGCTAAGATTCCTGGGCCTTTTTAAGAGTCAAGATTTAACTCTTTCTAGTTTAAATAAAATGTCAACATCAGGTAACAGCAGTTCACGTTATGATGACCACTTAGTTGTAATATCTACGATACTCTTAACTCACTAAAATTGCTGGCAGTGACCCTCTGGAGAATGCTTTGAACAGTAATACTAAACTTACTTTTCAAGCTATAATCCTTTAAGCAGTATTGAGTTCATGCTTGTAGTTTTTCTTCCTAGGGCCTAAAGTAAATGAAATAGAAAGTTTAAGTGAAAGAAAGGCTATTAGAAGGTATCAAGTGTCCACCAAGTGCCAGCACTGAGCTAATAGTTCTCACAAATATTATCTCATTACATCTTTGCATGTCATAAAGGTACTCAGTATAAACCCCAGTTTCAGAGATATAAATTGTGGCTTTTATCACAGCAATAGCAATTTAACATTTTCCAACCTTCACTTTTACTGACAATCTTGAAAGTATCACATGAAAATTATTGTGAGGAAATACTGAATGTCATAATACTAGATAAAAATTGTTTGCTCAAAAACTTGCTACAATTACTAGTGAAGGAAACAGAAAGGAGTGTCATTTGGTGGATGAGCAAAATCAATGGAAATCTACAAAATGGATTTCTCTAGGCATACTTATTTTGGAAGCTATTTTGAAAACCTACAGGAATATTACTTACAGAAATATTCCTAAGAGATTCATGAACTCAATAAAACAACGAAACTAACAGTGAGTTTCATATTATTTTGCTTACTTGATACCTCAGAGACACAATACCCACAATGAAAATGCAAAATTCAACACAAATACAACAAAGAAATTAATATAATAATATAACTTCAAACTCATTTCATATACTTTATTTTCATTCCTCTATATAGATTTCAACATCATTATAATTTAAATCAATGTTTTTATTTTTTTAAATGATCAATAATATTATATTTTGGGAGAAAATCAGTCACAAAGGTATTTGAAAACTTTTTGGACTCTGAATTAAGGAACTAGAAGTCCAAATTTTTTACCTTTTCTCCATTGTTTACTAATAACTGCAAAACATAAGAAGGGAATCCTTCTATTGATGGAATTGAGTGAGTGTGTGAGTCATGCAGAAATGAAGAGAATCATTTTCTAATTTGTTTTTAAGCATATCTAAGAAAAATTATAATTTTAATTTCTGGATTCAGAACAGTAAAGTTAACAATTAACACTAAAATTGCTTTGGGAACACCTAGGACAATAATTGTAAATAGCTTAAGAAAAACTATCAAGCTACATATTCTGCAAAATATCTTGATATAAGTCATTCAAGAATGCTGAATAAAACACATATACATCTTACTAAGCCTGAGATTTTTGAAAACATAAAAGAAATTCCAGACAGTAAATGTTGAACAAGCTAAATTCAGAGGCAGAATTTAAAGATCTAATGGTCCTGAGGGCATTGGTCATTCCAGATATCAAGAGAAGGGCATATTAAAGGCATCACTTTGGGAAGCAGATGTGACTCAAGTGATTGGGCTCCCATCTACCATATAGCAGGTCCAGGATTTGTTTTCTGGGGCCTCTTGGTGTAAAGCAAGCTGGCCCGCATGACGAGCTGGCCCAAGTGGAGAGCTGGCCCACAAGCAGTGCTGGCCTGTGCAGAAGTGCTGGCCTACACAGAGAGCTGGTGCAGCAAGATGATGCAACAAAAAGAGACATAGAGGAGAGAAAAAAAAAAGATGCAGCAGACCAGGGAGCTGAGGTGGCGCAAGAGATTGAGTAGCATCTCTCTACTCCGGAAGGTCCCAGGATCAGTTCCCAGTGCCGCCTAAAAAGAAGACAAGCAGACACAGAAGAACACACAGAGAGCAGACAGTGAGCGCAAAACAACGGGGGGCGGGAAGGGTGTGTAGAAATAAATCAATCTTAAAAAAAGGCATCACTTTGGATTATGGACATATTTTAACCTATTCAAAGTGGGAATTTAAAATTGAGATTCCACAAGTAAAATGGGGTCCATCAGAAGACTCCATCTTTAATAATTACGAATAGCAGAAAGGAAAAACAATCCCTGCCCACTGGAAAAAGAAGACTATATAAAAAGCATATCAGGAGCTGATTTGGATCAAGCATTTGAGCACCTGTCTCCCACATGGGAGGTCCTGGGTTCAGTTCCTGCACCTCCTAAAGAAGACAAACAAACAACAAGTGGACTATGAGCAAATAATTTTCTCATATCATAAAATATTCTTCTTATTTATTTATTTTTCAACCATTTAAAAATGTAAATTCAATGGGGTTTCCGTAGTGTAGTGGTTATCACGTTCGCCTAACACGCGAAAGGTCCCCGGTTCGAAACCGGGCGGGAACAGCATTTGACTTAAAAATGTAAATTCTAATCTTAGCTCCTGGATCATACAAAAACAGACACAGACCCATTTTGGGCCTTGGGGTACAGTTTGTCAACCCCTGTTTCAATCAACCTGCAGAATTGTGAAAATTAATGAAATAGTTACTATTTTGAGCTGCATTTTGGGATGTTTGTTACTCCGTAATACATAAATCCAAACACTACCTTTCAGATTTTATCTCAGAGAAGGAATAAAATGATCAGAACTCTAGGTATGAAATAAATGAGATGTGGAGAAGAATGTGTTAGAGAAAGATCACTTGCTGGGTCAGTTGGAATAAATACTGATCTGTAATTATCACAACCAGACTGTAAAATAGATTATTGCCATTTTGTGTTGATAAATGCTGTGCCCTAACATCACATGCAAGTGAGTAACAGATCTGGGATGAAAGACCACCTTTAAAGTAGCTCAAATCAGGACATAGCAAATAAGGATTGACATTTAGATTAAGGTGAATGAAAAATCACTCCCACAAGGAAAAATTGAAGGTGACATATTTGCTTAAAAAGACAGAAGATAAAATAATAATTTAATAATTTCCTTTGAGCATGTGGAAGTTTGGGAATAGCAGTTTTCTATAAAATGGGCAAAGAAAAAAAAAATAAAATAAAAGGAGGAAAAACTATACCCAAATGTTTAGAAGTTTGAACATTAAGATTAACTTTCTGACTGAGAGTGCCAAAAGAAAGGCACCTTTAAAACTCTGTCCTTGAGTTACTTTAAGTACATGACTGGTTTTCTGTCTTAAAAGATTTAGGTGAAACATTATCTAAAGGCAGGGGCTGGGATTAGATGGCCACTTTCCATGACAATTCTAATTCTGGGATTTGTGATGAGCAATCACAGCCTTAAAGCATGTAATTTGCAATTTGTACTGCTAGATTATCTACTGTTGTAGCTGAACAGGGCATGGTGAGGTTTTCATGGATATTGTAGGATAATCAGAGTGAGTGTTTTATTTTTTTTCTCCTAGGGTCTAGTATTTATTCCAACTTTGAGAGGATCAAAGCTAAATAAAACAAATGAATGAATAGGTAAATAAATAAATGCATAAATAAGTATCCTGAGGTTTTTCAGTCTTTTCTCCAGAGTTACACATTCAAAATTTTTTATACTAAAGCATATATTTATTTTTCCTTGGACAATAAAGCATAATAATAATAAACATATTGATGTTGAAATCCTAAAACACCCTGGTAGAAAAGGAGCAACTGAAGAATTTAACTTTGAGAAATATTGCTTATTTCAGATAAGATCTAAGGTTGAAGGAAAATCAGCGGGTACCCACTCCCTTGCCCACAGGCAACCTGAATTCACCATTTTCACAAAGTTGCATATATATGTAATTGGGAAATTTTGTACCCACGTCCATTTCATTTATCATAAAATTATCCAAACCAACAGATATGCCATATGGTTTTTACAAATATCCAAATAGATTGACAAATAAACATGTTGGTTTTGCCAAGTAATACATATGGTTATTACTTTAGTAGACTACAGAAATGGTCTCCCAATAAAATAAATCAGATGGTCTTTTTTTTTTTTTTTTAGAAATAGTAGAGTCTCAGACCTATAGATGGCAAAAATTAATATTAAATTAAAGCAGAGATCTCCATATTGGAGAAATGTTACAAATACTTTTTATAAGTAAACAAAGATACAGAGAGGTTAAGTAACTTGACCGAAATGATGCACTCTAAATAAGAAGCTGTTGATTTGTTAAGAGTGTACTTGGTATGATTTATAATTTTAAAATAGTGATATTATAAATAAAACACAATCAGAAACATGCACTGAAGAAAACTATGTAAAGGTTAATACATTTTGAAAAATAACAACCATGTAATACCTTGCAGGTAGATGAAAAGAACATCGCCATGACTTAAGAAGCCCCAGCCAGTCACTTCCAGAATGGTTTTGTGAGAAACTCAGTGGGTCCTCTCTCTAATGAAGCAACAGTAAGAGTTCAAAGTATTAAAAAGCAACCATGTTCATGATTTAAGAGTGTTGTCAGAAACAATGGAGTGGTTCTCCCATAGAAGCTTTGAACAAACAGCGAAGACTGGGAGTAACATCTTTATCAAAGCTCCAGGAGTTAAACAAGTGCCAAATCAAGAAAGAGTCTACTAAAATCAGTAGGATCTCATGTTGCCTGGACTGCCCCATCACCCACCCCTCAGCAGCTCAGTACCAAGCCAGCCTGGACTCCCAGTGTGGATCCTGGTCCTGGTTCTGAAGGGAACAGAGTCACCCTTGTGCACATAATAGAAGCCTGCATGTGTGGCTCAGTGTCTCTGGTGGTAGCTTGAGGGGCTCCCATCCCAGAACTTGCCCTGCGTGTGGAAGGCAGTTCACAGAGCTCTCCAACAAACCACATACAGTGCAGTGCCAGTGAATGCAAGGATACAATTGCCTAGGGAAGAGGCAACACTTTTATCTGTATAAATGGGGGAACTCCTAGGGCCACATGCACATGACTCCTTAAAATTAACTTGGTCTTTTTGTCTGGATGACATTTTTAAAAAGAAATTTCTTTTGAAGTCCAATATTTTTACTAGGATATTCCTTGAAATTTACCATTTTAGATCAGTTTTCACAGCTATGTGTTACTGTCAATCTATAGCATCAAACTTTTGTTTTTTAGGAAACGTTCTTGACCTGGAGTTTTTATTACTTGTTCTGTTCACTTGCTTTGGTTTTCCTCCTTGGGGAGATTAATTTTATATATGATGAATTTTCCTTGCCATTCTTCTAGATTTATACTCTAATTTTTAAAATCTTTCTCCATTTATTTTTTAAAATATTTCCTCTTCATAATTTTCCATTACTCTTAGAAAGGTATCTTTGTGTTCACTTGCTTTTTCTTAATCTTTATTTTTGAAATAATTATCATTTTCTTTTTAAGTCCTTCTGATTTGTATCATTTTATTTCTGAGATTTATTAATTCAGAGTGATACTGTTAATATATCATTTTTCGTAATGCATTTGCTACAATATAAGTTATTGTATCCATTTATTTTGTGAACATGGCTTCCTGTTATTCCTTGACACTTCCCTCTCTTTTTCTCTTAAGTAATAATGTTGCGGCCAATGGAAAGAAACCCAAGCAGCACTCTTGAGGATATGGATGAACAAAGTTTTATTACCCATGGGCCCAGAGGAGAATTCAGTCTCCAAATTCTGAGCCCTGTTTCTCGATTTTCAAAAGTTTATATAGGATAAGCAGGAAAATTCCTAAGTAAGCTGGCAGCAGGGTTACAAAAGCAGAGGAGTGAGGTTAGCTTATCTTTCTAAAAGCAGAGGACCATTAGGGAGGAAAAAAGTCATTATCTGTTTAGAGTTGTAAATTTCAATTCAAAGGGGCAGGCGGGGAGTGCTTATCTTCCTGACCTGGATTCCATGGAGAAAAGAGGGGCAGAAGGGGAGAAAGGGACCCAGGGGAGTTTATTTTCCTAAAACTGTGGGTTTCTGCTGAGGGGGGTTAGGGTCCTGGCACTTCCCTTATCATTCCCCCCTTTTGATGCCCTTATACTTCTTTATGGGGCATCATCTGCTAACATGGGGATTTTTCTATAGTCCCCAAGGGCTGATATTTAACACGAGGTATTACTTGGTGTTTTAAGGTGTTTAAGTGGCAAGTGATGTATTGTGTTAGGTACCATAGAATGCATGGCCCAAAAGTTAAGAGGAAAAAGACTGAGGCTATTACTGACATAAATGGCAAAATCCAGGAGAGGAGATGCTGGAAGTAGTTCCCATTGGCAGATGCCTGGTATATGCAGTTTAAGCGGTCTTTGGCTCATTCTTTCAGTAGGGCCACTTTGTCCCTACTATTTCTGAGGAATTTGCATAGAAACAGCATTTTTCCCCCAGGGCCTGACAGATCCCCCCTGAACTTGCGGTGAGCAAGTCTAATCCTTGCCTGTTTTGTAAAACCACTTCTTCCAATGAGTTTATCTGGTCTTACAACTCATTGAGAGCCCCCGATATTTCTTCGAGGTCATTTGATGTTTCCCGTGTTAGTGTTTGTAAGCCCTCCTGACCAACTGTGAGTGAGGCACCCACTACTGCTGTCTCCCGACTACTCTTAGTCCTAAGAGTACCGGAATTGCCTGTATTGCTCGTTTGGCTCAGGAGAGCTCTCCAGGCAATTCATCTTCATACACCAAGAACAATGGTACTGGCCAAGCCAGGTAGTAGATGCCCTGGCTGTCCTGGGGTAGGCACCGGTAGGCGTTGGTGCCACAGACCCAGATGGTAGAGTTTGTGGCACATCAGTCAGGCTCACTGAGTGGGCAGGTGGTGTCACAGTTGGCTCTTCCAGGAGGGAGGATGGTTGAAGGAGACCTGGTAGTTATGTTCTTACAGGTAGCCAGTTTTCCTGGGGGTTCGGTTATGCAGACTGGGAGGGGTCTGGTTCCTGCCGCAGAGCTGTCATGGGTTAGGGGGTTACGTTCCATGGGACAGGTACGGGGAAGATGGCTAGACTGTAGGAAGTGCATAGCCAGCAGGAGGCAGCTATGTCAGGCCGAGATTCATTGAGGAGTTGGTGGAAATTTCTAACCTTGTTCAAAGAACATTGTAGAAAAAAAAAAAAGAAAAAAAAAAAGAATTTAAAAAAAAAAAAAAAAGAACATTGTGGAGGGCTGTTCTCACTTTGGCTTTTAGCATCTGAGCAGCTTTACTGATATTTTTCATCAGGGTTTTCTCTGGGGTTAGGTTACTGGGATCAGTTGGACCAGTATGAGGTCCCCTGGGTCTGGCCCTGATGGGTCATATATTCCGATTCCTAGTTTTAGTCCTGTTTGGGCCTTTAAAAAGGTATTTTCTCATCTGGTGGTTATGTTTAATAAGGTGAGTTTTATGGGGTCACAGGTTTCTGTACCACACCCTGCCAGGCTGGGGATTTTCCATAGGAGATATGGAGAAGTCAGTGGGACCCTCTTCCAGGGAGCCGTGGCATCTACCAGCAAGCTCCAAGACTGGCAGAATCCTCCACCCTTTTGGGGGTCTCAGCAGAGGTATTTGTCATAACTCCCATTGTTGCGACCCCTACACCCTCTCTTGGGAACAGGTATGGGGGCGTGGGGGTATGGGGCAACCAGCAAGGTGTAAGGAGCGTGATCTTGGATTGCCATGCAAGCATTAAATATTACAGAGGCTGAAATTGCACCTGCCGAGAATGGGACTGAAGCGTTCAGCATAGATTGTTTGCCCCAGCTTTGACTAACTTGCAGCTGTCATAGATTTTGGGGTCCAGTATTGACTCCGAGGGAGGGGACAAGGAAGGAAAGGACAAACAAGTCAAGGCACTGAAGCATCCTATTATACACCAGTAAGCAATTGCAATTAAGACTCTATTCGGAACAGTCCAGTCTTCAGGGGCCACAGCAGATAGTCCAACTCCAAATACCAAGGTGAGCAGGCCGTATAAGCACAGGATCCATCAGGAGCAGGGATCCATTCAGCAGGTGTTTGACGAGGTCAGTGCTCGGGGATCCCAGGCGACTCGCACTTTCAAGGGGTGGCTGGGTACGGCTTGGGGTGTCCAGCTGTCCTGCTCTTTATCAGGGTGTGCCTTCTTGACCCTAGAATGATGGATCTGAGGGAAGATGCCTGCAACTTTAAAAGCAGTAAGAGTTACAAGGATCACAGTATGTGCACCTGTCCAGGAAGGCTGAAGGGGTTCTTTTTTCCAGTCTCTAACCCAGATTAGGTCCCCTGGCCGGTGGGGGTGCATCGGGTGTCCCAGGGGGATGAGATTCTGGGACAAGGCAGTTTTATATATTTCAGCTAGAGTTTTCCCCAGCTGCTGGAGAATGGAATCTTGGCTCGCCTCCCCCAGAAGTTTGAGATTTCCTTTGAAGGCCCGGATAATTGGGGGTGGCTGCCCAAATAGAATTTCAAAGGGTGACTAGCCTGTGGGTCCTGGGGTACACCTAACTTGGAGAAGGGTCAAGGGAAGTAAGTCTACCCAGGGGAGACCAGTTTCCTAGCAGAATTTGGCTGGGGTGGCTTTGAGGGTTCGATTCATGCGTTCAACTTTCCCTGAACTCTGGGGCCTGTAAGCGATATGGAGTTTCCACTTGATTCCTAATATTTTTGCTAGCTCTTGGACTATGGCAGCCATGAAGGCCAGGCCATTGTCACTTCCAATTGACAGTGGCAGCCTGTGTCGTGGAATGATTTCTCTAAGTAAAGCCTTAGTCACTTCTCTTGCCTTTTTGGTGTGAGTGGGGAAAGGTGCATGTCATCACCAACAGATATTTGTACCCCAACTTGGTTTCAGTTCTGTGAAGTCTATTGTGACATCTTCAAAGGGGGACATTCCCATGTGCTAGACACCTCCCAGAGCATGGGGGCCCTGCAAAGGGTTGTTTTTGGCACAGACTTGGCACTGGCTGCTGATGGTGGCACAGAGAGAAGTTAGCCGGGCTATGTAGTAGTATCTCCCGAGCAAGACTTCTAGTGCAGTTTTCCCTAGGTGGGTGAGTTGGTGGTATCGCTGGATGAGGGCATGAGTGGCTCCTTTTGGTACAAAAATCCGGTCATCCAGGAGCAGCCATATTCCTTTGGGGGTTCGGCTTCCCCTTTCTCTTTTAGCCCACTCTTTTTCTTCCTGGGTATAGCTTAGTTGATTAGTCTCTTGTCCTAGGACAGCTGTGGTGTTAATTCCGGGACTCGCATTCTGTGGGTTCCTTCAGCCACATGCCAAGCTGCTTTGTTGGCTAGGCTGTTTCCTTGAGCGACCATGTTCATTCCTTACTGATGTCGCCGGCAGTGGATGATGGCGACTTTGTCTGGTTTCCAGATTGCTTCTAACAGTTGGAGGATTTCTTCTTTGTTTTTTATTTCCTTTCCCCCTGCGGTTAGGAGACCTCTTTCTTTATAAATTGCCCCATGGATATGAACGGTAGCAAATGCGTACTTAGAGTCAGTATAAATGTTTACCGCTTGCCCGGCAGCTAGCTGCAGGGCTCGGACCAGCACCCAGAGCTCTGCTCGTTCTGCAGACCATCCCCGCGGTAGAGACACGGCTTCCACCACCCGTTCGGTAGTGGTGATCACATATCCAGCAAGCTTTTCCCTGTTTTTAACAAGACTGCTCCCGTCTGTAAATAGTGTCTGATCTGGGGAAGGGAGCGGTTTGTCTTGGAGGTCAGGGCGACTGGCATAAACTTCTTCAGTCACTTCGACACAGTCATGTTCAGGAGTCCCTTCCTCATCTGGCAAAAAGGTGGCAGGGTTTAGACTGCGCACTGTTTCTTTTGTCACTCTGGGGTTTTCAGAGTAAACCTTGGTAATGTGCAAGCCGGGGATTCAATATCCACTGATGCCCGTGTGAGTTCATTAGGGCAGTGACTGCGTGTGGCACCATAACATGAATTGCCTGTGCAAGAGTTAATTTGTCGGCTTCTTTGACGAGGGTTACAGTTGCCACCAGGGCTTTCAGGCAGGGCGGCCACCCTGCAGCCGTGGAGTCCAGCTGCTTGGAGAGGTAAGCGATGGGTCTTTGCCAGGGGCTGACTGTCTGTGTGAGAACCCCCAAGGCTGCTTTGTTCTTTTCATGCAGGAACAGGTTAAAGTTTTTTTTGTTTTGTTTTGTTTTTTTTGTTTTGTTTTGTTTTTGTTTTTGTTTGTTTGTTTGTTTTTACCGGGAGGTCCCAGGGATCGAACCTGGGTCCCTCAATATGGGAGACGGATGCCCAACCGGTTGAGCTACATCCAACCCCAGAACAGGTTAAAGTTTTGAGTTACATCCAGGAGCCCCAAGACAGGGGCTCGGCCGAGTTGTCTTTTGATGTTTTGAAAGGCCCCCTGTTGAGCTTCTCCCCAGGCAAGAGGCTCTTTTTCTGGACTCGCCAGAACTTTGTAAAGGGCTTGGCCATGGCTGAAACCCAGGAATCCAGATGTGGCAGAACCCTGCATCCCCGAGGAACTCGCGAAGCTTTTTTTTTGTGGTGGGGCTAGGGATGGTGCAGATCACTTTCTTTCATTCCTGTCCGAGCGTCCAGTGCTCTTGTGTGATGCTGAACCCCAGGTACTTGACCTGCTCTTTACAGATCTGGGCCTTTCTCCAAGACACTTTGTACCCAGTCTGTGTTAGAAGTTGTAGGAGAGTCTGGGTCCCTCTCCAAGAGTCCTCTTCTGTTTCACTGGCAAGTAGGAGGTCATCTACGTATTGCAAGAGGGTTTCAAGGCCACCAAGCTGGCAAGTTCTTGACTGGCAAAAAGGCCATTGGCTTGACTGGTTCTCAGTACTCCTATGATATTAGCAGTTTTCCACTAAAAGAGGCAATGGGGATTGTAACCACAGAATGTTCAGCGACAGTGTCCACCATGAAAGTCATTGACTGGCCTCTGACTGGTAGTTTGACCATGGGCTCATGGGAGCCAAGTTCCAGTAAGCCCAGTTGCCCCTATTCAGGGTTGATCCCTGCCAGCCAGATCAGATGGTCTTGGGGCTCAGGTCAGTATTTCCCTTTAGGGATGCTCCCTCTATGTGTCTGAGTCTTTTGGGGGCACTCATTTGTCCAGTGTCCACTCTCTTTGCAGTAGGCACATTGGTCTCTGGCCAGAGGCACCCTTCTGGTGCTTGTCCCCCCTTTTTGAGGTGGCCCTTCTCATCTGGTGGGGTCAGGATTTCCCAAGGTTGCTGCCAGTAGGTAGGCTTGATGTTTTATTCGCTTCTTGGTTTTTTGTTCGGTGGCTTCGTCTCGATTGACGAATGCTTTTTTGGCGACTTCCAGGAGTCGAGAGATGTTCATGCCCGCAAACCCTTCTAATTTTTGGAGCTTTCTTTTAATGTCCGCTGCTGCCTGTGCAACAAAGGCAGCATTCACCATCCTCTGGTTTTCCGGAGCTTATGGGTCAAAAGGAGTGTAGATTCTGAAGGCCTCGCAAAGCTGTTCATAGAAATCTCCTGGAGATTCATCAGACTTTTGAGTAACTAAAGTCATCTTTGTCATGTTTGTGGGTCATTTTGCCCCTTGGACCCCTCGGAGGAGCACTTCCCAATATTGCTGGAGTGCAGCCCGTCCCTGATCAGTGCTGAAGTCCCAGTTCGATTGGGCTTTTGGTGCCGCTTCTCGTGCCCAATCTTCCAGGTTTAAGACACGCGGAGGGGCCTGCTCCTGCAGCTACTTTTGGGCTTTTGTCAGACTCTGTCGTCTCTCCTCCATATTAAACAAAGACAGGAGGAGTTGGCGGCAATCATCCCAAATAGGATGATGGGTTTGGAAAATGGATTCCATGAGATCAATAAGGGCCTGGGACTTTTCCACGTAGGAGGGGGTATGGTGCTTCCAGTTTAAGAGGTCTGTAGTTGTGAAGGGTTGGTAGTATAATACAGGCTTCCCAGGTTTGGATGGTCCCATTTTCTCTGATCTGGGCCAGACCCTGTGTTTCATGGAGGGGCATCTGTAACATGGGTTGTGCTGACCAGAGCCTCCTCGCTAGTGTCGTTGCAGGGCTTTCCTCAGAGGGGGTTGATGTTCCCGGAGGGAGCAAAGGTGGAGATGTTTCTAGGAGATCTGCCTGCACTCCCAGGCTAGGAGGAGAGGCTAGAGCAGCTAGAGCATATGGTGGTGGTGGTGAGGGTGGTGTGTCCTCCTCTGATGACCCTTGATGAATGACTGGCTTCTGGAGCCCCATTCCCTATGCAACTAAGACCCTGCTCTGTCCCTTTTTCCCAACGCACAATCAAACCCAAGGGGGCAGAGTCTGGGCTATCTCTAACAAGAGTTGATGTAGGGAAACTGATTGGGGTGGCCAGGAGTTCCTGTGACCACCGGCCACATTGCATGGACCCTGGCTATATCCAGGGTCCCTTCCAAGGGCCAGTCAACATTAAAAGTGGGCCACTCTACTTTACATAAGGTTCAGAGGGTGCCGGGGTTCATCTGGATGCCATAATCTCCGGAAAAAAACCCTTCTTGAAATTCTTGAGCATGCAGTTTAAGACAGTAGGTTTTGACTGTGATGAGCCCATACCCTGCATCGATGGCGCAAGACAGACAAGGGAAGGGGTTGCCTCTTTCAAGGCTACTCAGATGCCTGCCTGTCCGTGTCTCTCACGAGAACTTTGGCCCGTCTTAGCTAAGGTGCCCGGGTAAAGCTCAGGGTGGCCATTATGCCATATGGTGTAGCCTTGGAAAACAGGTTAGAGCCCACATGGTTTCCGTAGCAAAAAGCTTTGGATCACAGACTGGTACGGCAGACACAAGCCTCTGCTGTCCACACTCACTCACACAGTCACTCAGAGGTTATGCAGTCCCTCCCACAGGGATTAACAGTGTTAAATCCACACCCTGAGTTGGTGGCGCGAGACAGACAAGGGAAGGGGTTACCTCTTTCGAGGCCACTCTGAGGCCCGCCTGTTCGCGTCTCTTGCGAGAACTTTGGTCCGTCTTAGCTAAGGCGCCCAGGTAAAGTTCGGGGTGGCGTTATGCCATATGACGTAGCCGTGGAAAATAGGTTAGGGCCCACACGGGCTCCGTAGCATAAAGCGTTGGAGTCACAGACTGGTACAGCAGACACAAGCCTCTGCCATCCTCACTCACTCATGCAGTCACTCAGAGGTTATGCATTCCCTCCCACAGGGATTGCCCTATTCTGGAATCTCAATACTTGGGATTTCAGGAGTTATCAGTCTCCTCTTCCATCTGGAGACGGGTCTGACTGAGGACTTGGCACCTGGGTCCTTACCTTTCCGGAGTCTTCTGGCACTGTTCAGTCTGCCTCCCCACTGAGTCAGGCTGGAGTGTAGGCATGTGGCCTGCGGGGATCGCCTCAGAAGGAGGTCCCGTCAAGAGGACAGGTGGCGCCCAGCTCATTCGCTTGGAGATTGCCATCGACTGCGCCGGCCAGCCCCAAGCCGGAGGCACAACGGGCCTGCTCAATTAGGTTTTTCCCGGTCAGGGAACCAAATATTGAGGCCGACCTTTCTTTTTTGGTGAAAGAAACCCAAGCGGCACTCTTGAGGGTATGGATAAACGAAGTTTTATTACGCGGGTCCAGAGGAGAATTCAGCCTCCAAATTCTGAGCCCTGTTTCTCGGTTTTCATAAGTTTATATAGGAACACTAAGCAGGCAAATTCCTAAGCAAGCTGGCAGGCAGGGTTATAAAAGCAGAGGAGTGAGATTAGCTTATCTTCCTAAAAGCAGAGGGCCATTTGGGAGGAAAAGAGTCATTATCTGTATAGAGTTGTAAATTTCAATTCAAAGGGGCAGGCTGGGAGTGCTTATCTTCCTGACATGGATTCCATGGAGGGGGGGTGGGGAGAAAGGGACCTAGGGGAGTTTATTTTCCTAAAGCTGTGGGTTTCTGCTGAGGGGGGTTAGGGTCCCAGCACTTCCCTTATCAATAACATTTAAATAAATTTGACCTTGATATTTTTTTAGGTCTTTTCTGGAGTTTTGGCTGGTTTCTTTAGAGTTCATTCAGCCCAGACTCCTCCAGGTTCTTCATTTCTTATGGCATACTCCTTCTATCCCAGTTCCATCTACTTTTTCAGTATAGATGTGCTAAGATTTGCAATGAAAAGCTCATGGTTATTTGGTGGTTCTCAGGTCCATTGCATGCTATTGTGTCTCTCTCTGTGCTCTGCATAATGAATATTGATACCATACACGTGATGTAGCTATCATTAGTTCATTTCTTTTTTTTTTTTTTTCATTTACTTGATATTTTAATTATGTACATAAATAGCAACATGAGAACAGGAGTTCTAAGGCTTGTACATTATCTCTAGATGAAAAAATTCCAGATTAGTCCACTTGTAACATGGCATCACCCAAGGTATCAGAGAGGGCTAGTATAGGTTTGTTTTTCATGAAGAAAAAAGCCAATTTATTACATTCAATACTGACTTCTCTGCCATTGTTTTCGGTAGAAAGATAATGATTTACTGTATGGAGTTTCCATGTTTACCTAAAACTGATTAAAATGGGCAGAGCAAGAAGTAATCTTATTTATTTCCAGATGAATTATTCACATTTCCTGGCTTTTGAAAGTTCTCCTTCCACAAATCTTCTATGACTATATATCCTTGCAAACTCCAGTCATATAATTTCTCCCCACTGACTTGTGCAAATAAGATGGCTTGTTGTGGATAATAGATGGAAGCAGCTAATCCCATGAAGCCTGGCAGATATACAAGCTTCTTTATTTTTGAACCTCTAGCCAAAAGGAGTCCAACAAGTCCAGCAAAACCAATTACACCAAGTCTTGGAAAAAATCCAGGAGGTGCATTTTGGAGATATTCATAGCTGTCTACCCCCTGTTGAACAATACCTTGCATCTTGGGCTTAGTTTGGGAGTACATTTCCTGGCACCAATTTGTATATGTCTCACAATAATGTCGGAGCCATGAAATGCTTTCTTCAAGTTGGGTCCTTGGCTCCTCCACATATTTAGACTGACCCTCTGGAACTGAGTAGAGTGAAAGCTCATCGACCTTCACAGAATTTTTGTGAGGTGAGTCCTTTTTTGATGACGCATAGACTTTGAAGGTAAGCAGACTCAGGCTGGCAGATCCCACTGCCCTCTGAATTACCTTGAACATGTTGCTGGCAGCGGTGGTTCCGGCGAGCTAGTTCATTTCTACTTGCTCATATTTTTAAGTTTATGGGAATTCTTTGTCACCTATCTTTGTTGTAGATATTTTCCTTAGGGCTTGGGCCATGCAACCCTTCATGCTCTGTTTATATAGAAAAATTTGTGGAGATTTAAAATCTATCCTGTGATGTGTCTTTACAGAATCACGTGATACTTAATATTTTGATGTAATTGGCTTTTGTATATTGACTTTGTGTCCAGAAAACTTGCTTAAGTCATTTAACAATTCTAATTAATAATACTAATTTACTCATCTGTGTATTCAGTTGTATTTTAAATATATAAAACCATCTAAAATAATAATAATTACATGTATAACATTCTATTTTTTTAGCTTTTGGTTTTTCTTCCACAAGACAGAATCTCTAGTAAAATATTGAATAAAAATTGTAATAGACATCCATGTGCTTTTCTCAATATGAAAAGAAGGAGATTCCAAGTTCATCATTAAGTATTTTGCTTGCTTTGGTTATTATGTATATTAAATAGTTTGCAAATGTTTTATTTTTATTTCCTAACATAGATTATTACTGAATTTTATCAAATGCTTTTTCAGCATTGTTAATGTCATTTAAATTGAGTTACTAGTGTTTCTATTTTAGGATAAAACCAACTTGACCAAGATGTGCTCTTCTTTCTCTCTCTCTCTGCTTTCATATCTTTCTGCATGTGTTCATGTTGCTAATATCTTCTTCATAATGTTTGCATCTACATGACTGATTGGCTTCTATCTTTTTTAGTGAGAGATTGCTGGTGATAAATTCTTTCAATTTTTGTTTGTCTAATACTATTTTCCTGTTTCTCAAGTTACCAAGTAATCACCATTTTAACCACCATTTATCATTGCATTGTCTGCTTACTTCCTTTTTTTTTTTTTTTTCTTTTGAAAAGGCAGCTATTTGTTGCCTGCTTTTGTTTATTTTTGTTTTACATAATCTCTTTTCTCTATGGATGTTTTTAAGGTTTTTTAATTTGTGTTTGCTTTTCAGCACTTTTACTGTCATGAATCTAGGTGTGGATTTATTCTGCTTGGATTCTTAGGGTTTACTGAATTGATAGGTTGATATCTTTCATTAGCATTGTAAAACTCTAAAACATTATTTCTTTTTACTTCTGCTCTATTTACTGAGACACCAGTTAAATTTATTAGAACTTATCACTTCATCATCTATGTTTCTTAAATCTTCTTCTGAATTTTATTCTTTTACCTCTCTAGGCTAAATTCTGGTTATTTTCTTTTGACCAATCTTATAATTCTAATTCTTTCCTCATCAATATCTGATTACTGAACTTATCAAATATGCTCTTACATTTATTGGTTCTAGAATTTTCTATTGAATTATGTTTTGCAGCATTCATTTGCCTACTAAATTTCTCTATCTTCATTTTATCTTCTGGAACATTATAAGTAGAACTATTTTACAGATTGTGTCAAGTAATCTCAGACCCTCAGCGGTTCAATTTCTATTGCTTGCACTTTATGCTAGCTGTCATTCATGGTGTATTGTTCTTGTGAGTTTGATTGTTTATGTTCATGTGTTTGACTGTCATTGTCTATGCAAAAATTTGTAAAAATAATGATATTATCCCCAAAGGAGTATGATTGCTATTGGAAGGCAGTGTTGGGACACAATACCTTCCAGATCACACAAATCAAATTTCAGTGTTTGAACTGACCAAAGTTGAGCTGCATTCCCTCAAAGGACCTTTTCCAGTTCACCCCTATTTCTACTGTGTAGCTACACACGATATAAATCCAATGTGAGGGCTTCACCTGTGTGTTTCCACTTTCTGCATGCTCTGAACAATATGACTTTCCTTATTAATCCTGGAGTGCTGACAAAAGTTCTACTAAGCCTCTCAGCCTCAGGCCAACCTCTGAGTTTGGTCTTCCCTAAAATGAAAGTTTCCAAGTGCCAGGGTTAACTCCTTAGATAGATCTCTATCCTCTTCAAGATTTTCCTAACATTATAGATAAATTTTGATATCTCTTTTCTATCTTTAAGCATTTTAAAAAATGATTTGGAGAGCTTTTGTAATTGTCTTGGTGGAATACTATCAAAAGTGGACATCATCAGATTTATATTCTACATGGATTACTAAAAATGTAAAGTAAGGTTTTGACATGAATAATCCTGGAAACAGTATGTTCAGGAGGCTATGTGAAGTTTACACCACTCAAAATATAATGAGGTCTTGAAAAGGCAGATAGAAATGCAGGATAGATTTTTGACAATTTTATGAGAAAAAAAATATGGTACTTTTTAAATTAGATTGGGAAATGGATGGAGGTTAGATAAAGAAAACAACAGAATTCTAGAATTACTGTCACTCACAATGGTTATATTTACAAAAATATACAGGCAGCATTTATTTCATTAAGCAGCTAATAAAGAGGATTCAATAAATGCATTAAGTTTTAACACTCTTTCCAACTCCCTAAAATGCTCAATGATTTAATTCTACTCCCTAGAAAACTCCTTTTAAAAAATCAAATAACAGAAAAATGATTTTGTAAGCATCTCTATTATTTTGTGGTCTTAAGCAAATCACAATATCTTATCAGATCTCAATTTGTTATAAACAAAATAGGGGATATTACATCTCTCATAGAAAGAGTTTAAGTATAATTTAAAAACAACCATATAATCGCACAATGTCAATAATTCGGAGGTTATTGCTTTTTTAAAAAAGTATGCCAAATTAAAAAGTAGAATTTGGATTGAATATTTTAAGACACTTAGATAATGAATTTAAGTGAGTAAATATGATATAAAGAAAAATGCATAGATGCTAGATGGTTAACTTTGGACTAGTTACTAGTTCTGTGACCTTCACTTTTCTCTTTTTCAAAAAGGATTAGTAATTCTTGACTATTTCACAAGGCTGTTAAAAGGATAAAATGAGATCATAAATATGGAATAGCTTTGAAAAAGTATTTTGAAAAAATTCTATATTTCCACCAGATGGGTGTACGTGGTAAAGAATATTGTCATTGGATTGGTTTCTTGTAAAGACTATAATTATACTATTCTGCCTGACCTTTTAAAAATATTAAGTTTATAGAAATGCAGTATATATTTAAAATGATAAATACTACACTTATGTATATATGCAGAAGTTTATATGTGTATATACATAATGTATATATGCAAGAAAAAGAATTTACAAATATATTTGTACCCCCAATATCCAGCTTAAACAATATAATTCTTAGTACCTTTGAAGACCTTAATGTGCATCACAACTTTATTTTCTTTTTTTTAAAATTTAATTTAATTTTTAAAGAAGCTTTAGATTACATAAATGTTACATTGAAAATGTAGGGGGATTCCCATAAACTCCACCCCTCCACACACAATCCCCCATTAACAACGTCTTTCATTAGTGTGGTACATTTGTTACAATTGCTGAACACATATTGAAGCATTACTAGAAACCATGGTCTATAGTTTACATTATAGTTTACGCTTTGGACCACACAATTTTATAGGTTTTTACAAAATGTATAATGGCTTTTCTTTTCGATACGTTATGAATCACCCGAGTACATACTATTTCAATTTCGCTTGTTTTGACTTTTACATAAATGGAAAAAACCTGTATGTATTCTTTTATGGATGTACATTTTACTTTCATTATAATTTTGATATTCATCCAGGTTGATAAGTGAAGTCAGAATTCATTCACTGTGACTCCTGTATAGTGTTATATTATAAAAACATATCACAATTCATTTATGAATCTTACCGTTTAAAAATAAAACTTTTGGGTGGATTCCACTGTTTGCTGTTCAAAACCACACTTCTTTGAACATTATGCATATTTGTTACAGTGCACATATGCAATGGTTTCTCCAGGATATGTACCTAAGAATTAAATTGCTGGGCCATCAGGGATGTTAATTTCACCTTTACAAGAAAATTCTAAATTATTTTCCAGTGTAATTTCCTAAGTGTAGTAGATGCATAAATTCCCATTAGTGTGGGTCTAGTTCTATGTTTCCTATTCTTTTTCATTTCTCTGTTAGTCTATCCCTGAACAATATTGTCTTGGGCATTCTAGCTTTATAAAAGTTGATATTGGTTTGACAATCTCTCCACCTTATTCTCTTTCTTCAATATAGTCCTGCCTATTCTTAGTCCTTTCTCTTTCTCTATAATTTTGGGAATCAGCTTGTTAATCATGACTGAATATTTTTTTTTGCAGTTTGAGAGGAAATACATTGGTTCTGTAGATTGCTTTAGGGATATTTGACATCTTCATAATAATGACTTCCTATCTATGAATATGTTAGCTTTCTCCAATTTTCTAGATGTTCTTTAATATTTTTCTAAAAAAATCATTATTTTATACATAAAGCTCTTAAACATTTTTGTTTTTTAATATTAGATATACAATTCTGTTGCTATTATAAATATTTTATTTTAGAATTGAATATTATAACTATAAGTTGCGTGTGAGGGTATAATTAGATTTAATATTTGAAGATATGTCCAGGAATATTTCTTGACTCTCAATAGTTATAATAATCTTTCTATAGCTCTTTTTGGTATTTCCATGTAGACAAATTATATATCAGCTGTGAAAAGCTAGAGTCTTTTCCAAACTTATCAATTCATTTAATTTTACTCTGTTCCACTGTTATCATTATGGAGCTTGTTAGCAATGCACAATCTCAGGTCCACCACAGATCAACTGAATCAGAATGTGCCATTTAACAAGATCCTAAGGTGATTCATGTACTCATATTCAGAATAATCTTAAATATAAATGACCATAGTAAGTACATTAATTTTAAAGGGAATATAATAATGCTTCACCCTAAAATGTAATGTTGTTGTATATTTTTCCTCTAGATAGTCTTATCAGGTTAAGAAAGTTCCCTCAAATTCTTAGTTTGCAACTAATTCTTTATTTAACTCTTATTAATGTGGTGAAATATATTCATGGATTTCCTAACCTTTGAATACTTAGAATAAACTCACATGGTCATAATCTAGTTTTATACATTCCTGAAGTGATGTCTTAATAATGTAGATTGGCTATTTGAAACAATGTTCATATGTAAGACTACCCTTTTATAATATTTTTCCGTCCAGGTTTGCAATAAATGTAATGTTTATCTCATCAAACGATTTGGGGATTTTCTCACTTCAGTCTGTGAAAGAACTTTTAGAATATTTCATTTTTCTCTTCCCTGACTCTTGCAGAATTCACAGGTAGTAATCACTCAATTTTTAATTTTTTTTTTTTTTTACGAGGTATTGGTGATTGAACCTGGGACCTCATGCATGGGAAGCAGGTGCTCAGCCACTGAGCTATATCCACTCCCCCACTCGATTTCTTTTAAGATTAACTTTAATTCAGAATTTCTAATTCACTTTGAGTAACGTGATGATTTTTTTCCTAGTTATTCATTTACTCCACATTTGAAAATCTTTGGCGTAAATGTTGCATACAATTTATTCACATGGTTAATATCTGCTTTATTGGTAGGGATGTCCCCTTTCCAATCTGGGAAATATTTTTATGTGCCAGTTCTAAATTTTTTATCCATCTTGCCAAAAGTTTTTATTTTTTATTTTTTTGCTTTGATCATGCTATGTAACATTCGTTTCCCATTTCCTTAATTTGTGTTTATATTTATATTTGTCTACATTTTTTACTATATTCTTTTTCTCATTTTTTCAGATGAATGGCTTTGTTCATTAATATTCAGTTTTTTTCTTTTTCTGCCTTAAGCATTTAAGGGCATATATTCCCTTCTAAGTATGTTATGGTTTTGGATATGTAATATTTTTCTTATCACTCATTACTAAGTATTTCAAATTTCTATTTTAATTCCCATAAAAACACTTCTTCCGGACATACAACTCTAAAAGTCTCTTTGTAAAATATGTATTGGAATTAAATTCAGTTTTTGTATTTCTGAAGATATCTTTGGTTTTGCTTTTATTCTTAAAGTAGTTTTTCTGGGTATTTGATTGTTATTTTCCTTCACCACTTTAAAGATATCATTTCAAACTTTTCTGATTACAATTATTGGCTCGAGAAGGTGTCTGTTAGTCTAATTATCTTACTTTTGTATGGATTAGATATTTTCTCTTTAGTAGCTTTAATATCTTCTCTTTATATCTGCTCTTCTGCAATTCCAATTGCAAGATGTAAATACCCTTTTGTTTTTCTAAATCCCTGTTAGGATTTGTGAGCTTTCAGAAACTGAACATAATTTTCAGCCTTTAAAAAGAAATTTCTCTTCCTTTTCCTTTTGAGGCATTGATTTAATAAAATCTTCTCATTTTATCTTCCATGTTTAAAAATCTTTCCTAGATAACTTCTCTTTTTTCCTTCTGCTGCTGCATTCTGCTCATTTACTTACCTCTCCCTTCCAATTCACCAATTGTTTCTTCAGCTTAGTACATTGTGCCATTTTTTTCATCCATTAAATATCTAATTCCTCTGATAATATTTTTAATTTATAGAAGTCTAGGTATGTTCTTTTTAAATTTTGCTTGATCATATTAGTACATTTTCTTCTTCCTTAGTCATAATTCTAGTAAATTCTATATTAAAATATTAAATATATTATTTTTGTATAAATATCTACAGCTTTGTCTGTCTGATTGGCTGTTTGTTTTTCTGCTCAGTCTTGCACAACATGATTTGTTTCCTCATAAGTTTTACATTTTTAATTGAAATCATGTTATCTGAAATTTTTATTTCAGGATTATTTGAGGTCTGGTTTGAGGTATAGGCTTGTCTCTCCAAAGAGGATATGCTTTTGTTCTGCCAGGCTGAAAAAAAAGATGCACATCCTGGAACAGAATAAATATCTACTGAGTCTGATCCCAGGTTCTTTGGCCTATCAATAGCTGTTTCTTAATTCCAAGTCTCTAAGGTACATGATTAACATTTTTTTGGTTTCTCTGTAGGGTATAAATTAGTCCATAGAAATGTGTGTCCAGTCAAGTTAATATCTGACTTGTTATATGCATTAAATTTAATTTGGCCTCCAGGGCAGCTCTGGAAGCTCTTGTTTTCCAAATTAGATCTCTCTTATTTTAGGCTGCTTAAAAGGTTAAATATCAAATTAAAACTTGCTTAATTAATTTACTTTGGTTTTAGTAGTCATATGTATATCAAAGAGAACAAGGACATTCATATTATTACTATTTATATTCCCAGACCATTGCATGACAAAATGAAGACAAGGTATAATTTAATCTAGCTCAATTTTGAGAAAACCAAACTCCAATCTTGGCTTTTATTCAAGCCCCTGAGAAATTGTAACAAAAATCTATCATTTAAAAATGAAGCTCATTCTGCAAGAAATTTGAGGATCTTGAAATATGATTTGTGAAATTTACTGTGTTCTTTCTTTTTCCCTCCTAATCCTCAGACTAAATGGCATTCTAGAAATAACTCAGGTATCAATAGAATTAACAGGTTTTCTCTGATGATAACTGTCACAGATATTTAAGACTAAAGGTTAAGGGCGTGAATCTGCCCTTGTTGTAGAATAAGTCTGTGTGGTATGACAGTAGAATTCTAAATTTAGAAGAAAAATACAAATCTATACCCCCAATCTGTGAGATTTCAAACAAGTTATTTACCTCTCCAAGTTTTGCCTCCTTGAAGAATAGAGATTAATCACGTGAGAGCACTTAGCATGGTGCCTGATAATTAATTCAATTATTGTTAATATCAATTATATATAAATCCAAATCTTCTACTGGCACCTTCATATTGCCCAAAAGGTCCCATTATAACTTTGTGTTCAAGAATGAGTGTGAAATCAGCAAATAAGGATTGAGATATTACAAAATGAGAATGAAAGTATGCCTTGATCTAATATCTTAAAAATGATATTTAGTGTCCAAATAATATATTCCCTTAAATGTGTCTAGCATTTAACCATTCTTGAAGAACATACTACAAACACAGTCTGGTTTTGTGAAAGGAATAAACATGGAGTCCACTTTGGGCATTGGGTTGTGATTTATAATGAAGGTGTATTCCATAAAATGATGGTTGCTATCACTGAAAACCACATTATCAAGTCCTACTTCACTCCCAGAATTTTCTCCAATACCTCTCAGATTATATTTGCATATTCAGGTAAAAGTTTCCTTGAAAATTTAATGATTAACTAATGCATACTGTAACCAAATGGCTGGAAGTTCATCACAGGGAATGGAGATAAATTCTAGTAACCAAACACCATAAGAATAGACAAAAGGAGCAAAGGACAAGACTATGCATGGGTGAAGGATAGTGGGACGTGCAAGGGGAAACTCTTCAGTATCTAAATAGAAGTCTCCTCTTACATGGGGTTAGGACCTAAACAGATGCAGAGTAGACTTCTGGGACAGAGGGGGGCCAGTGGCCCTGGACTGTAACTAGAAGAAATCGAGGATATCTCCAGATGTGGTACCTATCCCATACCACTTTTTCCTTATGATAAAATTGAAATCACTTGTATTGGGTATTGAACATAAGAATGATTAAAGGGATAGAAACTAGAGTATTAAAGTCATTTTGAGTTTTATGTTACTAATATTTATATAGGATGCCTCTACTTTGCAAATTCATTTGTTCCTATATGTTGTGTTTCATGGTGTTTTTTTTTCCTTTGTATTCTCCAAATATTTATTTTTTAAAATTATAAGCTCATCTCACAAAAACACATTTGAAGGGGAGTTTTATCCATTCCTTAACTAGGAAAACTTATTTTTAATAAGAACAGCTGTTTATTGCAGTCTGCACCATCCTCTGTTCAGACCCTATTTAAAATCTATTTTTGGTAGAAAACATACAAAGTTTACTTTATTATACTAAATAGCCTCATCACTCTTCAACTTTTTATTAGGCATCTATCTGTCTACAATTATTTCCATTTACAAATCAACAGCTTCACTAATCAGAATGTCTGAAATTCTACAGATTCTCTGCCCTTATACATTTTAATGTAGCTTCTTCTAAATATACTTTTAAGTCTATACCTAATGGTAAGGTAATCTGTTCACTAATAACCAGTGGAAAGGTGACTACTGGTGTACAATTTCAGTGATTTAGCCATTCCTTAGCTAATAAACACCGCAGCCAAGGCACCCATCTTTTACTGTTCACTTTATCAGATGTCATTTGCCCTTTTTACCTATAAAACTTTCCTTTTGGGGTATGTGTGTGTGTGTGTGTGTGTATATATATATATATATATATATATATATATATATAAATTAGAACTAGTTCATGTGTATAAATATGATTAAAAGAAGGTGTTTTAGTTTCCTAGCTGCTAAAACAAATTCATGTTGTCTTAATGACAGGAATTTATTAGCTCACCGTTTCAGAGGCTAGAAGTCTTTCTTCCTCCTGGGGCCCGTGTCTCCTGGATGGCTGGCAAACTCTGGGGTTCTGTGGCTTTAACATCACATGGTATAGCAGTTTGGTATTGTTTATGAATTCCAAAATTAGATATTGTATTATGTTTGTAAACTAATCTGTTCCTCTGGGCATATCAGTTTGTATTAGATTCAGAGATTTCACTCTTACTTGATTAAATTATGATTAAGGCTTTGATTGGGCCACATCAATAGGACGTTGAGTCTCTGCCCCCTTGGTGGGTGGGGATTCACAGAGAAAACAACTTGGCAGAGGAGAGAGTGAGAGTTTTGATGCTGGAACCCCTGGAAGTAAATACACAGGAGATGAACATAGAGAAATAGAAACAGCTCCTTAGACACAGGAGAGGTCCTGGGAAGAGAATAAGCCTGATAGCCTATAGCTGCAGCTGAGCCTGGAGAGAAATGAGACCTGGGAGAGAGACAAGACTTATCCCAGCCTACAGCTGAGATTGGAAGAAGCTGGGACCACAGAGCCTTAAGAGGAAGAGAAAGGCTGAACCCTCGTAGACAATGCCCCACCCCCACCATTTTGCTTCAACACGTGGCAAATGACTTTGGGTAAGAAAGTACCTCTTATATCATATCTTGAGTTGGACTCTTTAGGGCCTGTAGCTGTAAGCTTCTACCCCAAATAAATACCCTTTGTAAAACCCAACAGATGTCTGGTAGGTTGCATCAGCATTGCTTTGGCTGACTAACACACATGGCAATGCATTTGATGGCATCTTCTATTTTCTCCTTTCTCCTTTGGGTTACTTTGACTTCTGGCTTCTGGCTGCCCTTTGTGGCTTCTCCTTCTGTGTCCAATTTCCTTTGCTTGTAAGAACTACAGACATATTGGATTAAGGTCACTTTCATTCAGTTTGAGCACACCTATTAGTAACATTTTTTAGGTTCTAATTACAAATGGATTTATACCCACACAACCAGGGATTAGGACCTTATGTCGGGGTCATATTTTCCCCAACAAAAAATAATATGATCTCTCAATTTCCAAACCTGAGTTTGAAGTGGAATTTTCTGTACAATGCACATGTGTTTTTGTTGCCTCATAATCTAGCTTCACACTTTAGGTATAAAACAGAAGAGACTGGTAACCTATTTATCAGGATTATAATATGATCATCTACACGTGTACCCTTGGTTTTACAAATCAGTTTTAAGAATTTTGAGTACAATCATGCTTTGTCATTATCTCAACAGTGATATATACTGTGGATTCATAAAAGAAAAAAACTCCAAGAGGGCAAGGGTTTTTACTTCTGTTCATACTATGTCCCAAAGGCCAAGAAGAGTACCTGTCCTTTTATAGGTGCTTACAAAGTAGCTTTCAGAACTGATGGTATGGCCTCTGGAACAATGTGGCTAGTGTTCAGATGTCAAATGGATTTATTAAAATTAGTCCTACAAATACATACTGCCTTACTAGAAGTTAATATTTTTAAAAGATCTTCACAGACTAAGAAAATATCCTCTTTATTCTCTCACCTCAAACTCCATTACATTTTCAACTCCTTCTCGCACCTAATAATGAAGCCAGTAAAATTTATAGTCAGTTAATTCATGTGTAGCATTTGCTGCCTTTCTATGTTATATTCAGTAACATTTCTTTCAAAGTTAATGTTCTTAAGGTTAACTGTCTATTTGAATAACTCATCAAGATATGACTTAAAATTTGGACAGAGTATCAGTTCCGTTAAATCCTATAGCTATTCCTTTAGAACATAGAATCCAACCATTTCTCACCAATTTCTTGAACAACTGGCGTTCTGGCCCACCCTTATACACTACCTGCCAGCCGCTTCTCCACACACAGTCTATACTCCATGTAACAGGCAGGGTGGTTCTTTTGCAATTTAAGTCAGGTTACATTGCTTCCAGCAACTCTCATCTCAGTCAGAGAGAAGCCAAAATCTTTACAGAAACTTATAAATCCCTCACTGACCTGGCTGCTGGCTCTAGCGCTTACCTCATGTGCATATCACTTTCTCGTTTGCTCTTCCTGCTATAGCTATCTTGTCCTTTCTGCTATTTTTGAACATGTGGAACATTCTTACCTCAGTGCATTTGGGCATTCTGCTTCCTCTAATTGGAATGCTCTTCCCCCAGGTATCTGCACAGCTCTCTCCTTCACTTCCTTCAGATCTCTACTCAAAGGTTGCCCTTAAAGGAGCTATTTTTAATTGAAGCCTTGAAATATTTAATAAGGCTTCCAGCAAGGACTTACATGAAAGTGAGGTAAATGTTATTGGAAATTTGAGGAAAGGGGATCTTTGCTATGTAGTGGCAGAAATTTTTAGCAGTAATATGAGCAGTAGAATATGTGCCCAATGACATGGGTGATCTAGCTGAGGAGATTTCCAGGCAAAGGATTATAACTGTTGTCTCCAATGCAAGGTGTTTAATAATAGGGTAGTATATGAGAACACTATTTTGTGCATGATTTTTCAGTAAACCCAAAACTTCTCTAATAAAATAAAAATCTTTACAATCTAATAAAAATATTGCCTTATTTTTCCTTGCTGCTTATAATAAAATGCAAATAGAGACAGTTAAACTGATGTCTCCTGCCTACAAACCATGAAAATGAGCTTTGAATTTGAGATCTTGAGTAGCTAAGCTACTTTCAGAATCCTGACCCTCAGAAGCTCTGTGAGATAATAAGTGTTTATTGTTTTAAGCTGCTAATTTTGGTGGTAATGTAATCATTACGTGGCGATAGAAAACTAATTATCTTGTTTAAAAGTCTTGTGATCATTGTCCATAGGCACAGGAAGTGCTGAGTTGCACTCCTTGACATCCTAGCTGTCATGTAAAGCATCCTTGCTAGTTGAGGAGTACACATGCCGTTTTAAATGTGAACATGCAAAGAAAGTAGATTGTACCTGAGGAGAAATCCCTTTTTCTGAAATGTCAACAGACTGTCATGGAATTATCATGGGTTGTCATGATTCAGTGCTACTTCAATGAATAGTACCAAAGCCAGCAATATAAGCATTCCCTGGGAGCTTGCTAGCCAGAAAAATACAGAGGCCCGTTCCAGAGTCCAGACCTATGGAACCAGACAACGTGGGGCTTAACTCATGAATCTTGTTAAACACATTCTCCAGGTGATGCAAGTTGAAGATTGAGAAGAACTGCCCTAATGAATAAATGTACTCATTCACACTGTATGACTTCTTCAGCATCCTTTACTGTTTCTGCTGTCTAAATTTTGTCACAGCAGGGAGACAATCAGAGAATGTGAGTGATGATCAAGTTTATCAGAAAACATTGGGAAAAAGAGCTCTATACAGACATGTCAGTAAAGGTAAAACCAATGGAAGACACCTGACTAATGACCATATGACAGTTGGTTTTACTGAAACAAATGAATGGCAGGGAAGACTGTTGTACCAAGATGCTAATCCCCAAGGCTTTTTTTTTTTAATTAAGTAGTTTTAATGAAATATATTCACATTCCATATACTCCATCCAGAGTATACGAACAATGGCTCTCGTTATAATCCCAGGGATGTGCATTCATCACCACAAATATTTCAGAACATATTCATTACCCCCCCAAAAAAAAACCCATATACCTAATATCCCCGTATTATTGGCATTTAGCACTGTAGTGGTAACTTTGTTACAAATGATGAAAGAGTATTAAAATATTACTTCTTTGAATTACAGTCCATAATTTGCAATAGTTGTATTTTTCCCATATACCACTCAATTGTAACACCTTGTAATAGTGACTGACATTATTCTAGATTATGAAAGAACATTCTTATATTTGTACTATTAACCAGAGTCATAGACTACAACAATGTTCTCTGTGTTACACAGTCCCCTCCTGGTTTTCTTTAGCAATGATGGATGAAAATATGCAAAGCATTAAAACTCCAGCAATATGAAGCTGAGAAGCACCTTTTCATTCATTTTAAACAAAGAGAGCCATTTAACCAATATTCAAGAGAGAAACATCATTAGAGCTCAGGCACTTTCAAAACTGTAGTACATAAAGTGTTTAAACAAAGATGATAAGCTCACATATGGGTAATATTTCCATAATGCATAATTTTACTTTCTAAGATAATCTACTTTGTTCTTTTATGGAATGCAGGATGGATTGGAGGGGACACAACATGATAATGCACTATTTCTGTGAAGGCAACCACGAAGGCATTAACATCCATGACAGCACATTCTTTTAGTCCCTATGTCATGAGCCTCTATGAACACGTCAGCAACTAACCTTACTAATATCATCATTGACAAGATATTTGTTACCTTTAGTCATTTTTTTTCCATAGAAACTTAGGTCAAGCAAGAAATCAGAAGCTTTTTGTATGACATTGCCAGTTTCCCTGCTATAGTTCTCTGACCAGATCAAAGGAAGAGTTTCCATTAAATTGATAGAGTTCTATTTGCAGTAAGCAAGAGTAGAGGTCTAATCATAGAGTTTCAGAGTGGCTAAAGCAAGCCATAAACATACATTCACAGGTACACTTCTCATTAGGCCTGAGAAAATGGTAGAGATCAAGTCCTGAATATTGGAAATCCGATGTGGACTTCTGAACTTTAATAGCAACTGTAGAAAGTAGTACCAACAGAACAAGCCTTTTAAGTCAAAGAAACTACAGATGAAAAGCAATGATGTCTTTTCCATTTCTGAAAAAGGCCCAGGGAAAACAAAATAGAATACCCTAACTGCTATTTCTTTTCTTCTAGTTTATTTTGTTCAATCAATCATAGTGCAATATAGTTTATGTACAATAAAATGCACCCATTTTGATTATACATATTATGAATACATATATGTTAATTACTTAATTTTGACAATTTTATACAACCATGTGTGTAGGGACCTGAATAGATATTTGCCCACCAATGTTCTTAGCAGCATTATTTACAATTGCCCAAAGTTGGAAGCAACTCATGTGTCCACCACCTGATTAATGGATGAATAAAATGTAGGATACATATACAATGTCTCATTATTCAGCAATAAAAAGGAATGGAGTCCTGATAACATGCATCAACATGGGTGAACCTTGAAGACATCATGTTGAGTGAAATAAGCTAGACACACTAAGAGAATATATAATCTCTGATTTGAAACAATTAGAATAAGCAAACTCAGGAAGTCAGAATCTAGGATATAGATCTGGAATATAGTTTACCAGGGGATGGGTGGGTTTAGGGAATGGGAAGTTAAGGCTTAAAATATATAGTGTTCCTATTTGCAATGATTGCATTGTTTTGGTAATGGATGGTGGTGATGATAGCAAAACATCCTGTTGTATGCAACATTATATTAAAATGTGTTTGGTAATTCCACATGTAGAAATGTTCTTATTGGAGCTGCTAGAGTATTTGGTAATTGATCTAGATTATTGTTTCCCAGTTTTCCTTGGAGCTACAATTTTCTTGGGGAACTTATTAGTCTATTGACTTATTAGTCTATAGGTTACTAGATCTCAGCCTTGGATGTTTCTATTCAGTAGATCTGTGCTGAGCCTGGTACTCTAAGATTTTATATATATATATATAAAATCTCATTATAATCACATATCTTTTCCTTTTTTAAATAAGCACTCAGATGATTCTTTTTCTTCAAGAAAATTTGGAAAACACGAGTATGGTATAGTATTATAAATAAAATTATAAACATAATCAGTAATGATAGTTACATCATGCAAAAATTCAGATCCTTTCACTCGTTTTGTATATAACAACATGGAATCCAAATTAATGCTCTAGTGAGTCTTTCAGACTGGTTGCATCTAACTCGGTGGGCTGCTGGGCAAGACCCTTAATGAATCAGAAGCCATAATCTCACTCTGGCACTAACTGAACGTGCATCCTTGAACTAGATACTAGATACTGATGTTTCCCTTAGCCTCACTTCCTTGGTCTATAAAAAAAGCAGGCTGTAATACCTTTGTATATATTTCACAGAACCTTTGGGAGGATAAAATGAAATAATATTGTTATAAATGCCTAATGGGAAAAAAAGCTCTATATAAATTCAAGGTTATTATCATTATGAACTTTCGATAACCATTTCCAGATGTTAGTAAGGAATAATGATTTAATTAAAATTAAAGTATTTTCCAGTTTCAGTTTAGTTATTAAAGATATTTGGAATTGTCATCTTACACACATTCTTTCCTTAAGAAAGATTATAGACCCACTGTTACCAAAAATGCTGGTATTACTAAACACATTCTCTTTCCCAGCTTTGAACAGACTGAAATACATACAAGTATTTATTTATAAAATGCCTGTCAGACAAACTGGGTCGTCAGGATGGAAGGGAGGTATAAGCAAAGTGATGTAGTTGTGTTGATGAAGGCAATCTAATGTCATGGGCACTTGACATGTAGCAATGCCATTGCCAGTCATTACTATTTTGAACAAATAAACAGGTAAAATTCTTCTGCATGTTGTAACGCAATCAACTCTATGAATAGAATTTTTTCAAGATTCTTAGTGGACAAAAACAGCTAACACCGCCACAATTGTTTTCTTCAACTAGTTTGTTTAAACCTTTCATTTTTTGCTTTCCAAATGTCTCCTTTTCTTCTCAATTCTTAAATTATACAGAAGAAAATGTAGTACCTTTTGTGATCAATATTTTTTCCCTTTTCTAAACTTCTCAAGGAAGAGTATTCTCTAACATTTCTAGCTTAAGTTGAAGATGCCCTGCTACACCCAGCCTTTTGAATAGCAATTCATGGCCATAAGCAATGGTTTCATGAGTAGATTTTTCTAAACCCGTCTAAAATAAGAAAATATTTATATATATATATATATATACATTTATATTTAATCAGCTTATGAACTCAAGAACTCACCATTATCAAGGTTTCTTATTGAGATGCACTTGATTATACATTTTTTTTTTTTTTTTTTGTAATTTGTTCTTGTGTATATGTTCTATGACTATAACTTCAACTTGGTTTCAATTATATTAAGGTGCTAGGATATGAATTACATCAGAAAGGGAAAGCATACACTATAAATTGTTTTAGGCCTTTACAAAATAAAGATACTTTTCCTGTCCTTGAAGAGTTTTAAATTAAAAACAAAACAAAAATTATTTCTTTCAGTCATTCTTTAAACCTATAATGAGTATCTTCTATCTAAATAGTTCCACTAATGGTCACAAAGAAGCAATAACTATCCATATACAAGAGACAAATAAAGACGGGGTAGCTATATGAGCAATAGTAAGAGAGAGGAAAACACTTAGGCTTTGGACTCAGCAAACTGGATTCACAGCATGAACCTGGTACTAATCAACTCTGGCTATTGGTTAAATCATTTAAATTCTCTGAGCCTCAGTTTCTTCGCCCATGAGTCCACACCCAAATATTAGATAAGGGAAGCAAAGATTTTCATTTACTCTTATATGTGAAACAAAATAATTCTAGAAGTAAATATGTATGCATTTTCATGTTTTGGAGAAAAGGGAAAAAGTTAAAATAGGGACTGTTTCCTATTTATTATAGTCAGACAAGAGATGAGGAACAGCTATATAACCAAGAGTTATTTCAGTAGCCAAGGATGGGTTAGCTCCAAAATACCATTATAAGTTTGAAAAAGTCCACAGGCTCTTTTTCCATCAGAAAGTCCTAAAAATTGTCTGCAGACATAACAAGATCATTGTCTGGCTTAATCATCTCTCAAGAATCAGAAAAAAATCTCTCCCTACTCTTTGGCTATGCTTAACTTATTTTTCAAACAGAGGCAAAACATTCTTTTGTACATTATGAATAAATTTATAGTATAAATACTGTTGAGGTAACACTGTGACAATAAATAAAGACTACCCAAAATGACAAGCAGAGGAGAGTTTATTTATTCAAAGTTAGCTACAGCAAGGGAGTCAGCCACCATCACTTGTGTTTGGCAGAGACTCAAAGTCAGGCAAGAAAAGGAGAGCTTTATAATTAAAAAATAATAATCATTGGGGCAAAGGCATCAGATATGCTCTGACTGAAGATTTTTGGCATGGGGAAAGTGGAGGCAGGCTAACTAGAAGCTAGGGCATCCCATGTGATGAGTTTTCTCTGTTAGGTCCTGAGTTGGAAGCTGGGTATTAAGGGCGGGAAGCAGAGAATTAGGAAAGCTGACTATTCTATGCCAGTTACTGCAGAGGTTGTAGGTTGGCTTTTCAGGTTGATTGCTGCAAAGGTTGTAGGTTAGAGTTTTATTTCATATAGGGTCTGGCCATTGTCTGTTTTTATATTCAGTCTCTCCATATATAGGAAACACTTGTCAGTGTAAATTTGTCAGTTATTCAGTCATTCTAAATTACTGATCGCAGATTCTAAGTCAAAATGATTAACTGATATGATTAACAGAAATAGCAAAAATGAGTAAGAGGAAAATGAGAAAAGAAGGGTAGAGGAGGAGGTGCAAGCCAAGGCAGTGAAGAAAATAGGCAAGGCAATGGCAGAAAACATGAATAAATTGTGCATATTTAAAATTTAAGTTGCCTTGATGATGTGTAGCAATATCACATACATTCTATCAACACATTTATTGATTTCCTATAAACAAAGTACTCTGCTAGATGCAATGCAGCTATTACAATAAAATGACATTGTCATTGTTCTCACTTATTTCCAAGGCATGGAGTTCCTTTTTTCTATGAATCAGCCAGGACCCACCACCCACCATTTCCTTCTGCAGGGTGAGGTGAAGACCCCGGTTATCTAAGTTGTCAAAAAAGGAATTCTCTCTCCCTTGTACTCCTCCTCCTTTCCTAGTGATGACAAAGCCACACTTGGGCCTGCTTTCTACTTTCAAGGGGGCCTTACTCCAGTCTTCTGAGGCTTCAGACTGCCCTCTGGGGAGTTGGCACATGGTCTTGGCATGGCCCAGGCTCCAGATATATTTGATTATTTCCTTGTAGCTCTCTTAATGGTGATGTTACTGTTTTAATTATGTAAGTCTTCAAAGGTTATTGTCTTTCTTTACATAGATATTGAGTATTTTGATTTCTTTGTCCATTTTAACCATCGCAGAGAAGAAGCTTAAAAAAGATGCCTCTCTGTTAAATTTGAATAAGGTATAGGATAGCCTTAGTACCAGTGGGGGACCGAGGAGTCTTACACATGAAAGCACCTTTAGCAGATGAGGGCATATCATACATTTCAAGTATATAAATCTATTTTCAATCACAGTCCAATCTATAATATGACTCAAACACCTGCACAGGGCTCTCATTATGACATGTTTTCTTTTTGACAAGACTCATTTGTACTTTTGAAGGATATAATTTAAATGAAGTGGCAGTGCTATTCTACATGATCTTCACTCCTTTATGTTTTATTTTTCTCTCCTTGCGTTATCTTTGTAAATTACCTTCCCTTTCCTCAACACAGTATGATTTGACTGAATTTACTTTTGCTAAGTAAAACTCCAAACTCATGAAACAATGAGTCTTCCACTGATACAAGAGGCTTTTCAGATATAATTGGTTATATAGTCCTCATGTAGATATTGCATTGTGGATAATTTCATTGTCTATTTGAAGGGGTGGGAGGAGATATAAAAATTGTGAACAACGAATTCCAGCCTCATCTATACTCAATTGATTTCTGGGTGCCTTTTTCCTTATCCCTGGAGCTCCCTCCCACTTATCAAATAACTCTAAGCCATTTGGATCAATTGCATATATACATGCCAAACAACTCTGAAGGCAAAATGCATTGAAATCAGATCTTTTTGCTGCTAAGAGAATAGCTGTTGCAGCTTTTTCATCTTGATGCTTTAGTTCCTAAATGTATGAGTTGGCATTCAAGTTCCGAGAGCACTTTTAGAGGAGTCTTTTCTAAATTACATATTTTAAAAACCTGTTCAGTGTATTATTGCCTTTGTGACTTATGTTTCTAATTATAGAGAATGGATCCTTTCCTTTTCTTCTGAACAGGAAAAAGAGACAGTAACTATTCTCCCTTTAGTTAATTGAGAAGAGAAACCCTGACTTCTGACAACTTTAAAATTTTCCCAGTATCCACTATGGTAAATTATGGAGCTCAGGCAGTGCCATTAAGTCATTCCAGAATTTCACTCTTTTGGAAGCACTTCTTATCTGAAAAATCAGATTCCTATTGTCCTTCACAGGTCCTGTAATTAGTGCTTGATTTTTTTCATAAATATAGACCCTGACTATAATTTCTAATAATTAAAATATACAAGAAGTTCCATAGGAAAATCAGGTGAGTACAAAGAGCTTGGTTTCCTCAGGTTTGAGATCTATGGTATATTTTTAAAAATAAAATTTTAAAAATTCTATTCTTGGATGAAAACTTGAGAAACTCAAATGGATGCTGATGCTATTTTGCATCTCGTTGTTTAGAAAATATGTATATATTAAATATCTTGGAGAACAAATGGATTGAACTATAGATGCTTTAGAAGAAAAAAATTGTGTATATCATGGCCCTTCTTTAAACAAACAAACAAAAACAAACAAACAAAATTCCCAGTTGCACAAAAAATGAATTAACCCTTTATTAATTTTAAAATTAATAATTTTGTTAAGGATATTTTTCTTTTCCAAAATTCCCGACTGTCTGAAATATAGTGTATTGAAATAGTTACAGGAATTCAATTAATATAATTATATTAAAGTAAGTTGTTTGTATGTGGTAGCAACATCAGCTTCCCCGCTATGGTCAAAATTTTAATCTGTAAAGGAATATCAGCCAGTTTTTATTGGTAATTTCACCACTTAGATCCTTTGCTGCTGGCATAACTTCTGACCACTCATACGTGAGGAATTGCTTATTCTAATTTCCATTCTTCGGACTCATAGGCCACATGGTAGTCACTTGCTTCATCAGCTGTATTGCTCTCTGTATTACTCTGAACCTTGTACCTCACAAACCACTAATACCTCCTGATTAGTCAGTGGGAGGAGAAACTATTTCTATGGGGAAGGACTTGCATTAAAACAAGCATGGCAATAGAGAAATACAAGGATGGCTTGATCAATTAAACAGATTGACCGGAACATATGGTGCACATTGAAAAAGAAGAAAAATAGGCTTGAAAATGTAGGTCAGGACCTGAATATAAAGAAGTTTTAATTGAGAAATATTAAAGGGTTGCATGACTCCTCTACAAGAATGGCCATTGTAAATTGAAGGCTATTGAAATTAAAGCCATTCTTGATGTTCCCACATTTATATATGGTATGTTGCAAACCTTGTGCATGTGCATATATGTGAATGTAGTATAAGGTATCGGTATAGATATATATCAAAGTGAACGTGAATAAAGTGAAATGACCCAGGCCTTTGACAATTTAGCAATGTCATACTACCCTGTGATTGTTACTCCAGGTCATAAAGCCATGTTGAACCTCTGTGGGTGGGACTGAGTTTTACATGGAATGTGATGGGTATTGCCAGTCTCAATCATCCTAGAAAGAGATTAAATCAAAGGCAATGATGTCTCTGGGAACATAGGCTTAGATAGAGGAAAAAATATCTTCTCTCTTTGTGACTGCATGTCTATTGAGTGTCACATTCTAAGTTGTTGACAGTTTTGTTAGGTGGTTTTAATTTTGGAGCCTATACAAGGAAACAGCTCAATAGAGACTATGGAGTAGCTCTAAGTTAGTCTAGAGTTACACTGTCCTACCATTATTCCCTAAACTTTAGTGAACCCCCTTTAAATATATATTATTTGGCCTCAGTAGCTAATGTCCATGATTGTTGGATCTAGAGAAGGTGGGGGAAGGGGTTGACAGGAACAGCACAGGGGAGAGCTCTTCTCTCACAGTGCCAGGGTCACAAGTACATTGGAAAGGACTGGAAGATTTCCCTGCAAAGTGATATTCTCCTGAGGAAATGACTGGGTGACACTGCAGTGGAAGTAACTATAAAAAAATTGAGACAATGGGAACTGAACTGTGCCATAGAAATTTTGATAAAAAAGGTATTGTGACATAACTTCGTAATCATGGGCTGGTACATTCTGAGATATACTGGAAATAATAGCTAATTATTTAGACAAAGAGAGAATCAATAAATCACAGATAAGGCTAAAGTATGAGTAATGATTGCATAGGGTAAGGTTATGGGTGAATTTTCTTTTCTTTCTTTTAACAAATATTCTGTGGTAACCACATTTTCCTTTAGTAATCATAAAAGGGGGACAAGAAATAGTGTTTTTAAGTACCATATTTCTAAACATAGACGCTAAGGGCCTAGATTATGATAGTAATATTGGGAAAAGGGAAAAATTAAAACCAGCCTTGAAACAGATAAATAGTTTCCTTTCTGTTACTTTGATCCCATTACTGGGGCAGGATATAGTGGACAGAAAGAAGAAAAGAAAGAAGCAAGAAAACAGAAAGCAGGAAGATATGGATATCTTCTTTTTTTTTTTTTTTTTTTTTTCCTTTTCCAATGCTATTTATTTATTTTTTTATTTATTTATTTATTTATTTATTTTTATTATGGGTAAAAATCAAAATTCTCACAATACATACAAACATTTGCAAAATGATATATAAATATATATGCATATATGTGTATTTGCTTACAAAAATGTTATTTATATATATATATCTTCTTTTCCTTGCATTCTTCAAGTGACCTTGGGGCCATCATAATTCAGATATAGTAAAATATGTTTCCAAAATAAAAATGGATAGAAGAAATTACTGTTGCAATGAAATGCCCAGAAGTACCTCAAATGTCAGAATTTTCCCTATTTCCAACTGAGTTAATTTCCAACTGGGTTAAAGAACATACCAATTATTTCCTATATTCACTTTGGTTTTGTCAATACTGCTTTGTGGACATTTAGTAATAACAAACTAATTGTATCGCTTGCTCCTTTTTATAAGAGGCTGCTTCAATAATTGTTAGAAAATAAAGCTCTGCTCCAGATTTTTTGAAAATGGTCTACATGGTTGAGTGTGGGCATACGGCTCGTTCTTTTAAATGCAGTCTGGTACCTTTAATTCAGAGAGCACTTATGGAAGGAAAAGAGAGAGTGGGAAGAGAAAAAAACAGCAACTTTGGACTGCAAAACTGTGAGTAATTAAAGAAGACTTATTTTGGATTAAACAATGCATAAAGTGAATATTCAGTAAGAAATATGCCTTATTATTCTTATTTTCTTGTCAAAATAGCCAGAGGATAATGCACACTACAGAAACATGATGATTTCTAAAATTACTAGTTATCTATTAATTGAATTGACATATGAACATATCAACTAGATTTTATTTATATTTCTATAGCAGTTTTTTGGTCAGTTGCAAATAAGTCATCTAAGTGTTTATATATAAGTACTAGGGATTTATTGAAGAGAATCACCTCTACCCCCATGCTCCTCTTTATTTTCTTCACCAAAAAGAAAGAAAGAAAATGATTGTGATTGTATAAAATGGTTGCAAAATTTCCTTTCCCACAAGGCTTTCTGAAATTTTGCCATATCATTATGGAATATTTACTTAATGCCATATCTCTCAACATCTGAGATATGACATATGTAATTTTTTAAATAAGTATGTGCACTCTCCCATTTAATTTGACAAAAAAAAAGAGCTATTTATGCTAAAGAACCTTTAAGAAAACATAAATCAATGTTCAATTTGAAGACTTCTGTAAATGTAATAAGTTATCCATTTTCCTTGCTTCTGACTCATTAAGCTAGTCATTCATAATTGCTTTCTTTGCAACTAGAATGAGCATGAAATTTGAGGTTAAAAACAAACAACAAACAAATAACTAATAAATAATGAAGCTCTACCCCATAGGATTTTTGACAGTACCAAAATAAATTCATGACTGAGAAAATTCTTCATAAACTGAAACTCTATAGAAATATTCTCATTTAACTGACAAGTTGGAATAATCATTAATGTTCAATCTACCATCAATATGGCAGTTCTCCCTAAATGGGTGTTTTCTCAGCTGACAGAATATTGTCATAAAGAAAACTGAAATTGAAAAGGTCTTCAGGACTTAAATTTAAAAATGATTGGAAGATTGTTTGGGATCTGCAGCCACGCTGACCTGGTGCAAGTGTTCCGGCTGCGAGAATGCGCCAGGACCCAGGAGTGCAGCAAGGCACAGATTGACCGCCCTGCCCTGCGGGCAGGCGGTGGTGCGAGCGAGGCCCGCCCTTCTGGACCGCAGCCCGCATCCCGGCCCAGCGGCAGCAGAGATGGAACCAGAATGACTCTCCAGACAAGGCCAGCAAGAATGCTCTGATTTTCTTGTGCAGATCTTTCCTCTTCAACTGGATCCTGGGCCTCAATTGAGTTGCAACACCTACTCTCCAGTTCAATGGACCCACCCAGGACATTTAACAAGGAGGTGATGATGGACAGCCACCATACCAAAGAGCCAAGAAAGCCTACAACAGCAAGCAAGAGAGTCCCATCCTTTGGCCATATGGGACTGAAGCCCACTCTCAGTTAGTAGTGGTGTGGCCATCACCCTCCCAGAATCCTCAGGATTGGGGAATGAATTATGTACTAGAGCGGACTTACTGGTATTCTACTATAGGCTTATTGTGATTCTAGCAATGGAAGAACATATATCATTTATATGGAGACAGTGGCCACTGGAAGTTTTCAGTTCAGGAAAATTGATAACAGGTATAATATGGGGATGTTTTCAGAACTTGGGAATTGTCCTGAATGACATTGCAATGATAGATACAGGCCATTATATATCTTGTCATGACCCACAGTATTGTGCGGGAGAGAGTGTAAACTACAATGTAAACTATAATCCATGCTTAGTGGCAGTGCTCCAAAATGTGTTCATCAATTGCAAGCCATGTACACGCTAATGAAGGATGCTGTTAATGGGGGTAAATGTGGGAGGTATTGGGAGCAAGGCATATGGGAATCCCCTGTATTTTTTATGTAACATTTATGTAATCTAAATCTCTTTTTAAAAAATTAAATATTAAAATAAAACAAAATGTTATGTATATATGCAATGGAATATTATTCAGCTGTCTAAAGGAATGACTTTTATGCTACAATGTGGATTAACCTAGAAAACATTATCAGAAGTGAAATAAACCAGACACAAAATGATAGATATTGTGTGATTCCACTTAGATGAAATGTCTAGAATAAGAAAATTAATATAAATAGGAAGTAGATAAAGATTATAATAGTCAGAGGGGAGGGGAAATGGGAAGTTATTGCTTACTGGAGTTTTCATTCCGGGTGGTGGAAAAGTTTTGGTAATGGATGGTGGTGATGGCAGCATAACCCTGTGAATTCATTTGAATGTGGTTAAAAGGGGAAATTTTAGCTTTTATATATGTTACTAGAATAAAACCTTTTTAAAATCAACCATAGGCTCTGCAAAATACAAACAATGTGACAGGACGCCCCAGGATGGGAATTCAATATTTTTTCAGCTATTGTGTGGTTCTCTACCCACCAAGACAATGCCCCAAGAACACTTGAATAAATTCATATGTCTTAGATTCATGCCCCAGGTGAACCCCTCCCCACACATCCTTCCATTACCAACATCTGGCACTCATGATATTTCCTTGCCAGAGTTGTGACCCTTCTGTGATCCAAAAACTCTCCAAAAATGAATCCAGAAAAATAACAAAAAAAATTAGTAAGTAAACAGTGTCTGCTTCTCGATCAGGAGTATGTTCATATGTTCATTGTATGAAAATTCATCAAATTATACACTTAATGACTTGGGCACCTTCCATATGTGTGCTCTGCTATAATAAATGTGTACACACACACACACACACACACAAAATGATTGGAAGTTTTAAGTCCCCTTCATTCAACAAAGCATTATTATCTCTGCCAAGTGTTACTCTGGGTTCTGGAGAAATGAAGGAAAACTAGACAAAATATCTTCCTCAAGCAATCAGGTTCAAGTCATGAAACCAGGTATATAAACAAGCACTAAAATATAGAGTGACAAATGCAATGATAAAGAAAGGTAAGCATAAATTCCAGACACAGAAAAGCAAGTCATTAATTCTGCATAGAGGTTGAGGCTGAGTAGAAGAACTCATTGCAGAGAAGTTAACATTTGAGTTTGGTCTCCTTGGAATTCTTCAGAAAAATACGTAGAAGAGAATTTCAGGGAGATAAAAACAATGTGTTATACACTTGTGGAATTTCAAGTATTGTTGTATATAGAATGTAGAGCAATGAAAGTAGTAATAAGCTGAAGGAGTACACAAAGACTAGAACATGGAGGTTCAGCCATTCTAAAATGTTTGGCCTTTTTTTGCTGAAACAAATGGAGAGCTATCAAGGCAGAGCTTTATAGTCCCCATGTATCAAGTCTGCTACAAGAGAATGTGAGGGAAGGAAGTAGCTTTTTTGATCTTACAGATTCATGCAATTATAAATAAATTATAAACTTTGTAGGGAATAGAAAAAGAATGAAGTATGAGGATGCTTGACAAATGATTGAATGAAGCATATGTACAATGCCCACATATAAACAGACCCCTAGATAATAAGCAAGTAAATTGCCTGCTCCAGAAGCCTACACAGTACTGAATGTACAATAAAATCACTGCTTGGGATGTATAATTCTTCATTACAACATTAGGCATAAATCATTGAGCATGAACCTGATTCTAATATTTTTGGAGCTCTTCACATAAAACTTTACATCTGGATTTTCTCTAGTCATTTAATTTTAACCCCAAACACTTTGCACTTATACTTGAGTAAGGTCAAGGCATGAAGTTTCAGAGGATTCTATTTCATTCTTCTCTAGGGAAAAAGGGAAAGGATGTAGATGGCAAATATATTTTTGAAAATGTCATTTGTGATAAGTTTTTGCCACATATTTTAAGGAGTGCATATAATTGGACAGTCTCCATCTTCCTTTCAGAAACAAAGTAAGCTGTGAGGTGAAATAAGAATGTGGTTGTAAGCTGAGACCTTGAGTCTGACCCTATCTTTGCCAGTAACACTCTTGGTAACTTTTAAATCCTCTTCAACTATCTGAGCAACAGAGATTACATAAAATATTCCCAATAAAGTGCTTAGCACAATGCCTAGAACATAATAAGTGCTCAATAACTAGCAGCTACTGCTATCAGTTTCCTCAGTCACATAATATGTTTGGACTGTATGATATCTAAAGTCCCTTTTGACTCTAACAATATATGACGTTTATGACTGGTGTTGAAATATTTACCATTTTTAGGTCATTTCTTCTCACTTTGTTTCTGATGGATATTTTGTTCTTAAGACATTGATTACATAACCCTAATGATGTTGGATTATCATTTTTTTATTATCCAGAAACATAGTCTTTTAAGGAAAAGGGATAGGGATAGGGATAGGGATTCTTTAACTAATAGAATAAAAATCACCTTGGGAATGTGTAAAATATATAAATTCATGGGTGTCACCCACAAACATTCTAATTCTGTAGATTTAGAGTTGGGTCCAGTTGTTTCTGATGCATGGGATTGGAAGAGCACAGTGTGAGAAACACTGCACTAAAGAAGGAATGTTGATAGTAGGATACTGCATTTAAGAGCAGCAATTTTGGAGCTGTAATAAAGACAGGGGTTTGTTTGTTTGTTTATTTCTTAAAGAAATAAACAGTCAAAATAACTTTTTTGTCTAGCCCACATCTAATTCTTGTTTAATAGTAGGACCTTCCAATCTCTTATACCATTTCTCATCCTGACATAGCTAGACTTGCCAAGTTGCTTCAAATGTGGAAAAGGACTTCAGATTCCTGCAATTGCAGCACTTTCCACCAAGGAACTATTGCTAGACTATGGTGCATTATTTACAGAGCCAGGGAAGTATAGCCAGGGAAGCACATAGATGTTATATGTATTTTGCAGCTGGAAAATATTTAAAGCTCTTAAAAGTATCATTTCAGTGCTCTAGTCATGAAAACCCTAATGACTTCTTATGGAGCAAAAGCAGAATTTTTAGCTGGACTGTTCTTACTTGTGCTTTCAAATGTTTTGATAAAAACCCTCAGAGAATAAAAATCATCAGAAAACAATTAAGCTGTTTCATGTGATATGTTATTTATGAGCAAGTAGGATTCATAAATTATTCCTCAGTTCACTTTGAGTTTATCATCATGTAAACATTCATGACAAAAGTCTCTGGAAACCTCTTGATTAACAATAAGAGGAATTGAGAGACGATACACCTAAAATGCAAGGCTGAAGTACTTGAGAGGCTCAATGGGAAATGCTTACCTGAGATTTACTAAAATTCAAAAAGAGGAATGAAATAAGTCTCCTAGGAAAGCTATCACCTTAAAATATTGAACAACTTCTATTTTGTTATTCTGTGGAGCTTTGCACTGAAGTATAACTTTCAATTAGCAATGAAACACTAATATATGAAATTGTTAAACGATTTATACAGTCACAACATCAGCAAAGAAAGCCAAATCTATCATATTTTTTCAAAACTCCTTGCCCAGAATAGCAAATTCTAAGATATCACATTGGGCCTGGACTTCGAGTGGATAGACCTTTCTGAGGCCTAGCTTCAGGAAACAGATTGTATCTCAGGAACTAAAGCTTTTTCCTCTGACAGGTGAATCAGTAATTTAGCCTGTGGGATTATGTCCTCTGAGACAGCAATGTGTGTGGAGCTGAGTGCTAAATAGGACACAGTCAGCAGTAGATGAGACAAGCATTCGTGTCACTGAAAAAGCCAAAAGTACAAAAAGCAGTTACCAAAGCTAGGAGTCGTAGACATAGAGATATGCACAGAAGCTAAGGAGTCTAGTTTAAGTGAGATTGGTCTTAGATGTTTATATATCATCAGCAAAATAGTGTGTGGATGGAGACATCTATGGTTAATGGAAAGGGAATATGTCAGGAGAGGTCACAAGGGCAGATTGCCATAAGTTCAGACGGTTTAATTATTATTTGCCAATGACCAAATAACCAAGGCCCCCAGGAGATTCAGATTCTATTTATCCAAAAAGCTCTTACCCTTTTCTATATAGGGCAAAGAATTTTTCAGTTATGCAGGTTATTACTAAACCAGCCTGGACTTCTAGAAAATGGTAAAGGAGGCAAAGCTTACACCTCTGTATTTCACGTTATCTCTCCTTTACTGTCATTCTGATACTTGAAGTATCTACCTTTTGCAAAAGGTCATTTGAATAGATCATGCTTCATATGAGAAGAACTGGAGTTTTTTTGTTTTTTTTTTTAAGTAGAAACATTTTTTGACTGGAAAATTGATAGAGGTTGAAGGATCTGGTGAGTGAAGGGGACGTATAACGAATTCCCCGGTACTACCCCTGAAAGGTTGTGATATCTCTGAGGGGACAGCTGTGTGGTGCACAAAGAGATGACGGGTACTCACCATCAAGCCTCTAGCTTATATAAAGAACCTTGTTCATCACATGGCATAGAAAATGAGGACCTGACAACTTCAAGAGATTTTGTGGATATATGGTCAATGAGGGAATCTTTGATATTCAGACAAACTGAAGATTAGCAATCCTTTCCTTATTTTACAGGAATAAAATAAACCTTCAAGATCTTTAAATCAATCTATTGGAATGGGAAGGAACTTAGATCACATTTCCCATCACTATCAGACAATGGAACATGAGTAATTTTGTTTATCTTTTAGTTCCCTCTCTGTTTTTCAGATTGGGTCATTTCCATCTGTTGATGTATTTTCCAATTCTTTGACTTTTTTTTTCTTTTATGTTCCTTCTGCTACTGTGTCCAATCAGTGAGTTTTTTATTTTGTTCATTATTTTATTTGGTTCTAAAATTTCCATCTGTTTCTTCTTTATCTTCTGTTTCTTTGATGAGATTTTCTTTAATTCCATTGATTTCAACTGTGTTAACAATTGCTTGTGGGAGATTTTTATAATTGTTGCTTTATTGTGTTTACTAGAAATTTCCTACGTGGCTTTGGATTTGGAGTCTATCAATCATCTTTTTGCATGCAAAATAATATTTTACTAGTTTTTCACGTGCCAAGTAATTTTGGATTGTATCCAGACATTTTAAATATCATGCTAGGAGAATCTGGGTCTTGATTATGTCCACTGGAGATTAGCTAGTGGTCTATCTGTAATTTGGTTCTTAAAGTCTTTGATATGCTGAATAGGTTCAGATCCATGCAGGAGCAGATAGGAGATGAACTCGGGGGCTCAGGAAGAGCTTTACAGGATCACTTCCCTGAGTTCTTCTGTCTCCATGGTCTCCCTAGTCATTTTAAGTTCCTTCAAGCTCATCTTTTTAGTTCTCTGGACTAAAACCTAGGATTTTAATTACTCCACTGTGCTGTGAAATTCTGCAATTGTGCTAGTGTCTGGATCAAGCATTAGAAGACAGAGAAAGAGAAAAGCCATGGGGTTGGCCTATCCCTCTTGAAACAAGAGCTTCCAACAGAGAGGAAAGTCCATTTTCCTTAGAGTTTTGTCTCCTGGAGTATCGTATTGCAACTCTCTATCACTGTGACCATGGGATTTTCGGGGGGAGGTGGCATGAGAGAACAGAGAAAAGAAAAAACAAAACAAAACAGGTGATTCCCACACTCATTTCTGAGTTTTGTATTTTCCCTTTCTCATTCCTCAAGTCAGAACTACAGGTATTCTACCAGATCTTTCTTTGTCTGTGGCTCATTGGCAACTTCTGGGGTGTTGAGTTCAGCCTGGGAGATAACTGAAGGAAAAGAAATGGTAAACTCACCACTGATTCTGCATAATTTCAAATCCAGGTCTTATTATTCAATATGGCTGCTGTGATTTACTTTACAGAGTCTTCAAATGACAGCTGCATGCACTCTGCTCAGGTTTTATATTTGTGTTCATTGGGAGAGACAGTGTGGAACTAGAATATCCAGAGTTGATTGTAAAATAAGTAAACAAGTTAAATTTTAAAGATTGACAATTACTTCTAACAATTGAATGAAATTTCTTGGACACCTGGAAAAAGAATGATTTTGCATGGTGTATGTAATGATGTATACTATATGCTGTGTGCATGAATATGGTCATAAGTAAATATGTGTAGACAGTGAATAGACAAGAGCAGAGGAGAATGGATTCATCCTTATGAAATGACAAGATTCGCTGTCTGAAATTACTATCATTAGTTATTTCTTTGGCTGAGCAGTTTTAAGACTGATATTAAATTATACATATTACACTGGAGAAAAAACCTAGCCAATATCAGTCATTTTCAATTTTGTTCAAATAAATTAATCAAAGTAGTCATTAACTTTAGAATGGGAAAAGTTGAGTGGATAGAAGAATGTAATGCTAAAAGAACTTATTCTTATCCATGTAATTTTCCTACTGAAACATATCCTGTGACATATTACATTCATATTTTCAGCAGGCATCAGTTGAGGGAGGTTTATCATGACCTAATAAACCACTAATGGAGTGATACCCTTATTTCTTAGGTTGTCCCATTTTGTGTATCAGGTTAATAGAACACTTGTAGTTAATAAAGAAAAATAACTTTCTTATATCTACTTAAAGTTACATTTTATATTACTAAAACTAATATTTTAAAAATTTACAATACTTTGCTAATGCATTCATAGCTCCACTTGAATTATGAGAATTGCCAGGATATTCTCACTCTGTTCATAATCAAAATATATTTCCAAGATTTACAAAATCCTTTCTTAGAGCATACTCTAACAAAGACAGGAAAACTTGTCAGAAGCTATTTTGAAGTTAATGGAGTTAAATATATTGAATCACACAGAGTCTACCCCTGGCATTTTCAGAATTTTGAGCTTTAGAAAGAGAAATTGAAAACCACTTTTTCTTCTAATGAACTTATGGCAGGTATGTGATTAAACTGGTGGCCTCAGTGGCATCCTGAACATATGGACTGAGGATGCAATAATGGCGGCCAGTAGGCAGACCCAAAGCTTTCCTGAGCAGGGCTGCATTTGATGGTGTGTTTTGGCTGAAGCTGTTTTTATTCCATTTCCTCTCTTGGCAATATGTGGATCATCATACTGGAGAGCTCCATTGAGGTTAAACTGTAATTGCAGAGATGCAGTTGGGTTTTGGGGAGAATAAAGATAGTTTAGCTATTCTAGATACTTTCAGTCTTTCAGAAGAGGCATTATTAAGGAAGGGTCCAGGGGTAAGGACTGAAAGGTTAAGAAGATGTCAGTCAAAACAATCTGGAGACAATTTCAAAGAAGAAAACCCTTCTGTGCAAATGACTCAGGCTCAGAATATGAATGTAAATTACTTTGTAGGGGAATACAACCTTCATGCTGACTTTTAGTGGGAGGTACTAGAATAATTTAATAAATACAAGATTCAGTGTCCCTCATTGATTCATTTAGGCTATGTCAAAAAAATAGCAAGAGTTTATCAATATCTTTATAGAGAAACACGTAGACTATAGAAACAGGTTGAGTTCAGGGATTCTTGAGCCAGATTATTCATGTTTGTATCGGAGATCCACCATTCGATAGCCATAAATCCTTGAACCAATTACTTGACATCACTCTGCCTCAATCTTCTCATCTGTAAAAGGGTGCAATAACAAGATAGCTGTTAGAATGAAATGAATTAATGCATATAAATTAGGATCCTATATGTCACAGAGTATATGATTTAAAATGATACATTTTACTACTGTTACCTGACAAGATCAGAGATAGGAATTGCTCTGCTAAAAGAAAAATAAAGTCAACTGAAGAGGGGCACAAAAAAATTAAATAATGTAATGTATATAAGTAATTATAACGAAAATAAAACACATAACATGTCACAACAAAATATTGTATTTGTATGTAAATAATATAAATATATATATGCTAGTTGAGTTGCTGTCATTTTATGTTTAAATCCCCTAGAGTAACGTATCATCTTCTTTCATAAACCACACTTGTAATGATCTATGATTTCTAGTTTTAGTTACTTTACAATGGAGTGAAAACTGAAAGGCATTTGTTAAGAAATCTGAATACAAAATCCTTCTAAATTTTTATAATCCCCCTCTCTTTCTTAGTTTTTTTCCTAGCCCATGTCTGGCAGTCATTTTATATCAATTTTATTTTAACCAACTCATATTTATCGAGTTTAGTTGAAAACATAATTTTCAAGGAAACAATTTGTTTGCATTTTGCACTATTTCATTAGTTTACATTCTATTTTATTAATGTTTATATTTATAATAACTGATGCAAGGAGCTTTAAAATGTCTGAAAACAGTCAGGATGCTGTATGGAGGGATGGAGAATGAGTTTGTTTGGCAGAAATTAGTTAAGAGAATTTCTACAATATTTCTTTTGATTTCCCAGATGCTCTTCTCTTCCGTTTATGTGTTTTGTGACAGGCTGTAAATTTGGCTTCTCAGATTATGAACTAGTAAGAAGACTTTGAATCAATGCCAAAGAAATATTCATACTATCCCAATTGATTCTGAGTTTGGTAGCTAAGGAGGAAAAATCATTTTGAAAAGTTCTTTTGGATGTTGGCAGGGAGATTCTGAGTCAAAACCCATTAACAACTACCTGGTAGTCCTTGGAAACCCTAAAAATGATATGGGGGAAAAGGCATACAAATATTGGCTCCATAGAGCTACAGAATTGAGCAAGATTTGGCCTTTATTTTATGAAACAGTTAATTTTTTTTAAAATGTATTAAGTCTGGTGGAAAATTTGCATCACATAGTATTCTGTTATATAACCAACCTAAAATTGTTTGGCAAGCATTGTCAGATCCTCACATCATCAGTAAAATTAAATTTAAAAATAAAATTTTTCCTTACGTTGAGAAAATTTTTTTAATGTTTGGAAGATTAAGCATCAAATTGATTTATTTACTCTTAGAAATATCTGTTTGCCAACAGTACTAGTGAATTTGTGAAGTGAAACTTCAATCAGTACAAAATATAGCCAGAGGGAACATATTATAAAACCACCTACATTGCTCAGAAACCTGAATAAATACTCATTAAATGGACCATTCTGCCCTTCCTAGGCTTATCCTCTTTCTTCTTTCCTTTTGCATAAGATCCTAATTGAGTAGTGAGCTATAAAATGGCTTTGGGCAATTGAGGAGCAGTGTGATAGAGCCAGTACCATCAGAGAGTGCAAAAAGAGTCCTCTTCCAGTATTTCAGAGCTTTTCAAGTGTAGGAGGAAAGAAGAATATTCTGCCTCGTAACAGTCCATTAATTGAGATATCATATAACATTCCTGTGGAACTGAAACAAAGCTCTAAAACCCATTGCAGGAGATGCCAGAAATAGTCCAAGTCCAGTGAAATATCAAGTAACACAGCATTTGCCTGATTGGAAGATAGCTGAAGCTGCGATTGGTAAGTTAAGTTCTTCTACACATGGAGTTGGTATAAACCACTAATCACATAAATGGGAAATGACCCTGCATATTTGAGGGAAAGCAAAGAGGCCAAGGCGTACGGTTCAGAATAAGGGGCGGTTAAGAGTATGGAAGAATATTGAGACTGTTTACTTAATTACCACACAAAGGAACGTGCCTTTTTCTAATAAATAGAAGTCATTTGGGGAGAATTATTTTTCAGCAGAAAAGTGACCCTTGAGAAGATGTGCTTTCAGAAAACTAATCTGGAAGCAGAGTAATGGATATGTCAGCGAGTGGGACACTAGTTAGGAAGAGACAAGAAATTGGGAATCATTTCTTTAATGCAAATAATATCTCCAAGGAGATAAGTAACTAAGAGGAAAGAGGAAAAGAATAAAACTTTTTATGTGAAAGTTAGGGGAGATACAGGAGACAAGGACATAGCTTTTAAGGATGACGTGAAAAGGCATTTGTAGTGTTTTTCATAGTGGTCATGGAAATAGAAATTAAGGAACAGCACAATGAATTTATGTTTCCAGAACTGGTACCCTGTAACTCTCATGTTTTGGTTTTTTTTTTTTTTTAAAAAAGAAAAATATCCTCTTAACTTTTCTTCATCAAGGTAGCTAGTTTTGAAAACACTGCTTCAAACAACTCTACTGTTCTCATGCCACTACTATGGAGACCGCAAAAAGGCTAAGAGTGCTGTGGGCTCTCCATACTTAGGAACTATATAAACCTCATATTTCCCTTCTGTAGTGTATGGTTGTCATGTGGATTTAATAAGATAATTCTTGTGAAGCACTGACATAATTCCTGGAACAGAGTAATTTCTTAATAAATGATAGTTGATTATTTTTTAGAGCCATATGAAAATGATTCATTTTTTAGTTCTTGTTCTTAAGCAAGCCAAAATTTATTTTCCTAATTTTGGAAATGAATATTATGATAACAGTACTTTAAATGATACCCTGAGTATTAAGATGGATTATGTATGTAAAAATTCTATTAAAAAAAGACTGTTAATATGTTTGTATTATTTAAATTCCATATTCTATTGTCTTAAAATATAAAAATAAATAATATATAGAACTCATAAAACTAACATTTCAGCCTTACTATTTGCTAGTATTATGATAGGTACTATAATAGGTTCGGCAATATTCATTTATAGAATGGGGGGTTGGGGAGGGAGAAAGAGAGAGAGAGAGAAAAGAAAGATATTGAGAATTGAATGAAATAGATTTTACTCAAATGAATATTAGCTTGGAAAAGAACATGATCTTCACAGAGAGGTAAGCATGTTATTTTTATTTGGATATTTTATGATAAATTTTAATGAGCGGGTACTATTTTAAGACACTAAATTACAAAACAAACTCAGAAAATATTCTGGTAAAATAAAAGTAAAAAATATCCTTGAGTCTAAGTTTAAGAGGACTCTTGAGTTATCAAATCAAATTTTGTAGGCTGATTATATGTGCATACAGAAATCATAAACTATTTCAAAACTCAATATTAATTGGGACATAGCAATATTATAAATATCAGTTTCCTATATTCCAACAATACTCTGCCTTTACCTGCTTTTATGTGTGGGATGGTTTAGCCGTGTTATACTTTTTTTGTAGACACTTATATATTCTTCACATGATCTAATTACTGGATGTCTAAAATAAATGCAAATTGGGCATTTAGCACTTATCTGCAAGAGACAAGTTTTATGATTCTTAGCTGTAGGACTAATGTCCAAAATTCAAGAATACTTAGAGTCAACTAAAGACTCTCAAATGGTGATTGGTGAGGGGTTTTTGTTTGTTTGTTTGTTTTTTAGTTTGCTTTTTAGTATTTTTTAAACACATCAATTTTATTGATACATATTAATAAAGCATACAATTTATTCAAAGTGTACAATGTTATTTGCCATAATCACATAGTTGTGCATTCATCACTTCAATCATTATTAAAGCATTTTCATTATTTAAATAATAATAATAAACAAAAAACAGACAAACAAACAAGAAAATTCCTCACCTCTCAATCTCTCTGTTTCTCCTGCTGTGCATAGCTGATATTTCTGGCTATTCTTGCACAATTATTTATTTGTTTATTGAGCAGTTTTATTGAGATATAGTCACACACCATATGATCTATCCAAAGTGTATAATCAATGGCTTTTAGTAAAATCACAATGTTGTATATTCATCATCGGTGAGAGGGTTTTGAGATCAATGGATGAGACCAAAAGTAAAAAATTAGTATTCAGTTTCATTTCCCAAAGCTCTTCTCTGATTGTGATTTGGAATGTAATCTAGATTGTCATGGTTATGGGAGGGAGTTAAACTAAGAGGGACCTTCTCGATGTAAGCAAGGGCATAGTCTATATAAGCCTTATTGATGGCTTGAGCCCAGAAAACTCACTTGAGACATTGCCTGCTTACGTAGTTTCAATGAGCATTATGAGAGCAGTTATTTCTTCCAAGTTAATCCTAGTTGAGTGGATTTCTGTCTTCTTTGACTCACTCCAGGAGTTTGACTCACCATACCTATTATAATATGATATGGTAGGGGAAAGGAGAAAGGGCACTCTGGTGGCAAGAACTGTCTGGAGTAAGGGAGAATGATGCAGAGATACTACTCAGAGCATCATTGTCATATTCTCTTAAAATGATGAAGTGATTCATGAGGTAGACCAAGACAAGAGTGCAGATTTGGAAGAAATTTCAGATTTACAATCCTCAAGAAACTTCCTGACCCATAACATGTGAAAATTGGATTAATAATTCAAGGCTCCCTAATGTTCTCACATTTTCTGAGTCTGAGTGTTATTTGCAAGGCATTAGGTGTCATGGAAATACCAAACATAGGGCCTAGAAAGCACAGTAACGGGATGCAGGCAATAACTGAGTAGATTCATTTGTCTCAGTGACTTCCTAAATCTAATTTCCTGTCAGTTAATCCAGGGTTTAGGTATACACTGTCCTACTCTTTCAGGCCACAGCCCTTAATCCGGGAATCTGAGGACCTGTGTAATGTCTCGAGCCACCACTCTGATGTTCTGGGCCTCTATTCTCACCAGAGTTCATGTAAATTAGTTGATATTTATTCAATCCTGTGGAACAATATGAAATAACCAACAATCTTCATCGTCCTTTGTTGTCAGCATTTACTAATGTTGGGAGAGTGAAGCGGGCCAGAGACCTTCCAAAAATATTCTCCTCAGGCAGACAAGCTGCCTATTGCTCCAAGTGAGATTTCTTGACATTTGCCGTTCAGAGAGGTAGTTCTTTTCGGCAGGAACCAGAAGCATGTTCTGGCAGTTGGGGTTCCCTACTTCCCTCCCAAGGTATGGTGGCAGTCTTATCGCCCCCAAGAAGGCATGCGTCGTGCAGCAGCGGAAGCTCAAGTGGGACTTGGAGGTCGGAACCCGGAAGCAGATGCAGCATGTCATGGTGATGAAAGCCAGCAAGGGTCTGCCCGAGGAGCTGGCGCTGCTGAAGGCCTTGGCGGCAAGGAGGGGGCGGACTCCTCCAGCAAGGCGCCCTCTTAAAGATGCAGTCGCTGGCGCTGGGTCTGTGCGGGTGACCCCACGAACTGCACTGTTGGGTGGAGGAACCTGCTTCCACGACTAAATATATTCTCCTCAGGCAGACAAAGTAACTCCCGAGCTCCTCTTTGCAACATTAGCAGTGGCAGCTCCTTAGGCAGCTACTCACAGCAAATCTAATGAATGGCAACAATGGCTATGTATAATCTGCCAGCCATTTTCTTAAATTTCCCCTCTCACCTCCTCACATTGCATCAGAGTTGTTCTGGAACTAGAAAATTCTATGTGAAACCCATGGAGCCAGCCCTAGAGGACAACACTCAGTAAGATCTATATTAAGCCATCCTAGTGAAAAATCTCACCTGGAGACTTACCTATGTAAAAGAACAGTTTCATGTGTGCAGGACCTTTAATTGTAATACTATAAACCATAACCCCTAGGAAAAGCACAAGCCCATTTACACTCTCTCAGGTTATTTCTTCTCTGAACCCAAGGTTCTCCCATGAGTGAGCACAGTAAAGAGCCCACCCTTCCCTTTGACCAACTCCCCTGCCAAGTGCAAGGGACTAAAACCAAAGTGTTCCCTTGGTTTATTTTCACATAGGCAGGGATGTTTATATAAAGAGAGGATCTGAATTAGCTTAGATATTCTACAAATTCCCCAAGCAATGCATAGAAATTAGATTAAGAGTGTGGTAGGAAATAGGCAGGACAAATGTTATCATTCTTACTTTATAAATGAGAAAATTCAGGCATAGAAAGATAAACACACTGCTCCAAACTGCTTGTATAGCTAGACTAGAACTTAGTCCTTACTCCAAATTCAGGATGAATTTTAGCACATAGTTTGCACCACCTGGGCATCTTGAAACTAAGGTGCAGCATGTGATTTAAACAACTGAGGAATATTCATGAATGAAGTCATTGTTCAAAGTAACACAAAGAAAATCCAGTTATTAGTTAAAGGAATGTTCAGATATGGTTGCTCTATTATTTTGGATATTTTCATTGTTTTATTTATGCTTATATAGACAGTATAAACTTAATTATTCATAGATGTTCTTTTTTTTTTTTTTTTTTTTTTTTTTTGCTGTTGCTATTTTTTATATACCTGTAGCCTTTAGCCTCTAAAAACCCAGAAGAACAAAAAGTTATGTTCACACACTACAGGTAAACAACATCAAGAAAAAAATACAAAAAAGGCAGTGTATCTGAGCTTTTGGAATTATTACTGACTCCAATGACCAACAATCACCAAGCCTCAAGGAATACAGGCTTATTATTCCCCTTACAGTAATATAAGCTAATATCAATTGAGTGCTCACTACTTGCCAATAATGTTGTGAAGCCCATCACACATCATATTAAATCCTCAGACAGATTCTCTCATTTAGATGTGGTTATTATTATTATTACATTTTATAAGTGAGAAAATGGAAGTTTAGAAATATTAAATAACCAGTCCAAGGTTGACCAGTTGGTGAGTGGTGGAGATGCAATTGTAACCAGGTCTCTCTTTTCATCTCAAACTCCACACACTTTTCATTGACTTTCTCAAGTAGAATGCAAATTGGTCATTTCAATAGATGCAGAAAAAGCATATGAGAAATCCAATACCATTTCACCATAAAGCCACCAATAAACTAGGAATAGAAAGGAACTTTCTAAACCTGATAAAGGACATCTACAAAAACCCACAACTAATATAAAATTTAATGGCGAAAGACCTAATACTTTCCTCCCTATGATTAGGAACAAGACAGGATGTCCGCTCTTACCACTTCTGTTCAACATTGTCCTGGAGGTTCTAGCCAGGCAATTAGACAAGAAAAAGAAATAAAAAGCACCCAGATTAGAAGGAAAATAGTAAAACCACCTCTATTCACAGTTGAGATGATCTTATATTTACAAAATCCTATGAAATCCTTTAGGAAGCTACTAGAACTAATAAATGAGTTCAGCAAGATTGCAGTATAGAAGACTAATATACAAATCATTTGTATCTATATACTTGTATTGAATAATCCAAAAATGAAATTAAGAAATAGAATTCACAAAAGCATTTAAAAGAATAAATTAAGGAATATATTTAACAAAAGAAAGGCAAAACTTATATTCTGAAACTTATAAGACATTGTTGAAGAAAATTAAAGTTCTAAATAGATGGGAAAATATTGCATATTCATAGATTAGAATAATTAACATTATTAAGATAGCAATATTCCCCAAACTGATCTACACATTCAATGCAATCCCTATCAGAATCCCAGCTGACCTCTTTGTAGAAATTTAGAAGCTGATTCTATAATGTATATGGAATTGCAAGGGAGCCAGAAGAGCCAAACCCATCCTGAAAAAGAACAAAATAGTACTCACACTCTCCAATTTCAAAACTTTCTACCAAAAAAAAAAAAAAAAAAAAAAAAAAAAATAGATCATCAAGACAATGTGGTATTAATACAAGGATATAGAGATAGAATAAAATAGAATTGAGAGCCCAGAATTAATCCATGTTTATTTCCATGGTCAAATTAATTTTGACAAAGATGCCAAGACCATGGGGAAAGAATTGCCTTTTCAAAAAATTGTGCTGGGACAACTGAATAGCCATATGAAACAGAATGTAGTGGGACTTTTACCTTATACCGTATACAAAAATTAACTCAAAATGGATTAAAGACCATAAGAACTGAAATCATAAAACTCTTAGAAGCAAACATGGGGGAAAGTTTCATGACCTTGGATTTGGCAATGATTTCCCAATAGAAAATGGTTATTAGGAACATGAAAAGATACTCATTATCATTAGTCATCAAAGAAATGCAGATCAAAACCACAATGAGATACAAATTCCTACCCACCAGATTAGAATGAAGAAATCAGATAAGTATTGATGATATGTGGAGAGGTGAGAAAAATTCTGATTTAGATTCTGGTAGGAATTTAAATGATGCAGGCTCCATGGAAAACAATCTGGCCGTTCCTGAAATGATTATGCACAGAGTTGCTATATGGCCTGCCTTGGTATATATCCAAGAGAAATGAAAACATATGTCCAACAGAAATGTGTACATGAATGTTCATAGTGACACTATTCTTGATAGCCAAAAGATAGAAACAACCCAAAGGCCCATCAACAGAAGGATAAGCAAAGCATAGTATATGCATACAATGGCCATAAAAGGGAATGAAGCGTTTATACATGTTACAGCTTGGATTAGCCTTGAAAGCATTATACTAAATGAAAGAATTCACTCACAAAGGACCACACAATATATGATTCCATTTTATGAAAGTCCAGAATAGGGAAATCAATATAGACAAAAAGTAGGAGAGTAGTTGCTTAGTGGTGGGGATGTGGGGGATAGGGAGTGATGGATAATAGGTATGGAGTTTCTTTTAGAGGTGATGAAAAATTCTAAAAGAGACCTTGGTGACATTTGCACATAATTGTGAATATACTAAAAACCATTTAATTGTATGCTTTAAATGGGTGAGTTGTGTGGTATGACCTAGCTGAAAGAAGAGAGTCAAGTCATAATTGCCCTAATCCAGGTATACTGGGATCAAGAATGCTTTGATGTCAAATTGCTTGTCTCAAATTCAGATAGAGTTGATCTATCTGGTAAGGATGAGTCTACAATTTAGCTCCAGCTAAGGAGAAAATATTTGTGTATCCAGGGAGTTGGGAATCAGGAAAGCCAGTATAGAACTGGAGAAGAAAAATGCCTTAAAAACCTTTATCTGAAAGAGCTTTCACACGTGTTTGGAATCAGACATGTTTACAATGTATGTGCTGTAGGAGCTGAAAATTCTCTTTAGTGAACTTTCAAATTATATACTGAATTATATTTTTTTACTGATTGCATGTTAATTCATATCATAAACATAAAAACTTTGTTGGATGATCTACCTTTGAAACTGAGCAGTAGATTTTTATTAATAGCCTAGTATTATAATAAGCATATAATAAAATGATAATTATTTTCCTAGTAACCTAAACGTTACCAGGAAATTCAGCAGTTTGCTATTTTACTCAGCAGGGTAACACAGACTATAGTAAACAGAAGAACAGGAAGGGAGACGTGTGTATTCATTAAGGGGGCAGACTTTTCCTCAGTTATTAACACAATCAAGAAGGAAACAAAATTCATGAGACAAAGGAACAGTGAGGAAAGCAAGTGCCTGAGCTGAGCATTATGCTGTGCTGAACTAAATAAGGAAAAATAACCATATGCAGCACATCTCCTTCTGAGGACCCACCCCTTCTCATTTTAGACCCTCCGTTTACTGGCCCTTCCCTTCTCCTATATTACAATGTTTACTGTTCTCCTACACCCAGTCTCCAGTTGTATAAATCTCCTTTTTTTTTTTTCTTTTTTTTTTTGCCTCTCTCCGCAAATCTATGTCGTCTGTTTATGTGTTTTGTTTTGTAAGTATAAGCCATACTTCTGGGCTTTTCCTCCATGTCTTCAAGCTCCTGAAATTTTTACCTCTCCTATGTGCCATGCTGCTACTTGATACATGGTTTATTCAGCTGATATTTAATTTCTTTCTGATGTTGGAAAAGGAAGTTTTAAATAGAGGGGAAAAGAGAAGGACATATCAGAATACAAAAGAATTTTTCAAAATATACCAGCTGGCCTAGGAAAGACATGGTTTTGTTCTATTACATGCTGATTGAGTACAACTCTGGAGGAGATGATAATAAAGTGAGAATGATAGAATTCTTAGGGTAAGCAGGAATAGAATGGTAAGATCACCTACATCAATTTATTCATTTTAAATATGAGGAAACAAAAGTTCAAAAAGACATTGGGGAGTGGATGTAGCTCAAGTGGTTGAGTGCCTGGTTCTCATGTACGAGGTCCCAGGTTCAATCACTGGTACCTCCCCTCCTAAAAACAAAACAAACAAACAAAAAAAAACAACTCTCATTGGAGAGCAGATGTAGCTCAGTGGTTGAGCACCTGCTTCCCATGTATGAGGTCCTGGGTTCAATTCCTAGTACCATCTAAAACATTGATTTTCCAAAGACATATTACTATTTGTTGGGTAATGGTGCCATTCATTTTAGTTTATATATTTAGATTTTAACAAAGGACTTCAGTTTTATTGACACACCCAATCTGTGTAATATAGAATCTCTAAAGCAATGTCAGAAGAATGGGGGATATAGAGTCCCTGTCCACAATGCTTATAACATTGATTGAGATGTTTTATGATAAATTATGTCAGGTACTCTAGAATTAAACAAATTTCACAACTCCAAAATTCTTAAGAATATTCCCAATGAACATGGGGTAAAGATTTCAGAAATTAAAACAAACCCATAATAAAACTACACATACACATGCACATAGTGAGACTGCCAACAAAGAACAACGTGGAGAGGGTTATGGTTCTATTTTTAGCTTCTGCATTTATTAGCTGAATACTTATAAACTATTTTGAGTGTCAGTTTTTCAATCTGTAAAATACTCATAATAACTTTGCCTATGACTATTATTGTAAGGATCATTTAAATTCACTCATTCAACTAATATTTACTAAGCACCTATTTGAGTGGGAACGTTTTCTAGGTGCTAAGGATATAGCCATCAACAACTCAGAAATTATCCCTGCTCTTGCAGAGAGCTCATAATCCTCTGTGTGTGTGCATATGTGCATGTGTGTGCTGGAACAGGGAATAGATAAAGATATAAACAGATAAATAAGCAAGATAATTTCAGACACCTGTAGGTGCCAAGAAGAACATAAAATAGGAGGTGTAATAGCGAAGGAAGAGCGGGTAGTTCATTAATTTAGATGGAGTAGGCAGATGGAAGGTCGCACTTGACCTGATACTTGAATGACAGATATCTATCAGTAAAATAGATACATAGATAGATGGCAGGTAGATTGGTTTTGTGTAGTTCTATGTGGTTCTCTGGGTAGACAGTCATATAATCCGCAAAGAATGAGAATAATAATCATTCTAGGCATGTGTAATAATCATTTTAGGAATAAATAAATGAAAACCTTAACATAGTAAGGCAATGTAAAAAATAGATAAAAGATTACAAGTAAAGGATGCTTAGCTCTCACTCATTTCTCCTGTTTTCATTCTTAACTCACACTATGTTTGATTTAGAGAGAGAAATCCGAAAATTTAAAAATATGTCAATCATTCTTTAACTTCTTAATTCCAAATTAATTATGTTATCTAGTCGATGTGATAAATTGGGCACTATATAAGCTTATTTCTTTTAGTAAATATTTTAGATAACCTAGCAACACCGCACTTTACAGAAACATAACATTTAACTCGATTTTTGTAGCCAAAAGCATGATGGCTATTTCTAGCTAGCATCAGTATAAGCATAGGCACATGTACACACAGGCATGCACATGCACAAACACTTGCAAGACTGTGTTCGTGTAATACAAATTACAAATACAGTGATAGAACTTAAGAGATCTAATACAAGGAAAGCTACAGGTCATTTCTGGTTATCTGGGTTAAATAATTTATTTTGCTTGGTACACAGGAGAGAAGTAGATACTAACTTCCTACGTCAAAACATAACTTGCACATATTTCCTGTGAAATTATTTTTGTCAGAATAAGATTAGTTTATTGGAGTAAAAATTTGTACAACCGCTTTAGAAAATTGTTTGGCATTATTTCCTAAACCTAAACATATGCCTAATTCAGCAATTCTACTCCTAGGTGTATAATCAATAAATATGAGTTAATATGCCTACTGAAAGACATGCACAAGAATATGCATAGCTTTTTATTTATAACAGTCAAAATCTGAAAACATTTAAATAACTATCCACTGGAAAATGGATACATAATTTGTAGGATATTTTTACCAAAGATCCTTACAAAAGTTCAAATATATATATTGATCTAAAAATTTTTATGTGGAGCAAAAGATGCCAGACCAAAAGTGTATATCCTTTTTTCCATTTATATGAATTTTTAAAACAGGCAAAATTATTGCTGATTATAGAAATAAGAACAGTAATGGTGGGTATTGACAGGGAAGTGTTTAAGAGCAAGTTGATTTTATTTTTTTATTTTTTTTATTGTGGGTAGGGCAAGTTGATTTTGATGATGGTTACATATGTAAAACTTTATTGAACATGTAAGATAATCAAGATGTTAAAACCATTAAAATAAAAATTAGAAAGGAATATAGATTGCATATTCGAAGAGTTCATACCAACCATGAAATTCTAAGATTCACTATTAGAGAGAATAATATATGTGACCTGGGAATTATATGTCAAGTAAAATAAAGAAAAAGTACTAAGATTCCTTGGAAGATAAAACATACCATTAATAATGGAAATTATTCTAGCTATTATATATATTATATTTATATATGAGAGAGACAGACAAAGAGAGAGAGACAGAGAGAATAAGAATGAAGAGCACTTTGCTATAGGGAATGGCATATTTCATGACCACATGCAAATTTTTTTGTAGATATATATTCAAGAATTAATCAATATTAAAATACCTAAAATAATTCAATACCAAAGGAATAGGAGTTACTTCATTGTGCATTGTTGAAGGCTTTTAACAGAGCCAACTAGCATTTTGTTATCAATATTCAGTTTTTAATATTTTTAAATGATCTTTTACATGGTTGCTTCTTCTTGAAGCTAGTGATATTTATTATTCATTGGAGCTGGAGATCAATCTAATATATTTTCCATAGGAAATATACATATGATCCCCCTCTTAATAATGAAATAGCGATCAATAAGTAACAACTGTGTTTGGTCTTTTTCATAAGAAATACCATATGAAAGAGGTAATAATCTGTTGCTGGAAAGGAGTCAGGAGGCTTGGGTTGAGATTCTGCCTCCTTTGCAGACTATAATTAATAAACATCATAAAACCATATATTTTTTTCTACATATCACCTTAGAAGTACTTGAAGAAAGAAAAATGATTAAGGATTGTGCTAAATTATGCATGCAATAAATCATGATTGCATTTTATTTCTTAAGAAGAAGAACTATATAATAGAATGAGAAAATGTTTGCATACCCACCACATAGCCAGAACTATATTGAAATACAATAATGGATACAACAAATTAAATGGCTATTTTCAAACGAATAACATGTTTGAAAAATCTATATCTATTTGCAGTAACTAGACTTGAATTATATGTTATAACTCTCGTTCTTTCTCCTCTATTCCAAGCAAACTGATTGTGATATGCTTCTCTGAAAAAGTCCAGCTTATACCCACTGCAGGACCTCAGTCAGCACACCCTGTTCTCTGTGTGGAATGCTTTGCCCCTTAGACTTTTACTTGATATTCAGGACTTCTGTCAAATATCAACTCCTTAGAGGTACTTCCCAAATGCTTTGTTGGAAAGAATGCTTCCTAAATTTTAATATATACATGGAACACTTGGGACTTTATTTAAAATGTCTTTTCTGGTTCACTAGGTCTTGGGAGTAAGGTCCAGGATCTAAAAGGGTTGTAGTCGATGCCTCACTTCTCTGGAGCACAATTAAAACAGCAAAGAATTAAAATATTCCTTATCCCATTACCCTCTATTCTTTTATCTTGCTTTATTTTTCTCCACAGCACATGTAATCTCATAGTTTTATAAATTTAGCAAATAATTAATTATTTTAGTTAGACATATGCTTGCCTGTTGTCTTTCACCTCCAGTATTATGAGTCTGAAGTACTATGAGTATTACGTTTGTTACTCACCCCTGTGTTCTAAGAACTTAGAACCCTACCTGACACTCAGAAGGGGTTGAAAACCATTTGTTGAATGAGTGAATGGCATGTCTTTTGTTTGGTTTGTTTGTTTGTTTTAGGGATGGACATCAGGACATCAGTTGAGAAAACTGTATTTCATGTCACAATATCATTGGGTTTATTTCATTTCCCCAATTTTCGGATCCCTTTCCCATTTCAGACAAGAACACAGCCCTCTCAGTTGAGGGCTACAATATTATCCCAGGAGGGGAATGATATCAGCATTTCTCATTCTTCCCTCACATACCTGTTGCAGAAGCTGAGTTCTATCTAGGTGAGGATAGCCAAGAGTTTAGAAGCTCTCTCATTCTGCCCATCCCCCATTCCTGAGGCAGAAACTCTATAGTGGGTGCAGTATGCTGAGAATAGTGAGGAACCAATTGCTCTCAACCAGCTCATTTGTAACACTAATTCATAAGATTGAGTTCCATGCCAGAAGTAGCACGCAGAGACAATCAGAGGCTACCACCTGCTCTATTTCCAGCACAGACTGCATGAGGGTAACTCAGAAAAGGCCTGCCACTTCCTGTCCCACCCCATTGATTGAAAAGAAAAATTCCATAGAAGCACAACATATTTGAATTAATAAAATAAAGAACTTGTGAATTTAAAGTTATAACAACAGAGATTATGTAATCCAAAGAACAAAGAGAAAAAAAGATTGAAAGAAAATGAACAAGGCCTCAGAAAAATGTGGGGCACCATTAAGCACACCAATAAATACATAATGGGATTGTGGTGGATTGAATTGTGTACCCCTGTTTTGACATGCTTTTGGAGCACAATTAAAACAGCAAAGAATTAAAATATTCCTTATCTGCATTCTGATAGATGTGGGCCCCCTGTAAATAATATCTCTTGAAGATATTACTTCAAATAATGGCGGCCCAACTGAATCAGGTTGGTCTTTTTTCCAGATTATTGGAGTGTCCTCTATAAGCAGAATGAAATTCAGACATAGCGAATAAGCCAGGGGAAAAAGCCAGAAGTCAACAGTAATCCAGAGGAGAAAGAAGAAAGCATCACCATGTGCATAGCCATGTGACAAAAAAAGCCAAGGACCAAGGATCGCCCATAGCCAGCCCCAGGATGCCACAGTCTTCATAAAGAAAGCATTGCCTTGGTGATACCTCAATTTTGGACTTTTCCTAGCCTTAAAACCGTGAGCCAATAAATTCTGGTTCTTAATCCAACCCATTGTATGTTATTAATTTTAGTAGGTAGGAAACTTAGTCTTTGGTACCAGAAAGTGGGGTGCTGCTATGACAAAGACCTAAAAATGTGGAAACGGCTTTGGAGTTGGGTAAAGAGTAAAGGATGGAAAAATGGTGATGTGTTTGCTGGAAAAGCCTAGACTGCCTTGATGAGATTGCTGGTAGAAATGTGGATGTTAAAGGTATTTCCAGTGAGGCTTTAGAAGAAAATGCATTTGTTATGGAACCTAGAGGAAAGGCAGTCCTTGTTATAAAATGGCAGAGAACTTGGCAAAATTGTATTCTGATGGTGTATGGAAAGCAGAGCTTGAAAGCAAAAACTTGTAGCCTGAAGTGTAGCCTGATATATTTTTGCAGCCTATAGTGAAATGCGAGAGGAAAGTGACTGATTGAGAATTAGACTCATAAACATAAAGGAATTAGAAATTGATTATTTGGAATATCCAGATAGTGTGCTCTGAGAGAAAGGCCAGAAGCAAGTAGCTAATCAGGGTACCTCTGTGCTTCCAGGAAGTGACTCCCCAATCACTGCTTTGCATGAGTTTAACTGAACAACCTTTTGCTAAGGAGAATAGGTATATGACTCATGGATCCAGTCAGCCATTTCAGTGGAAATCGGGATTGAAATGCAATTATCCAGGAAGGATCTGTGGAAAGGTTTTTGTCTGATGGTTTGGACTCCTGAAACTGCATGCAAAGCTGACAAGATTTTTGCAAAATTTATATGAGCTAAACTACTGCCATCCTGGCCTGAAAGGGACAGATAAAGGATGAATTGAAGGAAGATTGTGTTCAAAGGAAAAACTTTAGAAGTAAAGGTCTGGACTAAAAAGATTACCTTGGGCCAGAGTGGGCTCACACATGTGTGGAAAGGGCAGATCTTCCCCTGCACTTGGAGGGGGTGGGCCTTGCACTCTGATATTCAAGGAGAGTGCCACTACCCTAAGGCTCAGATGGTGGGTCTATGTCCTGGGGTTGATGGAGAGCCTGGCCTCTATTCTGATGCTCAGAGAGGGTAGAGCCTACACCCCAGTGTTTGGGGAGCACATAGTGGCTTTGCAAGCACTTAGAAAGAGTGGGGCTGCTGCTCCAACAGGCCTGGAGACAAGGCATCATTCTAGAGATGACTTTCAGACCTTAGAATCAAATGGAGTTTACCCTGCTGGGTTTTGGACTTGCTGGGAACCCATGACCCCTGTTTTCCTTCCAATTTTTCCCTTCTGGAATGTGAATATTTATCCTATGCCTATTACACCATTGTATATTGGAAACAGATAATTTGTTTTCTAGGTTTCACAGGTACATCAGATAGAGGAATTATGCCCCAGGACACACCACATCCATAACTGATTTTGATGAGACTTTGTTTTTAGCATTGGTCTAAAATGGCTTAAGGCTTTTCAGATGTTGTAATGAAAGGAATATATTTTGCATGTGGGAATAACATGTATTTTGGGGGGCCAGAGGATAGACAGAGGCAGACTGAATTATGTAACCCAGTTTGGATATGTTCTTGGTCTTGATACACATTCCAGTAAATGTGGAGCCATTGTAAATAGGATCTCTTGAAGATATTATTTCAGTTAAGGTGTGGCCCAACTGAATTGGGTTGAACTTTAATCCAGACTACTCCAGTCCTTTATAAGCAGACATAGAGAGAAAGACATAGGACAAGGCTGGAGGCAATAGGATGACATATTCATAGTGCTCAAAGAAAAAAAAAACACCTGTCAATCAAGAATCCTATAGCCACCAAAACTATCTTTTAAAAATGGAGATGAAATAAAACACAAATTAGAAAATTAGAAAAACACAAATTAGAAAATTTGTTAGTAGCAGACCCTCTTTTCAAGAAATACTTCAGGGGTTCTGCAAAAGACATGAAATGAAAACTGAAAGAATTAAAGGGAGATATAGACAATTCAAATAATAGTTGGAAACTTCAAAGAGTCACATGCAATAATACATAGAATAACTAAACAGAAGACCAACAGGGAAATAGAAGACTTGGAAAGCACTATAAACCATCTATAGAATGTTTTTCACAATAACAGCAGAATGCATGTTCTTTTCAAGTGTGCATAGGACACTCTCCAGGGTTGATAATCTATTAGTCTATAAAACAAACCAAAATAAATTTAAAGCATTTTAAATCATACAAGCTATGTGTTCCAAAGATAATGAAATAAAATTAAAAATCCATAATGGAAACAGATTTGGTAAATTCACAGAAAAGTGGAATTTAAATAAACTTCTAAATAATGGGTCAAAGAAAAAAATCAAAAGGGAAATCAGAAAATACCTTGAGATACTAAAACATATGGGATGAGACTAAAGCAGTGTTTAGAAGGAAATTTAAACTTCTATTTCTATTAGAAGAAAGGAATCCAATCAATAACATAACTTCCACAATAATTCACTGATAAAAGAAAGGAAAACTAATCCCAAAGCATGCCAAAAGAAGGGAATAATAACTAATAGAGTTGGACTAAATGAAAGAGTGATTAGGAAAATAACAGAAAAGTCAATGAAACCAAACTTTTCTTTGAGAACATAAAAAAAAATTGAAATCTTTGTCTAGATTAACCAATAAAATATATAGAGAGTAAAATAGTAAGATCAATAATTAAATATATGATATCACTACTGATTTTATAGAAATAAAATGGATTACAAACAATACTATGAACAATTTTATGACAATGGATTAGATGTTGTGGCAGTTTGAGATTATTTATGAATCCCAAAAAGAGAAAGATTATGTTTTTAAACTAATCTATTCTGGGTGTGATACTCTTTGTTTATATTGGATTCAGTTGAGGGACTCTTGATTAAATTACCTAAGATTAGGGCTTTGATTTGACCACATCAGTAAAGCATGAATCAGATTGAGTCCCCATCCCTTTGGTGGGTCTATATAAATGGACACTCACTCAAGAAGACACATGGGAAGAGAGAGAGCTCTGTCATGCTTGATCCTGGAGCCCCAGGGAAAGATGAACCATTTGCCTGATAACTTACTTTGGAAAGACAGCCAAGATTGTTATAGGAAGCCCTGAGAGACGAGCCCTACCCAGGAGAGATTGAGAAGATTGGAAGCCCAGAGAGAAAGGAGAGACCAGGCAGAGAGCAGCAACCATCTTGCTCAACATGTGGCAACTGACTTTGGTGAGAAAGCAACCTTGAGTTGGACTCTTTACGGCCTTGTAACTGTAAGCATTTAACCCAAAAAAGTACTCTTTATAAAAGCCAACAGATTTCTGGTACTTTGCATCAACACCCCTTTGGCAGACTAATACAGATGACTTAGGTCAAATGGACTATTCCTGAAAAGACACAGACTTCTAAAACTGACTCCAGAAAAAAAAAAATCAAAACTAAACTTTAAAGATAAGATTGAATTAGTAATCTAAACGTTTCCCACAAAGAGAATCCCAGGACCAGATAGCTTCACTACTGAATTCTACCAAACATTTAAAGAAGAATTAATATCAAATCTTCACACAACCTTCCAAAAAAGAGAAGAGAAGGGAGAATTTCCCCCACTCATTCTCTAAAGTCAATATTGCCCTGAAAACCAAAACCAGATCAAGTTATTACAAGAAAAGAAAATTACTGATCATTATCCCTTATGAATATATACTCAAAAATGCTCACTAAAATTCTACAAAACTGAATCCAGCAAAATGTAAAAAGGATTTTACACCATAACCAAGTGGTAATACACCAAATCAATAAAATGCTGTAATATAGCAAAACAAAGCAAAACAAAACAAAAACACCACATGATCATCTCAATAGATGCAGAAAAAGCATTGGACAAAATTCAACACACCTTCATGATAAAAGTGCTCAACAACTAAAAATAAGAGAGAACTACTGCAATCTAATGAAGGGAATGTATAAACAAAACACAAAAACACATCTAAGTTCATATTAATGGTGAAAGATCAGATATATTCCTGCTAAGATAAAAAATAAAAATAAAAATAAAAAAGCAACCATTTTCATTCTCACCCATTCTATTAAAAGTTTAAGGGAGGTCCCAGTCAGGGAAATCAGGCAAGAAAATGAAATTAAGGATATCCACATTGGAAAGGAAAAATAAAACTCTCACTCTTTGAAGATGATGTGATCTTGCACATAAAAGAAATTCTAAGGAATCCACAAGAAACTACTAGAAATAATAAGTGAGGCAGCAAGGTTGCAACATATACAAAATTCAGTTGTATTTCTGTATTCTTGTGATGAAAAATCTGAAATTGAAATTAAGAGAACAATTCTTTTTATCTTTAGGAATACATTTAACAAAAAGTTGAGATACTTGTATGATAGAATATATAAAATATTGTTGCAAGAAATTAAAGATCCAAATAAATATAAAGACATTCCGTGCTCATAGATTGGAAGACTTAATATTGTTAACATGGTAATACTCCCGTGTTTTATCTCCTGATTGAACATGGTTCCTTATAAAACCCCAGACTCTTTTGCAGGAATTGACAACCTGATCCTAAAATTCTGGAAGCTCAAAACTCAAGAATCTTGAAAAAAACAAACAAACAAAAAAAACTACTGTTGAAGTGCTCAAATTTTCTGATTTAGAAACACAGTATAATGCTTACAGTAATTAATACAATGTGGTATAAAGATAGATATATCTTCAATGGAATTGAATTGAGAGTCCAGAAATAAACACATGAATCTATAATCATTGATTTTCAAAAGAATTCTGTCTTCATTTGCACAGGGTTGCCAATACAAAGTTCCAGAAATGGGTTGGCTTTTACAATGGGGATTTTATTTAGTGTAAAAGCTTACAGTTCTGAGGCCATGGGTAGGGGGTACCTCTGGATGATAGGGAGTCAGTGTACAATGAAATGTTTATACATAAATGGAAAAAAAAAAAAAACTTCCAGAGACTGGAGCTTTGGCCTGCCCATGTACCAGCTGGGCCTGGAATCTCAGTGGAGCTTCAACTCCTACTCTAGAGCTCAATGGACTCACCCAAGACACCTGGCGGGGAGATGATGATGGACAATGGCCATCCCAGGGAATGGAGAGAGTCTGCATCTTCAGGCAGGATAATTCCATCCATCTTATCCATGGGATATAAGCCCTCTCTCACTTGGAGGTGGAGTAGACATAACCATCCCAGACTCCTCAGGGTTGGGGGAAGAGCTATGGGCTAGAGTGGACTTACTGGTATTCTGTTGTAGACATATTGTGATTCAAGCAATGGAAGAAATTAAAACATTGATGTGGAGCCAGTGACCACTGAACAGTTTTGGGTCAGGGAAAGGGAAAAGCAGTTGTAATACTGGTGCTTTTTCAGGACTTGGGAATTATCCTGAGTGACATTACAACGACAGATATAGGTCATTTTACATCAGCATATAACATGCAGAACTGTGTGGGAGAGAGTGTGGTCTACAATGTGAACTATGGTCCATGCTTAGTGACAAAGCCTTAGGAGGTGTATATCCATTGCAGGTGATGTGCCACACTAATGAAAGATGTTTATGTGGGAGGTTGTAGGAGGTGTGGAAGGTGGGAATCCCTGTAATTTTTGTGTAACATTTATGTAATCTAAGCATCTTTTAAAATATATTTTTAAAAGTATTTATAATCAGAAAAAGGAAAATTCAAATAAAATAATATAACCCTTAAAAAAAAATGCCAATTGACAGAAAACTAGAGAATAATCTAGGGACTGAATAGCACAGTAAACCCAGAGGTGGATGAGAATAGTGGTTGATGGTACAGATGTGTCTTTTGTAAGCTAGAGCAGATGTACATCCATTGCAGGGTGGTGGGAATGTGGAGAAGCATGGGAAAAATACAACTGTTGTGACCTATGGAATGTGATTAACAGTAATAATATAATATTCCTGCATCTATGCCAAATATGTACTGTGTTGATGATAGGGGAGTATGGAAAATGTTGCCAAATGTATGCTGTAGAACTGGTAATGATCGGATGATATTATCTCATAATCTGTAACAAATGTTCCACCACAGTGTGGTGTGTTGATAGAGGGGTGTTGTTTGGGAATTCTGCACAGGTGCATGATTGTTTTGTAGGTTTACAACTTTTGTCATAAAAATATATTTTAAAAATGATAATAGGGTGGGTTGGGGAAAAAATACACCAAATGTAAGATAACAACTATAATGAGTAGTAAGATTTTGACAAGAGCCTTTCATAATTTGTAACAAATGTCTCACAATAATGCAAGGTGTTGGTGGGGGGTTGATGTATGGGATCCCTGGTTGTTGTTATGAATGTTTGCTTTGTAAGTTCACAACTTTTACTATACAGTTATTGTTTATTTATGTTCATGTATAAATGATATAAAAATAATAATAATGGGGGTTTTGGGGAAAATACTTTGTTTAGTAGTAATTTTTTGAGGTTACTCTTTAATCATTAGTTAAAAATGTTTCTCAACAATGCAAGGTATTGGTGGTAGGGTGAGGTGTGAGAGCTCTGTATGATGTTATATATGTTTGTTGTGTAAGTTCACAACTATTACTATACATTTATTGTTTATGTATGTTTATGTATGAGTGATATATTTCAATAAATTAAAAAAAAAAAAAAGCCAGCAGAATTCTGGTATTTTGCATCAGCACCCCTTTGGGTGCTGAGTACAGGGCCCAATTCAGAAGACAGGTGGTAGCTACAGGGCAAATATCTGCTGTGAGACTACCAGAAGAGAAACCTCAGGGCATCATCAGAGATGCTTTCTCACCAAAGTCAGCTGCTGGTGATCGTGGTGTGCTGCCATGTGGTGAAGCAAGATGAAGGGCAATTTCTGCCGAGGTCTCTGCCTTCCCCTCAAAATCTACTGTATCCCAGAGTTCAGCTGTGAGCAACTAGACATAGGACTTGTCTCTTTCCAAGTCTTCTCTCTCAGACTCTTGGGGGTTTTCTGTCTTTCTGCAGCTATGGGCAAACATGGAGTCCTCTCTCACATGGCAGGATAAAAAATGGTGGCTTCCTTTCTCTGTGTGTGTCTCTCTCTGTGTCTCAGTTTATATCAGGCCCAGCAAGTGGGCGGAGACCCAAGCTAGCTCACATCTCAGTGACATAGTTAAATCAAAAGACTCCACACCCACAAGAATGGATTTGTTCAAACACATAACCTTTTCCCTTTTGGGATTCATAAGAGAATTTCAAACAGTCACAGTTCCAAGACCATTCAATGAGGAAACAATAGTCTTTCCAACAAATATTGCTGCACTAATTGAATAGCCACTTGCAAAATGGATCAGAAACTTAAAGAGAAGAACTAAAACTTTAAAACAGATGGAGAAAACATATGAGCTTGGATTTGTCAGTGATTTCTTAAGTATGACTTCAAAAGCACAAGCAACAAAAGAAAAATTAGATTTCATCAATTTAAAAACATCAGGAGATTTTCAAACTGTGTTTTTTTGTGTTAAAATTCCCTATATATGCAGCCATATATTAACTCTGTCTTTATATTTCTTTAAATGACAGTTTAGCTGGATATAAAATGTTAGATTTGACATTCTTTTCCTTCACTATTTTGAAAATACCATTTTATTAGCTGTCAGCATCCACTATTGCTATTAAAAGTCTGAATTAAGTCTGTGCCACTTCTAGGTGATCTTATTTTTCTTTTTGGAAAATTCATTTTGTACAGGTTGCACTTGATTATCTGTTTGATACTATTCAGCCTCTTTTAAAGAGAGTTATTTCACCATACTTTAATTCTGGAAAAATTTTAAAGTATTCATTCAATTATTTCTTACCATCATTTATATCATTTTCTCCTTCTTGGACTATTACTACATGGATTCTGACACTTCAATTTCTATTGTCTATATTTCTGACCTTTTCTTTTGTATTTTCTAACATTTTATGCCCCTCTGATGTCAAAGTGCTAGCTTATGGATATATCCTGGTGGCTATTCCTGGGAATGGATAGCCTATGGTTAAAGATACTCAACTCAAACACTACCTCATTTCTACCACCCCACCAGGTGTACCAGTACTGCAATGTTCTTCTATTTACTACTAAATAGGGCATAGGTTTATTCCCAAAACTATCCCTTAAGGTGTAATAACTTAGTCTTTGGGATGTGGAAGAATGCTCCTTTTATATATTTATTTACTTATTTGTGTTCTCAGTATAATAGAGGTATTAATATGATCTGTGATATGGAAAAATATATGATTAAAAATGTTTGCTAGACTGGATCCCAGTTTATACTGCCTAACACTCCTCTATTCTGCCTTATGCTCTTCTACCTCATTTCTATCTTCTAAGGTTTTCTCAATGTATTTTATGTTAATATATCCGAATATCAACATCTTTTTTGGTTGCCATTTTCACTTTTAATTCACCATCCTACAAACAAGCAGAAGTTGCATTTGCTTTTTCATATTAGCTCACCAATTCAGATGCAGAATATAAGCTCAATATATTAGCCATGATATGTAATCTTTTTCTTCTACAGAATTCATTTAACTTATTAGAATTCTTTCACCCATCACTCCATTTAATAACCGATTCTTCATGCTATTTTTTACATATAAGATATTATATTTCAGGCTTTCTTCATATAATAAATTGTGACACTTCTTTTTAAAACTTTGTAGTGTCTATGTTTTTCCTTTTAAATTCACATCAACTGGGAAAAATTCAGCTAGGTTTCCTCTTTTTCTTCTCATAGAAATGTGTCTTGTTATAGAATCAAATAATTTTATGATTAAAAGAGATTATATAGTACAATGTGTCTAAATTTTGGAGGTCACAGGCTACAATGAAAATATTATAGAATCCTCACAATTTTGCAAGAAAATATATTCATATACATGCATACAGATTCACTCACAAACAATTTCATGGGGTCATTAATCCCCTGAAGTATACCCAAAATTCAGGTTAAGAATCCCTACCATCCTGTTATATTATTGATGAGTTAATTGCATTCCAGATTTTAAAAAGTGAATTATTCAAGGTCACATAGACATGAAACATGGGACAAAAACAAAGCTAGATCTGATTCCTGATCCATTTTTTATTTTTGTTTTTGCTTTGTTTTATTATTGTAACAGATTATGTAATAATCTATTATAAAACAAATAAATATTGATGTAGAATGGTATAAAATTCCAAATGAAATGAACAAAACAATGATAAATAAAAAAGCAGTTGAATTATGAAAAGAGGTAAGAATGATTATCAGGCCTATTATTTTATTACATTCTCTAAAAGATTCCCTCAAGGCTTGTATTCTTGTCCTTAAGTTTCAACCCATATTCACTACTTTGAGAAACTTTGAATTAAAAAATACCTGCCTACAGCCAAGGTATGCAAACCTCTAAAATATTGTTTTACAGTATGAAAATTCGTTTTTATTGTTAACTAAAAAACATCATTATATTTTTACTTTGTAAACTTACAATTTTGTGTTTTTTTAAAATTTCATAATAGTCATTCTAGAGGACTGTTATTTTTTAAAACATTGCCTTGCTGATACTGTAAATACGTATGTCCTTTGTAAGCACATGAGCCCTCTAATTACATAACAACCATTATACATTTTAAATAAATGTTGACCTGGATGTTGCTCTTCAATATGAATTGGATACCTGTATTACAAATTGCATAATAGGCAGTCTCTTTTCCACTCTGGAAAATATCTCTGCAATGATTTATGTAAATGTTTCTGCTTGAGCATGTCACTTTATTTTATTTTTTTTAATTTATTTACTTTTTAGCCATTTTTACCCACCTCTCCCCACCCGTTTTTGCTTTTTGTCTCCATTCTTTTGGCAATTCTCTGTGGCCATTTCCTGCTCTCTCTTCTCATCCTTCTCCTCCTGTCTTCACTGGGATTCGATCCTGGGTACCTCCAATGTGGGAGAGAGGCGTTCTGCCACCTGCACCACCTCAGTTCCTGGTTTTTCGGTGCATCTTGTCTTGGCTCTCCCCTGGGTCACTCTCCTGCTACAGCACTCTCCTGCTGCGTCATCATCTTGCTGTGTGTGGCGCACGCAGGCATGGTACCTGACCGCGCACCCACTTGTGGGGTCTGATGGCGTACCCATGCATGGGGCCTGGGGGCGGGGCCTGGTGGGGAAGCCACTCCCGGGGCCTTATGGCACACCCGTGCATGGGGCCTGGGGGTGTGACCTGGTGGTGCACCCGCTCACAGGGCCTGATGGCAAACGCACCTTCTATATTTTTTCTTTATTTTACCAGGAGGTCCCGGGGATCAAACCCAGGTCCCTCCATATGGGGAGATGAATGCCCAACCATTTGAGCCACATCTGTGCCCAACATGTCACTTTAAAGGTAACATTTTTAAAAAGATTATATTCTCATGTGATTTCATCTGTTTTTTTCTTTATTAGAGAAGTTGTGGGTTTAGATAACAGTCATGCATAAAATACAGGATTCCCATATATCACCCCAACACCAACATATTGCATTGGTGTGGAATATTTTACAACTGATGACAATACATTTTAATAATTGCACTACTAATTAAAGTCCACGATTCAACTCAAAAGTCATTGTTTCTGTGGTATAGTTCCAAGGATTTTTAAAAAAATGTTTATTCTGTTACCATATATATAATGTTACATTTCCCCCTTTTACTCATATTCAGATGTAAATTTTAAGTGCTGTTAATTGTGTTAACTGTGCTGTGCTGCTATCACTACTATTGATTATCAAAAATTTTCCATCATTCCAAATAGGAACCCTGTACATTTTAAGCCTTAATTTCCCATTCCTTATCCTGACCCCGGGCCCTGATATCCTACATTATGGATTCTGACTCTATGATTTTGCTTATTCTAATTGTTTCAAATCAGTGAGATCATACAATATTTGTCCTGTTATTTCTGGCTTATTTCACTGAACATGATGTCTTCAGCCATCATTCATATTGTTACATGTATCAGGATTTCATTTCTTTTTATGGCTGAATAATATTCCATTGTATGTATATGACACATTTTATTTATCCATTCATCAGTTGATGGACATTTAAGTTTTTGCCATCTTTGGGCAATTTTGTATAATGCTGCTATGAACATCAGTGGGTCAATACCTGTTTGAGTCCCTGCTTTCAATTCTTTTGGATATATACCTAGTAGTAGGATTGCCAGGATATACAATAGTTCTATATTTAGCTTTCTGAAGAACCACCAAATTGCTTTCCACAATGCTGCACCATTTTACATTGCGACCAGCAATAAATGAATGTTCCTATTTCTCCACATCCTTGCCAACACTGGTTATTTTTATTATTTTTTTTAAATAGCAGCCCTTCTAATGAGCATGAAATATGGTATCCCATTGTGGTTTGGATTTGCATTTCCCTGATGGCTAATGATGTTAAGCATCTTTTCATGTCCTTTCTGGCCATTTCTATATCTCCTTTGGAGAGATAACACGTTTGAGTCTTTTGTCCATTTCTTAAATTGGGTTGTTTATATTTTTCTTGTTAAATTGAAGGATTTCTTTAAATATACTGGGTATTAATACTTTTTAGATAAGTGGTTTCCAAATATTTTCTCCCATTGTGTAGGGTGTCATTTTACTTTCATGATAAAGTCCTTTGAGGTACAAAAGTTTTTAATTTTGATTAGGTCCCGTTTATCTATTTTTTCTTTTGTTGCTTGTGCTGTTGGCATAAACTCTTTAACAAACATTGCCTAACACAAAGTTCCAAAGATGTTTCCCTATGTTTTCCTCTAGGAGTTTGATAATCCTAACTCTTGTGTTGAGGTTTTTGAGATCCATTTTGAGTTGATTTTTGTATATGGTGTGATGGATGGGTCCTTCTTTTTTTGCAAAAGGAGATCCAATTATCCCAATGCCATTTGTTGGAGAGACTATTCTTTCCAAATTGAGTGTTCTCTGCCCTATTGTCAAAAATTATTTGGCCATAAATGTGAGGGTTGATTTCTGAGCTCTCAATTTTATTCCATTGGTCTATATGTCTGCCTTGTGCCAGTACCATGCCATTTTGATTACTGTGGCTTTGTAATAAGTTTTAATATTGGGAGGTGAGTCTTCCAACTCCATTCTTCTTTTTCAAGATGGCTTTAGGTATTCAGGTGTCATTAACCCTTCCATATAAAGTTGATGATAGGCTTTTCCATTTATACAAAGAAGGTTGGAATTTTTATTTGGACTGCATTTAATCTATAAATTGTTTTGGTTGTATTGATAACTTATTGATATTTAGTCTTCTAATCCATGATCATGGACTATATCCTTCCATTTACTAAGGTCCTCTTTAAGCAATATTTTATAGATTTCTGTGTACAACTCCTCTACATCCTTGGTTAGATTTATTCCTAGACATTTGATTTTTTTAGTTGCTACTGTGAATGAAATTCATTTCTTGATTTCTTTTCCAAGTTGTTCATGAATGTGTATAGAAACACAACTGATTTGGAGGTATTGATCTTGTAATGTGCCATATTGCTGAATACATTTATTAGCTCTAGGAGCTTTGCTATGGATTTTCCATTTATAAGAACATATCATCTGAAAATATGGAAATTTATACTTCATCCTTTTCAATTGGGATATCTTTTATTTCTTTTTCTTATCTATAATGCTATGGCAAGAACTTCCAGTACAATGTTGAATAACAGTGGTGACAGTGGGCATCCTTGTCTTATTCCTGATCTTAGAAGGGAAGCATTCAGTATTTCACCATTAAGTAGTATGTTAGTTGTGGGCTTTTCATATATGTCCTTTATCATGTTGAGGAAGTTTCCTTCCATTCCTAATGTTCTACATGTTTTTATTAAGAAAGGGTGCTATATTTTGTCAAATACCTTTTCTACATCAGTTAAGAGGATCATGTGGATTTTTCCTTCATTCTGTTAATGTGGTGCCTTACATTAATTGATTTTCTTACGTTGAACCAACCTTGCATACAAGGGATAAATCCCCCTTAATGATGTGTATTATTCTTTTAATATGCTGTTGGATTCGGTTTCCTAGTATTTTGTGGAGGACTTTTGCATCAATATTCATAATGCATATTGGCCTGCAGTTTTCTTTTCTTATAGTATGGTTATGTGGCTTTGATATGAGAGTGATATTGGCCTGACAGAATGAGGTAGTGAGTGTACCCTCCTCTTCAATAGCTTGGAAGAGTTTGAGCAGAATTTTGTAGTTAAGTCTTCTTGGAATGTTTGGTAGAATTCCTCTGTGAAGCCATCTGTTCCTGGGCTTTTCTTTTTTGGGAAGATCTTGATTACTGATTCATTCTTTTTAATAGCAATTATCTTGTTGAGATTTTCTATTTGTTCTTGAGACAATATACGTAGTTTATATGTTTCTAAGAATTTGTCCATTTCATCTAGGTTATCTAATTTATTGACATACAGTTCTTCATAACATCTTCTTATAGTCTTTTTTTATTTCAGCAGGATTGGTAATAATATCTCCTTTTTCATTTCTGATTTTCATTATTTGTATCCTTTCTGTTTTTCTTTGTCAGTCTAGCTAAAGGTTTGCCAATTTTATTGATCTTTTCAAAGAACAATTTTTTTTGTTTTGTTGATTCTATTGCTTTTTTTTGTTTTTTTTTTCTTTTCATTTCTCTTACCTCCTCTTTAGTCCTTGTTATTTCCTTTCTTCTGCTCACTTTGATTTTAGTTTGCAGTTCAGTCCATGTAGGCCAAAAATGCCTGCCATTGCCCAGAGAGGCTGAAGAAACACCATCCCCCTCCTATCCTTTTGCGGGGTGGGGATGGATTCACAGGCATCCAACAGTCCAGTCTGTGCAGTCCTAAAGTGCCTGCCATTGCCCAGAAAGGCTGTGGAAACACAGATCCTCTCCTATCCTAATTGGGGGTGGGGATGGAGCTACAGGTGTCCAACTATTCAGTCTGTGTGGGCCAAAAGCACCTGCAGTTACCCAGGGAGGCTGGAGAAACATCTTACCCCTCTTATCCTATCAGGGGTGGGGGTGGATCCACAGGCACCCACAGTCAAGTTCATGCAGGCCAAAAGTACCTGCAATTGCCCTGAGAGGTTGAAGAAACACCAGCACCCTCCTATCCTATGGGGAGACAGGTGTGGGGATGGAATTTAAGGCAATCAACATACCAGTTTATGCAGGCTTGAAAGCATCTGCAGGTTCCCAGAGAGACTGAGAAACCACAGCTCCCCTCCTATCCTATTAAGTGGTGGGGATGGAGCTACAGATGTCTGAGTATCCAGTCTGTGTGGGTTGAAAGTACCTGCAGTTGCACAGAGAAGCTGAAGAAACACCAGCCCCCTCCTATCCTATGGGGGTAGAGGAGTGGATATGGAATCAAAGGTGCTCAACAAACCAGTTTGTGTGGGCTAAAAGCACCTGCAGTTGCCCAGAGAGGCTGAGGAAACACAGTTCCTCTTTTTATCCTATTGGGGTACAGGAATTGACCTCTGGTATCTGACTATTCCGTCTGTGCCAGCCAAAAGCACCTGCAGTTACCCAGAGGGACTGGTGCAGGTCCCCCTAGTTTCTTACTTGCTGGAGGTAGGGCTGGAGCCTAGACTAAGGCTGCAATCTGATCTGGGTAGAAAGAAGCCAGTCTCTGATGTCACTGTGATTTTCAGTCAGCCCTGCTTCTCTTCATGCCAAGGACAGAGTTAAAATAGTTGGTTACCAGACTCTTTCCAAATTGGACAGGTTCAAACTTTAGCTGTTCTTAGCCAGCCAACTTTACTAATCAGTAGCTGAAGTTGGTGCCAAACCATCTCTTCTCCTGTTTGGGGGAAATAGAGCCTCTGACTCCAGCCATGGAACACCTGCTGAGGCAGATCTTGCCGCCAGTAGAGGATAAGCACTGGCCTCCTCAGCATGGAGTGCTCTACTCATGGATCCTCACTGCAGATGGGCAGTATTCTCCTTTCATTCTTTCAAAGGTGTTGCAGGATGCTCTTCTGGTCTCCTGGGACCCCCAAACAGGTGCTCTAGATAGCTCTGTGTGATTACTAACCACCCTGTAAGATGAGCTGACTCTTGGGACTCCTTACTCTGCCACCATCTTGCCCTTCTTGGTCAAGTGATTTTGACAAGGCTGCCAAACACATCCAGCTGTGTCAGAACTGTCTATTAAACGGTGCTGGAAGAACTGGATAGCCTTGGCCAAAAGAAAGAACAAGGACCCCTATCTCACACCTTATATAAAAACTAACTCAAATTGAATCAAGGACTTAAATATAAAAGGTAGAACCATAAAACTTCTAGAAGTAAATGCAGGCAAACATCTTCAAGATCTTGTAGTAGGTAGTGGTTTCTTAAACCTTATACGTAAAGTACAAGCAATGGAAAAAGAAAGACATATGGGACCACCTCCAAATTGAATGCTTTTGTATTTCAGTGGTCTTTGTGAAGAAGGTGAAAAAGCAGCATACTCAATGGGAAAAAATATTTGGAAACCACATATCCAATATAGGTTTGATATCCATGTTATATAAAGAAATCATGCAACTTAAGGATAAAAAGACATACAACCCAATCAAAAAATGGGCAAAACACTTGAATAGACATTTCTCCAGAGAGGAAATACAAATGGCCAAAAATCACATGAAAAAATGCTCAACATCTCCAGCTATTAGGGAAATGCAAGTCAAAACTACAATGAGATATCACTTTACACCTTATAGAATGGTCATTATTAAAAAAAAAAATAGATAACTATAAGTGCCAGAGAAGATGTGGAGAAATAGGCATACTCCTTCACTTTTGGTGGGAATGTAGAATAGAGCAGCCTCTGTGGAGAACAGGTTGGCAGATCCTCAGGAAGCTAAATATAGAACAGCCCTATGATCCAGCAATCCTGCTACTACGAAACATTCAGAAGAACTGAAAGTAGGGACACAAACTGCCATTTGCACACTGATTTTCATAGCAGCCTATTTACAATTGCTAAAAGATTGAAACAATCTAAATGTCCATCAACTCATGAATGGATAAACAAAATGTGGTATATACGTATGATGGAATACTATGTAACTGTAAGAAGAAATGAAGTTGGGATGCATATGACAACATGGATGAATCTTGAGGACATTAAAGGACAAATATTATATGGTCTCACTAATATGAACTAAATATGATAAATAAATGCATTGAATTAAAATCTAGAGTATGGGCTTCTTAGGAGATGGAATGAGAGCTCAGAAGGGGAAGCTGATGCTTAAAGCAGAGGTAGAATATTTAATAAGGTTAATTGTAAATGTGTGGATATGGATAGAGTTGATGGTAACACATTACAGTGAGTATAACACTGCTGATTTGTAAATGTGATTGTGACTGAAAGGGCTAGTTCAGTGATGGAAATGTATATAGAAAGAAAGCTAGAGGATAATCTAGCGATTGTATAACATAGTGAACTCTGAGGTAGATGAGGATTGTTAAAAGTGAAAATACAAAAATATTCTTCTATGAACTAGAACAAATTAATGTCACTAGTACAAGGTGTTAAGAATATAGTGATTCACGGGAAAAATACAAAAATCTAACTTATAGAATATATTAAACAGTAATTTTAATACTTTTGCAGCAATGGCAAAGAAGGTACTATATCAATGCTAAGGGTCAACAATAGGGAGGTATAAGAAATTATGGGGGTTTTCTTTCTGGAGTAATGTAAACATTCTAAAAATTGACTGAGGTGATGACAGTGACAGCACATCTCTGTGATTAAAATGAGAGCCACCGAGTACAGACTTTGAATGGATTGTTCAAAACATGGGACTGAATAACTCAGTGAACCCAGTGGTGGATGATGGACTGTGGTTAACAGTACAAATATGAGAACATTCTTTCATGAACCACAACAAACATACAATACTAATGCATGGTGTTAATAATAGGGTGGTTTATGGGAAAAATACAGTCCCTAGTAAGTTAGGGACTATAGTTAGCAGTAATAGTGCAATGATGTTCTTTCATCTTTTGTAACAAATGTTCCACAAAAAAGCAAGTTGTTGGTGGTGGGGTGATATATGGGAATCCTGTATATTATACATGATTATTTTGTAAAGTTACAACTTATCTAATAAAAAAAGAAAAAGAAAAAAGTGAATATAAAAATTTAAAATAAAAATACACAAATGAAATGAAAATATGTGCACCAAGATAAAATCCATCCTATAAACTATATGTTATAGAGGATAAGCTATAAGATATAGAGGAGCAACTTTTAAGAATGTACAAAGTATTAGGATTCTTGTAAGAATAATATTAATTTACATTTCAAACTTGAAAAATATATATAAATATAATTTTGCTTTGAAGTTGCCAGATTGTCAAGGGTCACTTAGAAAACTGCTGGGATTATCATAGCCCTGTATCCTCTTTGAGACAGACTGGTTGATGGTGGAATTCCACTATCAAAATTTTCAATGTTAACATTAAATTTAGTGGCCTAAGTAGACTCTATGACATCCTGTCAAACTTCTTCATTATTACACAATTCAAAGTCCTTCATGCACTTGCCATGATGTTGGCAAATCTTTGTCGTTGACCCTTTGCTCCAGTGACTTTAAGTGTCTTTCATAGATTTGCTAAATATAATGCTCTATTAATCAAAGATACTTTACTTGGCAGACTCTCATAAGCTATTCACTATTGACTTCCAAGTGATGATTTGAATATATAGCATTCTATAAAATCAATTTTTAAATAAATGCACCAATTGTTTCCACCATTTCATTAAATCAAAAGTAATCTGAATTACACCTTCTTCCATTGTGCTCTACCACAGTAGCAACAAATGCACTGACATGTACTTTATATAAAGTAACACAGATTGAGGTGGAGGGGGCAAATACACTTCATGGCTTTGATCTGAGTTATGCCCCTGAGGTTTTTGATTCAGTTACAGCTTTACCAGGCAATTTCAATGATCCAGTAAGTACAAAGGCATTTGAAGCTAAAGGCACATCCAATATCAGAAAAGCATTTCCTTGCATTTGTCAACTTCCCAACTGGGTATTTTAACACTCAGGGGACTACTTTCCCATTAAAAGCTCTTTTGCAATCCTGCCTTGCCTCTTTTTTTTTTTTTTTTTTTTTTTTCTTGATGCTTTCTCTCCAAGAGATGCTTTAAAAATCTTCATTTGTTCCTACCTAGGGATCACCTCTCAATATAAAGTGATTTTAAGAAGAGCTCTTGTGGTCTATGGAGGGGACACCACAGCTGACAAGCATTTCAGCCATATGTTTGCCACAAACTGGCTATGATATATCAAATCTGTTCAGGGCCAGAGTTAAATAATCCATTTTAAAAAAAGAAACAAGTTTTTAGAGTGTCAGTCTAAAAATATTACTATTTCCTAAAATTATCAGGTTAAGATAATGAAATAGCTATGACTATTTCACAGTTTCTCTCTCTTAAAGCTGCAATTAAATTGGCTATGCAAAGAGTTGCCTTGATTTCTAGATATACATTGTAAACCTCTTTTGATTAGTGCTTTTTAAAATAAAAATACAAATATGTAGTTTCCAGAACTGATTTTCATAAACCAGACTGTCAGTTTTCTTGTTAAACCTTGTTGGGGATTGAATCACATACCCCACAAAAGACATATTCAAGTCTTAATTTGTGTTAATGTAGGTGTGAACAGTTTATAAGTCAGATCTTTGAATGTGTTATTTGTAGTTAAGGTGTGGACTCATTTTTCAATAGGATCTTTGGAGATCCTTTTTAGATGAGGCCAAATTGAATTGGGGTAGCCCTTAATCCACACAACTAGAGACCATAAAAGCAAAGGAAATTCTGTTGGAGTCAGAAGCCAGGTGTCAATAGAAGACAAGTCAGCAGAAATCAGAGGAACAGACTCAAGAAGGATGGAGGCAGAGATGAAAGCCAAGGAAGCCCCAGGATTGCAGCAAGCCAGCACCAGAATGCTACAGATTGCTCTGGGCAAAAGCCCGAGCAGTGGAGACCTTTACTTTGGACTTCTAGCCTCCAAAACCATGAGTCAATAAATTATAGTTGTTTAAGTCAACCCACTGTGTGGTATATCCTGGCAAACTAAGGCAAACCTGTACAGCAATAAGGGGAGAATTGTTTCTATGATGGCCTTCCCATCGAAGAACATGTTATATCTTTCCATTTGCTTATATCATCTTTGAATTTCTTCATCAGCATTTTGTAGTTTTCAGCACACAAATCCTATACATGTTTTCTTAGATTTACACCTAATGATTTCATTTCCTTTTAGGAATTGTAAATGGTATTTTACTATGTTTAATTCAGGTTTCTATATGTTCATTGCTAATATATAGAAATAAAATTTGCTATTGTATGTTGGTCTTGTATCCTGCAGTCTTGCTGAACTCACTTATGTGTTCTAGGAGCTGTTTGTAGGTTGTCTGGGATTTTCTACATATACGATCAGGCCATTTACATATAGAAGACAGATTATTTCTTCTTTATCAATATGTATGCCTATTATTCTCTTTCCTTTGATTATTGTGCTGATTCAAACTTCCATTATGTTAAATAGTAGTGGTGAGAGTCGACATCACTACCTTCTCTCTGATCTTAAGGGGAAAGCATTCTATTTTTCCAGTGAGTATAATGTTAGCTGTAGGTTTTTGTAGATGTTCTTTTTGAAGAATATAGAAGAAGTTTCCCTCTATTTGTACATTTAGGAGAGTTTTTTAAATAAATGTCAAATTTTGTCAAATGCTTATTCTGCATCAAATGATCATTATATTTTTTGCTTATTTATATGATCGATTGCATTGATTGCTTTTCAAATATTGAAACAGTCTTGCATCCATTCAATAAATCTCACTTGGTCATACTGTATATACTTTTTACATTGCTGAATTCTATTTTCTAATACTTTGGTAAGCAATTTAGCATCAGTATTCATGGAGGTTATTGATCTATAGTTTTCTTTTTTCTTCTTTTGGTCTAATTTTGGTGTCAGGGTAATTTGGACTTCATAGAATGATTTAATAATTTTTACATCCTCATATTTTTCTGAAAGAGATTATCTATAATTGGTGATAATTATTTAAAATGTTGGTATAATTCTTCTGTGAAACAATCTGGATCTAAAGACTTGTTTTTCAGGATGTTTTAATTAAGAATTCAACTCTTTAAGAGTTAGAGGACAATTCAAATGATGTCATATTGAATGAGTTGTGGTAATTTGTATTTTTGAGTAATTTGTATGTCTTATATAGATTGTCCAATTTGTATGCATACAGTTGTTCTTAGAATTGCCTTAGTATACTTAAAGTTTTTTTCTTTGCTAGAAAAGTGTGTCATTACAGAAAAATCAGGCATGAAATACAGTATTCCCATATAGCACCCCACCAACAACAACTTGCCCTGGTGTGAAACGTTTGTTACAATAGATGATAGCACATTTTTGTAGTTGTACTGTTAACTAAAGTCCATGGTTTAACTTAGGGTTCATTGTTTGTGTAGTTTGGGTCCATGGATTTTTTTCTTAATATGTTCTCCTACCATGTATATAATCTAACATTTTCCCTTTTAATCACATTCATATATATTTTTCAGTGTTATTAATTGCATTCACAAAGTTGTGCTACCATCAACACCATCCATTACCAAAACCTTTCAATCACCCCAAACAGAAATTCTGTACCAAATAGGCATTATCTTTAATGGTATACCCTCACCCTGGCCCCTGGTAACCTGTATTCCAGTTTCTGACTCTCTGAATTTCCTTATTCTAATTAGTTCACATTAGTTAGTGTTTGTTTAGCCTTAGTTCTATTCTTACTGTAGCGTTCTTTTTATTTCTCTTCTTACTGGAATACTTCTTTGAAGAATGTTTTAAAAGAGGAGATTTTAGGACTCAATCTTTTAATATTTTGTGGCTAATAATGTTTTTACTGTGTACTGTTAAATAATTAACTTTAATATAAAAGTTAAGCTCAAACACAGTTTCCTTCAAATTAAAATATTTTGCCACTGTTCTTTTTTTTCCAGTTGCTTTAACTGATTATGCCATCCCTTTGCCCAACCTCCACATGCCTGTGTAAGACTTTTTAAAATGGGAAACATTTCATTTGGGACTGAATTTAGCAACAACCCTAGCACAGAATACCAATGAACAGTACTGGAAATTTGATTTATAGTGAAACTACTTTTAACAGTCTTACTCACCATTTAATTTGTTGCTATTATGCTTTTGTTAATCCTGCTTCTCTTTCAGTCATATTTCACCTCTTACAGGGGGGAACTAGGTATTGATTCTTCCACAAGATCTACCATAGAGCTTTGCATACAGTAGACATTCAATAAATATTTAACTAAGGAGCATACTTGCCAGAAGACACTGCCTTAATCAGGATCAAGAAAATTCTCAGTCGTTTGTAAACACGGCTGTAGTATTTACCTACTACTGTGTAGACCAATGGTGCAGATAAGTTCAAGTATAAATAATACTTCTGTCTCTGTGTGTGTATAAAATCTATGAGTTACACACCTAGATACTGATTATATAAATAAATCACTTCCTTTTAAGTCTCCCTGAACCCAACTCTTTCTGTTCAAACCTATCTTTCCCGACTGATCATAAGAAATTAAATCTTCTCCTACATGAACCAAACTCCCAGTTTTTACCTCCTGAAGCAGGTTCTAATCTTGCCAACAGTGAGTCAGCTTAATTGATTCTTAGTGCATCTTGCTAATCTTTAAGATACTGGTTGTCAAACTTCAACATGCATAAGATTTCTCTGGGGGTCCTGGAAAATAAAGAAATGATGCTTCAGTTAAATTTGTGATGAGAAAAGGAATCTTATGTTTTTAAAAAGCACAACAGTTAACAGTGATGTTGGAGTGAACAAACTGAGACACTTGCTATAATATAAGGTCCTTATCACCCTATGAGTAGAGAGGCATACATAATAACCTTTTATTACATGAGATATAGAGAAATGATGAAAAGCTTCGGCTGGATCTCCCTCTTATCAGATCTATAATCTTGGACAATTTACTCTCTGGGTCTCAATTTACTGACATGTAAAATGTGGAAAATAGTGCAGATATTCAATCCCATATTCAAAATAACAGAAGCTCAGAAAACCTAAGTTTTTGAAAATCTAAACTTATTTGGCAGTAAAAACTGATTTGAACTAAAATGAGGCTATTTTGGTCATTATTTATCTCACTTGGTATAAATATTCATATATTTTATTGCCTAAATATTACTGTGTTTAATTAAGGATCACCTACTATACTTTCCTTGTGTTGTTACATGATACATAGGGTAGGCACCATATTACCTTTCTAAAATTAACCCTCCCCGCCAAATGGACTTCTCAAATATATCTGACTGTAATACCTTATTGTGGACTTATCAAAACTATTACATAGAATGTTTTGAGGATTCATTGATATGTTACAAACAAAACTTTGTCGTTTGGGTGGAGGAAGTGCTTTATGCCCTATCATTGAAATTGTTGTCATTAAATCTCTTGAACCCTCTGAGGTGCTTACCCTTAGTTTATCACTTATCAAGTTCCCTTATATTTCTCTGATTTTTTCTCTTTCTGACTCCTTTTCTCCTGTTTACTTCATTTCTTCTGGGACATGAGAGTTCTGTGCATCCCCCCAATCGAGGAGTAAGCAAAGCTATATCTTTCATGTTGTGTCTTTTCACCCAATTTTCACCCCTCTGTGAGGCCTTTCCTATTCATTTATAGGCAGTCAGGGTAGGGTAGACCTCAGATTTTCTGCCTTTGTTGTACCAGGATAGATGTCCGTGACTGTCTGGGAACCCAGGCTATGGGACCTATTGACCAGACTGCTAGTTCAGGCCTAAAGGGCTTTCCTCGATTCAGTTCCTTGAATTCTTGCAGCTATAATGCAGATGTATGCTTTCCACTTCTTTTCTACCTTTCCTGCTAATCCATGCCTATCATAGACCTAGTCTAGCCATTTTTCTATTCCATACCCTTACAAGTGTTAATGCTGTGAAATCTTTATTAGCTTTGGGCCATTTGGGACCTCGTGGCATTCTTATGCTCATTGTGCAAAAAAAAAGTCTCAGTCCAGGAGTGAACATAACCAATAAAAACAAAAGCTATAGTTTATTATATACTATGGAGTTTCTGGCATTGTACTAGGTGCCTTATGTTTAAAAGTACATGCATTTCCAACAATTATTTCACAACAACTTGGTGAAATAATATTTTGCCTATTTTAGAGATGAAGGAACGTGATAGAAAGTTGTTGAGAAGCTTGACCAAGTCATACTTAAGTAAATGACAGAGCTGGCAGACTATAACTTTGTTCCTCCCTGAACAAACAATTCATCCTGTTTAAATTTCATCACCTATAAACTGAGTTTATGATTTACCTAACATCAGAGGATTATGAGAAATAAATATGATAAGTTCAGCATAACTTTGAAAACCCACTTCTCGCCATTCAAGAAACAAAAGAGAAAACAAAGACATTAGTCTTGTAAAGAGAAAAGCTGTGCTCATATAGTTGAATTGGTATTGTATGAAAGGGTAGCCATTTACTTGTATGCTACAAAGGGAGAAGAACCAGGATGAATAAATAAAAGCTACAGGGAAACAAATTTTAGATCAATGGAAGACAGAGGTTTCTAAATGAATTGCTTAAAAACTGGAATAGACTGATTTAGTAGATAGGTAGTCTCTTTCTTCTCGTCACTTGGTGTTTTAAAAGGGAGGTCAGCCAAGCTCTTGACAGAGATGTTATCAATATGACTCAAGCATTAGATGGCTAGTTGGGTTAGGTGACTATGAAGTTATCTTGCAGCCATGAGAGTCAATGATTCTTAATGTGTAGTGACGGTGGTGGTAGTGGTGGTGACGCTTAATTTCCTATTGCCATTTTGCTGCCTTCTGATATACATTAATACTAACATCCAGGGAAGGCAGGACATATGTTACAGAGTCACGATCTTCATTCTGAAGAAAAGATTACTAATGGCATGTTTTCTCCCCACTCTAGTAGCCATTCATTTGACTAAGCCTATAGCACATAAATGTACTTTAAATAATATGATAATCAATATACTAGCATCCCAATAGGAGCAAGTATCTATGTTTTCTTTGATGCCAAACATAACATCGAAACCATGTTTCTATTGTTACACCATGATTGGGATCCTGAATAGATCTTAAATACATATAGAAGAGCTGACAATCAAGTCTGTATTCAATCATTTACAACTGTAATCCCTCAGGCACCCGTGTCCCCAAATGTCATTAACTCCTGTTTAAAACTTCATTCAAAGTGTTCATTTCCAGAAACATTTAACCTGTATAGGAATAGAATACTTCTTGCTCATGAAAGATTTCCGGTACACTCTAGTTGCCCTCAAGTAGTATCTTCCAACCCTTCCTCACAGGAAAACCTTGCCTAGAAATTAATCCTTGTTATATTATGCAGCAGTCATTAATGTCTCCCATGAAATAAAGGCTTTCATTGTAATACTATTCCATGTGCTCTCACAATTTTTGCCAGTTAAATCACAAATCTTAAAATCAAACAATCTTTTCTTTCTCGATATTTTCAAGCATTAATATATGCTGACAGCATCTAAGAAACACAACAAAATCACTACTAATAGATCATTTTTAAAATTGCACAAATTTATTTGCCCCATTAATATTTGCTATAATAGCATTTTCTGATTTTAAAAATATGTAGTATTTCCAGATACTGAGGATTAAACATGCAAGATACATATATCCATAACAAATCTGCCTATGTATAGATATACAATATATATTTCAAATGCTAAACTGTGTTCTGTAGTTATTCAATAAGGCCCTAACATTTCAGCAGTACTTCAAGACCATGACAGCTTAATAGCTGAGCATCCTCAGGTTCCAGTGCAACACACGTTTAGGGACCAAATCAGTTAAACAGCAATATCCTTTGAAAATAGCAATAATAAAGAAAAACAGAGATGATAGGCTGGGAGAGGGAGGAAACCAGGGGAATGGATAGAGGCAAAGAATACATGAGACTCAAATTGAAAGTGTGGCACAAGGAGCACATATAGAGTACTTTTAAGGTTTAAACAATTTTTGAGGTGTATTTTTCAAGTAACATGTTCTCTTTCCCTTGAACTGGCTGTAAAACCTCTTCCACCACAGGAAAGCAGTTATGCAGTGGTAGCATCAGACATATTAGTAGAGTGCATTACCAGCATATATTACCACTACAGAAGTCACAATGTCATCATTCCCATACATTTTGTGGTTTATCAGAGAAATGGATAGATATTGGAGCAGGAAAATTGCAGTGGGCATAAGAATTTTAAAATGAAAATTTAAACAGTTGAATATTTCCTTTAATTAGTGATCAAATCAAATCAAGAAAATGACTAGACTAATGTCAACAAATATAATAGGAAATAAAAAGGAGCAGACAACAAACAGAAACAGGCAGCAGCAAAATAGACACTCTCCTGGCCCTTCCTGGCTAAGATTTTATGACTGAAGTTCCGGAGTGGCAACTCATTTTTTCATCCCCTCTCATGAATCTTCATCAATATTGAATGTGTCTGTTAAAATAAGGTCTAATTCCCATCAGAATGAATTGGAGTGTCATCTGTCCCAAACCTCATAGGCACCCAAGTGTCTCAATTTGAGACTTCTCCAATTCAGTCAGAGAGATGCTGACAAGATTGAAAGGAAGAAAAGTGTGTCCAATAACTTGAACCTTGTTATCACTGCCAGTCTATCCTGCCTTTGGTACACCATGAATTGATATGTTTGTAGAATGAATTATTTATTTTGAGAAGAGCACAGCTAAATGACATCTACATTTTTATTAGGAAATTTATTAAGCATAAATGCTTTTTTAAATGGACCTTATTAATCTGACCAGTGCATGGAGGTAGAAAGCCCTACTGCTTGGTTCCTTTCACATCTAGACCATTAGCGGGCAGTATAACAGACTTGCTGCCCACATTTTAATTCCGTCATCTCCAGTCCCTGGTCCATATAGTCCCATTGATATCATAATTTCTCAATTTTACTAATACCTGGTGGTGGTCGGTAGCTATTGAAGTGGAGTGAATTCCCTCCTGGAGATTAAAATGAAATTCTCTTTTCTTCCAACAGAAAAACTGAGGTTGGGGCAATGACGTTTCCCTTTAATATTTACCAAAATCCTTCAGAAAAAAGATTGGTAGTTACTGTTATCATCATGCTATACATGCGGTATGTAGCATGTGTAAAAGTGAAGATTTAGAAAGAAGAGTGCCCAGCACAATATCTGGTCCATGGAGGTATTTAATGAAAGCTTCTTTCTTCTGTTCAGGTATCTGTGTTGCAAGTGCGGTTTCCATGTGCACATAGAGATTAGTGTTTTATTTAATGAACTGCATAAAAGTTGTAATGTGGTTTTCTTTTCTCAAATAAACTTGGTTTTTTAAATGAAACTCTCAAGTTGTATTTTATTAAAACAGTGAGCTTCCCAAATGGGATGGCCGAACTCAATAATCATAGTAAACACTTGCTGTACAAATGGTTTAAACCTGGTAATAAGGAGCTTTTTTAGGAAAAAAAAAAAAAAAAAAAGATATCCAAGGAGTGCATCTTTTACACCCGAGTGTCCTAAGCATTCAATCTGGCCTCAATCATCTGCCATTTTAATAAAGATAATATTAGTAAGCTCTGGCATGCTTATTTTATTAGTAATAGGGAAAATGGGGGAAATAAGCCTTCAGTGTTCATTCAGTGATGAAGCAGCCACTACAGCTGAATGCAAGGTCCTCTAGAGATATAGAGATGGAAACGGATATTTTCTCATTTCAAATCAAAAGCAAAATCCAAACTAAAATAAAATATATTCTACTTGTCTTCCTTCAGAGCATGAGATGCCCCAGCTGATATTATGAGGTATCTGGTTTGTGTGCCACATGCTTTTATGACTTCATCACAACAGGCATTTATAGAGCAGACTACCAATAAACTTCAATTGTTGTCATAGCAATTGAGAAGAATAGAAATAGAAACTCCTTTCATCTGTTTGATTAGTGGGGAAATAAGCTCATTTCAACACAGAAAGTATTCTCCTTAGGAAGCTCTTAGTCTTGAAATTCTCTCACTCTTGTGTGGTAAATGATTCCCAGTGTGTAGGAAACTTAGGTTTTGTCTTTTGAATGTCTCTGATTTTCATGTTATCCTGAAAATTTTAGTAGTTGTATGTCATAGAGTATATTGATATTCCTATATAACTTTGTCCTTATGGTCTAAAGAAGTGAATATATTTACAATTAACAACAAGCACAAATATTGGCTAGATTGTCATTTCAGTAAACAATGGTGAAAGCCAATTCACCTTCCAGAGATCATCACCAGATCTAGAGACTGGTGGATGTTTCCCCAGAACATTAAAGGAGAAGTGGAGCGTCATCTAGTGACAGTCTAAGAAAAAAAAACTAACAGTTCATAAGTTTCTTTTTTATGTAAAAAAAAAAAATTATGTGGCAGGAACTTTAGTGATTTGAAAGCAGGAATTTCTTTAAGCATGGTATAATATAGTTTTAAAATTTATTTGGAATTCATGAATTTAATCATTAGGGGAATACAGATGAACTAGCCACACAAATTCTATATACTCCACTTTTATAGGGTAAGTGTGTGGTGTTGCATCTGTTTCTAAAAAGGGCTTATATTAAGCAAAAATACCACATGAACTTGACTTGGGAAAAAAGGGGTTTTCCAGAACAACAACAACAAAAAAATGTGAAATGCTAGTTCATTCCATGGATCCATGGATGAAAGAAAAAAGCCTAGTAGAATAATTAAAATTATATGCATTTTCTATGTAATGCTTTTACATTATTGTTAAGTACATGCTACATTATTATGTTATTTCTCTGTAATGTTATTATCTTCAAAGTATATTAGCAACTAGACTTATATAGGAGCATTCATGGTATCTTCCTTTGTCTCTACAAGCCAACAGATAGTCCTGTACTTGGTAAATTAAATCCTGAAAAACTACAGGAAGGTTATGGAATGAACATTTTTATTTGTTATATTCTAAACCTAGTTTTGCCTTTATCAATTTTACTCCAGTCAATAAAATCTGTAGCGGGTGAAATTTAGCTAGATTCTTAGTTCAAAGCTAGATTCTTCGTTCAAAGCTAGATTCTTCGTTCAAAGCTTAGTTCAAAGCTTGAATAGTTTTTGACTTTCCAATCCATATTAGAAACACTTATTATGAGTCTGGGATTATCTAATTTACTTCTCTAATCTAGTCCCGCAAGTTAGACCCTACGAATCAGGAGAAAGTGGTATACTGATCATAGCCAATGTCCATGAATATATTTTGTAGTAGTTAAATGACGTGTGAATTCAAGAAAATTGTAATTTTCCTTCCATTTAACTGAGACTGGGATATTAAAACCAACAAAGTGGAGCTGAGTCACTGACATTTTTCTGTTTTTGCTATGACTATTCTTACCCTGACAATAATTGATGTTCAACATCTAGTTTTTGTTCTGAGGCATTTGAAGGCTTATCCCTGCCTCCCTGCCTATATTATTAATAATGGTTTTACCCTTGAGAGTCCTTTCTTCCTTTCTTGCTACCTTGAGGTATTTGTTTGTTTTTTACCATTGAAAACTTGTATCAAGCACCAAGTCTTCTTTAAATCTCCCGCTCTATTTTGGCCTGCATTGTTCTCCATCTGTTTAGTAGCCCTTACTGATAGTCTGAACCATTCTGTTGACATATTTCCTGATAAATCTGATTGTTTTAGATAGGTAAACACTATCTTCTAAATTACATGTGGGATCCTCTACTATAGGGAATGTATTACTTAACCGTGTATTTTGTTTGTTTGTTTAATCTCATATCACATCACACAGAAATGGGCATATAATAAATATTCAGATATAGATACATATGATTTTGGACCAAGAATTGACTTAAAAATTATACCTAATATATGATATTTATTAATATGTTGTATACCTGTTTCCTGTAATATTTTATGTAAAGTTTAAAACACACAAAAAGATTTAAACCATATTAATGATGTTATATAGAAATGTAAATTATGTTTTCTTCACACACCCCAGTAGATTACTCTTAACACCAACTTTAGAGATCATTGATTTAGGGCAAGTTATGTCAAAATGGTCTTCTACAATGGTGTCTTAGAGACAGCTTCATGGGTAGAGGAGGGAAACTGAGGTAGGAATTATAATATTTTCTACCTGTTATCCTTCCACACTCATGTTGGTCAACCAGGTATCTTTTCTTTATATTAGGGATTTATCAAATATTCTTTTTGAGTTAGAGTTTTATTGCCAAATCACGCATTTAAAAGTCAGCGGACAATTATTTCAGCGTAAAGAAAATGTCATAGACATATAATGATTTCTCATGGTAACATCAGTTATTTAGTAATAACAAACCCACAGCTATTTTGCTGTAGAGCACCTCACATTCCATTAGTTTAATAGATTGTTACAAAAGCCTATTATATAACAGCACAAAGATATTTAATCTCTTGGTTTTTTGACTGTACCACTATTTCTCTACATAAAAGAAAAAAGTACTAAAGGCTACAATGTGTATCTAGGAAATTATTTTAAAGTTTCAAAGTAAATTGATGTAGGAAAACTAGAAAAAAAAGAAACTTCTGTTCAAGGAAGGATTTTCTAAACCAAATGTGAAACCCAGAAGGCTACAAAATGATTGATAAACCTGAATATATAAGAATTTAAAACTTCAGCACCATAAAAAATTCAAAAAATAAGCAACAGACTGGGAAAGTTTTGCAACATAAATAACAAAGGGCTCCAGTAAATCAATACAAGTAAGACAAATGGCCAAAAAATGGGGGTAGGATATGAACAGTCATATCTTAGAAAAATAAACATAATGAGCCCATAAACAGATCAAAATAATCACATACAATTTGAAATAAAGATACCATTTTCACTCAAATAGACACAACTTAAAATAGTGATTGTATTTATGATGCAAAAAGATATTAGCATGTTCTTACACCAGTGTTAGAAGTATAATCTGACAGAATTTTATGGAAACAATTTTAATGGGTCAAACAAAAATTAAAATATGCATGTCCTCATACACAAGGATTCTAAATCTATAAATGTACACTGCAAAAAATTACATATTTGCACGAAGGTGTTATATGGTACTCTTTATCGGTAGAAAACTAGGGAAAATGTGCATCCATTTCATGAAATATTATAAAGCAATTAAAAAGAAATAATATAGTTTTATTTTTTATAAATGAAAAAATTATTTAGAGTGAAAAAAGTAGTAATTTATGTGGTAGGATCTCATTCACATAACCTCACCCCAACTTTAACAACAAAAGAATATCAGTTGTATTTTTTATGAATATGAGTTTATGCGTATGTGCACATGTACCAACATTTAAGAAGTAGTGTGCTATGAAGATGAAAGTGGAATGGTTTGAAGCAAAGACAAATGCATACTATTCACTCCATTTTTCTTTTTGTTTAAACTGTTACAAAAACATACAATCTTTTTATAATTTAAACATCCAACACACATATACACATACATACACACATACACAGAGACATACAAGCACACAATCTGAGACCTAAAGATGGAGTATTTAGATAATAAAATCATTAATTTGGAGCAAAAATCAAAGACTTTAATAATATTCATAGTTGTAGTGGAGTGGAAAAAAATGTCTTCTAATTTTCCTTTTTGACAAAAATCTTCCTTGGGCCATCACTTGTTTAATCATGGCATACTAATTAAAAACAAACAAACATACCAAAATAAGGATAGGGAAGAAGGCAAGAAATTAAATGAAATGAGCACATATTGTGGATCAAGCAATATGCCAAAAAATTTTCCTGTATTATCTTATTTGAACCTCACTCCATCATATTGAGGAAAGTTTTACTATTTTTGTTTTCAGATGAGACATTTAAGACTCAAAGAGGTTAAGTTACTTGTCCAGGGATACACACTAAGTCCTGAAGCCAGAATTCTTGGTGGGTTTTAGTCCAAAACCAGCTTTATTAGTAGGGGTCTCAGAGGAAAAGCACACAATAATTGCATAATTTGAAGAAGAGTCTAGTGAAAGGACTATTTACAAAAGTGTGGTATAATGTAGGGAAACTAAAAGGGATCATGCAATTGACAGCACTGGTAACCTCCAAGCTTGAAAGGGCAAAGAGGGTGAGTGGGAGTTATAGGAATCTGGAGCACAGAGAAGTCTCTGTGGAGAGGTCAACAATGGGACCTATGACCTTTCCTCTATGATATGACCTCTCCCAGGAAACACAATAGTCACCTAGAGAAATATAATTTCTATTTGATTAAATATTCTTCTTGTAATTAAAAGCCTTACTTGCCAGAGGCTTAATTTAGTACAACCCAATAAACAGGGAAAGGTCTCAAGTCGTGATCCTGGGTTGTTTTGCTAATTTACAAATATCTTAATGAAACTTTAATTTCTTTGCACAGGTATTGCAATATTATTTTAAATCAATTTCCTTTAGTGAATCTCCGTAGTAACAAGACTGCATTGGTGTGGCTTGGTCTCCAGAAACATCGAGTAATTGGATTAGCAAAGAAATTTGCCTCTTTTCTTGTTTCTGCTGCCTGATTAAGAACAGGTCACTGGTCATTAAGATCACTTCAGAAGGGAAGCACAGAAGAGAAATAATTAGAAATTCACTGGCTGATTTGACTCCTATTATAAGCAAACACAATAGGAACTTAAGAAAGGAAACCTATTAAAGTAGAAAAAGGAGTCCTTAAAAATTAATATGGCACCATATCAATGAAAGTAAATGGAGTCTTGGCATATATAGACACCCCCCCCCCTTTGTGGGAAAGGCATAATTTAAAAGATAAGGTAATACTTTATTTATTTTATGAGGTTAGTAGGTGCAGGGGTGTTGATTTATATTTTTAAGAATTGAGTACATAATAGGAAATTGAAAGGAAGTAATTTGAGGCTTTATTTTAGGACGAATAGGAGAAAAGAGAAAAGGCACAATAACCTAGTGTTTGGGGAATACATGACAAGAAATGATAAAAAGGATCAGGGATTAAACCCCTTGAGTTTAGGGAGAGGAGTTTCTCATTTGTATCCATTTTTAAAGAATACAAAAAGGGATCATAACAATATATGGAAATGATACTAGCATTTTGGAACAGTAGCATTGTCAAACACAGGTAAACTAACTCAATAACTCTTAAGAGAAAATTTTGTCCTTTAGATTCTAAAATTATAGCTGAATTGGTTAACTTGCAGAATGGTTTTCAGCCACATTATTAATAAACTATAGGACATCTAACTACAATATTAAATACCACTTCACAATGATTTGCAGTTTACACAGTAAATGTACGTGCAATTTAGTATGCTTATGTATATTCTGAGCCCTCCTGTAGACTTGTTATGCACTGTATTCATGATAAAGTAAGCAATAATTTCCCTTTGGGGGGGGGCAGGAATTGGGGCATGAGAACATGAGATTTACTTTAATGCTAACAGATAAGAGGTAGCAAGTGCAATAATGTGAGGACTTTATCCAAGTCAACTCTAGCCCCATAGGGAGGTAATAGAGAATTATGCTTATAAATTAAAAGTTTAACTTATTAAATAAAAGCAAATCTCCCACTGAATAGCTATGTGACTGTGAGCAAGTTAACTTAAGTTCTTTAGTTCTAGTTATCACATCTCTAATATAGGAATAATAAACAATTACATAATACTAGGACTGGTAAAACAACCAATGAGTCAAAGAAGAAATCACAAGGGAAATTAGGAGATAACTTGAGGAAAATGAAAGGAAAACTACAAGACACAAAAACTTATGGGATGCAACAAAAGCAGTGCTGAGAGGGCAATTTATAGCTCTAAATGCTTACAGTAAAAAAGAAGAAATATCTCAAATCAGATATCTAAGCTCACACATGGAGAAACTAGAAAAAGAAAAGAAAAGCAAACCAAAATTTGAACAGAAAGAATGAAATAACAATGATTAGAGTAGAGATAAATGAAATAGAGAAAAAAAATCAATAGAATCAATGACATCAAAGGTTCATTCTTTGAAAACATCAATAAATTTGACAAACCTTTATCTAGGCTGACAATGAAAAAAACCACAAATAACTAAAATCAGAAATGAAAGGGAAACATTACTACCAACTGCACAGAATAAAAAGGATTATAAAAGATGACTATGAACTAGGTATGCTAACAAATTAGATAATACAGATGAAGTGGAAAATTTCCTAGGAACATACAAATGATCTACATTGACTCAAGAAGAAATAGAAGATGTCAAGAGACCATTAACAAGCAAAGAGATTGCATCACTAAACAAAAACTTCTCAACAACAACAACAAAAATCCCTAGGACCTCATGGCTTCACTGGTGAATTTTATGATACATTCCAAGAAGACTTAACACCAATACTTGTCAAACTCTTCCTAAAATTTGAAGAGGAGGAAACACATCCTAAATCACTCTATATGCCCAGCATCACCCTAATATCAAAATTAGATAAAGATACCACAAGAAGAGAAAATTACAGACAAATATCCTTTATAAGTATAGATGAAAATATCCTTAACAAAATACTAGAAAACCAAATCCAACAGCACAGTAACAAATTGTTCACCATGATCATGTGGGATTTAACCCAGTTATGCAAAGGAAGAGTGGTTCAACACAAGAAAATAAATTAACAAAACGAAGGGATAAAAAAAACACATGATTATATCAATTGACCCGGAAAAGGCTTTTAACAAAATCCAGCACCACTTGTTGATAAAATATATATATATTTTAAAGGCATTTCCTTTGCTTTTTTGCCCATTTTTTGAATGTCCCAATCCACTAATTATATTTTATTTTGTTTTGTTCTTTGTTTATTTGTTTTTTTTCCTTCTCTCTCTCTTTTTTTTTTTTTCCCCTGAGTTTCCTTATGTTTGTCTCTTGCATGTAAGCTTATCACACTTGTTTCTTTTTCCTAGTAAGTGTATTTGATTATTTTATGGACAAAATGTTCATGGAGGATTTGGATCACAGAAGGGTTACAATGGGTACTGCGGGGGATTATTGGGGGGGGGTGTCTGGGGGAGGTTTCGTGGGAATTGGTTCATCCGAATATACATGAAAGATATACAAAATCATTCAAAGGATCGGGGGATGGGGCATGGTCACGATGGGTGGATAATCACACAATAAATGAGGGAATCTGAATTCCTAGCCTGGAGAGCTCTGCCACATTCTCCAAGGGAGCAGCAATAGTCCTCTGAGTAAAGGGACAGTGCCTGTCAAAATAGGATGACCCACTGATGTTTTTTTTTTTTTTTTTATTGATGACTACCCTTGTGAGTCTTTGCTCTTGTAAATGAGACTTAGCCTGCAGTTGTGGGATGCCTAAGGGTTGCCACCTGAGAGCCTCCTTGTTGCTCAAATGTGGCCTCTCTCTAAGCCAAACTCAGCATATGATTGCATTACCTTCCCTCCAACGTGGGACATGACTCCCGGGGATGAGCCTCCCTGGCAACGAGGGATTAATACCAAGTGCCAACTGGCAGCTTTGCGCAGTGGCAGTATCGTAGCCAATGAGGTTTATCCGAGGTGTGATTATTGCTAATTGAAAACTTTTCCCAAGTGCCAACTGGCAACACAACTGGAAAAAGACCTTGAATAAAAGGGGGAAATGGTAAAGACAAATGAGTTCAAGTGGCTAAGAGACTTCAAAGAGAGTCGGGAGGTCATCCCAGAGGTAACTCTTATGCACACCTCAGTAGGAGCTCATAGAACATCTAAGTGCCTATTGCCCCACTCAGTGGGGTTCCTGAGGGCTCCGGAGACACCCTGGTCCTATATAAGGGGGGATAGCCCCAGAGACTGATGCCTTATCAGTGGGTTCTATTTTGGAATCTGTGCTCCTGAGAGTGACAGAATTAGACTCAAATAAGTCCTCCCTGCACATGGTTCACCAGTCCCTTCTATTCAAACCTATATGTGATGCTGGAGTTTTTAGGTATACTTCCAGAGACTGGAGCCTCCTACCTACCTATGTGCCAGGTGGCATGAAATCTAGGTGGAGCTGCAACTCCTACCCTACAGCTCAATGGACTCATCCAAGTCACCTGGTGAGGAGACAACGATGGGCAATGGCCATCCCAGGGAATGGAGAGGGCCTGCATCTGCAGGCAAGATCATCCCACCCACCATATTCATGGGATATAAGCCCTCTCTCACTTGGAGTTGGAGTGGACATCACCATCCCAGTCCCCTCAGGATTGGGGGAAGAACTATGGACTAGAGTGGACTTGATGGTATTCTCTTGTTCACATATGGTGATTCTAGCAATGCAAGAAGTTGTAACAATGAGGTGGAGCCAGTGGCCACTTGACACTTTTGGGGTAGGGAGGGGATGAGCGGTTGAAATACAGGGGCTTCTTTGGGAGTTGGAGGTTGTCCTGAGTACTGTTGTGGCAACGGATGTAGGCCATTTTAAATCAGCACACACCACTCAGAACTGAGTGGGAGAGAGTGTGGTCTACAGTGTGAACTGTGGTCTATGGTTGGTGGCAAGGCTCCAGGAGGTGTAAGTTCATTGAGGTTGGTGGGCCACACTATGGGAGATGTTTGTGTTGGATGTGGTGGGAGGTGTGGGAGGTGGGCAACATGGGAATCCCAGTGGGTTCCGTGTAATATTTTGGGTAATCTAAGCACCTCTTAAAATATATGTATATATATATATATATATAATAAAATAAAAAATCACATAGAATACTAAGAATATTATAGAAGGAAACTTTCCAACACAATAAAAGGCCACTATGAAAAACACACAGCTAACATCATAGTCAATGGTGAAATACCTAAAGCTTTCTGTTTAAGATCAGGACAAGACAAGGATTCCCATGTCAGCACTGTTATTCAAAACTGTACTGGAAATTCTAGCCAGAGCAATTATACAAGTAAAGAAATAAAATGCATCAGATTGGAAAGGAAGAAGTAAAACTTTCCCTATTTACAGATGACATGGTTATATAGAGAAAATAATGAAAAACTGACAAAAAAGCTACTAACCCTAATAAACAAATTCAGCAAAATGGCAGCACACAAGATCAATATGCAAAAATCAATGGTGTTCCTATACATTAATAATGGACAATATAAAGAAGAAACCAAGAAAAAAAACCATTTACAATAGCAGGTAAAAGAGTCAACTAACTGGGAATACATTTAAGCAAGGATGTAAAAGATAAGGATTGTACATGGAAAACTACAAAACATTGCCAGACAAAATCATAGAAGACCTAAATAAATGGAAGAACATTGCTTGTTCATAGATTGGAAGACTAAATATTGTTAAGATGTCAATTCTTCCCAAAGCGATTTACAAATTCAACAAAATCCCAATCAAAATTCCAACAGCCATCTTTGCAGAAATGGAAAAGCCTATATCAAATTAATAACAAAAGGTAATGGGCCCTGAGTAGACAAAATCATCTTGAAAAAAAATAGAACAAATTTGAAGAACTCACACATTCTGATTTTAAAACTTTACAGTAATAAAAACAGTATGGCACTGGCACTAGGACAGATATACAGGCCAATGAAATCAAATTGAGTGTTCAAAAATGAACTCATATCTATGGCCAATTGATTTTTGTCAGGGGTGCCAAATCCACTCAGTGGGAAAGAATAACTTCTTCAACAAATGGCACTGGGAAAACTAGATATCCAAACACAAAAGAATGATTGTTGATCCCTACCTCACACTATAGTATAAAAATCAACTCAAAGACCTAAAGAAGGATGGTGGTTCAAGAAATTATATCTACTGCTGATATTTTCCAAAACAAATCTCTGATGAGTACACAAAGCTTCAATGGACAATGCAATGCATAGAAAAAACTTCCATATTGTTTGTGCCTTTTTCATTGCACATTATTATGGTCTATTCAACTATATATTTTCCACTTTGGACTGTAAGGCCTTTGAAGTCAAAACCTGTTCATTTATTTAACATATTTATTAATCTCACTCTATTTTTCAGGCATTTAGATAAAATAATGAAAAATTAAAGATCCTAGACTTTAAGAATCTTAAGGACTACCAAAGAATTCAGTCATTTATCCTTGAACTCCCTACACATAGCAGAATGATAAAATCATCAAAGTTATACTTCTTCCATTATGGAAGACTTGAAAAGGCATTGCCTGCCTCAGTTTCTTCAGAAGAGGATAATGCTTGTCTAATGCTTTCCTCATAGATTAATAAAATTTATTTGAAGAAATGTTCAGAGTCCATACCAAGAGTTACTTCAAGAAATACACAAGTAGCAATTAGATAAAAATGAATCCCCAATATAACATGTCTAGTTACATAATTATTAAATGTGTCACTAGATGCTGTATACTGAAGGCATGGCCAGTATTTTGTTTTGGATGTTATGTGAAAGTTCTTCAAGTGATGAGATTCAAATACTGATAGCCACCTAGCCATCTGAGAATGCATGAAAGATCAACTTTTTTTAGGTCAAAGGCACTGGATGAGGGAGAGGGGAGAATGAGGGCAGTGGAGGAGCTCAGGGCTTACCTAACCTAAGCTCCTGCAGGGGTCTGTAGAGCAGGGGAATTGGGAAGAGAACACTTGGGTTCCAGGCTCTTGACTTCATTGTAACTCAGAGGGGAGAGGGAGGACTTTCCCATTATACCAAGAATTGCAAGTTTCAAACTATAAGGTGTGAAAAGCAAAAGCATCAAGATTTTTTGGAGAAGCTAGAGACTGCTTCTTATTCAAGCCACATGGTGATAAAGCCTTACTAGTAAATTATGTTGTGTGAGAGGGCAATGGGCCACTGAGACAAGCTAAAGGCCACTTTTATCATCCAACCATATGGGGAGGTGCAGGCTCTGCTAGTTGGGTTATGTCTAGGGCAGGGATAACTGGGGTGGTAGCTCAAAGAGAAACTTACGAATAAGCCAGGCAAGGTGATGAGGCTCTAAATATAATTTATCTTGCCATTATGCTTTGTCAAACAGTAAACTCTCAAAAAATATTTGCTGATTGAATAAAAGAATGAATGAAGACACTCCCGTCTCTGCCACTTACTATGGGATCTCAAGTAAGAAACTTAATCTATTTGAAATTATTTTCTTATTTATTACAAAGGCAATAATCTTTGTAAAGCCAACCTCGTGTGAGATTTTTTGCATGTGTGATAATCAAATTAGAAAGGGGTATGAAACTTTAAAGTTAAAAATATATGATGCAGAATGTTTTTATATATTATTTATGCATTCAAACACATAAATATAAGACAGTATATGTTCTCATCTTATAAGACTGGATTACTGAATAGGTCATTAAAATACAGAAGATGATGTGAACTTGTAAATTCCACTCTCCTTCTCTGCCTTCAAATCCCAGTTTTTTTGGAGTATTAGGAAGTTCAAGCAGAAACCTTGTGATTCTGGGTAATTCTTAGATATGGATCCTAAATGAGTGGGGGTCATCTCTGAAAGGACTTATGGGAAATCTGTTTAGGTCTGTGCTGTCCAACAAGGAAGAGACTAACCATTTGTGGCTATTTACAATTAGATTTAAATTAATAAAACTTAAATTCTATTAAAAATCGTGTTCCTCAGTAACATTAGCCACATTTCAAGGGCCTGTTAGCCAATGGCTACCTACTGGATAGCACAGGTAATTAACATTTCCAAAATAGTAGAAATTTCTATTGGACATTGCTGTTCCTAGTTGCCACAAAAGTCAAGGTGAAAAGGTGACTGGCCATTTTCAGGCGAGAAGGCAAATTAGATTTTTTTGGTTACAATTTCTGCTTTTCCTTTACACCTAACTTCACTTACTACAAAAGTGGAATATGAAAATTTAATTATTTAGGGACTAAAGAGTATAGGCACTGTGAAATGAAGTTTTTAAAGTGCCAGGAAGCATTGCCAATTTAACAAGTTTAACCTAATACTGCCAAACATATTCACTATTGAAACTTCTAGTACCTAAGTCTTTGCTGGAGAGACTCTATATTCAACAGGGAGTCAATCCAATATGATAGGAATATATCCATTGCTTGCCCCACCCCCTAGCCATTCCTTAATAAGAGTATTTCAGTAAATGTAAAGCCAAATGAAAGCTCAATGCAGGACAAGAATGATGGTTTTATAATAGTTTATAATAATGCACATACATTTCTTAACATTTCATTCTATTGATTTTGGAATAGTTATTTTCCTTAGTAGTTCTATGGGGAGTCATAAAAATAGAGCTTGAAAGAAGTTTGAAAGAAACATTTAATGTATTGAGCAAAACATCCCACACTGCACAGGAAAATTTTCTACTGAAGCTCTCAGTTTTGTTTTTCATACTCGAAAGATGGAAAGTTCTTTATTTCTCCAAGTAGTCCATTTAATTGCTGAATGCTGTAACTCTTTTATTCTTCTGTAATACTAAAGTAGAAAAAGATCTACATCCAAATCTACAAACCTCCAAAAGAAACAGCCATCTAGTATTTGATTTAACCTTTCCAGTTATGATTTTTAAATTACCCATTTTCATTCGGGTTTCATGGCTTGGATATTTCCTCTTACACTTTTTTGGAAGCTGCCTTGATACTAATCCTACCTATTGATCCTTTCTCTACATCTCTAAGGCTACTAAGAGAAAGTCTTAGCCTCTTCCACTTGACAGCACTTCAATTACTTTAAGATAATTATCATGCCCTAATGCTTCCAAGTCTAAGACTTTTCCAAGGCTAAATATCACCAGTTTCTTTAATCATCCCATAATGTCTATGTTGTCTTGCTGTTTAAAGAGTTTCCTATCAATAGAACTTGAGGATAATTTCTCTATCCCTACTAAACTAAGATCCAATCCTGAGTTACTCACTGCTCTACTCTAAACTTTGTGTGGCAATAGAAAGCAAAATCTACAATTTCAACCGTTTATCCTGCCAACCAAGAATATAACAGAGTTGCCAGTAGTATGAATTGGTTAATTGGGGCACTTCTGTTTCCTACCTAGAGACACCAGGAAGTTTTAACACTACTAATCGTTATAGTTACTTTCAAGGCTAAGTCTTTGAAGCTTATTTATGACTGGGCCGTCAAACAAAGTAAAAAGAAGATGAAAAAGAGATGTATTTTGGATGTAGTTATGACCTTGGGTGTTGTCATAAGAAGGAAAAAAGAAGAAAAAAGCATTGAAAGCAAGGTGAAAAGAAAAGAAATACACTCTCCAGTCTGGGATATAACACAGGAACAAGAGACAGAAATCATCAAGGAAAATATTGGTAAATTTGAATTCAATAACTGAAAAACAGCTTCACAAGAAAATATTTTTTAAAGAAAGATGACAGAAAAGCCACAGATTGGATAAAATTATTGGTAACATATATAAACTATGAAATATTAGCAGCCAGTTAATACAAATAGCTAATATAAAACAGCAAGAATAATTGGAGTCTTCAATATGATAAGCTACCAGTGTTTTTCAATTCACAGGGATGAAATTCAGTTGGCCAAGAAAAGTTCCTTAACCTCAATGGTAAAAAGCAAAATAAAATATAATTAAGGATTGTGAGAAGATGGCATCAGATTAGGGAAATAAAGCACAGCTCTCTCACAAAAACAATGGAGAAAGAACCAAAAGCTGCCCAGGGGACCTGCTTTGGGTGTCAGTAGACCAAGAACTGCTTCACCACTCCCAGGAGGGTGATGGACATAAGAGACAAAGAACTGAAACAATAAACTGTGAGTTACTAAACCTCCCAGCAGTTGGGAAGCTCTCTCCTCCCCTGTACTTGATGTATTACACTGGGTTAAACCCCTGGCTCATAGCAGTTGATTGATAGGGAGAGCAGATGTCTTCCCTGCCAACTGTTACAAGGGAAAAGGGAGGGGGAGTTGGGGGCTTTTCTTCAGTGAATTCAGCCAATGGAGTTCACTTTGCATCTCAGCTCCAGCCAGACCAAAACAAAAGAAAACTGAGAGATACACCTCTGCAAAAAAGTGTGCCAATGAGCACCATCTGCTGGCCGGTATGGAAACTGCATGGACGAAAACTGCAATTGAGTCTTAGGGGAGAAAATCTGCTCCCCATTAGTAAGTCCCTGGCATGATTTTGATAAATGAACCTGGGCTATTTTAAAGATTTATGATAAGTTGAACTAAGTATCAAAAAAGAGCTGTGAAAAAATATGAACAATAGGGAAGAGAGAGAAATTGGTCATGAGAGTAAATTCTCCTATATTCAGATGCCTAGACATCAGCAAAAAATTACAAGCAATATCAGGAAACAGGAAGAGATGGCCCAGCCGAAAGAACAGACCAAATATCCTGAAGTGATATAGGACTTAAGACAATTTATCAATGGTAATCACACAACTCTGCTAAATCAATTTAAAGAATGGAAAGAAAATATGACTAAAGAGATAAAGGATATTAAGAAGACACTGGGTGAGCATAAAGAACAATTTGAAAGCCTGGAAAGAAAAGTAGTAGACCTTATGGGAATGAAAGACACAATGGATGAGATTAAAAATACATTAGAGGCACATAAGAGCAGATTTGAATTGCTCGAAGACAGAATTAGTGATTTCAAAGAATGAACATCTGAACTGGAAAAGAAAGGAGAACAGAAAGAGAAGAGAATGGAAAAAATGGAACAAGGTCTCAGGGAATTGAATGACAATGTGCAATGCAAAAACATACACGTTATCAGTGTCCCGGAAGGAGAAGAAAAGGGAAAAGGGGCAAAAAGAATATTTGAGGAAATAATGACTGAAAACTTCCCTACTCTTATGAAAGACATAAATATCAATAACCAAGAAGAACAATGCACAACAAACAGAATAAATCTGTATAGATTTACCCGTGATGCCTACTATTAAGAATGACAAATATCAGAAATAAGGAGAAGATTCTGAAAGCAGCAAGAGAAAAGCAAAACATCACATACAAGGGAACCTCTATAAGATTAAGTGCAGACCTCCTATCAGAAACCATGGAGGAAAAAGTAAATGATATGATATATTTAAGGTACTGAAAAATAAAAACTGCCAGCCAAGAATTCTGTATCTAGCAAAGCAGTCCTTCAGAAAAGAAGGGGAGTTCAAAAACTTCACAGACAAAAACTGATAGAAGATGCTAGCAAATGACCAGAATTACAAAAGATACTAAAGGGAGTGTTGCTGTCTGAAGGGAAAAAACAAGGGTGAGAGACTTGGAGAAGAGTGTGGAAATGAAGATTACTAGAAAGGATAAATTAAAGGGTAAAAAGATAGATAATATTATGATATGACAACAGAAACCCAAAGTCAAAATGGATGAAGTAAGTAATGCCTTCACAGTAATAACTAATTGTTAATGGCTTGAACTCGCCATTCAAAAGACTCATAGTGACAGAATGGATAAAAACGTATGACCCATCTATATGTCTTCTACAGGAGACTCACTTCAGACGTAAGAACACAAGCATGTTAAAGTGAAAGGTTGGAAAAAAATATTCCACACAAATAGTAACCAAAAAAGAGCTGGAGTAGTGATACTAATATTGGACAAAATAGATTTTAAATACAAAACAGTTATAAGGGATGAAGAAGGCCATTATATATTAATAAGAGGGGCAATTCACCAAGAAGAAATAACTATACTAAATATTTATGCACCTAACTTCCGTGCCCCAAGATACATGAGGCACACACTGGCAAAGCTGAAGAGAGAAAATGATGTCTCTACAATAATAGTTGGTGACTTCAATACACCAATCTCAGTATTGGATAGAACATCTGGACAGGGGATAAATAAAGAAACAGAGAGCTTGAGTAATAAGAATAAATAAACAAGACCTAACGGGAATCTAATAGAGCATTGCACCACAAAAGAACAGGATTTACATTCTTTTCAAGTGCCCATGGATCCTTCTCCAAGATAGACCATTTGGTGGGACACAAGACAAGTCTCAATAAATTTAAAAAGACTGAAATTATACAAAACACTTTCTCTGATGATAATGGAATGAAGCTAGAAATCAATAATGGATGGAAAAAGGGATAGTTCATATATATGTGGAGATTAAACAACACGCTCTTAAATAATCAATGGGTCAAAGAAGAAATTGCAAGAGAATTCAGCAAATATCTTTAGAAGAATGAAAATGAGAACACAACATATCAAAACCTGTGGGACACCGCAAAAGCAGTGCTGAGAGGGAAATTTATAGCCCTCAATGCTTATATTAAAAAAGAAGAAAGAGCTAAGATTGAAGACCTAACTGCACACCTGGAGGAACTAGAAAAAGAACAGCAAACTAATCCTAAACCAAGACACAGCGAGCAGACAATGAGCAGGCAGATGAGGGAGCCATCTCAGTGTGTGTGTGGGGGGAGAGGGGGGATTAAAAAAATAAATATATCTTTTTTAAAAATGTGAATATCAGACAAAAAACCCACATTATACTAAGGAGACCCGACAGAATACTACATAGTGTATGATTCCATTTATATAAAATGTACATATAAATCAATTTATAAAGATTAAATTAGATTAGTAGTTATGTAGGGCTGGGGAAGGAATGCTAAGGGGCATGGAGTATTTCTTTTTGGAGTAATGGAATTGTTCTAAAACTTTTGAGATGATGAATGTACAACATTGTGATTATACTAAAAGCCATTGATATACACTTTGGATAGATCATATAGTATGTGAATATATCTCAATAAAACTGCTCAATAAACAAATAAATAGTTGTGCAAGAATAGCCAGAAATAGCAGCTCTGTATAAAAGGGGAAACAGAGAGAGATTGAGAGGTGAGGCATTTTCATGTTTATTTGTCTGTCTTTTATTATTATTATTATTATTGAAATAATGAATATGCTCTAATAATGACTGAAGAAATAAATGCACAACTTTGTGATTATATCAAATACCATTGATTGTACACTGGATGAACTGTATGTTTTATTAATATGTATCAATAAAATTGATTAAAATATATATAATTAATTAAAATTATACCCGTCTGATTTGCCAAAAAAACATGATAAAGATTGACAATAGAAATGAGTAAGCAGTATCTTTCATTCATAGCTGATATGAATTTAAATTGGCATACTAACTTTGAAAGCAATTTTGAAATATCAAGTAAATTTAATTGTTTGTAACAGTGAAAAATATAAACAATCTAAACATCCCTTGATAATCAGAAAGAATGTATATTGTAATATACTCATATGGCTGAATATGCCACAGTGGTTAAAATTGGTGGACTAGAACTATGTGTATTAATGTTAAAAAGAAAACTCAAAAATAATATTTAATAAAAATATGTAATTCTCACTTAAAATACACATGCAAAACTCTTCAAAACTAGTAAATCAGGGAAGTGGATATGTCTCAAGCAATTGGGCTCCCATCTACCATATAGGAGGTCCAGGGTTCAATTCCTGGGGCCTCCTGGTAAAGATGAGCTGTACCGAGCGGAGGGCTGGCCCATGTAGAGTGCTGGCCCATGCAGGAGTGCTGACCTGCACAGAGAACTGGCGCAGCAAGATGACACAAGAGACACAGAGGAGAGACAATAAGAGATTCAGCAGACCAGGGAGCTGAGGTGGCGCAAGAGATTGAGGGCCTCTCTCCCACTCTGGAAGATCCTCAGGATCAGTTCCCGGTGCCGCCTAAAGAGAAGACAGACAAAAAAGAATACACAACGAATGGACACAGAAAGCAGACAGTGAAAGCAAAACAACGAGGCAGGGGGGGAGGGGAGAAATAAATAAATAAAATAAATAAAGTTTAAAAAAAACTATTAAATCATTTAAGAAGGATATACACCAAAATCTGGTTGGGATTATGTTAGGGGAGGGGCAAGTCATTAGTGTCAGGAGAGCTGTTCAAACGGGGCTTCATACGTATCTAGAAATTTTTATGTCTTTAAATCATCTTGGAAAAACAGATAAATAAAGTTTATTTACTACTAAAAAAAAAATGTATCTGAAGAAAAAGCTTGTAAAATATTAAAATTTATTTAAGCTGGATGGTGATTTGTATAAAACATGTATAAGTTTTTAATAAATTATTTTTATATTTTTCTGTATATTTGAAATATTTTATAATACAAAATATAACCAAACAAAATACGAAAATAAATATATGAATTACACAGGGTTTTTTTAGGTGAAAATGAAGGAGAAATTTTCTTACTAAGTAATTTATTATTGTTAGAATTCTTATAATAAAAATGTTTTTTATGTATTATTTTCACAAATAAAAAATTAAATATTATCTAGAAATTGGATGACCATAAATATGTATATAATTAATGCTAAAAATCTAAAAATGACTTAATGACTTTTTGGTCATTATACTTATATGACATTGTTTTAAATCCATTTGCTCTTCTTTGCTTTCCCTATAATGTCATTTTTAAATTGTAATATCCACAACTAAAAATAGAATTCCAAGTTAAGTCTAACCAGATAAATTAAAACTAGGGCTAGAGCCTCCCCTGTTTTGAACTATATGCCTTATGAAAACAGCCTGAAGTATCATAACTTCATCCTATATTTGTCTATTGTGCTTATATTCAACTAAATGAACTGATCACTTTTTATAGTTGATATTGTTAAGCCTTGAATCATCCATCCGTATTCAGTCTGTAAATTTACCATCTCCTTAAAACTCACAGAACCCTCCTATGACACGGTGTTCCAACCCTTACCCTACAGATGACTGTCCCTTGGCCTTCACTAGTTAAGTGGACATCTGTAGGTTGCCTCCTGGCCATCCAACCATCCACCCTTCTAGTAGACCTAGTTAGCTGCTGTAGATCCTGCTATTCCAGGGAAGCTGAAAGAGAAGCATGGGATAAGAGGAACTTAGGTTCAGAGGTGAGTATGTGGCTTAAGCCAATACATTGACTCTCAGCTGGTTTTCTGCTAATCTGGGGAGACAGATGTTCTCTCTCACATTCTAGACAGTATGGGGGTGCATATATGAGCATGAAACCTGAAACTGCAGACATTTTGTTATCATGAGGCAAACAGAGTGGAGAGCAGAGAATTAGGTAACAAACCTAAAGTTAAAAAATCTGGTCAAATTATAACTGAAGCTTACCAAGACACTGGACCTTTTAGGTTAATGAAAAAAACAATAAATTAATTTAATTATATTTAAAAGTGGAATTGTGTCCTCTTTTAATTATAATGCTCTTTGATTCAAGAAAGTGGACTGTTACATGTAAAAGATCATAAATATGAAATTGGCTGTAATTAAGAAGGAGCAGTAAAGGGAGTGTCCTGGGTTGAAAATTGGCAATCATTGCTATTAATTATTTTAACTCAAAGTGTGGTTTATAATTCCTTGATTCACAAAGTATATGCTACAAGGCTACATACAGCATTAAAATATTTGGCAGGAGAATTTCAATATGCTAGATTGTGTTGGCTACTTGTTGTAGCTTTAATAAGGTACTGCTAGAATGAGTAAGTTTGCATTAAACCTGCCCATTCTGAGATCAGAGAGGGAAGAAAATCTGGCTTTGCTGAAAGGAGCCTTTTCTGAATACACCTGTAGCCTAAGTTGACTGAGAATCTGATAATTTATACATATTCAGAGTTGGAAAAGCTGGATCTCTATCCCAGGTGGTTAGTGCCAGCAAGGCAGAGAGAAAGTGGACACAAGATAAACATGATAAGGGCCCAGGAATAGCAAACCCAACTCCAAAGCACCTACATGAAGCGTTCTCTACCTGCAAAGGGGTCATGACTCATGAAGGAGTTGCAGCTGGGTTCAGCCTGGAGCAAGGAGCAAAGTAGCCTTGCCTTACCACCAGCCCTAAGCTTTTACATTTCCTAAGGTAGTGGACATCAAGCTGAGGCTGGGCAGTGCAACTAAGCCAAGGCTGACTGTTAGTAGACAAACATCCCATGGCTCTGTCCCAGGCTCAAAGACTGTGATAAGACAACACATCTGGCTTTGGTTGTAACATATGAAAGCCAATACACCCGAGGCCTACATGACTTTAAAGAAGTTGTTTATTTTAAGAAGCCTCAGCCTGACTGATAACCTCCTGCTATTGCTCAAATGATAGGGCCACCAGAATTTCTACCAAAGCAATCAGCATCCAGGTTTTCACTTGAGTTTCTTTTGAAATCAAGTCCCTTTTATCTATTTCAAATAAAACTAAAAGATACAGCCTCTCCAGGTCATTCTGATCTTTATTTTGTGACAGTTATTTAAACATCCCCTTCTTGTTACATTTTCCTTGTGAATTTTTCCTAAAAAATCAATATATTCTCATTACATGATAGCTATGAAGTACCAAATGGATTAACAGCTCACATAACTCAATCCAGACTGACTTTTCTTCACTTCTTAGAAAAATAATTTGAAGAATGGTATATAGTTAGCACAAAGGAAAAGAAAGGACAAATCATTTACTAGATTCTTAAATTAAAGACATGGAATATAACATACTAGTGTTCATTGTAATGTTTATGGGAGAAAGATACACATCAATTTACAGATGCTCCGGTGGGCAGCCTATAGGAGTCCAGGATAAAGCTGGTATCTGCATCCTGAACCACACATAGCTTTATTTTCTATAAACCACATCTGTTGAATCCTTCACCTCTGATAACTCAAAGTTTGTGAGAATTCACATAGGTGAAGTATTTTGCAATTACAAAATGCTATTTATAAATATATTATTGTTGGGGATGAATAGAAAGAGAGCCTCTTGGAAATTTTTTCTACTGACCAGATAGAGCAGAATCATGATTCATTTAATAATAGAAACAGAACCAAGAAGGATCTTATGTCTATAGCAATATAGCAAAGGGGCAATATCCAAGTAAAGCATACATTTCTTTGGAATCTAAGCTGGTGAATATTAATGAAAAACAATTCTCTAAATTGTAGCACCTTGCAAACCAATCTTTACTTTGAATAAATTATTTAGGAGCAATGCAACAACACGATAGGTTTATTGTCTGCAATAAAAGAATTTATTCTGATTTATCTTAATCATCAAGTTAACCAATTTTAAAGAACTTCCTTTATTTTACCTCATTAAGATTTGTTTGATGGGGTGATAAGGAAACACCATCCTTTTAAAGGCATCCTAGTAATGGCCTGAGTCTAAATTTTCAAGCAACTACATTGGCAAAGCCAGATCTCAGCCACAGGTCTCCTGACTTCAAGGTAAGAATTCTTTCCCAGGAACTGTGCTGAATGTGTTGATGACACGCACATAAACACACACAAAGTAATTTGAGGGAAAGCCTGGCACCAAGGCACGTACTGACATAGTAAATGATGTAATGAGACCTGACCAGTTGCTATAGCTAGACAAGGTATCTGTGCTTAGAAGAGCTCAGAGAATCTGTGCTCAACCCTCTGAATCTCTCTTGTGTTCCCAAATCTGATGCCTTCATCAACTAAAGAGGAAAGCTGCTATTGGTTTGTGAGGAACAGAGGATCCAACTCCACTGGACATATAAAACTTCTGGCTGGGACAGGGATCTCAAAGATGCAGGCTGATGGAAGTGACATTTTTAACAACATCTGTGTTCTAGGTAGTACCTGTTGCCAGGCCAGCAACTACTTCCCATTCAAGCAGGCATGAGCCTTCTGTTTTTATTGAATGCATGAAAGCTGCACCAGAGGAGCCTTGGAATGTTTTAGGTTCTTAGTTTCTTGGAAAACTTTTTTAGCATTATTGTATTAGTTAGGGTTCTCTAGGGAAACAGAACTGACAGGAGAAATCTGTGAATAATATGAGATTTTATAAAATTGTCTCAGTGAATGTGGGGGTGCACAGGTCCAAACTCCATAGGGTAGGCTGCAAGCCAGGGACTCCGATGAGGGTTCTCCATGAGTTCCCCAGGAGACGCTGGCTGTCTGAAGTAGAGGTGGGAATTCTTTCTCTGAATGCTGAAATCACTTCTCCTTTTAAGGCCTTCAACTGATTGGATGAGAAGTCACTAATTGCTGATGGCACTCTCCCCAGTTGACTGTAGATGCATATATCATCAGCCATATATGCAATCAACTCACTGATGTTTAAAGTCCATAAAATGCCCTAGTATTAACAATTAGCCCAGTGCTTGCTTGACGAAACAACTGGGCACCATTACCTGGCCAAGCGACACATTAGCCTAACCATCTCAATTACTTTTTCAACATTTCTGGAAAACTCCATTTGGAAAACTGAGAATATTGAGTAAACAAACATCCCCATTTCACAGAAGAGAAATTGGAGACCCTGGACATGTATTTCTCTTTATAGTGAGAACTGTATGTCTACTAGTACGTTTTTCCCCAACAATAAATTTCAAATACTGTATATTATTTATATAGTATATATAATATGTATGAAATATGTATTATATTATATATATATCACATTATTCACATTGTATGAATATACTAATTAATGACAGGAAAATGGGGGGAAATTCTATATATCTACATGCCTATCTTACATTGAATGGGGAATCAAACAGAGATAAAATTACTAAACTCTCCATTATACCATGGAGAGGAGGTGAAATAAACCTCCTCAGAAATATTTTTACACAAGTGAGGCTATGATTTTCAGATTTCTTCCCCCACCCTCACTTATCCCTTAGGATATATATTGAGGAATCAACCTCTTTTAACTTTTCAAAGATTCCTTGGAATAATCCCTGCAGAATCATTAAGAATTAGTTTGTTTTGCTTATTTTTGTTTCTGAGGACATGTAGAAAATGCACTTGAAGGAGGAGAAAGAAGTTTGTATTGGAAGCACAGACATTGTGGAGAGTCAGTTGGAAAAGGTTTTTCAAGCTAACACAATTGACTTTATGCAAATAAAGAGAAATGAGTGCCTGGGAAAGAAAGCAGCACCAATATCTAAGAAGTTACAAGTAAGCCTGAACAAGGCAGGGCTTGCTTAGGAGCTAGGCAGAGTTTGTTGTAGTGAATTTGTTGTTTACACCTGAGCAGCAAGTCCTCCTCCAACCCCCGTGGATTTCCTGGGCTGCGGGTCAGAATGTGTTATCCCTCTGGCTGCAATTTATACCCAGCAATGTCCCTAAGGCCCCTCAACTGCCAACCACAGTCCTTTTTATATGGACTCTGGATGAAAGCCACTCTCTTTTCCTCTTGAGATGAAGATCATTAGTTTTGTAAGCCTGGAGCTCTCAGTAGCCATACTCTGGAAATGGGAGAGACAATGCCTAACACACAAACACACAAACAAGAGTCTAAAAGGGAAAGGGCCTTGATGGTGCCACCCGAGGCCCCGCAGTTCTTTGTGCCAACTCTGAATTAATATGTATCTTTTTTTCTGAAACTAGTATGAGTTCTGGTTCTGTTGGAGGCAAACAAAAGCCTTCACACAGCTATTTTTTTACATTTAAAAGGTTATGTGATTTATAGATGTATATTGCATTATTCTATCTTTAAATGGAATTGTAAGGAAAAAATGAGTTCCAGTGTTTCATTTCTACATTATCTCCAAATGGGATGCCAGGTGGAGTTGAGGTTTAAGTCCAGGCAAAAATGCCATTTTACATTTTCTTTAAGTATCAAGGTTCATGCCATACCATTTGTATAATATTTAAAGGCATCCCAGTAATGGGATTATTTAATTCAATGATAATTAAGATGACCATAATAATTCTTTAACAATTTGACAAGGAAAATTGCATTGAAATTGTTTATATTTGCAAAGTGGAAAAGACCCATAAGTATGCAGGAACACACACAGAAATATGCACATTTTAACTCCATGTTCACTAAATTTCTCTTTGATTTTATAATCAAATACACAGCACAATTACCGGATGAGAAAATCCTGGCTCCAAAACATACTAATTGATAAAGTACTTAATCTCGTTTGTTTCCTAGCCTGTAAATTGAAATAATGAGATTATGTGCTTCATAGGACTATTGTGAAGATTGAACAATACTTTTGTTTATCCCAGTGCCTGGGAAATACTAAGTACTAAAAAATGTGTTCTATGATTATTGCCATAACTATGCCATTTTATTATTATCTTTTGGTGAATGAGAATTCTTCCCAAACTTTTTTCAAAGAAATAGTCCAAGAAAGATGATAGATGAGCGATAGATAGATAGATAGACAGATAGATAGATAGACAGACATAAATAGATGATAGGTAGGTAGGTAGGTATGTAGATAGGTAGAGAGATAATAGATGATTGAGGCTCCTTTATTGTTATTTTTATGAATTAGTAAATATGGTAGGAAATTCTCAGTTTTGATGTCTAATAATTATCAATAAATATAATACATATAAACAAAATATCCCTGGTGTTCTCAATATTTTTGAGTATAAAGGAGTCATGAGACTAAAAAGTTTGAGAATTATTGTTCTACAGATTGCTTTACAATGGGCTTTTCATTACCTAATCATCTATCAAACATTTATCCATGGCATATCAATATACTCCCATCTTCAATTCCATTTTTAATTGGATGAATAATATCTCTTTGTTTAAATGTATGAAATTTATTTAAGCCTGAATATGGCTTATTCTTTAACAGAGAAATTGTCCACAGATTAGAGTAGGATTTTGTGGGGAAGAGAGAGTAGTTGTCAGGTACCAGTCTATCCTTTGTTGGGTTGTTTAAATTATAAGGATAAGATTTTCAGTGGGGTCTCCACTGTTGAGTGGGTTTAGTTTGTTATGCTTAGTTTGGGGTTTCATCACCGTGTCAATTCCCTGAGAAAATTCAATGACCATAAAATCATGCAAGGAAAATGAAAGAACAGTCATTAGCTTGGCATTTTCTTATCAACTCTGAAAGAACTCATGTAGTAATAGCCATGGGGAAAGAACCCAAAGGGAAATACCAAACATAATTGCCACTAAGTCAATGAGCACTTAATCATTACAAATGTAACCAGTAACAAGATGAGATACCTTATGTTTCACAAATAAATACAAACTGCTGCTTGGTTATGAGTGTTACGGGTGGTCATGAATACAATACTGAAATCCCAAAGTTTATGAAGTTTCATCTTGTTTTGCACATTTAAAGGGCAACTGAAATATTAAGTCCGATCATGTTTTCCAGATTAAACTGCCGTTGGCCCATGCTCGGTGCTTTGGGTTATAATGTCAGTGACCCACCCAAAGAAGACCTGGCCCTATGGGAAGAAAACATATCTATGTAAGTGTTCCCTCTTGACTTCATTTTAGAGGAAATATCTTTATTATGCTTGTATGAGTTTGCTATTGCTGTAACAAAGTATCAAAAACTTAGTTGCTTAAAACCATGCAAATTTATTTTTGACAGTTCTGGAGGTAAGGCTTACAAAATCAAGGCATTCATAGGGCTGTGTGTTTCCTGAGACTTCAAGGAAGGATCTTTTTTCTTGCTTTTTTAGCTTCTAAAAACTACCTGCATTCCTTAGCTTGTAGGACCTTCCTTCATCCTCAAAGTGTATCACTCCTACATTTGGTTCCCTTGTCACATCTCCTTTTTCTTACTATGATACTCTTAGGAGGAGCCTTGTGATTTCATTGGGCCCACCTGGATAACCCAGGATAATCTCCCCATCTGAAGATCCTTAACTGTATCTGCAAAGTCCCTTTTACAATGTAAGGTAATATATTCATAGGTTCTGGGGATTAGAACATGGGCTTCTTTGGGGAGGCCATTATTCTGTCTACCACAATGCTTATTAGGTAACTTTTATGGAAAAAGATTCTCTAAAACTCTTACTCACACATCTTAATACCTATCTAATGCACTTACTTTGAATTATATTAAATAGATTTCACAAAGTACCTTGTGAATCTGAACACTTGTATGTATTTTACTCAATTACTGAACATGTTCTAGTATATGAGGAATATCAGTTGATATTCCCAAATATACTTAAATATTTTCTACAGCAAGTCTTGCTTTTGAGTTTTCGTTTGCCTATTTTGTTAACATGCATTCATTCTTCAGGTATGTATTGAGAATCAATTCATTGGAAAAATCAGCATCTTACAAATAGTATAACACATACTCTCTCCATCAGAAAAAAGGTATAATGGTTGGGCAGGTGGGAGCAAGTTATCTATGTACGGACATACCAACACAATGAAGGGCCTCGTTAAGCCATTAAACAACAAGAGGTATAAAAGGAAGTATCTACCAAGTGAGAAATAAGCAGTACAAATGATGGAGGTTCAAAGAAGAGAGAAATATGTTGCTCCTGGAGGCCCTTTGCAGGCAGGTGGAGGCCTCCTTACAGGTGGGCATGGAAGGGGAAGGAGAATCTGGCTGTGGAAGAAGGCATCCAGGTGAAAGTAACCACAGGATAGGCAGGAAGTGTTGGTGGGATGGTAGATCCTTTCCAACTGAATTAGATGGTTGAAAGAGAAAAGTGCTGAGAAATAAGATTAAAATGACAAGATTGGGCCAGACTGGCAAATGTCTTGAACAACAGATGAAAGGTCTTGGATAATATCATTTATACAAAAGCCCAATCATAAAGGTGAAGGAAACACAAGATAGTAGAGAGAGCAATAATCTACAACCTGGGATTTTCCTAGCTGGGTGCATCTGGCCACTGCTCCCTGTTCTTTCTGAGTCTCAATATTCCTGGTGAAAAAAACAAAACCTATTCTCATATTGCTTTGAGAATTACCTGAGATAATACATGTGAAAATGTTTTACACTTATAAAGCAGCATAAAATGAAAGGATTTATTAAAGTTTTAAATAGAATTTCCATGCCCTCACATAGACAAGTGCTTTATGTGTTCCAATAAGTGTTGGCAAGGATGCATTTTAGGTTAGAGTATTCTCCTTTTTAATACTAAGGAAAATGTGAACAAGTACATAAATTTAGAAAAAGAAAATGAGAGGGCTAGTTCATTTGTTTCTTCTTAGTGTGCCGAAAACAGGATAAAGATATATTCTAGTGAAAAAGACATTTATAGTGAGGTGTTATGGTTTGATGCATGGCTTGTGAAATTGGTACCATCACTTCAAAACAAGTTTAACATCAAATATGCATGCTTTTAAATATCCCCATGCCACATTATCTTGTCTCTTTTTTTCTCTGTTAGAATGGATACTAAAGAAAGGACTCTATTATAAGCAAAAGGGTATAGTTTATATTCCACTAGTTTCAGCAGGTAACATTTAAGACCATGCTTATCAGGAAAAAATTAAAATTTTAGTGTTGTTCTTGTAGGAACCCTTAAGTGGAAATGTTCCTTCATTAGGAACAGGAATGTGGTCAGCACATTGCGATGTAAATTTCAAAGGCACAAGGTTTCCTTACAGTATTTTAATATACCTTGATTTCATGGTCTTCCGTGTTTAAGAATTTATCAAGCATCAACAAAAGTTCCAGGCATTACTGATAAGTCTATAAACAGATAAGCAAATATTAACAAGGTATATGAGATTGCATTTAGTTTAGATTTTTAAACAAACTAAATTGTAACACTATTAAACTAGGCATGATGCAACTTTATGAGTGCCAGCAGGTACCTTTGAGAGTCTCTCTACTTTTATTTCTACCCCTGGCTCTAGCCCATGACCAATGTTGGCCATCACTCGGACCACACATATTTCACAGCCCCCAGTCAGGACAGGGGTCTTTCCTCCTGGAACATTAAGAAATGCTGTCTGCTTTAGAGCCCATTTCCACCCAAGTTACTTTGTTTTGTAAAAGAATTAACTGAATACTTTCCTTGGCTGCTTCCACAGAGAATTAAAATTTGTTTTTGTGGATCTTGATTCCAGTCCTGGATCTACTACTTTTCAGTTGTTTGACTCTAGATGAGACATGAAACATTTAACTTTGTTGGGTACATCAGCATGATAAGGTCTTTGAAAGTAATTTGCAGCCTATTGTATTACCAGTGTAAATTGTTCCCATTTGTAAAGTTGGCAATAGTCTAGCCTGGCAAAACATTTCACACATTCTTAACACACACATCCCTTGGATGCACAAGGGAGAGAAAGAACGGAAGCCAGGGCTAGTAAGAGAGTAAGAGAGAATGAAAGCTCCGATTCCATTAGTTCATAAAAATGTTTTGTTTATATTGGGTTTTAAATCAGGAAGCAGAGGGTTCAAGGCCTGTGCCTCAGTTACCTCATCTACAAATTAAGGTATAAAACTGTCAAAATAAGGATAATGAATGGGAGAGGGTACTTTAAAGTAAATTAGTGCTCTAAGATGAAATTGATTGTAGTTCTTGCTAATTATTATTATTAAACACATAAAAATTTTGTGGAAATATTCTTTGTTATAAACCAACTTGAGATAATACATTTCATAAACCATAATAGCATTTTTTTATTTGTAAAATGATATATAAATATATATGCATATATGTGCATTTGCTTACATAAATGTTATTTTACATATATATATATATTTTTTTTAAAAGGTGCTTAGATTACCTAAATATTACACAGAAATTACAGGGATTCCCATGTTCCCCACCTCCCACACCTCCCACAACATCCCACACAAACATCTTTCATCAGTGTGGCACATCATCTGCAATGGGCAGTTGAAATACAGGGGCTTTTTCGGGACCATAATAGCATTTTGATTTGCCAAGCAGGATCCATTTGCTGGCCTTGGAGGTCACTACTCCTAAAGGCTAACAGAACAGGTGGAAATGAAGAGAACTGAGTCTCTATCCCAATAAGTGGCCAAAATGGCAGCCCTTATGTCCTACCCTTGATTCCTAACACATATTAGAATTCTCAATTGTCATTTATATTGTGAGTTGGGCCAAAATTTTATTTCTAAAAAATTGCTCTGGGATTATAACAACTATCATATATTGAGAAAAATACATGTATCATGCTGTTCCCTCTGCCACCGGCACTCTCTTTTCCCCCACTTAATACCTTAATACTTAATTATTCATTCTTTTCTCATTCCCATTCAAAACATATTTATTTATCATCTACAATGGCAAGGCAAACTGACATGCTTTCTGGCTTGAGTTCCAGCTCCAATCTCCCTGTTGGGGTCCTGATAGAAGAGTTCACTGACTCTGCACTTCTCCTTTGCTCATTTCCCAGTCCCTAGATGTCCCCACACAGGAAGTTAGCTCCAAAAGCTGGGAACACGTCTAGCTTGTGAATTACTTTATTCTCAGCACTTGCACAGTGCCCTGTATAATGAACATGCTCAGCAAATACTTACTGAATAAATAGACACTTTACCAACATCACATCGAATACACACAGTAACACAGTGAGGCAGATGGGGTGAACCCCATTTCATATATGAGGAAAGTGGAAGGACACACATAAATTTTCCCAGGGTTACTGAACTAGTGAAACAAAGACAGCTTTATTCCAATGCAGGCCTGTTTGACACTAAGCCCTAGGTTTTGTTATCTTGTTTTTGCTTAACTTCACCATGAGATCCTGCCTCTCAATGTAACAAAGCGTTTAAATGCAAACCTGGAAACTTACAGTCTGGGAATGATTTCTTTGCACCAGAATTTGAAATTCAAAATTAAAATATAATAAATGGATATTTGCTCTACATGTCATTATAAAAAGCATACAAGAAATAAAATTAAGTTATATTTTAAAATGTCAGGTTTCTCTAACAGCACACATGTAAATTTATCTACTAAGCACACAGTCAAGCGTTTTCTGTTTCAGTTTGTTTGTATTCTTCCAATTTTTTACCTTCAGTGTATAGCAGTAAATGATGATGTTTAAAAAACAATATATATAAGACTCTCATTGGCTTTTGGAACACTAGCCCTAAGTTCAGTACATTTCAAAAAGTCAACCAACTGAAAGTTTTGTTAGCTTACTCACCTAAACAAAAGTAAACAAAAGGTCAGAGAAGAGTAATCCCAAACAGCCCAAAATCTGAGGGGAAGTACTAATATTGATTAAATTGTATTGTGTGCTTATTATCTTCAAGACTTTGTACTTTAGCTCATTCAATCCTGACAAAGCTTTAAAACAGCAGGTATATATTTATTTGCATTTTACACATGGGAATAAATGATGCTTGATTTGTTTGACACCAGAGTCTGTACTTTTAACAATATTGGCCTTGACTCTCACTACACGTCTGTTAGTGTGAAACCTGAAAAGGTTTAATCTTAAAAGTGCGCTAGAATTGTGTTACCTCATTATAAGTTGCAATTGTTTATTATTTAAAGGTATTATTTTTTCCTCAATTGTTAGAGTAAAATTGTCAACTCAGGGGCATTGCACCATGCTAGAGAGTCTCTGCCTTCTCCCGACCACATATGTAATACCCAGTTTGAGCTGCACAGGTTTAAAACAGTCCCTTTCAATATCATTTGGCTCAGCAGAAATTTGGATTGGAACTAGACGTAAAGACTGCAGCATGCACAAGTGACGAAATAAAAATGATTAGGGTGCTCATGTAACACATTATGTGCACCATTACATGAAAAATTCTTCCCATCTGCCCTGTGCTTGGTGGAGAGGGCAAGGGAAAGAAAATAAAAATATAAAGAAAAGAAATGAGTGGGATCAAGAGTAGAAGGTATGCTTATTAAATGTTCCCGGGTCTACACCTATAAATAAAGCATGGTTTTCATTCCCTCCATGTCATCTATGTCACATTATTTTTCAGTTGTTTTGGTTGGAGGGTATATTGGCTTACTGCATACATTTGATTTATGATTGAGAATCTATTACTCTTTTGCCTGGAGTTTCTGTGGCTGCTTGGAAATTCACTTGGGACAAACATGACTTTTGTCCATCTTTCATGGTAGTGAATTTAGTGACATGCACAGTGTTATAAAAAGAAGATGAAAAGAATACCATGCAGGTTGGTATCTGGAGACCAAGTCCATCAGGCTCACAGTAAAAGAAGGAACAATAGAGATTACTTTGTTTTGTTTTAAGAATATGGCTTTGAGGAGTGTGGTATTTTGCTATCACCATGGGATAAATTTCTTTGGGAAAAAAAATCTCTGCTGGCAAATAGTTCTCAAAGTGACCTGATAGGCTTAGAATTTAAACAAGACATGTCAACAGCAAAAGTGAGTGCTGAGGAGAATAATATCGATGCCTTCTGAAAAAAGAGCCAGGGATTTAAAGGTAAATAAAGTTGGAGCTTTTGATGCCTGTCAAATTTCCTCAGAGAAATTATGTGCAATTACGGTTGAGACCTTAGCACTGTTCCATGGTTGTAAATGGATTTTCAATTCTTAAATCAACAACAACCAAGTCAAACCGGTTCTTCCAATTCTGAGGCTATGTGCCAGGGTCTGTTAAAATCACTTGAAGAAGAAAGACAATTTTGCCTTTTGTCATGTGGCTTGGGGAAGGGGTTGAAATATTAAAAATAACTGATTGAAACTAAAATTACTGAAAACCAGTCTGTGAAAAATTTATAATAGGCCATAAGGTAAGATTCTCAAGTAACTGAGTTAGGTTGCACTGCTAGCAGCCTTGTAAGGTAAAGAGCTGTTTTATTCCCATTTTACAAATAAGAAAATTGAGGCTTAAAGAGGTATGTTGATTTTTTTAAATATCCAGAAATTAAACTTACATTGTTTGACCCCAGATCCTGAGTTCTTTGGCATTGCCCAGATATTTATGTGTCCTAATATATCTAATATTTTCATACTCCACTAAGTTTGGGAAACTGTAAATTAAACAAAGTGAAGGTATTTTCTTTATTGCAAGGATTTTGCGTTGTGATTTTCAAGAGTGGGATATACTTTGTAGCATTTCCCAGATTTGGGTGACCAAGAAAATCTTAATTTCCTGTGCATTTCCAAGGACTAACACTCCTCAAAACAACTTCTAGAAATGCCACATGTGGTATATAAGTGTGATCATTAGGAACTTTCAATGTCTTAATCCAAACATATGGCAAAAAAATAATTTTAGATGTCAGAGAATACTAGTAAGGAAAACAGATATTTGTTGACTTTAAGACTCACCACTTAAATTTCCCAGATGAATTCCTGAGAGAGCTTAGGGAGTAATAAATAGCACTGATTTTCAAGCCAAACTCCCAAGTTTCAACACCCAGCTCTGTCATTTACTAGCTGTATAATTTTAGGTAAGCTACTTCACTTTGTGCTTCATTCAGTTTCCTCACATATTAAATGGAGATCTCACAGTATCTACCTCATACAACTGTTATGAGTATTACATGAGTTAATTTTCCTACAAATAGTTACTGATACATAGTAACCTCTGTGTAAGTGTTCGTTAAATAAATTTTATGTATCTGTTCTTATTGATCTGATATGGGGTTAGAGACAAAAAAAAAAGAACCGAAAAGTGAGCCACAGGAAGCTTTATGTAAATGGGTTCTCACACAATGGAATACACCAATTGGATGTCCATAAGTTGGATAATAACTTCTTGGGAAATTTGCGTGAATCTCTGGATTTGGCTATAGCCGAGAACACAGGCTTAAAAGCCAGGCCTGATTCTGAATCCCCATCCAGTCACTTAGAAAGCTCAAGCAAATTTCCTAAACCTCCCTGACTGAGTGTTTTCTCATCTGTTCATCAGAAGAAATGATTCTTACCTAGTGTTTAACCATGCTTTTCAGTGCATTTCATGTAATGTGTGTGATGTGCTTGATCCACAGTAGACATTCGATCAACTGTAGCTACTCATTGATTACTGACAAGGTGATGCTGGTGCCTTAAGTATCTTAAGTGTCTTTGGCAATTTACTGGCTTTTAACAATACTAATCACTTAGTAATATATAAACATATACTTTTTCCTTAAAATAAACCATGTTAACAGCAATAAAATTATTAGTAAACTTATATTCTAAAAATTGTAAGAATTGGGATAACAATTCTTGGTAAGAGTTTAAAGAATAATAAAATGAGCATTTTAGTCAGTCCTACCTGTCTTTATTTTGTTGTCAATTGTTTCCTAACCAAATATCATATTTCTATATTGTTTTCATTGTTTGCTTTATTTCCTACTTAGTTGTAGCCACAGTAGTTTTATCTGCTAGCAGCTTATATAGCTTTTAGCAGCTTCAGTGCTATTTTAAAATAGCTAAACTAACTAAATCACTTAACTTTAAATTGTCAATTTAAGCTAAACAAATGCTAACTTGGTATACCTTTGCTCTCTATTTCCTACTTTATTCAAATTTAATTTTAACTCTGATAAAAAGATAGCATATTCTTAGCTCCCCTCAATGTGGAGGGTTTGTGAAGCAGGAGTTCTTTGCACTCTGATATCATGGCTCATTATTTATGTCTGCTAACTGCTCTCCACTCTAGAGTTCATGATTCAGGAAACTGAGATTGTTAGGGAGTGTGGCAGATGCAAAGGAAATTGGTCTGCAAGTTAGAGGACTGAGTTTTGGTTCCGCTTCTGCCAGGTCACTGCATCTCTCTAGAGTGTGGATTCTTCCTTTGTCAGGGAGGAGATTGGGCAGGGTGATTTCAGGGTCTCTTGCCATTAGAACAAATTAACTCCTGCTTCTATTTACTTAACTAAACCCTCACTTTCTCCAAAGATGCTCCTATTTATTTTTTTTAAAAAGTGTTATAAAATTCTTTATTTTATGTGAAAAACACTTTATATTAGATCTCATAACTAAATCCAAACACAAAGATGTGGATAATCATTTTATATATTTACATAACCAAAGACTTTACTATGTAGAAGACACAACTGATCTAATATTCATGCCAGCAGGCTCCACAATAAGGCACATATGCATACTCAGATGATTTATAAGCATTCAAAATATTAAATAACAAACTGACCAGTAGACACTTGCAATAGATTTATCAATCTTTCTTTGTTCCCCAGAAAGCTCACCAATAATTAAACCAGTTTCCCAAAATGTAACTAAATTTGTCATAATACCAAAAAGTGATTTACTCCACTTTGGGTAGAGTTTTGAAATTATATTCTAAGTTGCATGCACAATCTATTAAGTTTCTAAATGCAGTCTTATAAATTCTAACCAATAATTTTGTTTTGACAATTCTAGATATCAGGCCCTTGGTAAAGATTCCTAAACTAGAGAAGATTGCTTATATGACACATACTTTGGTCATTATTTAATGCCTTGGCTCTAGCCCCAGTGATGCCAAGACTGCAAATTCCAACTCTGTTGTGTTCCGTTCCAGTCTTACTTCTACGGCCTCACTACAACCAATCACTTTACAAGAAGGTTTCTCTTTAGTTTGCCATGAGAGGAATAGATTAAGCAATAAAGATAAATTACAGGCCAGGAAGCATAGAAATAAGAACCCTCATGCATTGTTTTGGGGAATGTGAAATGGCACAGCTGCTATGGAAAACAGTTTGGCAGTTCCTCAGAAAGCTAAGTATAGAATTACCATATGACCTGTAATCCTACTTCTAGGTGTATACCCAAGAGAATTGAAAGCAGGGACTCAGGGAGATATTAGCACACCGATGTTCATAGCAACATTATTCACAATTGCCAATAGATGGAAGCAACAAGATGTGGTATATAAATACATTGGGATATTAGCCTTAAAAAGGAAGGAAGTTTTCATATATGACACTACACGGATGAACCTTGAAGATGTCATGTTGTGTGAACTAAGTCAGACACAAAGGGATAGATATTATATGATTAAACTTATATGAATAGCTAGGATATGTAAACTCATAAAGCCAGAAAGTAGAGTATAGGTTACCAGGGGTGAAGGCAGGGGAAATGGAAAGTTATTGCATAATGGGCACAGGGCTTCTGTTTTGGGTTATGTGATGGTTCTTGTAATGGATAACTGTGAGGTAGCAAAATATTGTGAATATGATTAATGCCACTGAATGTATGCTTGGGAGTGGTTTAGATGGAAAAGTTTATGTTGTATATGTATTTCCAAAATTAAAAGAGCAAAAAGAGCAGCTAAAGAGACAATGACAGTTAAACATAATACATTATTCTGGATGGGATATAATAATGGAGGAGAAAAGGCTCAAAAGGACATTACAGGAGTAGATGTGGCTCAAGCAGTTGGGTGCCTGCCTCCCACGTGGGAGGTCCCAGGTTTGGTTCCCAGTGCCTCCTAAAGAAGACAAACAAACAACAAGCAGACGTCAAGCAAAAACAATGAGCAGACTTTGAGCGAAAACAACAAGCAGACAACGAGAGAAAAAACAATGAGCAGACAATGAGCAAACAACAAGCAAAAACAAATGAGCAGGGAAAGGTTGTGGCTCAAGCAGTTGAGTACCTGCCTCTCACATGGGAGGTCCCAAGCTTGGTTCCTGGTGCCTCCTAAAGAAAAAAACAAGGAGACAATGAGCAAAAAACAACAAGCAGGCAACAAAGAGAAAAACAAACAAAAAAAAAAGCAAAAAAAAATCAAGCAAAAACAGATGAGGGAGGCATCTCGGGGCGGGGGAGGACATTACTGGAACATATGAAAAAATTGGAATATTGACTATAAGCTTTATATTAATGTTAAATTTCTTGAACTTGATAAGTGCAGTAAAGGTGGTTACATAAGCAAATATCCTTGTTCTTAGGAAATGTACAAGGAAGTATTATGTATTCAAGGAGCATATGTATACATCTATATGTATACAAAGTACTCTCAAATGTTCAGAAAAACAGAAAGAGAAATAGAGAGAAAGATAGAGGAGAAAGAGAGGGAGAGAGGAAGAATGATATGGCAAATATGGCAAAATATTAATGTTGGTGGATCTGGGTATCTGGGGGGAGTAAGTTAAGAGTTCTCTAGATGGGTTTTGTGTTACTTTGGCAATTGTTCTGTAAATTTGAAATTAAAAAGTTTTTTAAAGGTTAAATTACAGTAAAAGTATTGTCTAGAAAAAAATCTCTGCATATGTTAAGCTCCAAGATTCTGACAATAATTTGACAATAGTGACTAAAATCAAATCTGATTTCAGTTGCTAGTTTTGATATTTAAAAATTAGTATTTATTCATTCAATCTAAATATACATACATTTGAATAGTTGCTCATCTATATTGAGGTGTTACCCTTCTTAAGACAGTAATTATGTGTTTGCCTTCAATATACAAGTAACCAAAACCCATACGTGGTGAAATAAAGTTCTATGATACCAGCATTTCCAATATCACATGGACTCCTCCCTCGGAAATGCCGAGTTGTCATTCAGCTTTAAGTCACAGGGTCTGGTGTGGTGCTCACATTTCACATTTCTGAAGAAGAGAGAGGTTCCATGCAAGCATTGACCAAGTTGTCAAACTGTTCTGCGGAATCTTGATGTTCTGTGGAGGTGCTAATCCTAAGTGTTAAAAATAATAATGACATGGTTTAAGCCCCGCTATTATGAATGCTTTATCTGTTTTGTTCTGCTTCTATAGAGTAGTAAGTTGTACACTTCTTTGTCCTGTTTTCTAATTTACATGTTTTCATTTACAGGTGAACATACCCCACAGAATCCTGATTTTGTCTGATTCTTCTGTTTCTGCAACAGTCACATTTGGTTACTCTCAAATCCTTGGCCATCTTTTCTAACACATATCCTTGCGTGTACACACACACACACACACACACACCGTTGAGACTGTCCATTCCTTCCCATACTCCTGCTGATTAGCGTTCTCATTTTTAGACATTTGCTTGTCACAGAGACTTGAACAACATATATTCAAGTAGCTGATAACAGATCAACAGTATTAGCAAAATCAATGAAGGACAATTATTAATAAGACTTAACAGAGGAGGAAAAAAGGAGTGTTGAAGAAAAATTACAGCCTGAATGTTTGAAATGAAAATTACCTTAACTCTTCCTCTGCTGAAATCAGCTCCCTACATGCATATGTACAGTAACCATATTTATGTTAATTTATAAGTATTCAACGAGAGGCTTAAGGATTAAAGGGAAGCTTGGTTGTCTTGCTAACTATTACTTTATTGCAGTATTACTTAATTTCTTGGTATTTAAACTGTACTGAACAATGATAATAATAAAGTCTCCAATTTTGTTATTTGGATATGGTGCATGAAAAATTGTTTTGTGAGTCTATCAGGAAAACTGAAAAGTCAAAGGTCACTAAGGCCTCAATAATTTTTATAATTCAGGGAACAAAAGGAATTGCATATAAATCATGTAAAGTGCTCAGATGCCCAATCCCTTGCCTCTTCTTCAAAATGTAAGCAAACCAAAAGAATACCCCTGCTACAGAACATTTATGTATACAATTACACCACTTAGTACATGAACTGTACAAGGGCATTCATGGCATTTAATCATCATGTTCTAAAAGCCTCTCCTACACCCTTGGGCAATCCAGCTTTAACCTGATTTTCTTACGTACACTTTTCTCTATTGGTACTAATTTGTATTTTATGAGAGCCTTATATTAAAAACCTCTTTCAGTTTACATTCCAAAACACAATCAGGTTTGTGGATGAGAGCAAAGAAACACACTGATGAGAAGCTGAAGTGAGAAAGACTGAAATGACATTTAACATTTTGCTGTTTGAAAACAAGACAAAAAAGAACATAAAATTTGTCAAGAAAGAAGTCTAAGATTAAGCATGCTTGGTAAATGGGTTTGTATACATGATGACAAAATTAATAATTGAATATTTGAAAACAGTTATTTGCTTGATCCTATGCATAAGGCAAGTAATTGGCTGAAGGCCCCCCCTCTCCTTTGCAATACATGATTTTTTTTCCCCGATTCCACTAGATTATAACATGTTAAAGTGGAGGCTTATGTTTTGGTGATTGGACAAGCTGGGAAAAATAATTGATATTATTATTTATAAATGAAATCTTAATTCACTAGCATCTGTTTCCTTGACGCAAGGACTTAATGAAAAACATGTTGCTCCAGAGAATGTTTGCACAGGGACGGCTTACCACCACCTGTGGCCTCTGATTTTATCTGCCTGAAAAGGTCTGCATGTTGAGACAGCCCTCACACCTTAGCACTCCTGTCAGCTTGGAGAGTTCACTGTTTCAAACTCCTTTAGAGCCTTTTCCGAGGAGCCACCTCAGCCATCCAGATCATGCACCTTATCTATCTGAAAAGAATCAGCATTGTCTTAACATACAATTAATAAATTCACACTTCCTTCCAGAGCTAAGGATTTCCAGAGTACCTTTGTTACACATGGAATGTGATATAGACTTAGAATTTGTTCTCTGTGAAGATTGAGGAACTTTTATGTTCCCAAACCAGTTTTCTCCAATTTCATTAGCTATTGTCCAACATAGACTTTTCAAAACATACAGACACACACAACTCTTAAACCACACTTGAAAGATTGTTTAAAGTTTCTGTTGATTTTGCAAAAAGACTTTAAAGATTCATCATACTAGGTATTCCCAACTGCCTGTAAGAGGGCTCTACGTTAAATTTTCACGTAAGGAAATTGCAGCTGTGAAAAACTAAGTGATAAATTAGAAACCTAACAGATTACTACTTCCTAACATGACTCTCTATAGCTACGTTTACTCAGACAGGAGATTTGTGGGACCACTTGGGGGCACATTGAAAGAGAGGAGGGATTGAAATTTAGCCAGACTCCAGCTTGCTCCAGGAGACAATAAGTTTTTAATAGCCCCTTGCTGATAATCTATGCTAGCACTCCCCATGATTTCATTTCCCCCGCTCCAAGTAACATGACCTGTTCACTGAAACAAAAACATTACTCAACCATGAAGCAATTTGTTAGGCCTAGAAACTCCATAGAAAAATATATATATATAATCTTTCTGTGTGGTAGCACACTTTTAAATTATGCAGTTGATTTGTTAGTGGTGATAAGATTTGATCTTTGGTTTATCTGCAACTTTATAATAACCAGTAATGTTTCACTGACATTCAAGGGAGAAGTATAGGTCAAGTCTATAAAAATAATGTTTTAGTGCATAGATGATGGACTCCAACCTAGTTTGAATCCTAACTCTGCCACTTACTAGTATGTAGTAGGGTTAAGAATTTAGTAAGTTACTACTCCAATGTGGAAAGAAAATATATCTGCTTCATTTCTATAGCTCACTGGAGTATAGGGCTAAGTCAATTTTATATTTTCCCACGATCTTTTAGGCTCTTTCACTTTTTTTTTTTTTTTCATGTTTCCAAAAATATTTAATCATACAGAAGTTGGTATGTTAAAAGGAAAAAAGCTAGATAGGAAAACACACAGAGCAAGACACCAATTTTGTAAACACACACATGTATGCATAGAAAAAAACACAAGACGAGACAGCTTCGCAGCACTGGTGACAATTATCTGACTGGGGCATGACTTAAGGATAACTTACTATGTGTCTAATTGGTTCATAACATTTAAAATGCAGTAAATATGGGTTTACTTTGGATAAACTGTATGCTTTATTAATATGTATCAATAAAATTGATTTGTTTAAAAAAAATTCCCTGGACAGATACAAAATATATAATAATCATAACAAAGAAAGAAAGAATTCCCTGGAATGGGTTATCAGGGAGGCCATGTGAGTGGAACGGCTCTTTCACTTTTAAGTCTCTTTTGATTTCAAACAATCGTTATTTTGCAAATATACAGGCAGTTTAAAATTCCAAATCCTAGGGAAGCGGCTGTGGCTCAATCAGTAGGGCTCCCGTTTACCATATGGGAGGCCCCGGGTTCGGTTCCCGGGGCCTCCTGGTGAAGGCAAGCCCGCCCGCACGGCGTGGTTAGCTGACCCAGCGAGCACAAGCAGCAAGGGGGGGATAAATGAATAAATAAATAAAATCTTAAAAAAAAAAAAAAAAAAAAAATTCCAAATCCTGTTAAAGCTACATATCCCCTCTCCCTCTTCCTTCTTAAGATGACAGCTTGGAATAGAATTAGGCCTATGGTCCCCAAGCATGGGGCTCCCAGTGAGCATGGCTGTGTTGGTTAGCCCTGCCTCTGCTGGTCCTGGCTGTGTGGAGAGAGTATGCCCTGAGGTAGGGTTAATCTGTTCCTATCCCTGTCCACCCTGCTTGTGGACATTAAGGAGGTGTGTACTAGCCTAGTCACAATCCCATAGCTCGCCCTTCCTGACTCATTTCCTCTGCAGCCCAGCTCTGGATCTTCCTAAAGCCTGGCTGTGACTCCATTTTGGTCACCGATCAGAGTAACCTGCTCAGTAGCCCTTAATCACCAGGACAGTTTGTCTCCACAGTAGTAACCAGACATTCAGCTACTTATTTTGCACCCTCTCCTGGAAAATGTAGGAATGTTTTGGGTCCCCACCAGGCACATGGCTGCAGAAGGTAACATAGAAATGCCAGCCCAGTCTCATCCCTCCTCAGATGCTTCCCTCTCATCTGCATGTTGGCACACGACACTCCACATGGCAATCTTTTCCCAGGGCTAATCAGAGGACAAGGGTAAATAGCCTGTCTTTCAGCTGTTCTCTCAACAGTTCTCTCAACTGTCTAATAAGGCTTCCTTCTCTAAGAATACAGTTCACAGAGGTAAACAGGTACTGATTCCCCCAACTGATTCCCTCTACCTTCCCATATGCCTTGGAGCACAGAAAGGGCAAACGTCACCTTTCCTATCCTCCTCCCTACAGTAATATTCACCATGTCTTCTTCTTGGTGTGTGTAATTGCTAAGAGGTACACTGAAAGAAACTATTTTGGGTTGAATTTTGGTAGAAAAGTCTCCTCATGCAATCAGTTGAACATATTAAAGAAACAGAATCTGAGATGGAGGTTTGAATGTAAGAGTTTTGGGGGAGTCGTTTCAGGAATTACATACCTAAAGGACTGAGAGAAATAGGATCGGCCAGAGAGGTGCGTACAATAAGGTCTAAAGTTATTTCAAGTTTAGGGTACTAGGCCTTCATACTCCTGAACTGAGCAATCATTCCATGTGGGCTATGTCTTGGGAGAGTTATGAATGGAGCAAATGGCTCCCCTCCACTGATGGCAATTACTGAAATCAGACTCAACTGTGTGCAGTTATCAGCCAATATTGCTGGCAGCCAGAGAAATGAATGCCCCAGTGCTAAAGGGGGAATCTGAGTGACACATCATAGCATCGACTATAGTCCACTCCTTGTGTCACTAGGATCTACTTTATTTAGAGTATTGTTCACTCTGTGTAGGAGTCTCCTCCAGGATTCTGGTTGGCTCACTTTTCCTGGGGAAACTTAATTAAGGTTAAACGAAAACAACAACAACAACTGCTATTGCTGCAACTCCTCTTAGAACCATAACTGATGATAACCTTCCTCCTCCACTACCCACTCTGGATTCCCTGCACCATTAACTAGCACCTCAGATGGTCCAGGGGATCTGGTGGTCCTTCATCCCTGGGGTTTTTGAGACCTGGTCACCATTCCCTTTTAAAGCCATTGTTGTTGCATGTCAATTTTACATTGACAAGTTACACAAGAGATTAAAAATATATGGTGGATCATCTGTATACCAAATATACTCTTCCCTGCCTCTGTTGCATAAAGTATTCCTGATAATCAAGTCTATTACTTTGGCAGTATAATGACTCCTTTCCTTAATGTTTGGTATTTTAGCCCAATGAGACTGACATGATCAGGCAGCAATCAGACGTACCATTTACTTGGTCTCCTAGGGGAGACCTTACAGAGGCTACAGTTGTGGGGTTTGGTAGCCCACTTTCCAAGTAGAACATTGGAAATGATGATATATATGGTCATTCCTAATCTCCCTCCTTGGTTCTCCCTCATTATTTTACCAACTAAAGAAAGAGAACCATGTATTTGTTAATTTAGGCTATATACTGCATCCTGGAGTATAATTCTACATCCTTATTGGATATATTGTATAAGCCAGTGCCTGAAAACACCCTTCCATAGCTTTATCAAGCCAGGAGCTTTTGCGTGAATGAATATATAATTGGGCAATGTTCATATCCTCTTTAGACTACAGACCATTGAAGCAGGTGCCACACTTCCTTTGCTCTCCAGCATTCCACGTGAACAAATTAAACATGCAGTCAGTCCTTAGATACTGGTGCTAGCCAAGGCTTTAGGGGCAGAAAAGCCAAACTTAAACCAAGAACAAATGTTGATTTCAGTCAGGAGAAATCACTGCCCTTTCTAGGTGGCAGCAGCCTGTGATGCTTAATTTCATGTGTCAACTTGGCTAGCTTGTGTTGTCAAGTTGTTTGGTCAAGCAGGCACTGGCCTGATTGTTACCATGAGTCTGTTTCCAGGATTTAAATCATTAGTTAGTTGATTGCATCTCTGACTGATTATTACATCTACAAGCAACAAAGGAGATTGCCTTCAGCATTGAGAGAAGTCTCCTCATACAACCATTTGAACATCTTAAAGGGAAAACTGATGATTTCAACAGTCAGAAAGAAGAATTTCTATCTCTACTCCAGATTGCCAGCCTCTTCTTGGGAATTCAGTGTCACCTTCATCAGAATTCCCAACCTGCAGTTTCTCCTGGGGAATTAAACATCACCTTCATCCCCATGGTCATATGAATCAATTCCTATAAAAAAATCTCTTAATATTTACATATATGTAATATATATATTATTTAACATATATTCTATCAGTTGTTTCTCTGGAGAAACCTATTATACAGCCTAATTAAAATAAACCTGCCATCCGAGATGGGCCAGTCTCCTTGAGCAATTGATTTGTAATTGAGGCTCAGTGTTGATTTCTGTTGTTGGCATTTTGGATATTGGCAGCAGCAAAATGGTCCAGTTAGACCTAGTGAGTGAGAGCTCAGGCTGTTGGGTCAAAGCACTGCCTCCCTCACAACCACAATGAGTACTCCATCCACGTACTCAGTGTACAACAATGGGGTGCCTTAATAGAGTTTGGCTGAGTCATTCTGCTATTTGGTTCTTTATGCTTCTTTTATGAAAGATGCTGTCTGGTAGGCATCAGCATGCAAAACAAAGGTCTTAAAACTTTGTGCCCAGTCCTCCTGGTCTATATACTCTCCTTTTCCTGAGACCTTCTTGATTTTCCAGTTATTGTCTTTCAAAGACAATCATTAACAAACCCCTTGAGTACCTATACAGTCTTACCTTGGATCAATCTACTTCCATCCAATATGCGTAAGTAGGTATGCTGTCTGACACTTTGCCCATTGGGATAATTTCATCTCCTCACTGTCTTTCATAGCACCAATGACTGAGAATAGTTAATTTTGGCTTATACTATATACCAAGTCAACCCATTAGTGATCCAAGATTGGCCTTTTTTCTTCTCCATTAGTTAAACATAAGGATTCTCATGGCTCGCCCATGGAGCATGGTTAGTTGGTGTATTTTCTGGTTGCACACACTATATTTACTATAGAATGTTTCCTACTCTTGCTTTTGATGACTTTACCTACCATTTGCATAGCAGATATGACATTTTATCTTAATTTAGATTGGAACTTTTCCAAGCTTCCAGGAGTCATCATAGCAGTGTCATACACTGTCTCCCAGGAGCTTGCCAATACAATAAATCCAATATCACAGGAGAGTGCTCCACATTGATACACTCTACCTTATGATCTTTATGATCATAAACTTTATGATCTACCCTCCTTAATCCAGTGCCCTCAGGAGCCATTTTCAATTCTGATTCCTTCTGTAGCATTTTCCCTTAGCCCTGCAGAATCTTTAGTGTATAACCTCATTCCTCTCTTATCAAGCCCAACACTTTTCCAGCTCAATTAAGTTGTGACTTAATAACCCCCCATTTATTGGTTTGATGACCAGGAGTGGAGTTAGGGTTATATGATAATGGTGGAAGGTGGAAGGGCACAGGCCAGGCACTTTTCATTTGCCAAGCAGAGGTCTTTGCATGAACTTCAAGTAAGGGGTGAGCACTCACATTTAATTGTGAAGTATGGGTTACTTCTGAAGGCCCTAAATTTTCAAGGGAATCTGAGAATGTAATGTTCATGTTTGTAGCAGTTTGATATTATTGATGAATTCCAAAAAAAATACTGATTATATTTGTAAACTGGTCTGTTCCTCTGGGTTATTGATACCCTTAGATTGTATTGAATTCAGAGATTTCACTTTTCCTTGATTAAATTATGACTAGGGCTTTTATTGGGTCACGTCAGTAGGATGTCAAGTCCCCATTGCCGGGACTTACAGAGAAACCGCACCACAGAGAAAGGAGGTCAGAGTTTTGATCCTGGTGCTCCAGGAAGTAAATATGCAGAAAAGCAGATAAATGAGGAAGGAGAGAAGGCTCCATTAGACTCGGCAGGGGCCCCCAGAAGAGAGACGAGCCGTTAGCCTGACGTGCTATAGCTGGCCTTGTGGAGAGAGGCAAGCAGCTGAGACTGGAGAGAAACGAGCCCCAGGAGAGACACAAGACTTGTCCCAGCCTGCAGCTGAGACTAGAAGAAACTGGGACCATAGAGCCTTGGGAGGAGGAGGAAGACTGAACCCTCGCCCACCATCTTGCATCAACACGTGGCAACAGACTTTGGTGAGGGAAGTAATTTACGCTTTATGGCCTGGTAACTGTAAGCTTCTACCCCAAATAAATACCCTTTGTAAAATCCAGCAGGGTTCTGGTATTTTGGATCAGCACCCCTGTAGCTAACTAATACAATGTTGATTGACCCAAATATTTCCATCCCAATTTCAAGTTCCCCCTGCTTCCCAATCAGGGCCCTGACATCAGCATAGCAGAACCTGTTGAAGTTGAGAATGCTGCCTTTCTGGAGCTCCTGAACCATTATAATTAGTTTGAGAAATGATCCTCAGGTTTTTTCAACCTCCAGCTGCATAAGATGAGACTCTCTTTACTGGTGCCAAGGAAGCCCTCCAGATTTAAACTTGTCTTAAATTGATAATTACTCATCCTCAGAATTTTGATGTTTTTCTCCAATGTCTCAGTAGGCCCCAAAATGGTCATCTGATTAATTCCATTTCTGATGGCTTTAAATTTTTTTTATCTTTGATTTCCTTTTTTTTTTTTTTTTCACTTTTCTTTTTATTATTGTGGTAACATATATGATATAAAACTTCCAGTTTTATCATATTCAAACATACAATTCAGTGGCATTTATTGCATTACAATGTTGGCCTACCATGACACAATAAAAAAGCAAAATTTTTCATCACCCAAACAAAAATGCTGCACACATTAAGCACGAAATCCCCATTCTCCTTATCCACAATCCATTGTAAATTGTAATCTACTTTCTGTCTCTATGAATTTCCATATTCTAGTTATTTCATGTAAGTGAAATCATAAAATATCTGTGCTTTGGGTCTGACTTATCTCATTTAACACAGTGTCTTCTTCAAGGTTCATCCATGTAATAGCATGAACGAGAACTGAATTCCTTTTTACAGCTGAATAATATTCCATTGTATGTACATACCACATTTGTTTATTCCTTCATCCATTGAGGGACACTTGGTTTGCTTCCATCTTTTGGCTCTTGTGAAATTCTGCTATTAATATTGGTGTACACGTATCTGTTTGAGTCCCTGATTTCAATTCTTTTGGGTATATAGCTAATAGTGGGATTGCAGGTCATGTGGTAAATCCTCTTTTGAAAAACTGACAAATTATTTTCCACAATGGCTGCACCATTGTACATTCCCATAAACAATGTATGGGGATTCCTATTTCATTACATCTTTGCCAGCACTTTTTTTTCCTTTATTTTTAAACAAAAGCTTCTGTAATAGGTGTGATGTGCTATGTCATTGTAGTTTTGATTTGCATTTCTAAAATAGCTAATGATGTTGAGTATTTTTCATGTGTTTATTGGGCATTTGAATATCTTCTATGAAGAAATATCTATCAGGTTCTTTGCCCATTTAAATTTTTTTCTTTTATTAGAGAAATTGTAAGTTTAAGGAAAATCATGCAGAAAATACAGTTCGCATATATCCCTCTATTATTAACAACTTGCATTAGTGTAGTAACGTGATTACAATTGATGAAATAATATTATTATGAATGTACATTTAACTACAGTCTACAATTTCTATTAAGGTTAACTGTGTCTTTTGTACAGTTTTCTGGTGTTTCTTATTTTTAAAATTTTTTACTTTAGTAATATATATAAAACCTAAAATTTCCCCTTTTAACCACATCCATATATATTTTAGTACTATTAATTACATTAATAATGTTGTGCTACAATCAATACCATTCATTACCAAAACTTCCCCATCACCACAAACAGAAACTCTGTACCAATTAAGCATTAACTCTCCATTACATATCCCCACCCTGGCCATTGGTGACCTGTATTCTAGATTATGACTCTATGAATTTGCTTATTCTAAATTTTCATATAAGCGAGATCATAAATTATTTGTCCTTTTGTGTCTGGATTACTTCACTTAACATGATATTTTCAAAGTTTATTCATGTTGTAGTATGTATCAGAACTTCATTCCATCATAAGGCTGTAATAATATTCCATTGTATATATATATATATTTATATATATATATATACACATACTACATTTTGTTTATCCATTCAATTGTTGATGGATACTTGGGTTCCTTCCATCTTTTGGCAATTGTGAATAATGCCTCCAAGAATGTTAGTATGCACAAATCTGTTCAAGCTCCTGCTTTCAGTTATTAAAATATATACATTGCAGTGTATTGCCAGGTCATATGGTAATTCTGTATTTAACTTTCTGAGTAACTGCCAAACTGTCTTTCATAGCAGCTGCACCATTTTACATTCCCACACACAATAAACAAGTGTTCCTATTTCTCCACAACCTCTCTAACACTTGTTTTTTTTTTTTTTTTCCAGTTTTTAAATAGTAGCCATTTGAATGGGTGTGAAGTGGTATCACCTTGTGGTTTTGACTTGCATTTCCTTTTTTTTTTTTTTTTTTTTGCCTATCTTGCATTTCCTTAATGGCTAATGATTTTGAACTTTTTTTTCATGTGGTTTATTGCCATTTGTATATCATCTTTGGAGAAATGTCTATTCAAATATTTTGCTCATTTTCAATGGGGTTGATTGTCTTTTTTTTGTTCTAGGATTTTAATTGTATTAGATTCAGCTAAGATGTCTTTGATTAAATTATGTTAAGATTAGGGCTTTGATTCTACCACATCAGCGGGGTGTAACTCAGGTTAAGTCCCTGCCCCCTTGGTGGGCTATATAAATAGACATTTGCTCAAGAGGATACACAGAAGATACATGGAAGAAGAGAGAGAGAGAACTTTGTCATTTTTGATCCTAGGGCCCTGGAGACAGCTAAGCCATTCACCTGATAGTTTGAAGCTGAAGAGACCAGTCTTCCAATTCACATACATGAAAGGTCCATTTTAAAAAGTATTCTTTTATTTCTTTTAGCAATGTTTTGTAGTTTTCCATGTACAAGTCCTTTATATCTTTGTTTGGTTCATTCCTGTAGATTTGATTCTTTTAGTTGCTATTATAAATGGAATTTTTTCATGATTCCCTCTTCAGTTTGTTCATTACTAGTGTATAGAAGCACTATTGATTTTTGTGTTGATATTGTACCTCACCAATTTGTTGAATAAATTTATTGGCTCTAGTCACTTCATTGTGGGTTTTTAGGATTTCCTCTATCTAGGCTATGTAGGATTGTGTTATCTGCAAATAGGGAAATATTTGCTCTTCCTTTCCTATTTGAATGAGTGCTTTTTTTTTTTTTTTGCTATAGTTAGAACTTCCAGAATAATATTGAATAACAGTGGTGTTAACTGATGTCTCTTCTCCAATCACTGCCTTTTGCTTAGAGAGTTCAACCAATTTACATTTAAAATAACTACTGATATTTCAGGACCTCAGCTATTTTACTACTTGGTTTTTCTAAGTCCTATTCCCTTTTTATCCTTCAAATCTTACATTACTTTCTTTTGTATTTAGCTGATCTTTTGTAGTGAATCATTTAGAATCCCTTCTCAATGCCTTTTTGGCATATTTTTTCAGAAATTTTCTTTGTGGTTACCATGAGGTTTAAATTTAACATTTTAAATCTATAATGATCTCTTTTGATTTGATACCAGTTTCACTTCAATAGCATACACACTTGTTCTTATATCCTTTTGTCCCTCCACCTGCATATTGTCACAAATAACATTTTTATACATTGATATCCAAAACCACTGATTTATCATTAGCTTTATGAATTTGCATTTTAGATCCTGTAAAAATGTATAAAATGAAGTATAAACCAAAAATTCATTAGTACTTGCATTTATATTTACCCAAGAAATTAGCTTTACTGGAGATCTTTAATTCTTCATACAGCTTCAATCTACTATCTAGTGTCCTTTTTATTCAACCCGAAAAACTCCCTTTGGCATTTCTTGTAGGTCCAGTCTAGTGGTGGAAAATTCCATTAGTTTTTTTTTTTTTTTTTTGTCTTGGAAAGTTTTAATCTCTCTCTCATTTGTGAAAGACAGTTTTGCTGAATATATATTTCTTGGTTGGCAATATTTTTCTTTCAGCACTTTAAACATACCATCCCATTACCTTCTTGCTTTCATGGTTTCTGAGGAGAAATCAGCAGCTAATCTTATCGAGGCTCCCTTGAACATGACGTATTGCTTCTCTCTTGTGGCTCTTAGGATTGTCTTATTGTCATAGGCATTTGACAGTTTGATTTTAATGTGTCTTGGTGTGGATCTCTGTGTTTATCCAGTTTGGAGTTTGTTAAGCTTCTTGGATGTGTTTATTCATGTATTTCACTATGTTTTAGAAGTTTTCAGCCATTATTCCTTTGGATATACTTTCTTCTTTCTCTCTTCTCCTTCTGAGACTTCCATAATGCATATATTCATGTACTTGATGGTATCCACAGGTCTGTTAGGCTCGGTTAATTCTTCACTCTTTTCTTTCTCCTCCCAGATTGAATAATTTCTATTATTTTAGTGCCTATTGATTCTTTCTTCTCTCAACACCAATCTGCCATCGAACAGGGATTTTAAAATATATATATTTCCATTATTGTGGTCTTCAGCTCTACTTCTTTCCTTTTAATGGTTTATACCTTTTTTTTTGAAGTTCCATTTTTCTTCATATATCATATTTGGATTTCACTTAGTTATTTTCTATGTTGTCCTTTAGCTCTTTGAGCATATTTAAGGCAGCTTTTCCAAAAAGGCTTTGTCTGTTTTGTCCAAAGTCTGGGATTCCTTGTTGATGGTTTCTTGTTGCTCTGAATGGCCATCAATTCCTGTTTCTTTGTATGCCTTGTAATCTTTTGTTATTCACTGTACATTTTGATATTTTAATATGTTAACTCTGGAATTTCTTCACTGAGGCATCTGTTCCTTAACCTTGTATCCAGCTAGTTATGAGATTTCCTTGAATGTCAGGAGAATAAAAGAGAGAAACAAACAAACAAAAAAGAAAACACCTTTCCCAGTCTTTGTAGATTGGACTGAGTGAATCTTTTCCTTCAGAGCCAAGTCAGCCTAATAATTAACCTAAAGGACAGCCTGGGCTGAAAGTCCAGAAAGTCATGGGTCCTCCCCATGTGCATGTATCTTGTCCTGTGCATGCTTGATGTTAGGAGTTCCCCCATTTACACAGATCCAAATGCCTATATTACCCCAGAAAACAGTCTCCCCTCCCAGTCCTAGGTACTATATTGTGTCTTAAGCTGGCAATCATTTTTCCTAGGCAGGTGCAATTTGCTTTTACACAGTTTTAGCTGCCCTGCAAGCCATTTCTGTATACAGAGCAAGTTCTGGATGGAAAGCCAGAGACTAGTGCCCTGGCTTATTCTTTCAGGCTACTACCTGACAGACTAGAACAGACATAAATGTCTTCCAGTAGACACACAAGTGCCACTGTACTTCCTTAAGAACCAGGGCCAAGGGCTTGCACTGAGAGCACAGGCTGGTTCCACACCAAGAGGATGAAGGGCCTGAAAAGCCACCACAAATTTTCCTGTATTAAAATTGCCCTTTTCTTAATTCAGTCCTCACTCAGTTACTGCAATCCATTGACTATTTTCCAAAGCTCAGGGAAGGATGGTTCTGCTGGTTTTTGCTTATTGTTTAATGTTTCTATGGGGCATGGAACTCTGGAGCCCCTCACTCCACCATCTATGTCACAGCACTTTTTTGATGTGTCAATTTTTAAAGGCTGAACTACATTCCCCCCGGCTTCCTATACTCATCTGTTTCTCATTAAGGTGAACTAAAAGGTATATTATCTAAGGAAAGTTGGAGGGCAGAAAGAAGGCAATGGCTATTTTGTAGCATACACACATCTTCTCCCATTTATTCAATCGAACACTAAACTAGGTTTTGCTGTGAAGGAATTTTGCAGATATAATTAAAATCCCTAATTAGTTTAATTTAATCATATGGAGATTATCTTTTGTGGGCCTGACTAAATGAGCAGGAAGCCTTTTAAAGAGAGGTTAGGGCTTGCCTGAGCTCAAAGACTACAAAGAGTAGCTTGGTCAGCAAATGTTCTCCAAACCTCCTGCATTTTCCTTCCTTACTATCTGCCTGTAGACAATAAGCTTCAACCTGTGCACATAGGGCTCCAGCCTGCCCCTAATCGTCCTATTTTAAAACTGCTTGCCCTTAGGCCCTCAGGCTTGTTTAGCCAGCCCGTACAATTACTTAAACCAATACCTTGTAGTAAACTCACATATATCTCCTACTGTTTCAGTTTCACATGTTGAATCCTGACTGATACACCACCATCCCTATAATCATTAATTCCAGGAATCTCTCAAACAACTCATATTTTCTACCTGTTATCAAATTCACTTCCATTGGCATTGTGTCCCAGTTCACTGCCAGTGAATGTTTTAGCAATTTCACTGCAATTATGTCAGAGACCATCAGTATTCTACCAATCATCAGTGATGGGGTTTTCACTGCCAGCCAGCCAAAGAGTGAACAAGCTCTATATCCCATTCTAGTGTCTCCTTCCTAAAAGCAATTTTGATAATATTTTCAGGTTGAATTTCCTGGGAAACAGACTCTATAACATGGATCTATATATAGAAAGTATAGCAGTTTGGCAGTTTTGATATAGTTATGAATTCCAAAAATAGATATTGGGTTATTCTTGTAAACTGGTCTGTTAATCTGGGCATGATTAAGTTATGATTAGGGCATTGAGCCCCATCCCATGGTGGGTGGGGTCTCAAAGATAAAAGACTTTGCAAAGGACAGAGTTATAGTAGTTTTGATGCTGGAGCCCAGGGAGGTGAGCAGATGGAGGAGCTTGGTCATGAGGAAGGAGAGAAGGCCCCAGGATAGAGACAAGCCATTTGCCTGATAGTCCACAGCTGGAGAGAAGCAAAGCCTACAGAGCCTCATAGTCTACAGCTGACCTTGTGGAAGAAACAGAGGAGCTAAGCCCAGAGAGAAATGGAGCCCCAGGAAGAGAGGAACCCGAGAAGCCTGAACCCTGGCAAATGTCAGCAGCTCTCTTGCTCTAACACGTGGCAACAGACTTTAGTGAAGGAAGAAACGTATGCTTTATGGCCTGGTAATTGTAAGCTTCTACCTCAAATAAATACCCTTTATAAAGACCAAAAAATTTCTGGTATTTTGCATCAGCACTGCTTTGGCTGACTAATACAGGAAGTTTATTGGAGAATGCTGTGGAACAACAGATGTAGGGGAGTGGGAAAAGCAAGGTTGAGCCTAGGGAGAAGTTGAACTGTGATTCAGTTGCAACTCAGACTTCAGTTACTTTGACAGGAGCTGAGATGGCCTTCTGAGTTGTTCCAAATTGAGGCAAGATGGCTGTGCCTTTGTACACTATAAGTGATGATTCTTTGGATGTGAAGGAAAACAATCCCTTCAGCTGAAGGAAATCCCCAGAAAGAGAGACTCATCTGGGAACCATCAATAGTCAACACAGCTGTGTATAAATAAGTGTCTTGGTCCTGGAGGGCTGACTGGGCAATGTATCACAGCATCTGCCGCCCTGACCTTTTGAAAAAGAGTATCAAATCAATATGAGCTTGAGCAAGTTTTTAACCTCTTTGCCTGTATTTCTAATCTATTAAGTGTATATATTAGTGCTGATTTCATAGGGTTGTTGTAAAGATTAAATGCTATTTAAAATGCATACTTCTAATACAGAACAAGTAACCAATAGAGGATAACTGTTAAGATTATTATAGATAATTACAACATAAACAAGGGTATTGAATAAGAAAAGGGTTCATTTTGATACATAGAATAAAACCATTTTAAAAAATAGCTAGGACTCATATATACTCAGGGAAATGAATTTCATTCATTTATTTATATTAATTATATAATAATATATTAAATTTATATTAATTATAATCCTTTTTGTGGTGGTGGATATAATTTGACCCCTCAGATCACACCACAGAGGCATGAACTTATTGCCCCAACAATTCTTTTTTTTATTTCTTCCAGAGAGAGAAGTTAGTTCACCCTTCAGGACAAATGATGAGAAATTGAATTAAATACACTTTTTATTCACAGCAAATACTGAGTTCCTAAGAAGACTGAACAAGAACCAAACATGGAATTATTACATATACTTGATTATATTTTCTTACTAACATAAGATATTCAGAATCTAATAGAAATAGATGTTAACCTGCCTGTGTGCTTAAGTGCACTCTATTTTTCAAATTTTGGGATCCCATTAAACAGGTGAGTTAGGGAAGTTAAGATAGCATCCACAACAAAGAGAGTAATAACTTTATTTCAGAATGCTGATAACATCACTGAGGAATGCTTACAAGACATGATCAGATTTTAATTTAATGCCCTTCATTGAGAAGGTTATACAGTCATTTAAAATTTAGATTGGAATTTTAAAAATAACTGATAGACACTTCACACTGGAACATTTTTAGAAAAGGAACTTCTATTTTCTTCACACTATTGCTTAATATAACTTTTTTAAATATCAAAGATGCATATTCAGTTTAAAACATACCAAATCAAGGAACATTAAAATGTCTTAATGCAATTCTAAAGCTAAAGACCTAGAAGTAACTAGCTCCTGGATAGAAAGTGTATCACCATTTGAAAAGCAGCCCAGAAAATGGATTTACATTAGATAGTCCCAAATAAGCCATCACTTCTATCCTCTGAAACTCATACTCCACTCCTGTGCAATGGGTAATTCATCACTAAGTTCCCTTTTGGCTCTGACAGACCAAGAATATAAATTTTGGCATTTATGACTGTTGGCACATTTTCATTTTTCTTAGTTAACACCATTCCCTCAGCAATTGTTTTCTTCAAACTCACCTATTTTATGAGATCCATATCTTAAGGAGAAAATGCTATTGTTTATTCATTCTGTGGTTTAGGGGGATTATGATTTTGGCATTTATTATGACTTTAGGGTCAGACAGACTTTAATTTGAATCTGCATTCCATCACAATGCACTGGGATAATTATATAATTTAGCTGACTATAAAATAAGAATAATATGGGTCGTGCAGGCTTATAGGGAGAGGTAAAATGAGAAAGCAAGGATAGAGTATACTGCATAGTATCTGGCTGTAGTAGATTCCATGATGCTACCCAGATCCTACTTCAGGAATGGAGTTATTATTCTTGAAGCTGCTGAGAGTGCTGCAAGGCTTTTAGGGATTGCCTTGATTGAAGACTGTCTGACCTAAAGCCATGTGTCCTTCCATGGTAGCCTGCATCTCATCACTGTGAATCTGTAAAGGCTCTGGTCCCCTCATTCTAACTTGGGAAAGCCACCCTAGCTCCTGAGTTCCCCACAGGGTGAACTGAGGTCTTTGTTGAAATTACATCATATTTCTAATTCCCCTTCTGCCCAATTTTGCTTCCTTCCCCTTCTTTCCATGGGTGTTAATCCTAAAAGCACTACATAATAAATGCCCTGCATGGTCACCTCCATTTCAATGTCTGCTTCCCAGGAAACCCAACCTTGAGAGAAGTTGATGATGATGATGGGATTTTGACACTGGGCACATACTGTCCAGTTGGCAATGAAGTCTCCATCACTGGTGGTAAGTATAGCATAGATAGCCCCTGGCAAAATATGGCAGTGCAATTGTAAAAACTTTCACCATTAGTGAATTTTATGGTATAAAGAAAAACATTAGCCCATGCAATATGTCAATAATTTGAGAAATAGGGGTGATTTGGCAGCTATAAATAGGGAATTGAGTGACTATTGCTAACTTGGATTGATACTCTTGAAAAAGATATTTAAAAGCTTATAAAAGTTAATTGGCAATCAAAAAATGAAGTATGAAAGCCAGAGTGCTCCTTAATAGTATAAAGAGGCTCATATTTCCTGCAACACCAGGACAAAGAGCTAATGATCAGGCCTAAGATTTAATCATATAGTAGCTAAGTACCTCAGAAGGTTAAACTTTCAACCAGGGCAGGTCTGCTGAGCAAAACTCAGGACCCTGGTTGCAAAAGCACAGGAACTTTACACTGTGTTGACACACCCAGAAATCCTAAATCTCTAGATTCCGCTGAACAATATGAGTATAAAGAAGTGAGTCATTCCTCCCTCTTAAGATCTGTATACTCTTTTACTTGGCCTCTCCCATGCAAGAAAACACGCACTCTTTCAAGTTCTGCTCCAAAGAGCTCCCTTCTGGCCATTAGGCAAGTAATATTTAAGCCAAAACAAAACTTGAATGGACATGTGCTGAACGTACTGAGCTAGGAAAGTTATTATGCACTAAATTTCTGCAGAACTCAGGCAACTTGAACCAGCAGGATATAGAAGAGTACACACAGTTGTAGATTCTGAGGTTGTTGACCAAGATGTGCAGTAGTGAATACATGTGATTAAAAGACAGTTTATTGATAGGGGAGCATTCTTCCAGGATATGGTATTTAACACATGCCAAAGACCCCAGCATATGGTACAAACTCTCTGCTAAGATGGTTCCTATAGGCATAGTTAAACATTTGCCCACACTATGTGAGGTACAAGTGACAGAATTTCCATGGCAGACTGTGGAAAAAAGGAATAAAAGGGTTCATAGAAGCTTGAAGTTGGCCATAATGGAAGGCTGTATACCACAGTTGTTAAACATTTCCCAGCATACCACTGTTGGAAAAACTAAAAATTAAGATGGCAATTTTCACTAAATTAATTTATAGACTTAACAGTTCCAATCAAACACTGAAGTTTTATTTTTTGTAGAAATCAATGAGCTGATTCTAAAATTTACGTTGGAAAGCAAGAAAAACAGAATAACCAAAGCAATGTTGAACAAAGTAAAAGAATTCACACACTTCCTGATTACATGGTTTACTAAAAACTCTATGGTAATCAAGACAACGTGGTACTGGAGAAAGCATAAACAAATAAATGAATAAAAATAGAAAGCTCAATCATATTACACATCTAGATAACCAACTTACTTTTGACAAAGGTCAAAAAGGACAGTCTTTCCAACAGATGCTGCTGCTATAATTGGACATCCATATGCAAAATTAAATAAATAAATAAGCTTTGGCCGATAGTTTGTGCCATGTAGGTCATAAGCCTAAAACTATACAACTTCTAGAAGATAAAATTGGAGAAAAATCTTTGTGATCTTGTTTTAGGCAACAATTTCTTACATTGTACATGCATTAGTCAGCCAGAGGAATGCTGATGCAAAATACCAGAAATCTGTTGGCTTTTATAAAGGGTATTTATTTGGGGGTAGAAGCTTATAAACAGGCCATAAAATGTGAGTTTTTTCCCTCACCAAAGTCTGTTGCCACATGTTAGAGCAAGATGGCTGCTGACATTTGCCTGGATTCAGGCTTCTTGGGTTCCTCTCTTCCTGGGGCTCCATTTCTCTCCAGGCTCAGCACCTTTGGTTTCTTCACAATGCCAGCTTAGACTATCAGGTAGGTGGCTCGGTCTCTCTCCCAAGGGCTTCTGCCATGTAAAAGAGCCATCTCTATTCCTCAGTGTTCTTCTCCTGTGTGTTCTCCTGTGTGTTCCCGCTCAAAACTCAGCATCAGAACTCTAACATCAAAACTCCAACTAACTCCTCTGCTCTGCCTTGTAGTTTTATCTGTAAGTCCCCACCCACCAATGGGGCAGGGACTCAGCATCCTACTGACATGGCCCAGTCAGAGCCCTAATCAAAATTTAATCATGCCCAAGTACAGACCAGTTTACAAACATAATCCAATATCTATTTTTGGAATTCATAAACCATATCAAACTGCTACAGTACATATGAAGCATCAATGATAAAAGAAAAATATATTTATAAGTTGGATGTAATCAAAATAAAAAATATTTGCTTTTCTAAAGTCAATGCTAATGGGAAGCGGCTGTGGCTCAATCAGTAGGGCTCCCGTTTACCATATGGGAGGCCCTGGGTTCGGTTCCCGGGGCCTCCTGGTGAAGGCAAGCCCGCCCGCATGGCGTGGTTAGCTGACCCAGTGAGCACAAGCAGCAAAGGGGAGATAAATGAATAAATAAATAAAATCTTTTTTTAAAAAAAAAAAAAATAAAGTCAATGCTAAGAAATTAAAAAGATAAACCATAGCCTGAGAAAAATATCAACAAAACACATGTCTGATAAAGGCTTTGTTTTCAGAATAAAGAACTCTTAAAACTCCATAATAAAAAAAAAACAAACAAGCAACCCAATTTAAAAAGGGAAAAATGATTTGAACAGATACTCCATCAAAAATATATATGGGCAGCACATATCCACATGAAAAGGTATTCAACATCATTAGTCATTAGGGAAATGTAAATTAAAACCACAATGAGATATCACTACATATATCTTAAAATGGCTAAAAGAAAAATAAACTGACAATTCCGAGTGCTGACAAGGGATGCAGAGCAACTGGAACTCATGCTGTTTTTGGAAAACAGCTGACCAATTCCTTATAAAGTTAAGCATGCATTTACCCACTAACCTTATGATTCAGCCATCCCATTCCTACATATTTACACAAGATAAAATGAACATGCGTCTCCACAAAAACCTGAACTCCAGTGTTTGTAAGAGTTTATCCCTAATTGTCCAAACTGAAAACTATTCAAGTATCTATCAGCTCATGAATAGATTAACAAACTTTGGCACATCCATATAATGGAATACAGCCCAGCAATAAAACGGAACAAACCACAGATACATGCAATGACTTGGATGACTATCAAACGCTTTATTCTAAGTGAATTAAACCAGACTCTGATGTATGCATAAATATATGGATGCTTTTACATAACAATTTGGAAATTGCAAAAATATAGGAAGGAAAACTAGATTAGCAGTTGCCAGAAGCTAGGGGTGGAGGTGGGGGTTAGGAGATTGACCACAAAATTGCACAAGGGAAATTTTGAGAATTATGTTAACTAATCTATATCCTAATCATGCTGATGGTTACAGATTGTATACTTTTGTCAAAATTCATAGAAATTTATATAAAAAAATTAATTTTTTACTTGACAGAAGTTGTACCTCAATAACCCTAACTAAAAAGAAATATCTAAAATATGTTGAAATTTTAAAAAACCAAATTCATAAATGTCTCGGCAGTTGACATTAACTGGTCTCTGTCATTTGATACCTCAGCGCTGGCCCAGAAGGCTATGCTTGGGCCCAAAAGCATGGGCTTCCATTCAGTAAGACTGATCTACTTACTGCTGCTCCTAAATATCCAAACTGCCAGAAAAAGAGAAGAACATAAGTCATCCTTAGAGAGACATTTGACAATAAGTTGACAAGTGTAGCAACACTGAAAACTGGAAACAAAGCATATCTTTGTACTGCATAATTATTCATGCTATTTCTAAAGCATTTAACAATGCTCTTTCATTGGACCCTCATAAAAATCGTGAGCACATAAGTACGTCACACAAGTATTTCTATTTAGAAGGAAGACTAAGGTATAAAGGGCTAAAATGATTTATTCTGTTCCCTAGAAATCCAGTAACAAAACTGAGACCTATACTTCTGTCTTCTTAATGCCCAATTAAGAATTAATTTTCACTTTAACATGTTCTCCCTTTAGACACAGTAGAACCCATCCAAGGAAAATACTGTGGCCATTTGAAGTTGTTTATTGAATCCTGAAAAGAAAAAGACTATGCTTGTGAGCCAATCCATTCCTTTTGGTGTGAGACCCTTTCAGCTGGGCTATGTCAGTGAGGCATGACTTGGGTTCAGTCTCTGCCCTCTTGCTGGGTCTGATAAAAAATAGAGATACAGTAAAAGGGAGCCACCATATATGATCCTGCCATGTGAGAGAAAGGTCTTCACTTTCACCCAAAGTTGAGCTGCAAGGGGGGAAGCCCCCGAAAGGCTCAAAGAGCTGAGGCCCAGGGAGAGATGAGCCCTGTGCTTGATAGCTTGCAGCTTAACTTAGGAAGAAAGCAGCACAGCCAAGGGGGAGAGAGGAGGCCTGGCAATAGACAAGCCCTATGCCTAGTTGCCCACAGCTGAGCTCCCGGAGATGACAGTAGATTCTGGAGGGGAAGGCAGAGATTGGCGACTATCTTGCTTCACCACTTGGCAGCTGACTGGTGAGAAATCAGTCTTAGCATGCCTTGAGTTGGACTCTTCACGGCTTTGGAACTATAAGTTTTTGCCCCAAATAGCGCCCCCTTTATGAAAGCCAACTCATTTCTGGTACTTTGTATTGACAGTGCTTTGGCAAACTAAAACAAATATCTTCTGAAAGTAGCTGTCAAATTCACCCTGCTGAGTAGTCTAGGATATTTTCTAAGTATCCAGAGTTCTGCAAACAATATTAAAATTTTGGGGGGATACAATACAAAATAGTAATAAACATCTAATGAAATCCAATTGTCTTCTGTAAGAATGATTAAACTTGATCAATCAATCCTCATGTCCAGGCTCCAAATGAGTGTGCATTTTATCTGGTCCTTTCCTCTACACCTATAGGGTAACATGGATGACATTGATCTAACACCACACACCAAAGGAGCTTTGTGTAAAGAATTCTTAAATACACCTGGTTAAAATAGGTAATATATATTTTTTTACAAATCAATTTTACTGATACATATTAATAAAGCATACAATTTATCCAAAGTGTACAATCAATGGTATTTGGTATAATCACATAGTAGTGCATTCCTCACTTCAATCATTTTTAAAGCATTTTCATTATTTCAATAATGATAATAATAAACAAAAAACAGACAAACAAGAAAATTCCTCACCTCTCAGTATTTTTAAGTAAATATGTTCAAAACTCCATTTATTATGGTTGAGTTAGAAAAATAACTCCCTCGACTCCCCTATTTACAATCTTCTGGTACCCAATACTTTAGCATTTATAACCTTTTGTAATCACAGATTTATTTGTAAAATTATCATTTTAATATCTGTAGTGCCAATAGACTAAAAGTAATTGATTAGAGAGATCATGTCTTTTATTCACCATCATAATCAATTTCCTCTAGTATAGACTTCATATGACTTGTATTCAATAAATACTGGTTGAATAAACCAATGATTAAATGAATAAAATTCTATTTCAATGAGAAAATTTATTATACTAAATTTGGGTTTTGACTCCATTAAGAGAAATTCCTCTATCTTTTTTAAAGTTTATCATTTGTAGTTTATCTCTAAAAGCTGTTCTTTGAATAAATCCATGTGCTATTACAGTACTATCTACAAGGTTTTCTAGTCAAAAAGGAGGCTACAGGGCACATGAAGCGGTATCTTTAGGAAATTGCTCTGGAACACAGTTAAAGTCAACATTATTTTTGGGTACCCTATGTGGAAATCTCTTTGCAAGCTTGGAAGTCAATCAAGGGGTTTCCTCCATGTATATGTCACAGTCGTATCTGAGAGTCAAGAGGGAAGTAAACATTTACAATGCTAAGATGAGAGAGACCAAAATGGTTACCACAGCAAAGGTCAAACAAATATTTATGGGAGTACTATGCAGTTGTGGTCAATTCTGACCTGAAGAATTAATGAAGAGAAAATACCTAATGGAGCTGACATTTGAAATAGACTTGAAAGACCTTTCAACTGGAGGAAACAAGGTTTGAATTGTGTTTTGTAAACTCAAAACTCAAGTGACCCCTCCAGAAACATGGTAAACTATAAGAAAATTGAATTACAGCTTTCTATAGTAGTGTTCATATCATAAATGTTTTTGTAAATTTGGTTTAACTGACTTTGAAGTCCAGGAGAAAAATATCTATTGTTCTACATGGTAGCATCTAGCCTGTATATTACAAAAATAATGCTGCATGAGATTAAATGGCTTCTTAGTGGAATGTGTATTTTCTGTTAAGTATTTTTAATACTTGACCTTGTAATGGCATAAAATATATATATTTTGTGCTATATCATCCTGCCTGGATTAATCATAAATTTCTCTTTGAGATGTCATCCCAGTTAGCCTGTCCTGGGGGTAACAGCAACTAACAAGGCCTGTACCTCCATAGAGCTGGATGATAAGAGTCACCCTTAGTGGATCGTTTCTTAAAGGAATTCCCCACTCCCACAAGTTAGGGCCTTGCTTATTCTTATTAGCAGTGCTTATACTATCTATCCAGAGGCTGTGAATGTGGACAGGGTGAAGCTATTGGCAAGACAAGAAGTGGATTCACATAGGAGCCACAGACCCTAACTTATCACACTCTTTCTCCTGCATATCAAAAGCCTGGTCCCCTGCCCTCCTGGGGGTTGTGACTATTAGAAAAAGTCTCATTAAACAGCTACCCTGAGTGGTGGCACTTTTGTTCTTACTTTCTCCACTATAGGTATTGTTGCTTTAACCATTGCCTTGGAATAAGATCAAATATTTGGCTCCCTCGGAGGGCCATGCCAAATAGGACCCCCATGGAACTGTCCCTGACAATCAAGGTGATAAATGCTGCAGTATCACATTAAAAAAGGTACTGTAGGGCTCTGGGCTATAATCCAGGCTCTCCTAAAAGAGGTAATCATCCATTTTACCTATCAGCTCCCCTATTGATGGACCTATTCGGCCAGTTCATAAAACTTACTCTAATGCAGGGCAATTAACCATCAATTATACCAAACTTAATGTACAAGTCCTACCAACCAAAGCTCCTATTCCTAACATCTAATTAATAAAAAAATATACACAGCATCAGGGCAATTGCTTTGCTGTAACTGACTTGAACAAAATGTTTTACTCAATGCTTACCTTAAAAAAATATTCCTACCTGCTTCCACCAGGACTTTTACAACTGGTATTTAATAGGGTGGTATATGGGAAAAAATACAACTAATGCAAACTATGGACTATATTCAATAGTAATATTGTAATATTCTTTCATCAATTGTAACAAAGACACCATTCCATTGCTAAGTGTCAATAATAGGAGGTAATAAGGGATAGGGGATTTTTTTTTGAACCATGGGAATATTCTCAAATTGATTATCATGATGAATGCACAATTCTGTGATTATACCAATAACCATTAATTGTACAATTTGAATGGATTGTATGGTGTGCAAATAAAACTTTTTAAGGAAAAAACATATGGTTGTGAAATACAAGGAAAGACTGAAAAACTGTCAGATCAGAGAAGACAAAAGAAACATGGTAATTAAAAGAAATGTGGGATACTGGATTGGATCCTGGAGTAGAAAAGAATATTAATGGACAGACTGGTAAAATCTGAATAAAATCTTTACTTCAGTTAATATAATGCACCAGTTTTTGCTTCTCAGTTTTGACAAGTGGACCTGGTAATGTAAGACAATATTGGGGAAAACTGTTGGGAATATGGTGTCATACTAACAGGCAGAGCTCAATTCTGTCACAAAAACAATGGAGAAAGAGTGAAAAGCTGTCTGAGGGACCAGCTTTGGGGGTCAGCAGACCAGGACAGTGGTACACAATTCCCAGGAGGGTAAGGGACTGAGAGATGAAGAAGCCGAAACAACAAATGTGACTTACTAAGCCCTGTGGCAGCTGGGAAGGGCTGTCCTCCCCCACCCCTAAGATATTAAGCTGAGTTAAAACCCCTGGCTCACTACAGCCTACTGAGAGGGGAACAGACATATTCCTTCCTGTCAGCTGCTTCAAGGGAAAAGGGAAGGGAGCTTGAGGTGCTTTTCTACAGTGAATTCAGCCAGCAAAGTCCACTCTGAGTCTCCAATTGGGAGATTCAACACAGGAACACAGGAAAGCCCAGACTGAAACACCTCTGTAGAAAGGTGTGCTGATGAGCGCTGTCTGTTGGCTGGTTTGGAAATTGCATGGGCAAAAACTTCTCTGCACTCTCTGTATCCAACTCCTGGAAGAAAACCTATGTCCCACTAGTGAGTCCCTGCCCGATTTTGAAAACTTGATCCAGGCAGTATTAAAGACTTAGAACCAGTTGAACCCAATATCAAAGAAGTGCTGTGGGAAAAAAAATAGACAAGAGAGAGAAATTGGCCATTAGAGTAAATTCGCCAACCTATTCAGATGCCTAGACATCAGCAAAAACTTACAAGCAATACCAGGAAACAGGGAGAGATGGTCCAGACAAAAGAACAAACCAAATATCCTGAAGAGATATAGGATTTAAGACAATAAATCAGTGATAATCACACAACTCTCTTAAATCATTTCAAAGAATTTAAAGAAAATATGACTAAAGAAGTAAAGGATATTAAGAAGACACTAGGTAAGCATAAAGAACAATTTGAAAGCCTGCAAAGAAAAGTAACAGACCTTATGGGAATGAAAGACACTATAAATAGGATTAAAAATAAATTAGAGGCACATAAGAACAGATCTGAATTGCGCAAAGACAGAATTAGTGATTTCAAAGACAGAACATCTGAACTGGAAAAGACAGGAGAACAGAAACAGAAGAGAATGGAAAAAAATGGAACAGGGTTTCAGGAAATTGAAGGACAATGAAAAATGACAAACATTCACATTATCAGTGTCACAGAAGGAGAAGAGAATGGAAAAGGGGCAGAAAGAAGATTTGAGGAAATAATGACCAAAAACTTTCCAACCTTTATGAAAGACATAAATATCAATGTCCCAAAAGGACAACGCACCCCAAACAGCATAAATCTAAATAGACCTGCGCCCAAGACACCTACTATTCAGAGTGACAAATAACAGAGATAAAGAGAGGATTCTCAAAGCAGCAAAAGAAAAGCAAAGTCTCACATACAAGAGAAACACGATAAGATTAAGTGCTGACCTCTCATCAGAAACCACAGAGATGAGAAGAATGTGGTAAGATGTATTTAAGGTACTGAAAGAGAAAAACTGCCAGCCAAGAATTCTGTATCCAGCAAAACTGTCCTTCAAAAATGAAGGTGAGTTCAAAGTCTTCACAGACAAACAAAAACTGATAGAATATGTTACCAAAAGACCAGAATTACAGTACATACTAAAGGGGGTGCTATAGCCTGAAAGGAAAAAAACAAGGGCAAGAGATTTGGAGAACAATTTAGAAATTAAGGTTATTAGGAAAGGTAAACTAAAGGATAAGAAGACAGACAATAGAATGATATGAAAACACAGAGCTGAAGGACAAAATGGATGAAGTAAGTAATTCCTTTACAGTAAAAACATTGAATGTTAAAAGATTGAACTTCCCAATCAAAAGACATAAACTGATAGAACAGATTTTGAAAATGTACATTCTTTATGTTGTCTACAAGAGAGCCACCTCAGACAAGAATACAACTAGGTTAAAAGTAAAGGTTGGAAAAATGTATTCCATGCAAATAGTAACCGAAAAAGAGTTGGAGTAGTAATACTAATGTTAGACAAAATAGATTTCAAATGCAAAACTGTTATAAGGGATGAAGAAGGACATTATATATTAATAAAAGGGGCAATTCACCAAAAAGAAATAACTATACTAAATATTCTTCACATAACCTGAATGCTCCAAGATACATGAGGCACACAATGGCAAGACTAAAGAGAGAAATAATATGTCTACAATAATAGTTGGAGACTTCAATACAGTATTGGATAGAACATCTGGACAGAAGATAAACAGAGAACCTAACAGACATCTATAAAGCATTGCACCCCAAAACAGTGGGATGTATTTTCTTTTCAAGCGCTCATGGATCCTTCTCCAAGATAGACCATATGTTATATCACAAGACAAGTCTCAACAAATTTAAAAAGATTGAAATTATACAAAATACTTTCTCTGATCACAATGAAATGAAGATGGAAAACAATAATGGATGGAAAAGGGGAAAATTCATAAAAATAATGAGATTTAAAAATGCACTGTTAATAATTAGTTGGTCAAAGTAGAAATTGCAAGGGAATTCGGTAAATATCATGAGTCAAATGAAAATGAAAACAGAACATATCAAAACCAATGGGACACTGCAAAGGCAGTGCTGAGAGAGAAATTTATATCCCTCAATGCTTACAGTAAAAAAGTAGAAAGAACTAAAATTGAAGATCTAACTGCACACCTGGAGAAATGAGAAAAAGAACAGCAAACTAATCCCAAACCAAGCTGAAGGAAAGAAACAGTAAAGATCAGAGCAGAAATAAATGAAATCAAGAACAACAACAACAAAAAAACAATAGAATCAACAAAACCAAAATTTGGTTCTTAGAAAAGATCAACAAACACTTAGCTATACTGACAAAGAGAAAGAGAGAGAAAATGGAAATAAATAAAATCAGAAATGAGAGGGGGGACATTACCACTGACTCTACAGAAATGAAAGAAATAAGAGGATGCTGTGAACAACTGTATGCCAAAAAACTAGACAATGTAGAGGAGATGGAGAGATTCCTAGAAACATAAACCACCTACTCTGACCCTAGAAGAAAGAGAAGACCCCAACAAACCAATAAATGAAGCGATTGACGCAGTCATCAAAAACCTCGCAAAGATGAAAAGCCTGGGACCAGATGGCTTCACCAATCATTCAAAGACTATCTAATACCAATATTGCTCAAGTTCTTCCAAAAAAATTGAACAGGAAAGAACACTACCAAATTCATTCTAGGAAGCCAACATCACCCTAATACCAAAATCAGATAAAGATACTGCAAAAAAAAAAAAAAAAAAAAAAAAAATTACAGAACAATATCTCTATTGAATATAGATGCAAAAACCCTCAATAAAATACTTGCAAACAGAATCCAAAGGCACAATTACAAGAATTGTACGCCACTATCAAATGGGCTTTATCCCAGATATGCAAGGGTGGCTCAACACAAGAAAATCAATTAATATAATAAACCATATTGATAAATTGGAGAAGAAAAATCAGATGACCCTCTCAATTGATGCAGAAAAGGCATTTGAAAAAATATAACACATTTTCTTGATAAAAACACTCCAAAATATTTTCTCAATATGGTAAAATGCATACATGAAAAACGTATAGCTAGCATAGTACTCAATGGTGAAAGACTGAACGCTTTCCCACTGAGATCATGAACAAAACAGGTATACACCTACTGTAACCATCGTTATTCTATACTGTGCTAGAGGTTCTAACTAGAGCAATTAGGCTAGATAAAGAAATAAAAGACACCCAAATAGGAAAAAAAGAAGTAAAACTTTCGCTCTTCACTGATAATATGATCCTATATCTAGAATCTCCTGAAAAATCCATAAAAAAGCTACTAGAACTGATAGATAAGTTCAGCAAAGTGACAGGATACAAGATTAATATGCAAAAATCAATAGTTTCTATATACTACTAATGTGCAATCTGAGGTGGAAATCAGAAAAAAAATTCCATTTATAATAGCAACTAAAACAATCAAATATTTAGGAATAAACTTATCTAAGGACATAAGGACCAGTATTTAGAAAACTACAAAACATTGCTAAAAGAAACTGAAGAAGATTTAAATAAATAGAATAGTGCCTATGATCCTAACAGTTTCTAGACCACAGTACATGCCCACAAATAGCAGCTGCTATTGTTACTAACAATTAAAGACTATTATTACTTACAAGTTTGCTTCTGGTGAATTGCACTCTAATTCATTTATGAGAGGAGCTGTTTATCAGTTCAAATGGAAGTATGAATACAAATCCCTAATAGTACCATTTATGTGCTATTTCTAGGTTTAAATTTTTCTCCCTGTTTTGGATAGTATGTGAAAGTTCTGTGGGTGATGAGGTGCAATGACAAATAGCCAGCAGTGGAGAAAGCAGGAAAGGCAGCTTTGTTGGTTGCAAAGCCCAGAAGGGGGAAACGGGAGAATGAGGGCTGCAGCGAGGCTCAGAGCTTACCTGAGCTAGGCTTCTGCCAGGGTCCGGGCCCAGGTGGTTCCCTGGCTTCTTACCCTTATTGTGGCCTAGAGGGGAGGCACCGGGCTTTCCCCCCACGCCGGGGATTGGAAGTTTCAAACTATATAAGGTGAGAAAAGTAGAAGTGGCAAGGCTGTTTGGCGAAGCTGGGGGGAAACTTAATATCCAAGTCACATGAGACACAGGACTTTCTGGTAAATTACACATCGTGAGAGGGCCTGGGGCCCTTTGGAGAAAAGCTTCAGGGCTGTAAGCAAATACACATATATGCATATATATTTATATATCATTTTGCAAATGTTTGTATGTATTGTGAGAATTTTGATTTTTACCCATAATAAAAAAAAAAAGAAAGATATGAGAGTTCAATCGACTTTTTTGTATTCTTTATATCCAGTTCTCAATAAGCACAATCATTAAATTTCTCCAGATATGCTAATACAAATACTCTTTCTGAGTGATGTAAAGAACTGATAGATTGTTCTAAATGATACACTGGATGTTGTATTGAACGGGGTCCTTATTTGCCAGAGACCCAGGCTGGGATATTGTATGGCAGAAGTAACCCAGCCAGAAAGATGCCTGCACAACTGCACTCCACAGAAGAATCACTGCAGTTGTGGCTTTAAGATAAGGGTAAGTCCCATTTCAATATTTTTCATTATCATAATTTTCCTATGTATTACTCCACAATATGTATTGTAAATTATTCCATTTTGCTTCCCCCAAAATACAAAGTTAATATTTTCAACAAGGCAAATGGTAGAATTTAGCATTTTTTAAGATCTCATGTTTTAGGCTTCTAAAGGCTTTATAGATTCTTCATATAGGCTAACTAGAGTTTTTATTAAATTTATATTTATGTTTTCATAGTTTTTAAGAATTTTACTGCAAACTTTTACTGATATAAAAGGGTAGCTAATACAATACTACGTGTATGTATATAGCCATGTACTCTGCGTGTGTGCATGTGTGTGTATGTCAGTAAGTTTTTCTGTTGAAGTCTCCTCTCTTTTCTAGCAAAGAATGATATCACTAGAACTTATATCTTTGTTTCATTTTACTGTTATTAATGTTTATGTTATTGAATAAGCTAAAACTTCCTAAGGAATGTCAGTAATAATAGTGATTGTGAGCCTCTTTCTTCTTCCTGAGTTTTATAGACTGAGTGAGCAATTTCATCATTTAATGTAATATTTTTGTTTGATTTTGGAAATAATTCTCATACTGGAATAGTTTCTTTTCTTTCTTTCCTCTTTTCATATTTTTACAAATGCAAAATAGTTCCAGGATTTAATCAAATGCCATTTTGGCATCTCTGGAAGGCACTATCTTGCAATGGTTAAGAATAAAATATTGATAACGGCTATGCCAGTAATGGTGAAGGAGTGAAGTGATGAAATGACCCCCTGACCTTGGAAGCAGACAGAAACCAGGGATGAGTTTAATGTTTGAAAATGAAATTGGAACGAGTTAGAATTGCAATGTTGTGGATTGTTGACTAGGGACATTTGTTTTTAAATCTCTTTAAAATAATTGATTGTTTAATGAAAAAATAATCATTTGTTGGATTTATAATATATGTAGAGGTAAATTTTATGAAAAAAAAAATAGCTCAAAGGACATAAGGGCAGAAAGTAGGGTGTACTATTTTAAGTTTCTTATACTCTATATGAAGTGATATATTATTACTTGACGTTAGACTGGAAAAAGTTAAGGTGGATTCTATAAATCCTGAAGCAACCACTAGATATAAGAAATAGCAATAACAACAGAGTTATAGTTGATTAACCAATAATGGAGAAAAATGCTATAATAAAAAAGTTGACTCCTAAAAAGTGCAGAAAATAAAAGAGAAAAATGAAACAAAGAAAAGATAGAAAGAATAGAAAACAAAGAAGATGACAGATTTAAGCCTAACCATATAAAAAATATTTTAAAAGAAAATGGTCTAAAAACCACCAATTAAAATGCATAGGTTATCAAATTGAGTAATGAGTGAATACCTACCTATATGCTTCCTTTAAGAATGCACATTAAATATAAAAACTTTTGAAAGTTAGAAGTAAAAGGATGAAGAAGAGATAGACCTTATTAATGTCAATAAAAAAGAAAAATAATGGGCTATACTGATATCAGAAAAAGTAAAGATCAGAAAAAGACTATTACCAGGGATAAAGAGAAATATTTCCTAATATTAAAGACACCAATTTATCAAGAAAACATAGCAGTCCTAAATGTATATGCCCATAATAACAGAACATCAAAATACATGAAGCCAAAACCATGGTGTAAATAGACAAACCCACAAATTTAGTTGGAGATGTCAAAATCCCTCTCTTAATTATTGATATAACTAATGGACTGAAAATCAGCAAAATTATAGAATACTTGAATAACAATATCAGCCAAGTTTATCTAATTGAGCTCTATAAAACAGTCCACCCCAACAGCAAAATGCACGTGTTTGTTTGTTTTTTAATTTACCAAGATAGAACCATATTCTGGGTCACAAAACAAGACTCAATAAATGTAAAAGAATTCAACTTATACAAAGGATGCTCTCAGAACACAGTATAGTTTGATTAGAAACAAATAACAGAAAGATATCTGGGAAATGCCCAAGTATTTGACAACTTTACACATATCTACATAACACCTGGATCAAAGAAGAAACCAAAAGGAAAATTTTAAAAAATTATTTTGGACTACATGAAAATAAAATGCAATATATCAAAATCTGAGATTGTAGCTAAAACAGTGCTGAGAGGGAAACTCATAGCACTAAACGTCCATGTGAAAAAGTAGAAAGATATCAAATCAATGATATCAGTTTAGGGATTAAGAATCTAGAAAAGAAGAACAAATTAAACCCAAAGTAAGCAGGAGAAATATAATAATAAAAGTAAGAGCAGAAATAAATGAACTTGAAAGTGGAAAAATAATGGAGAAAACTGATAAAATGAAAATATGCTTCTCAGAGAAAATTAATAAATGAATAAACTTTTGGCCAGAACAGTTATAAAAGAGAAATGACACAAATTAATAGTATCAGAACTGAGAGACATTTCATAACTATAGATACTATGGATGTTGAAAGAATATTAAGAGAATATTATGATTAACTTTATGTCAGTAAATTCAGTATCTTAGATAAAATGGTAGATTCCTTGTAAGGCACAAACATCCAGATTTCACTCAAGAAGAAATAAATAATCAAGCTAGCCATATATCTATTAAAGGAAACAGAACTGTGACTAAAATTGCCACAAACAAAACTGCAAACCAAGGGGACTTTATTGGTAAATTCTATAGAGCATTTAAGGAAGAAATAATAGTTCACAACAAACTTTTCCAGAAAATTGAAGAATAGGGAATAAATTTTCAACTCATTCCATGGGGCTTAAATTGCCCTGATCCCATACCAGTCAAAGATATTACAAGAAAAAATGAAAAAACAAAACACTATGTACCAACATACCTATATACTTCATGAATATAGATGTAAAATTCTTACAAAATCTTAGCAAATTGATTCTAATAATATGTAAGAAGCCTAATAATACATCATGACGAAGCAGATTTGATCCTCAGAATTCAAGAATGGTTTAAAATACAAGAATCAATCAATATAATTTTTCATATAAACTTATTTAAAATGATGCAGGTAATGCATCTGACAAAATTCAACACAATCCTAACAAAAACTCTCAGCAAACTGTGACTGTCAGAAAACTTACTCAGACTGATAAATTACATATATAAAAATATACATCTGACATCATGCTTAATGTTTAAACACCTAATGTTTTCCCCTTCAAATGATGAACAAGTCAGAATGCCAACTGTCCCCATTTCATTGCACATTGTACTGCAGGTTCAAGCTAGTGCAGTGAGACGAAATAAATAAGTAAAAGAAAGTAAGTGAGTCAGTAAACAAACAAATAAAATGCATCCATATTAGAAAAGAAGAAATAAAACTCTCCTTATTTTCAAATAACATGATTTTCTGAAGTAGGAAAACCTAAGCTTTGTAGTAAAACACAGTTAGATCTGATAAGTGAGTTTAGCAATTTTACAGACTACTGGTCAATATACTTAAGTGAATTTTAATTATATATGCTTGCACCAACTAATAGTAAATTGAAATTTTAAGAAATACTAAATGTAATAAAAGATGTTCACCATTAAGTATAAGAGAATGCTGAGAAAAATTAGAGATGAGCTAAATAAATGGAGATATATACCATGTTTAAGAATCAGAAGGCTCCATGTTTTTAAGATGCATTATGTCCACAAATTAGTATGTTGATTCAATACAAATCACAATCAAAATCCTACCTGGCATTTTTGTAGAACCTGACAAAACGATTCTACAATTTACTTGGGAATTTAAATGAACTTGAAAAACCAAAGGGAAGAAAAAAAGAAGTTGAAGATTTAAAATACCTATAATCCAGCTTAATAAAAAAGATAGAGCAACCAAGACAGTTTGGTATTGGCAAAAGAATAGACATATAAATTAATGCAACAGAATAGAGAGTCTGAAAGAAACTACACATAAATGTTCAGGTGATTTTCAATAAATGTGCAAAGATAGCTTGTTAGGAAAAGGAAGGTAGTTTTAAATGAACATTGACTCTTGCACTACACTCTACAACTAATTTGAAATGGGTTATAGATTGCATGTTAAAACCTAAAGCTATAACATTTCCAGAAGAAATACTTGTAAACTTGGGCAAGCAAATTATTTCGTAGGGCACTGAAAGCAAAAGCCATAAAAATTGTTAATCTGGTCTTTATCAAAATTAAATACTTTTGCCTTTAGAAAGAAAAATTCAGCCACTGAATGAAAAAGAAATACATGCAAACATATCACAAAGATTTGTATCCAGAATAAAGAAATCTTAAAACTCAATGATAACAAGTCAAACAACCCAAGGATGTTACCACCTCTCACTATGTCAAACTCCTCATAAGTTTAATCAGATGTATACTTGCCTGAATAGTTCTAAGTATATGTTGCTGTAGATAATTATACCATTAATCCCTTGTGTTTGCAGAAAACTATACAGTTTACAAAGCAAGTAAATTACAGTTACTTTCACAATAACTCAGTTATCAAGTATTGGGACTATTCTCTCCATTCTTTAGTTAAAGAGGAAAGTTAATTTAACACATTTGCCTCCCATAACATATGTGTCTGCTGGAACAAGAGGGGATTGGTGAAGCAACAAAGAACCTAGGTTTGCTTCATCTTTTCATGACACATAGCTTAAAATGTAATCATTGTCATGGAAAACATTTTGGCGGTTCCTGAGAAATTGTGCATAGTATTACCATATGACCCAGCAATCCCACTTCTAGGTAAATATACCCATAAAAATTGAGTAAAATAAGCCAGTCACTAAAGCATAAATATTTTATCACATGGATATGAAATAATTAGAATAAGTCAATTCATAGAGTCATAAACTAGAATAGTTTACCAGGGCCAAAGTTGGGTTAGGGAATGGAGAGATAATGCTAAATTGGTAGAGAGAGTTTTTGTTTGGGCTGATGGAAATGCTTTGATAATGGATTGTGAATGTAATTATCCACTATATTATATATTTGAATGTGGTTCAAGGGGAAATTTTAGGTTATGTATATGTTACTAGAATAAAAACAAAATTAAAAAACAAACAAACATAGGATTGTTCAAAACAGTGATTCTCTGATGATACGATCCTATATCTAGAATCTAAGAAAAATCTACAACAAAGCTACTAGAACTAGTAGAAGAGTTCAGCGAAGTGGTGGGATACAAGATTAATAAACAAATATCGATAGCGTTTCTATACACTACTGTAGGACAATCTAAGGAGGAAATCATTTTAAAAATTCCACTTACAATAGCAATGAAAACAATCAAATATTTAGGAATAAACTTAACCAAGGACATAAAAGGATCTATGTTCAGAAAACTACAAAGCATTGCTAAAAGAAACTGAGGAAGACAAATAAATGGGAGGACATTCCGTGTTCATGGATTGGAAGACTAAATCTCATTAGATGTCAATTCTACTCAAACTGATTTACAGATTCAATGCAACCTCAATGAAAATTACAACAGCCTTTTTTGCAGAAGTGGAAAAACCAATTATCAAATTTATTTGGAAGGATAAGGGGCCCCAAATAGCAAAAAAGATCTTAAAAATGAAAAATGAAGTTGGATGACTCTTACTTCCAGACTTTTAAACATATTACCTAGCTATAGTGGTAAAAACAGCATGGTACTGGCATAAAGACAGACACATTGACCAATAGAACTGAATCGAGAACTCAGAAATAGACTCTCACATCTGCAGTCAAGTGACTTTTGACAAGGCTGTCAAGCCCTCCCAGCTGGGCAAGAACAGTCTATTCAACAAATGGTGCTGGGCGAACTGTATATCCATATCAAAAAAAAAAGAAAGAAGACCCCATCTCAAACCTTATAAAAAATTTAACTCAAAATGGATCAAGGGCCTAAATATAAAAGTGACAACCATAAAACTCCTAGAAGAAAATGTAGGAAAACACCTTCAAGACCTGGTGGTAGGTGGTGCATTCTTTTATTTTTATATAATATGATTTTTATTTTAAAAAATATATTTAGATTACATAAATGTTACATAAACATATAGGGGATTTCCATATGCCCTGCTCTTATGCCTCCCACATTGTCCCACATTAACAACATCCTTCATTAGTGGGGTAGTTTCATTACAATTGATGAAAATATTTTGGAGCATTGCCACTAAGCATGGACTACAGTTTACGCTGAAAATTACACTCTTTCCTGCACAATTTTATAGGTAATGGTAAGATATGTAATGGCCTGTATCTGTCATTGTAATATCTTTCCAGACAATTCCCAAGTCCCAAAAATGCTCCCATATTTCACCTGTTTTTCCCTCTCCCTGCCCTCAGAAACTCTAGTGGCCACTGCCTCCACATCACTAATATAATTTCTTTCATTGCTAGAATTATAATAAGTCTCTAGTAGAATACCAGTAAGTCTACTTTAGTCCAGAGTTCATTCCCCAATCCTGAGGATTCTGGGATGGTGATGCCCACTCCACCTCTAATTGAGAGGGGGCTTTTATCCCATGGGGCAGATGGACGGGACTCTCTTGCTTGCAGTTGTTAACTCTCTCAGTTCCTTGGGGTGGTCTTTGTCCATCATCATCTTCTTATTAGTTGTCCTGGATGAGTCCAGTGAACTGGAAAGTAGATGTTGCAACTCTGTTGAGATTCAGGGCCCATATGGCACATGGACAGCCCAAAGACTGTAGTCCTTTGGATGTACACCTATCAAACATATTACTAATTATAGGTTCAAATAGAAGGATCAGAAGAGCCATGCTTAGGGAAACCACAACTGAGTCCATATCTGTCATATGGGGGAGCATAAATTCCAAAGTAGGGCCCACTGGCAAGGCATCAAACTCCTGAGCTATCTACCCTGACTATAGTGTCTGGATGTCTCCAGAGGCTTCAAGAGCCCCACTATTTGAGGTAGTATTAATTTTGGCAGTCAGTGAGATCCTGCTGAGACTTGCATAAGCATAACCTCTGGAATGACCTTCCGACTCACTTTGAAGTCTCTTAGCCTCATAAACTCATTTGTCATTACCTTTTAAACCTTATACCCAAAGCATGAACAACAATAACAAAAAATAGATAAATGGGACCTCCTCAAAATTAAACACTTTTGCACCTCAAAGGACTTTGTCAAAAGGGTGAAAACGCAGCCGACTCAAAGGGAGAAAATATTTGGCAATCACATATCCGATAAGGGCTTAATATCTGTGGTATACAGAGTTCATACAACTCAGCAATAAAAAGACAAACCACCCAATTAAAAAATGGGCATAGACTTGAAAACACAATTGTCCAGAGAAGAAATACAAATGGCAAAGAAACACATGAAACACATGAAAAAATATTCAACATCACTAGTGACCAGGGAAATGCAAATAAAAACTACAATGAGATATCAATGCATACCTATTAGATTGGCCGCTGTTAAAAAAAAAAAAAAGTCAGAAACTAAATGTTGGAGAGGATATGGAGAGATAGGAACACTTATTCACCTGTAGAATTGTACAGCCACTGTGGAGGACTGTTTGGCAGTTCCTAAGAAGTTGAATATAGACTTGCCATGGGACCCAGCGATTCCATTACTAGGGTTATACCTGGAAAAACTGAGAGCACAGACACAGACATCTGCACACCAATGTTCATAGAGGCATTACTCATATTGCCAAAAGTTGGAAATAACCCAGTTGTCCACCAACTGATGAATGGATAAACAAATTGTGGTGTGTACACACGGTGGAATATTATGCAGCAGTAAGAATAAATGAAGTCATGAAACATATCAGAACATGGATGAACCTAGAGGACATTATGTTGAGTGAAGCAAGTCAGACACAAAAGGACAAATATTGTATGACTGCTATTATGAACTCTATATACCGTGTAATCTCTTGGAGTTAATAATTAGAATATAGGTCACCAGAAATTAGAAGGAGGATAGAGCATGGAAAGCTGAATTGTTAAAAAGGTTGTTTGTAAATCTTTGTAAATGAATAGAAATGGTCAACGCATATCATGGTGTTTGTAACTAGCAGTGCTCTTGTATGGGTATGACAGTGGTTGAAAAGGAAAGTCTAAGGTTATGTATATTACTAGAAGGAAAGCTAAAAATTGTAACATGGGACTACATGTAAAACACGAATAAGGGTGACATTGCATATATAAGACCATTTTTACAAAATATAAATACAAATATACTAGGGAGAAGATAAAAATAGCACATATGTACGACAGGTGAGGTTTAGAGAAATTGAAAGGTGATTAGTTTTGTTTGTTTTTTTGTTTATTGTTTATTATTATTATTGGAATAATGAAAGTGCTCTAGGAGTGATTGAGGTGATGAATGCACGAACGTGATTACACCAAATACCATTGATTGTACTCTTTGAATGGATCTATGCTTTATTAATATATATCAATAAAATTGAAAAAAAAAAACAGTGAACCAATATGTAAACTATAGACTATAGTTAATAGTATAATTATAATAATATTGTTTCATCAATGGTAACAAAGTTATCACAATAATGCAAAGTACCAATAATAGGGAAAACTGTGTGTTGGAGGAGGATATTTGGACCTCTGTATTTTCTGCATGAGTTTTCTATAAACCTGCAACTTCTCTAAGAAAAAATAATAAGTGGTCATTGTCAATCTAGACTTATGCCTTAATGGGTAAGGATTTTACAAGTGTTGTTGAGTACGGGCTCTGCTCAGCCCCATGTAAGTACTGCTGCCATGAGCTTTCCTTCCCAAAACATGCTGTCGCTCCTAGTGTCAGGTTCTATCCTCTTTTAGGGGGTGTATGAGTGTGCTAAGCCACTGAATAGTGAAGACATATTTTGTAAAAGGCTGTTAGAAGTCTTGAAACACACAGAGGGGCATATCTGCTAAAAGATGCAAGAGAGATGTAGGTGGCTCCCGTTAGGAGGCTTGGACTGAATGGCAATGAAGGGAACACTCCTGGGGTTCCAGACACATCATGTTCTGGATCTCATACCCTTGTGATTGTTCTTACAACTAAGGTTCTTCTTACCACTTATCTTGACTAATTTTGATCCAAACTGTGGGGACAGAACATTCGAGATCTTCATTCGGATTCGATTTTCGTTATTTATAAAATAGTACTACATTAGGGCATTACATAAAATAACCACTAGAGGACAGCAGAGAGCCAGGAGCAGATGGAGAGGAGGCTGGACTCATTGACACCTTTGGTACAGGGATTGGTGAACAGTGCTTTGCCGTCACTTACCTCACCCCTTCACTAAGCTTCCACTTAAATGGAGAAAGGAACAATATTTAATTGCTATCATGACAATGGTATAAAGTTTTAGACACCAAATGGGCCAAACAAAAATAGTGCAATGTAAATAAATAAATGTTTGTGTCTTAAATATTGATCAATGTAACAAACATTTCTTGAATACCTACTACATACCATATACTCTTCTAGATTCTGTAAATAGAAAATGAAGTCCAAGGAAGGATTTTTTAAAAATAGTAATATAAGTTTATTGAACTGTTTACCAAGTTCTATGACCACAATTACTCTTTTTCTATAGTTTTTAAAATTGAAGTTTATCATTCATTCATGAATGTCCATAAGCAATATGTGTATAAGTTGTGAACATACAAAACAAACATGCATATCATCATACAGAGCTCTCATGTATTAAACCACCACCAACACCTTGCATTGTTGTGAAAAAAATGTTATAAACTATGAAAGAGCATCATCAAAACATTACTACTAACTATAGCCAATATCTTACATTTGGTGATTTTTCTCCCAACCCACCAGGTTATTGATAGCCTGTATTAGTATTATATACTTATTATAGTTCATGAGAGAATGCGCTCATATTTGTTCTGTTAACCACAATCCATCTTCCACTACAGGATTCGTTGTGTTATACAAGTCCATTCTTTGTACAGTCCATTCAAAGTGTACACTCAGTGGCTCTCATATTCATCACAGAGTTGTGCTGTCATCGCCTCAATTAATTTTAGAATTTTTTTGTTACTGCAAAAGAAAAAATCCCAAACCCCATTATCCTCCCCTATTGTTGTTCCTTAGAATTGATATAATGTTTTCTCTCCTATTGCTGCAAAACTATTACAATATTTCTGTTAACTATAATCCATAAGTTACATTAGTTGTAATTTTCCCATGTATCACCATGTACTTAACACTTTGGAAAGGAAGAATATTCTTATACTCTTAACCACAAACTTTATCCACCACCAAAATCATATGTCATACAGTCCCTGCATTATTCTCTAGCTTCCTTTCAATTGAAATATTTTATCCATAGACTACCCCTTTAAGCAATCAAATTTATAAATCAGCAGTGCTAGTTATACGCACTGTAATGTATTACCATCAACTCTATTCATTTCCACACATTTACAATAAACCTTTCAAAAATTCTACATTTAAGCATCAGCTCCCATTTTCAACCAACATTCAATTTCCTAGTAAGCTACACTCTAGAGTTTACCTCCATGAGTTTACTAATCCTTTTAGTTCATATTAGTGAGACCATAAAATATTTGTCCTTTTGTGTTTGACTTATTTCACTCAACACAATGTCCTCAAGATTCATCCATTTTGTCATATGCATCCCAATTTCATTTCTTATTACAGCTAAATAGTATTCCATTTTGCTTATCTACTCGTCGGTTACTGGACATTTGGGTTGTTTCCATATTTTAACAACTGTGAATAATGCTGCTATGAACATTGGTGTGCAAATGTCAGTTGGTATCCTTGTCAGTTCTTCTGAATATATTCCTAGGTATGGGATTGTTGAATAATATGACAGTTCTATATTTAGTTTGTTGAGGACCCGCCAAACTGCCTTTCCCAGAAGCGGAAACATTCTACATTCCCACCAATGGTAAAAGAGTGTTCCTATTTCTCCACATCCTCTCCAGTACGAGTTGTTTTCCATTTCTTTAATACTGGCCAGTCTCTGAGGTGTGAAATGATACCTCATTGTAGTTTTGAAATGCATTTCCCTACTAGCTAATGATGTTGAACATTTTTCCATGTGGATTTAGGCCATTTGTATTTCCTCTTTGGAGGAATGTTAAAGTCTTTGGCCCAGTTTTAATTGGGCTCCTTGTCTTTGTGTCTCTTTGTATAACATGGATATCAAACCCTTATTGGATATGTGATTTCCAAATATTTTCTCCCAGTGAGTAGTATGCCTTTCACTTTCCTAACGAAGTCCTTTGAAGAACAAAAGTGTTTAAGTTTAAGGAGGAACCACTTAACTATTTTTTATTTCATTGCTCATGCTTAGTGTGTAAGATTTAAGAAACCACTACCTACTACAAGATCTTGAAGATGAATCCCTACATTTTCTTCGATGAATTTTATGGCTCTGGCTTTTATAGTTTGGTCTTTGATCAATTTTGAGTTAATTTTGGTATAAGGTGTGAGATAGGGGTCCTCCTTCTTTCTTTTGGATATGGATATCCAGTTCTTCCAGCACATTTGTTGAATGTTGTTCTGGCCTAGCTGGGTGGGCTTGACAGTCTTGTCAAAAATGACTTTGCCATAAATTTGAGGATCTACTTCTGAACACTCAATTCTATTCCATTGGTCAACATATTTATCTTTATGCCAGTACCATGCTATTTTTACCACTGTAGCTAAGTAATATACTTTAAAGTCAGGAAGTGAGAGTCCTCCAACTTCACTCTTCTTTTTAAGACATTTTTGGCTATTCAGGTCCTATTACTCTTCCACATAAATTTGATAACTGACCTTTCCAAATCTGTGAAAAAGACCTTTGGAAGTTTTATTGGGATTGTGTTGCAATTTCTTCTTTGACCCACTGATAATTTAAAAGTGTATTGTTTAATCTCCATATATTTGTGAGTTTTCCCTTTCTCCAACTGTTGTTGATTTCCAGTTTCACTCTGTTATGATCAGAGATAGTGCTTTGTATAATTTCAATCTTTTTAAATTTATTGAGCCTTTTTTTTGTGACCTGATATATGGTCTATCCTGGAGAATGACCCATGAGCACTTGAGGAAAGTATATATTCTGCTGTTCTGGCATGCAATGTTCTATATATGTCTGTGAGGTCTAGTTCATTTATCATATTATCCAAGTTCTCTGTTTCCTTATGATTCTTTGACCAGGTGTTCTATCCAAAGTTGAGAGTGTTGTACTTAAATTTATAGGTATTGTTATAGAGATATCTGTCTCTTTTCAGTTTTGCAAGTGTGTGCCTCATGTATTTTGGGGCACCCTGGTTAGGTGAATAAATATTTATTATTATTATTATTTCTTCTTGGTGAATTGACCCTTTTATTAATATATAATGTCTTTCTTTATCACTTATAGCAGTTTTGTATTTAAAGTCTATTTTGGCCAATATCAGTATTACAACTCTAGCTCCTTTTTGATTACTGTTTGCATGTAATATCTTTTTCCAACCTTTTACTTTCAGTCTATCTGTGTCATTGCATATAAGGTGAGTCTCTTGTAGTCAGCATATAGATGGCCAATTTTGTTTTTATCCATTCTGCCAGTCTGTGTCTTTTGATTGGGGAGTTCGATCCATTAACATTTAACATTATTACTGTAAAACATTACTTTGTCCATTATATTTTTTAACTTTCCATTGACCTATCTTACTATTATTTGTCTTTTTACCCTTTTTATTACTCTTACTAATATTCTTCATTTCTACACTCTTCTCCTGGCCTCTCTCTCCTCTCTTTGCCTTTCAGTTTGCAGTACTCCCTATAGTATCTCTTGTAAATCCAGTCTCTTGGTAACATACTCTCTTAGCTTTTGTTTATCTATGAAGACTTTAAACTCACCCTCAGTTTTGGAGGACTTTTTCTGGATAAAGAATTCTTGGCTGGAATTTTTTCTCTTTCAGAATCTTTAATATAGCTACCTCTGCCTTCTTGCCTCCGTGGTTTCTGATGAGAAATCAGCACTTAGTCTTATTGCATATCCCTTATATGTGATAAATTGTTTTTCTCTTGCCGCTTTCAGAATCCTCTTTTTATCTCTGATATTTGTCGTTCTGAATAGTAGGTGTCTCAGAGTAGGTCTATTGGGATTTATTTTGTTCAGGGTGTGTTGTGCTTCTTGGATAGTGATATTTATGTCTTTCATAAGGGTTGGAAATTTTTCATTTATTATTTCCTCCCCTTTTCCATTCTCTTTTCCTTCTGGGACTCTTATAACACATATATTTGTGCATTTCACATTGTCATTCAATTTCCTGTCACCCTATTCCATTTTTTTCATTCTTTTTTCTTTCTGTTCTCCTTCCTTTTCAAATTCACATACTCTGCACTACAACTCATTCTGTCCTCAACCAATTCAAATCTGCTATTATACACCTCCAATGTTTTTTCAATCTCTTCCATTGTGCCTTTCATTCACATAAGTTCTGTTACATTTTTGCAAACTTTCAAATTCTTCTTTGTGTTCAACCACTGTCTTCTTAATAGCCTTAATCTCATTTGCCATCTAACTGAATTTCTTAAATAGATTTGTTTGGAGTTCTATAATTAGTAGTCTCAAATCTTGTGTTTCATCTGAAAGTTTAATTTGTTCCTTTGGCTGAGCTATATCACTCTGTTTCCAAATATGGCTTATAATTTTTTACTGGTGTTGGCATCTGATTTTTTTATGTGTTCATTCTGTGCCCTTCAGTTTCTTTCTTTAGCCTATGGCTTTATTATTTGTTGGCTTTTTGGTAAAGCTTCCTCTGTTCCTTCTCTGTGAATGTTAGTCTGTTGTGTTTATTTTTTACTTGCCTCTGTATATTTTTAATTAAACTTTTGTCTTCTCTTGCTGTTATTTCCTGGAGGGCTATTTTGGTAGAAGTGCCCCCTCAAGACAACCTTCCCAGCTCTGGTTTCCCAGTCAAAGCAAGTTCAGGGGACCTATGCAGGAAGTGTAAATTGATTCCAGTGTGTACTGGAGAAGAGATCCTAAAGGGCTCCAATATTCCCTTTGATGCCTTCCCCAATCTAGGCTTTGCTAAAGTACCCAAGAGGTAGCATTCTTTATCTAGTGGTTCCCTGCTGTCCTAAGGTTATTCTGTGCCTTTAATTCTCAACTGGCTTAGCTCCTGGTGGGGACATGATTGAGGCTGAGGTTGCCAGCCTACCTGGGCTGAAACCGTTGCACATCTCCCAGCAGCTGAGACCTGAGTTCTCTGATCAATTGTCACCCCCTGTGCTTCCTGCACCCCAGTTTCCTCCAGTTGGTAAAGTAATGCTGCCTGTACTGTCTTGAGATAGAGTTATCAAATGGCTCTTGTTTCCTCTCCTTTCTGGGGCATCTTGGGGATGAGAGAACAGCAGCTGTTTAAGGTGGGCAGGGTGAATCTGCCTGCACTGCTCACAGGGAGAGTGCTCACTTCTCCTTCTTCCAGGGGGCATTGGAACCCAGTGTGCAGCAGCACTTCGATGTAGGCTGGGTGAATCTGTCCGCACTGCCTATGAGAGAGTGCATACTTCCCCTCCTTCCAGGGGGCACTGGGCCCAGTGTGAATCTGCCTGCTCTGCACAGAGAAAGTGTTCAAACTGTACTCAGTTTCTACTCCTGCTGAGTGTGGGGGCCTAAGCAGTGGCTTTCCAAACTGGGCACACTGGATTTGATCCCTACTGCCAAGGAGGACTAGTGTGATTTTTAGTGCCCCCTGCTTCCATTCCTGCTAGGGTTGGAAACAGCACAAACACTGCTTGCTTCTTGGTGGCTTGGGCAAGTTTAAACCTTAGCTATGCTCAAGGTTGGAATCCAGGTAGCCTACTTTGCCACTTCCTCTCCCCTGCTTTTGGGAAAGAGAGCTTCTGCTTCTGGCCAGGAGTGGGTCCAGAGGCAGCCTGCCTCGCCAGTGGGGTTGGGCAACCGCCTCTGCAACATGGAGGAATCTACTCATGAATCTTCACTGCAGAAGGTCAGTCTCCTCTTCCTGTTCTTCCCTGGATGGTGCACTGTGTTCTTATGGTCTCTGACTCTCTGATCAGTTGAGCCAGACAGATCCTTACTGATTATTTGTTGCCCTGTGGGGCAAGTTGATTATTAGAGCTTCCTACTCTGTCGCCATCTTGGGCCTTTGATCACAAGGAAGGAATCGAACAGGGAACTGGAATAATAAATCCTCATGGATGTAAAAACATGGACTAGAAATAATTTTAGTTCTAATTTTTAGAAGGTAGAAGGTTAGGTCTTCTGGGAAGTTATTACTTGTAATGCTACTATTATACAGAAAGTAGAAAGGCAAGAGAGAGAAAAGGAGAATAAAGTGTAAAGGAGTAAGGTATGATGAAAAATAAAGAATGAGAATGTGCCAAGAAGCAGAGCTGAATCAATACTGTATAATACATCCATGATATAAGGCAAAGAGTAAGGCAAGCAAAATAAATAAATAAACAAACAATCAAACATAGTAAACAAATAAATCACTAAGTAAATTCTGGATTTATCCATAATGTTATTGGCAAACTTCCAGAAAATTGGAGCAAGCAAAAATAAAGGTATTTCTCTTCTTGAAAATAGGAGAAAAGGAAGTAAAAACAACCGGTAAAGACTACTCATTCACAAATTTGAAACTGAAAGGACGGAGAGAAATAAGGTTAGAGAATGGATAACATTTTTAAGAGGGAAGATCTCTTGGGTTTGTAATCTTACAGGCAAAGAAAGAAACTAGGGAAAGATAAAATTAATAAAACTTGGACCCAGTTATTGGTTAAATGCATGCTAAAAGCGTCAAAAAGTTAAACTTGAATTTGTTTTAGGAAGAACCATAGCCAAGACCAAAATTAAAACCAAAGCAGAAACACGAGCACAGCTGTTTGTGTTTTGAACCCTACCTAAATAACATATCTGAACCTTGTGCTAAAATCGTCCCTATAAAATCAAATAATAAAGATCTTCTAGTGCTGTCAGTGTCTAACTGGAGAGATGCCAAAATGGACTTGCATTATACAGAGTTCCATGGAATTGTGGTTTATAATAATAGCAAAGGTTGCATACCTAGTTGTGTTTGTTAAGTTGGATGTAGCCCAAGTAGGAAATGTGTTGGTGGAATGCATTGGGTTCATTTCATTAGGCTGCTAGGCAATCTTATAATAATGATATATTTCACTTATATACAAGTGTTTTCTTCAAAGAGCTATAAGCACTATATCATTCTCTGGAAAGTTTTGTATAATTATTAACTCCTGCAATATTGCCTGAGGGAAGAAACTTGTAGATATTATTTGTTTTCTCTATTTTCTGGCAAAGGCACAAATATGCAAAGTAATGTGTTTATAGACAAAAAAGGGCAATCTTGACTAGCTTAATCTATATTTAGGAGACATAATTCATTAGTGTGCCTAGTGTCTGCAGGAAACAGGTCAACATAGATGGCAAAATTACCACAACTATTAAATATGTGACAAACTATGGAGAAAAAAGATCATATGCTCATTATTTCTATAATAGAAGTCCATATCATAGGAAAAATCCTCTTATGAAGCTATGCTAAACAAATGAAGAGTGATTAAGTGAAGTATTTAAGTACCATAATACTGAAGTTCCATGCTGAATCAACTCATATAATACAGAAATTGTCAGAAAAACATTACTGACTATGTTGAATCATAGATTTGGAAAAGAGCATAAAAAATGAAGAGCCACCTTTCCTGCAATCAAAATCCTTCAGACTTTATTTTAAGTAACATTTCTTTTATCAGTCTTCAAGGGTTCAAGGACGCTAATAATAGTCAACTTTACCATAAAATCCATTTAATATTCAGCATTTAAATATTGTATTACAATATTCAGTCTTCTATTTTCTTGGGTAATTCATTGTTTTCTCTTAAAATCAACTTCCTATATTTTGACCATTTCTGTGAGTATTGTTCCACATAAATCCATATGTATCTATTTCAGTGACAGAGACAATGCTGAAAAAAGAGATGGTAGCCATTAAATGTTAAACAAAAGCAATGCTTGAGATATTAAGGTGAATTTTACAAATTAAACTGAGGTATCTAAAGGATAAATAATGCTTTCTTTGTTAGATAACTACTACCTTTTATGACCAATAATCTAATACTAGTACAAATATGGGATAAAGCAAATAATCATCTTTTTTTGTGTTTCAGTGCTTAATAGTGCTGTTTCAGGCTTTGATCTTATTCAATTATAGCTTCTCTGACAATATACAATTGGTTGTGGTGAAAGTTCTTTAATCACTTAAAAAAATCAAATGCTCAATACAAAACAACATTATTCTGGGCCCTTATCTCCAATTAAAACCTTTTGAAACATATATGGGCAAACTATATATATATATAGTTTAATGGCCATTAAAACAGTGATGTTGACTATCAAAATGGTCAAAATCGTTAACCAGATTGACAAATAATACTACAAAGATCTTAAGTTATCTTTCCATTGGCAGTCTGACTTCATTAATGTGGTTTATTTGTTGAATAAATGAGTAAACAAATGGTTATATGTATATGCCTAAAGTAGATGCAGTGTTGATTCTTTAGAAAAATTATAAAGCTCAGTCATTTCTATGGTCAGTCAATCAACAAAAGTATGTAATTAATTGCATCTTTGTATTAGGAGAAATCTTTTGCATTTTTTTTACAAATAAAAGATTTAGAAGAAGAAAAGGTATATGCTCAGGGAGGAATTTCTTCAATGCCTATTAACTTAGAGGCATTTGAAAATTTTCCAAAAAAGTTCATTTTAATTAGAAACAATGAACTATTAAAATCTCCACAGAGGAATTACAAATATAGATTTTTTTATTGTTTAATTTTGGATATCTGATAAATGTGGGCACTTTTAACTAGGAAATATTACTGTAAATTAGAAAGTAGAAATGGTCATGAGTTTTAATTAATATTTGGTCATCAACCTACTTTTAAACTTACATAAAATTTCATGAAAAAAGGTGAGTTTGAAATGCTCACAAAATTAATTTGGTTGATCAAAAATATTAAATTATAGGAAATAATACTATTTAGTCATCAGAAGAACATTATTGGGAAGCATACACTCCAGTATGCTTGATTGCTGATTGGAAGATGCTAATCAGTCCAACTCCTGCAGTGTAATGTGTACAATTTAAGTAACACTGGGAAGGCAAGGAAAAGGTCGTCTATTGATCATCTGATTCAAAATGTCCTTCTCTAGACTGGGAAAGGTCATTCCATTTTAATTACTGCTGATTCAAATTATACTTTTCTTTTCTACAGGCAACTTCGCTCTTTTACTTCAGCCTATTTGAAGAATAATAATTGCATTTCCATGTATAATCTGAGTAAATTAAACTTAACATTTTAAAAGAGAAATAGGGAAAGAAATGGAGTTTTCAAGTCAAATGCTGTAACTGGAAACCCATATCTTTACGAAAAAATGAATACCATAAATTACTATCCTTTCCTAGGCATATAATGAAGTATATTTGACTGGAGATATGTGCCTTCTTTAATTAAAGTGCAAACTTAATTTCTTCAGTCTTTGTCTAAAACATTTCATATTGATGAGACTCTTCATTCATTCTCCCTTTCATTCAATATATATTTACTGAATACAGTGTATCAGGGACTGGAAATATAAGATTGAAAAGAAAATAGACAAAATTCTCTGTTCTAATGGACGTTTTATTTTAGTAAAGGGAGACACTCTAAATATATCAAATAAGTAAATTATATAGTGGATTAGAAGGTACTAAGTACTATGGAACAAAGCAGAGAAGGGAAATGGGGAATATCTGCCTGGAGTGGGAAGGTATTCGAGATAGATCTCACCGAGTTGATATTTAAGTGAAGACTTGAAGGAGGTGAGGGAATGACTCTTGTAAATGTCTTGGGGAAAGCATTCCAGGGAGGACAAATATCCTGAGGTAGGAGTATCTCGGCCTGTCTGAAAACCTTTTCCACTTGAAAACCGTGATGTTATTCTCCTCCATAAAATATTTGCAAAATTCATGGCTTACTGGACCCAAATGTTTACAGTTTCTTGGGAATTTTGCTATATTCAAGACATTGGTCTAATATTAATTTTTGGCAAAATTCTCAATAAAAGTTTTCCAAGGTTCTCAAATCTCCTGAAGCTACCAAGCTTTGAGGCTCAGTGTGCTTTGCTTCAGTAATCTTGCTCTCACATTATGAGGCCAGATGTGTGAGCCAAGACACCTCCTGAGATTACATTAAAATGGGAATGCTGCATAGTTCTTGTCTTAACAAATTAAAATATGCATATAAGAAATAATAACATTGAAAATATTTTAATTTTGCACTGTTTTCTCAATTTGAAATATATGATTAAGGAAATACATGTGAAATACATTATGAAATATATTATGAATAAATATACATTTCTTTCATAGTGTTTTAATATTAATAGTATTAATTGCTAGTCTTGACTGAGCACTTAACTGTTTTTAAGGTACTGTTCTAGGGACTTTACATACATACTTTTATTTAGTGTTTATAAAAAATGTAATGAGGTAGATAGGATTTTCAACATACTATATCCAAGGCAAATATTATTTTTATTTCACACATTTATTCAAGTTTTTAAAATATTTACCTTTTCAATCAGTTTTATTGAGTTATACTATACAATCAAATTAACTAACTTTAGTTTTTTGATTCCATGCTTTTTGGCAGACATTTATACTTGTGTAACCATCACCACAATCAAGACTTAGAAAATTTCCATCTCCACAAAATGTCCCCTCCTGTCTCTTCTCAGTGACTTCTCTTCTGGCCCCTAAAAAGCACTGATCTGCTTTATCTCACTATCATTTTGACTTTCTAGGATTTAATATAAAAGGGATAATAAAGTCTTTGGTGTCTGGCTTCTTCATTTAGCATACAGTTTTTGAGATCCACCCATGTAGTTTCATGTATCAGAAAGCCACTTGTTTTCTTGGCTGAGCGTCATTCTGTTGTAGGGACTGACTACATTTTGTTTATCCATTCACAAGTTGACAAGCATTTGTATTGCTTTCTGTTTGGGCCTCTTGTGAGTAAAGGTGCTATAAATATTTGTCCTTTTGTACCCTACCAAAGACATCTTTGCCCAATCCAAAGCCTCTTCGATTTTATTTCCTAGAGTTTTAGCTGTTATTTAGGTTTTTATTGCTCTTTGAGTTAATTTTTGTGCATAATACAAAGTACGCATTGAGATTTATGATTTTAAACATGGATGTTAAATTGTTATAGCAGCATAACATGCTGGAAAGATTACCCTTTCTCACCCTTAAATTGGCTTTGTGCTTTTGTCAAAAATTCACATACATGTGTGTTCTGAGCCTTTGGCAGTTTTCCATTTGTATTTGTCTATCCATACTCCAAACCACACAATCTAGATAACAGTAGGTTTGTGGAATGCTTAGAAATCAGGGTAAGCCCTCCAAGTTTATTCTTTATTTTCAAATTTATTTAGGCCATGTCCTTTTTACTTCAATATAAATTGTGGTACTTAATTCCTATAAATATGTTTGCTGGGATTATCATTAAGAATGGACCCAGAAGTCAATTTTGCTTAGATTAACATTTTCAAAATTGTTTTCTGTTTTATTGCAATCAACTTAAATATTTAAACTACATTATTTAAACATTTTCCATTAAAAGTTCAAACTAATATAAAGGCTGATACTTTATGAATTGTAATTTTTAGGAAATCCTCAAAGTTCTTACTGATCTGGTGAGTTTATGAATATGTTCAATTAAATAAGGCATGTTTTATATATCCTGGGTTTATTTATTAGAGTTCTAAGTTGCAGACAACAGAACTAGCTGTTTTAAACACTAAGGGATTTTTTTAGGTATTTGATCAATGACCAAGTTTCAGCAAGGGCTGCAGACTAAGCTTCCTTAATTGACTTCACCAAAATAGACTGTCAAAGAAGTTGCTGACTTAGCATAATCAGAAAACTTTAGAATCCACTGTTGGGTACAGAACTAAACCACCTGAGATCAACTTTTACCAGTAAAATAGAGAACTTGATTCTGCCTTTCTCCCTGTGTAGTTTAGTTCTAAACTAGTGTCGTGTGGAAATGAACCTGTCTGGCAAAACTAAAACATATTCAAAACTCTGGTTTTAAGGGGTCTTGGAAATTTAGTTTTTATTTTTATTTTCATGACTTCTGATAACCTTGAAAACTTGCTAAAAGACAATTGAAATATGTACTTAGCAAACCAGTCTCATGGATCTAAAATTATTTAAAAATCAGAAAATTTCCTCTTCAGTAACAGAAACAAAATTTTAGTGTGGTACCCATGACACATTAATAAAAGGCTACGTTTCTAATTTCTTTGGAGCTAGATGTGACTAAGTAATTGAGTTCTGGCTGATGGAAAATAAGAGAAAAATGCCGTATCATCTTTCAGGATAGATGGTTAAAGGGAACTGGCCCAGAGAGAAGACCCTCCTTCCTTTCTGTATTTCCTCCTTTTACTGGTCCATGATACATATGGGATGCCTGAACCTTCCTCAGCCAACTTGGGCTATGAATTGATCTCACATATGTTTAGGATGGCAGAGCAGATGTCATTGAACCTCATCTTTATTGACACTGTGGAGTTTTCATGCCAAGCTCTGGTCTTCCTCCTTTTAGTCTTTATTTGAAAGAGGAATCATTTCATCTTGTTTAAATCTCCTTAATTTGGGAATTCTCACTTACATGAGTCTAACCTCACTCTTCCAATATTTTTAAATAGCTTTGGTAAGGCCAAAACATATGTAAATTTCTCCCATTTTTCAGACAGTCATTTCTTCTTATTTTTCAAACTGTTCCTTTTCTAATACCCTAAAGCATATTGCCACGTGTCTGATGATTTTTCTCCTTTAAAAGTAGCCACCATGTAGGTTTTTCAGTCCATATAGCTACCTTCCTGGAAGATACCTAGCTTTCTGTTTATTGATGCTCTAAATTATAGAACTAAGTCTCCTTACAATGCTATATTTCTGTTCGTTTTGTATGCCTACTTTATAGTTTATCGTCTTCACTCCAAATTAAGAGGCTCTAGAAAATTTTGAGAACGTTTTATTCTTTTTTGAATATCCTATTTTATCACAAGGCAGATTTGCCAGCTGCCTTCAATACCTCTTTTAATTGGTTAAATCTATACTGAGCAGAAATCCTATTTGTGGCATGTAAATGATACATTTCCTAGTTTCCATTGCTAATGCAAAATTTTCCCTGTAGAAAAATGTTGATTATTTCAATTAACTTCTAGGAGGATTGCTATCTTACCCTGAATTCTCCAATGAGTTCATTCACATATGTATGTATATGCATACTTATAATGTTTTTAATTTCACTGGCATTTATTAAGTAATTATAATGTGCTAGGTCTAGGAAATTCAAATACAAATATTCTCAAGATCATAAATGTTTTATTTGACTCATATGGCTAAAATCCAGGGTGAACAAAAAGACTTGAAAATATAACAATGGGGAAACATGCTAAAACAAATAAATACAAATTGGTTCTAATGGAGTTTGATTCTAGAATGATAACTATTTGGCTACAACATAAAGTGGAATAGAAGAATTTGCTCTCTCTAATCTCAGAACAATCAGAAAATCCTGTTCCTAATTCAAAGTTTCTGTTCCAATTCTTTGTGTTTTCCTTCCGAGTCAGATAAGTCAAAACATATTAAATACTAGAATGTAATTACTTCAATCAATTAAAATTTGTATTTGAATAGCTCCACTTTTAATTTTTGTTATTCTCCTTTAATGTCAATAAACAGTGAAATTCCCATCGTAACATGAACCATATTAGTTCCTAATACGTGTGGAATATAATAAGAAACACAAATATACTATGTCCTTGATTAGCCTCAAGCAGTGTTATGGTAATATATTGTGTTCGCTTTGACTGTATACATTGGTACATTCTGAAGTAAAAAGAAAAAAAATATCTCTGAAATGTTTTAACTGTATATTTTTATACTGATTTTAAGCAGAAGCATGTTATCTTACATATGCATACACGGATCTATAATGAAAAGATTATTGAGTTTGGAATTAAAATGTTGGTTGAGAATTCTTGCTCTATCACTAGATATATAGTACCTAAGAAAAGTAATATAACCCCTCTTAGCCTGTGTTTCTTATCTGTAAATGGGAATAATAATACGTGCCCTACCCTCCTTTCACAATTGTTGCGTGGATAAATCTCAGTGTTTTGCATGTCCTCTTTACTGTAAATCAGAAAACCTGTGTTCCATTCCTAGCTCTGTCACGGATGCCTCTATAAGTTAAAAATGCTTCTTTCTCGACCCTGTTTCTCAGTTTGCTCACCTGTAATTGGAGAGCCTGAACGAGATCTCACTTATTTGTCTCCAGTTCTTTTTGTTAACTTTATTTTTAAATCATTTCAAACTTATAGAAAAGAAGCAAGAATAATAATTTAAAAAAAACATTACCCAGATTCATCAATTTTTAACATTTTGCCACATTGTTTTATCATTCTCTCTTTCATATGTGTGTAAATTTATATATATACTTGTATATATGTATATTAAATAAAATATATAATTTTATTGGCCACTTGAGAATAAATTGAATATATTTTTTCATTTACCCATTTATACTTCATTGTATATTTCCAGGCAAGAAGGGCATTTTCTTACATAGAAATAGCACAGTTATCAAATTCAGGAAATTTAACTTGTATACAATATTATTACCTAAAGTGTAAAAGGTGATCTCATTTCACTAAAATATTCCGATTTTTAATATTCTTTTAACTATAAACAATGTATGTGAAGTTTCATTGTGAAATCTAAAGCACTACTAAAATTATAAGATTTTTCCTCCAGAAATTAGCCCAAAACTATTTCATAAAAGAACTCTTTTAAAGGAAAATGTAAAATTGTATTTTCTTAGATTTGGAAGCATCATACCTAGAATATACCTAGATGAAGATCTAATGAATTCCAATTCTTATTTTTTACAATTAATAGAATTAGATGTAAAATTTCAAATCATCTAAAGGGAAAATAATTTAGGCTACTCAATAGGGAACATATTTCACACCTCAGATCAAGCCAGTGAGGCTTGAGTTGATCAAATAAAATATCATTTTAATGATATTGGATAAATGAACTGTTAAAATAAAAGATGATCAGTCCTGAGAATATCTTTCTGATTTTTTTTTTCTGCTCCATTGGCATCATGTGTTTATGTATATTTAGTCATTTTAATACATCAAAACTGTATAGTGTATTTAATAAGGCATCCTTTTAAATAGAATATTGCCAATTACAAAGCATAATTATCTTTGGATAAGTCTTCAAAGAATGTTTCAAAAATCAGCTAAAAGATAGATATGTGTGCATGCTACACATTCCCACACAGCAATCAGAAAACATGTTGCCATGTTTGGGATAATGGGGAGAGGTCTCTTTGAATCAGAGCCATGTTTAAAGCAGGGCTGAATTATGCAATGGCTCCTGTGATTAAAGAATTTCTCTTTAGAAATTGCCAAAAGTTAAGCCATCACACTCCCGTATTTTTTTAAACTTACCTAACAAATTCATTTTAACTGGAACAATAAGTGAATTAACTTTTGGGAGAGATCCACGCCAATAGAGAAGGAAACATACCCCTACTTCTTCACTTCTACAGGAGGCCAAATTTAACTGCTGACTATTTCCTTTCAGTTGCCATAGTGAACGGCAGCATGGATTGCTAGGGCCCCCTGGATAAAATTATTTTCTTTCTTTATAAAACAAACATTGATTTCTGAAGAATAATATAGCATTTCGAAGACTTAAGGTTTTTTGATCATCATGATTTTCTGGAGCATGCATGCAAATTCTTTCACCAAAGATATTTTCAAAACTTGCTGTTACTATATTGACTGATTTAATATTTTATAGAAAATACGGTACAGAAATTTCTGTCTCCCTCCCTACCTCCACATCTGTTCTTGGTACATTAATATGTTAACTGAAGTACAGTCTGGAACTTGAGGCCAAGGGCTACAACGGGAATTAAGGAGTGGAAAGCTGAAAACAGCTGGAGTCCTAGATTACTGTAAAACCCCAACCTTTTTCCATCTGGACTTAGCCTTTCTCTATATGAAAAAGAACTATACATGTATATTGCTTTAACAAATTTATTTTTTTTTTACTTTTTATTTTGAGGTAGCTTTAGATTTATATACAGTAGTATGAATTAATGTAAAGCAATCCAATATAACCTTCACCCAGTTTCCTCAGATAGTGATATCTTATGTAACTATAGTACAAAATCGCAACCAGGAAACTTGCAATTTTATTTTGGGTTTCTGTTACAAACTTATTTAGTGAATTAAAATTTATTTGGTATGCACAACATTTGGGTCTCTGTTACAAGCCAAGTGAAACATACATCCTAACTATTCTAATTCATACTACAAAATATTTAGAAATGTTGGATTAGATATGTTTTAGTCTTTTAAAAATTGTAATGGTTTTTGCATAGAAGTAAAGGAATATCAGGCACTAAAGCAAAGAGAGACCATAAAACTAGAGTATTATGCTTTTGACCTGAAGCAGAACAGACCTAGGGCAGAGGTGAGAAAGTTCCAGGCTCTATTAATTGATGAAAGTGTGGTTTAGGCAATGTAGGGGCTAAAGATGTGGCAAGTAATCCTCTACAGGTAGTAGTGGCTACATCCCAGTGCAGGGGGAAATGGCCAGGAAAGGAAAGAAATGTTCTTCAGAGAATTCACAATCAAATGCTCTGCCTATCCAAAGTCCAAGGTTCACATTTTCACAATCTGGATCCATCAGGAGACTCCAAAGTGTGAAAAATTAGCCTAAAAAACAATCCAGCTAATGATAATTCTCAGGCTTCTGGAAAAATTAAATGCTTATCCTTTCTGATGGGACATATCCTCAAGCCAGGTCAGACAAAATTCTTACCAATTCAAACTCACAATCCAAAATTTCCAAAAGGAAACAATCAACCATGAACAAGAGTAAGCCAATACAAATGTAAACAGGGTTATACTCTGTACTAGTTTCCTAAGGCTGCCCTAATGAATTACAAACTTGGTGGCTTAAAACAACAGAAAATTATTCTCTCACAGTTCTGGAGGAGAGAAGTCTAAAGTCAAGATGTGACAGTTTGAAGCTTTTTGTGGATTCCGGAAAAAGATCATGTTCTTGGAGCTAATCCATACCTGTGGGTGTGGGACCCTTTGATTGGATTGGATTGGATTCAGTGTGTGTGTGTGGGGGGGGGGTTGACTGGATTGCTTTAGTGAGGTCTGGCCCACAGAAAGGACTTCTCTTGCTGGAGTCCTTTATCAACAGACAACTGAAAGCAGAGACATGGAGAAATAAGCCTCAGAAACAGAAGGAGAGGTCCTGGAGGCCGGAGCTAGAATCAGCAGAGCACAGAGGTACTGAATAGTCCCCTGAGAGGCTAGGCCCAAGGAGCAGCTCAAAGCTGAAGAGACGAGGGCTGGAGGAGAGGGGAGAGCTGAGCAGAGGACCATTTTGCCCTGCTATGTGCTTCATCACCCATAGCTACAACTTGTTGAGACAGAAAAACTCTTGATGATGCCTTGCTTTGGATACTTTCACAGCCTCAGAACAGTATGCTTTTAACCCAATAAATTCTCAATATAAAAGCTAACACAAGGTATCTGCAGGGCTGTGCAGAGGAGTAGGGGAAATTTGTTCCTTGCCTTTCCCTGCTTCTGGTGACTAGGTTTTCCTTGGCTTGTGGCTATATCACTCCATTCTCTGCCTCCATCTTCACATGGCCTTCTGCTCTTCTTTGTGTGCCTCTCCTCTGTTTATCTCTTGTAAGGACATTTGTCATTGGAGTAAGGGCCCAACCAGGTAATCAAGAATGATCTTTTAGTCTAGATCTCTTTAACTTAAATACATCTGCAAAGACCCACTTTCCAAACAAAATAACATTCACAGGTTCTGGGGATAATATGTGAACATATCTCTTCTGGAGTTACCATTCAACCTACCACATTCTCTAAAGAATTAGGAAAATAGAACCAGCAGAAAGTTATTATATGTTTATTTAAAATAACTGTATTCTTTAATAAAAGAGAAAATAATGATACTATAGAAAAATACCTGTCAGCTTTGAAAAAGACCAAAACAGAACTTGTAGATATAAATAATACAGTAATTGAAATAAAATAAATCAGTGAATGAAATACACAGAAAATCAGACATTGATAAGATCATTACTTATCTGGATGATATACATGAGAAACTTGTACAGAGATTGAAGGGTTAAGTGACTCATAAGAAACAATAAGATTATATATATATGTATCTATTTGTGCTTATGTATGTATATACATATATATTATATATTTAATAGAGGTTTCAGAAAGAGACAATATTGTGACTAGGAGACAGGTAATATGGAAATATAACAATGATAATTTTCAAGATTTGTGAATTGCATAAATCCTTAGATTCAGGAAACTTAATGAGTATTAAGTAAAGTAAATAAAGTCACACCTGGATATGACACAGTGAACCTGAAGTAAACCTAATACAAAGAGAAAATATTACATGCAACCAGAGATCAAAGATTTTTATTTTATCTATAAAGAAGAACAATAATTAGAAAACAGGCTTTTCATTAGAAACAACAGCAAAGAAAATGCAATGAAATTATGCTTTATATACTGAAGACTGAGCTTTTCCAATATTTATACTTAAGATCCTTCCTTTATTGGGACTCACATTGTAAGCTTTCTTAGACTCTATTGTAGAGTTTCAGAGGTGTTTTAGATTTTGTCAATCAGAGGACACATACTAGTCTTGTATTTAGAACCTCATTAAATGGAGTAAAAAGTGGTAGTAAGAAAGTCACCCTTTCCTGGTCCAAGCAGCACAGCTTGAGACAACACTTTCAGTGGTGGTTTCCTGAACCTTGCATATAGCTAAAGGGGCATGATCCTGGAATCAGAAATTAGAGCCACACTTTCCTGATTCCAGTAGAGGTAATACTTCCCATGGTGACCCAATTCTGAAGTGCTATTGAAAGAGTCATTCTGAAGCCCCAGCGTGGAGCTTGTACCTCTAGGCCTTCCAATAATTTAATAAATGCCCTTTTTCCCCATATCAAATATTCTTCTGTTTAAAATAGCTAGAAAATTTAGTAATGTGAAATGGAGCCTTTACTGATAAAGTATTTTATACTAAATATAGTTGTAGGCAACAAATTCTTAAGGTTGGGAAACTGGTTTTATGACATGGTTGGTTTAAAAGTAAGGGATATGTATTGTTTTCACTATAAAAATGGCATAATACTTGTTCATGGTGCCCAATGTTAAAAGTATTATTAAATTCTTACCTATGGATGCACAACTGTGGTAGATCACGTAGTAGCTTCCATTGCACACTGCTACAGCTGCATAAAATTGAAAGACTATGAGGCAGATGTTTCTAATAAAACTGAATGGCATAAAAATGAAAATAATAGATCCAGGGATTTAAATATTTGGCTCAAGGCACAATCAGAAATGCAGCAAATGTCTATGACCTCTCTAAACTAATTTCTTATCTGTATTAGCTGGAGAGCTAACGTGGCAAAGATCAGACAGAATCTTATCCTGTGGGGTGCTAAATTGCAAAGTAGATTAGATTTGCAGACTCACTAGGTGTCTTATATGAAAGTTTATTGTGAAATATTGATACTCTCCAAAATAGAATTTGATATTTGAATGATTTGCATAAGTTCAACTATTCTAAATTCCAAACCCCACTGAGCATCCCAGGACAGCTAAAGCATTTCCTCATCTCCTGCGTAGGGTCCTGCTTCATTAAAGAGCTGAAATGACCTCATAGGTCACCTTGGAAGGGAACACCAATTATCTTCTTGCTCCACCACTACTATCTAATTTCCTCCAGGACTATATTTAGTGTCATATCCCAGCAGGCTACAGAAGCCCAATTATAATGACTACAGAAGCCCAATTATAATGTCAAGCCAAGGAAGAGATTATATGCCCAAATAATGTAGGATAGTGGTAGACTGAATTTTTGTTTAAAATATTTTTTGTGCCCTCCCTTTGCCATAGTAAATTGAAATAAAATATATCCATGGTTGGCAGTATAGCTTGCTTTGACAAATAGAATGAAAGCAGAATTGGTGTTTAACTCTTCTGAGTAGAAGCTCTAGAAGCCCTCTGCTACCATATGTCTTTTCCCCTGCCACAAAACCTATTCCTTTATCTTGGGTCCTAAATTGAAGTCAACATAAAACAGACTGAAATCCATAAAAGAGATATAATAAGAAAAAAATATATATGTATGTATTTGTGTGTGTGCATACACACATTTAGATTTAGATTTTAAGATTATTTGTAAACACTGCATAACAAGCATACTAATACAAAGATACATAACAAAAAACTTTATCAGAGAAATAATATCTTTAATTAATTGATATATTAATTGATATTGTTAATATCATCAGAAATTCTGACTCTATCTTCTACCCAAACATATAGAAAGGCTCTAATTATTTGTTCATTGATTTGTACTACAGTTCTTAGGATGATAGAAATCATATATATACACACATATACACATATATCCACACACATTCATATATCCAGAGTTTCAGAGTGATAGAGATAATGGTTTTTTAGGGTAACTAGAGTAGAGTTTTCATGTCCATCTGTTAACTCATTCTATAACTAGATTGCTCAGAAAGCTTCTTTTAGCCAAGATACAGAAAAATATATTGTTGACGATAACATAAGCATCCTTGAAAAAAGATGTACTGTCTACACATGAAAGTGAAAATACTGCGATTGAAATATCTTCCCTCATTTCATTGTGGATGAGATCCCATGCATCTATTTTTTTTCATATAGATAAATAGTTGCTTGTACTTTGAGTGTGACGTGTAAGAAACCATGGCTGAACAGAATTTCTTGGAGATGGTTCCCTACACTTTGTTCTAGGAGTTTTATAGTTCTAGCTCTTATATTTAGGTATTTCATCCATTTTGAGTTGATTTTTGTAAATTGTGTGAGAGATGTGTCCTCCTCCTTTTTTTGTTTGCAAATGGAGACCCAGGTTTCCGAGCACCATTTGTTGAAGAGACTATTTTTCCCAATTGAGTTGTCTTTGCCACCTTGCCAAAATTCAGTTGACAGTAAATGAGAGAGTTGATTTCTGAGCTCCCAATTCTATTTCATTGGTCTATATGTCTGTCCCTATGGCTTTGTAATAAGTTTTAAGTTTGGCAAATGTGAGTCCTCCAACTTCGTTCTTCTTTCTCAAGATAGCTTTAGCTATTCAGAGTCACTTACCCTTCCATATAAATTTGATGACTGGTTTTTCCATTTCTGCAAAGAAGGGTTTTAGAATTCTGATCAGGATTTCATTTAATCTGTAAATTGCTTTGGGTAGTATTGACATCTTAATGATATTTAATCTTTGAATCCATGAACATGGAATATCTTTCAATTTGTCCAGGTCTTCTTTAATTTCTTTCACAATGTTTGAACATTTCTGTGTACAAGTCCTTTACATCCTTTGTTAGATTTATTCCTAGATATTTTATTCTTTCAGTTGCTATTGTAAATGGAATTCTTTTCTTGATTTCTTCTTCCAATTGTTTATTGCTTGTGTATAGAAACACTATTGATTTTTGGGTGTTGATTTGTACTCCACCACTTTGCTGAATTCGTGTATCATCTCTAGGAGACTTGTCATGGAGTTTTCAGGATTTTCTATATACAGGATCATATCATCTGCAAATAGGGAACATTTTACTTCTTCCTTTCTAATTTGGATGCCTTTTATTTCTTTTTCTTGCCTAATTGCTCTGGCAAGAACTTGCAGTACAATGCTGAATAATAGTGGTAACAGTGAACATCCTTGTCTTGTTCCTGATCTTAGAGGGAAAGCATTCAGTTTTCACCATTAAGTAGGATATTAGCTGTATGCTTTTCATATATGTCCTTTATCATGTTGAAGAAATTTCCTTCTACTCCTAGTGTTCTAAGTGTTTTTATTAAGAAAGGATGCTGTATTTTGTCAAATGCCTTTTCTCCATCGATTGAGATGGCCATGTGATTTTTTTCCTTCATTCTGTTAATGTGCTCTATTTCATTGACTGATTTTCTTATGGCGAACCAACCTTGCATATCAGGGATAAATCCCACTTGATCATGGGGTATAATTCTTTCAGTATACTTTGGATTTGGTTTGCTAATATTTTGTTGAGGATTTTTGCATCTATATACATCAAAGATATTGATCTGTAGTTTTCTTTTCTTGTGTTTTCAATATCCAACTTTGGTAGAGGATGATACTGATCTGGTAGAATGAATTAGAGAGTGTTCTTCCTGTTCAATCTTTTGGAAAAGTTTGTGAAGAATTGGAGTTAATTCTTCTTGGAATATTTGGTAGAATTTCCCTGGAAAGCCATCTGGGCCCAGGCTTTTCTTTGTTGGAAGGTTTTTGATTACTGATTCAATCTCTTTAGTTAAAAATTGCTTTGTTGAGATTTTCTTGAGTCAATGTAGGTAGTTTGTGTGTTTCTAAGAAATGGTCCATTTCATCTAGGTTATCTAATTTATTAGTTGTTTATAGTACCCACTTATATTCCTTTTTCTTTCAGTGAGGGTCAATAGTAAGTTTCCCCCTTTCATTTCTGAGTTTCATTATTTTATCTTTTCTTTTTTTCTTTGACAATCCTGCTAAAGGTTTGTCAATTTTATGATCTTTCTAAGAACCAATTTTTATTTTTGTTGATTCTTTCTATTGATTTTGTTTTGTTTTCTATTTCATTTATCTTTGCTCTAATCTTTGTTATTAACTTCCTTCTACTGCCTTGGATTTAGTTTGCTCTTCTTTTTCTAGTTCTTCCAGTTTTGAGTTTAAGCCTATGATTTTAAGTCTTCCTTCTTGTTCAATGTAAGCATTTAGAACTACAGTATTCCATTTCAGCACTGCCTTGGCTACATCGCATTAAGTTTTGGTATGTTGTATTTTCATTTTCATTCGCCTCAAGATATTATCTAATTTTACTTCTGATTTCCTCTTTAACCCATTGGTTCTTTAAGAATATGTTGTTTAATTTCTACATATTTTTGGATTTTTCCTTTCTCCCTCTGTTGTTGATTTCTAACTTCATTCTGTTGTGGTTGGTGCACACACATTGTATGATTTCAACATTTTTGGATTTATTGAGACTTCTTTTGTGATCCAACACATGGTCTGTCATGGAGAATGATCTATGTGCACTTGAGAAGAATGTGCATTCTGTTTTCCTTAGGTGAAGTGTTCTATATATGTCTGTTAGGTGTAGTTGGTTTAGAGTATCATTCAAGTCTTGTACTTCCTTACTCATCTGACTAGATGTTCTATCCATTATTGAGAGTGGTGTGTTAAAGTCTCCTACTATTAATGTAAAACCATTAATTTCTCCCTTCAAATATATCAAGTATTTGCTTCATATATTTTGGGACTCTAGTGTTATGTGCATATATACTTATAATTATTACATCTTACTGTTAAATTGTTCCCTTTATCAGTATATGATGACCATTTTGTCCTTCATAATTGTTTTCAACTTAAAGTCTATTTTATCTGATATTAGTATAGCCACCTCAGCTCTCTTTTGGTTACTACTTGCATGGTATATATTTTTCCCATCCTTTCGCCATCAACCTAATTGTATCTTTGACTTTAAGGTGAGTCTCTTGCAGACAACATATAGTTGGATCATGCTATTTTATACATTCTGCCAATCTCTGATTTTGACTGGAGGGTTTAATCCATTTACATTTAAAGCCACTATGGATAATACCAGTCTTTCTTATGCCATTTTGGTATTTAGCCTTTGTCTTATACCTTTTTGTCCCTCATTTCTGTTAAAGCTACTTTTATATTTATTTGCTTTCTTGTGTTGTACCATATTGAGTGTGTTCTCGTTTCTCTCTGGATATAGTATTCATCTCTTTTCCTTTTGGTTACAGTGGGGTCCTAATTTTATAACAATTATATTCATACCAAGTTAACTTCAAAAGCATGCACATATACTTTTCCTTTACCCCTCCATCCCCTATCATTTTTGTACATGTTTCCACTTATATCTTTGTACATTATATGTCCAAAAACATAGATTTATCATTACTATTTATGCATTTGCCTTTTAGCACATGTAACTAATAAGAAGTGGAGTTACATACTAAACAATACAATACAATAATACTGATATTTATAATTACATAAATGGTTACCTTTACCACAGGTATTTACTTCCTTATGCTGCTTTGGACCACAGTCTAGTGTCAATTCCTTTCAATCTGAAGAACTCCCTTTAGCATTGCTTGTAGGGCAGGTCTAGTGGTGATGAACTCCCTCAAATTTTCTTTATCTGAAAACATCTTAATCTTCCTCTGTTTGGATGAGTCTCGCTAGATATAAAATTCATGGCTGGCAGTTGTTTTCCTTCAGCATTTTAAGTATTTCAACCCATGCCTCCATATTTTCTGATGAGAAATTGATACTCAGTCTTATTGAGACTCTCTTGTAAGTAACATTTTGTTTTTCTCTTGCAACTTTCAGAACTTTCTCCTTGTCTTTTGCATTCAATAGTATGATCAATATATGGTAGTGTGTATTTTCTTCATGTTTATCATGCTTGGTATTCTCTGAGCTTCTTGGATGTGCATGTTCATATCTTTTGCTAAGTTTGGGAAGTTCTTGGGCATTATTTCTGCCCCCTTTCTTTCTTCTCCTTCAGGGACTCCCATAGCATGTATATTGGTGTTCTTGATGGTGTCCAATAGCTGCCTTATGCTATTTTTGCTTTTCATATTTCTTTTTTCTTTCTGCTCCTCAGCCTGAATCATTTCAAGTGTCTTGTCTTCAAATTTACTGATTCTTTCTTCTGCCAACTGTAATCTGTTCTTGAAACACTCCTGGACATTTTTCATTTCAGTTACTGTAGTCTTCAGTTTCATTTGTTCTGTTTGATTCCTTTATAACATTTCTATCTTTTTAATTAGACTCTCATATTGTTCATTGTTTTCTTGATATCCTGTAGTTCTTTCTCTGTACTTTCCATCATTGCCTTGAGCATTTTTAATTTCATTTATGTAAAGTCTTTGGTACGTCCATATTCTTGTTTTCTTCTTTGTTGTTTTCTCTATTTTTATTTACTTCCTTGGATAGGTCATCATTACCTGTTTATTTATTTATCTTGTACTCTTTTATTGTACACTGTACATTTTATTTATTTATTTATTTTATTATTATTATTTTTTAAAGATTTTATTTTTATTTATTCATTTATCCCTCCCTTGCTGCTTGTGCTCGCTGGGTCAGCTAACCACGCCGTGCGGGCGGGCTTGCCTTCACCAGGAGGCCCCAGGAACCGAACCCGGGGCCTCCCATATGGTAAACGGGAGCCCTACTGATTGAGCCACAGCCACTTCCCTACACTGTACATTTTAATATTTTAAAATGTTATCTCTGAGATTTACTCACTGGGAAGTGTGTTTCTTGGTTTTGTAACCAGCTGATGATGACACAAAGATTTTCTTGAGCTTCAGCCCTCCTATCAGGAATGTCTGCCTAAGGCAAATGCACTTTACAGGGCTTTTCCTGTTTCACTGGGCCTCTTGTCTATTCCTGGGATTTTGCTTGTTAGTTGTTTCCAAGTTTGTTTATAGGAATTTAGTTGTTCCTCTGTTTGCCAGGGAACAAGCTTCCCTTGCCTGATGATGTGAAGGTGGCAGGCCTTTGTCCCAGTCTGTCTGCCTCTATAGTTCATTTATACTTCTTTCATTGTCTCATACTGCTTTTGCTTAGAGGACAAGTTCTGTTAAAGGATCACCCATAGAAGACTTTGCCAATTTGGTCTTTCCCAGCTAAAACAGGCCTAGGGACCCATGAAGGAGGAGCAGGCCAGCTCCAAAGTACCCTGTGGAGGGGATCAGGAAAGGTGCGGAAAACTTCTCTGGCCACTCCCCAAAACTGAGATTTCCTTGCTTCCCCAGCAAATGTAGCCTTTCAGCTAACTTTCTCCCAAAATCCTGAGGAAGCACTTTGTCTCTAAATCTCCGCTGCCTCTGCCCCACTCCAGGTAGGGTTGTAGCAATGGCTACCATTGCTTTTATCCCGAAGGAGTTGAAATAATAGCTGCCCTCAGAGCCAGGACCCAGGGATCCAAATTTGCTAATCAAAAGCCGTGATCACTGATTGGCCACCACACACCCCTGTTCTCGAGGAAGATGGATTTTATGCCCCTTTCTATCACCAGCTGCTAGCCACTGACAGGCTCTTCAGTGGCCTGCCATGAGAATAGGGGGTGAGCACTGGTAGCCACCACACAGAAAAAGCAATTTACAGTTCTTTACCATAATTTGCCAGCCTCTTCCTCCAGCTCTTCCCTGGATACTGTACATTGTTCTTCTGGACTCTGGAGTTTCAAAATAGTTGTTTCCAAGAGTTCCTGCCTGCCTGTTTAATAGTTGTTTTCATGGAAGAACTGAGTTCTGAACTCCCTACTCTGCCATCTTCCCTGGAAGTCCCATTGATTATTTTTAATTTTTCTGTGAATTATGCCTCTCCCTCTTTGGATTTATACATTTTCCTGACTGCACTTGATCTATTGGAGGCACTTTGTTTGAAGTGGGAAGTAAATTTCTTAAGAGTTTGTTTTCCCTGGGGTGGCTCTTAGCCAATGACTTTCCTCTCCTCAAGTTGGGAAAATTCCAGAGCATAATTTATATTCCAAAGCTCTAGCATTACGTTGAAGCTAAGTCTGGGTCACTGCTTCCACTTAGAATCTTGCTTAGCTTCTTTTCTTTACCTATCCTGATTCACCCATTTCATTACCAGTTATTCCTGAGACCATGTCCTTAATAGTTTGCCCACAAGTTTCTCATGGTTTACTTCTCAGGCATCTCACCTTGTAAAAGTACATCTTTGCAAAGGCGTTTTGAATAGTAAATGAGATTGTATGTTTAAAGGCACTTTGTCAACTTTAAGTGGAAAAACAAGTATTCTAATACTATTGAGGGTATGGCACTGATGAAGTCTTATGAGGCCAGCATGGTATTTAGGTTAGTTGACCAGTTTTTTCCATTCAGCATAGATTTGAAATTGGATGAAATTCAGAGTTATTCTTGTATACTACAATACAGTATTTCAAAGACAGGAACCAAAATGGGAAACCATCAGCCTCCATTTAAACTGTTTACTTATGTGGGAGGAAAAAATTAACCTCTTAATTTTAGAGTTGAAGACATCTATAATACTTGTTCATTTTAAATTGCAAGGAGAACAGTGGTTATTTGTTCACTTTTTTATTTGAAAATCTTAATTTATAGAGGAATGTCATCATGCTTTTAATGATCTCATAATGTGTGCAGTAACATCTTAACATAAAATTCTCTCAATAATTTACATTTAAAAAATAAATAAATACACAATCCTTAAAGGAGATAAATCAATAGAAATAGGCTGATGCAGAGGTCTTGAAATATACAGAATCAGAATTTAAACTTTTAGAATTGGCTCATCTGTATGCTACTGAACATAAACTCAGAAAATTTTGAAAGTTCTACTTATTAATATTTTACTGTATCCTGCAAGTGTATATTAAGTATTCCAGTGATAAATGGGAATAAATTACTAAAAAACATATTGAATTAGAAGTAGTCCCTAGAGTTGCCCTTGTTTTGCTTGTTTTTTTTTTCTTTTGACCTCAAAAACCCCATTTCTTATTGAAAATAAGCTTGTTTTAAATGAGCCTCTCTAAACATTTTCAAGGCTTTATTTAGCTCCCATCCCCTGTATGCCACATATCTAAACTCTGCCTTGCTATGTTCATTTTCTTGGATACAGCACCAACTGACAACATGACTAAAACACTGCAAGACTCTCCCATTCCTTTCTTCAGCCTTCTTCATGCTTGAAGTTGAACATTAAATTGCACTTAATCATTGACTTTTCCTCTAGATCATCTTTTTAAATGAAAATTTTCTTAGTGTAAATAAATTTATCAGTCATTTTTTAGGTGATAGGAAATAGAGAGTTTTTAGTACCAAGAGAGAATTTAAAAGAGGAGACAAGAACATAAAGTAGATGTTGGGGCATAAAGATAATTGTATTATTGTTTGGAACCACATGGTTTGATTGTCATTTTTGAGTGAGAATAAAATTTTCCTAACTATACCAATTCTAGTCAAAACTACCCTTCAATCACTCTTAATAAAGAGAACAAATTTTATTGCTTTCTTACAAATGTTCTCCTCCAGTGAGGTACTGCTGATATTTAGTTATTTAGTGACCAAACATTAGAAAACACCCTAACAAATTTGCATCTACTTATGGATGACAGAAACAGAAGTTTTAATACTATGATACTGTAAAATGGCTATGTGTGGTATGGGCGTTTCTGCAGGGTTACATGGCTAACTGGGTATTGATATTATGACCTTTGAACTCTACACAAAACAGTCTGAAAGTGACTGGTTTTGAGGGTGAAAGGTTAAGGGATATATATTAGTCAGCCAAAGGGGTGCTGATGCAAAATACCAGAAATCAGCTGGTTTTTATAAAGGGTATTTATTTGGGGTAGAAGCTTACAGTTACCAGACCATAAAGCATAAGTTACTTCCCTCACCAAAGTCTATGGCCACGTGTTAGAGCAAGACAGCTGCTGACATTTGTCAGGGTTCGGGTTTCTTGGGTTCCTCTTTTCCCGGGGCTCTGTTTCTCTCCAGGCTCAGCTCCTCTGTTTCCACCACAAGGCCAGCTGTGAACTGTCAGGTGAAAGGCTCTGTCTCTTTTCCGGGGCTTTCTCTCCTTCCTCACAACCAAGCTCCTCTGTATGCTTACTTCCCAGGGCTCCAGCTCAAGACTCCGCATCAGAATTCCAACATCAAAACTCCAACTAACTCCTCTGCTCTACCATGTAGCTTTATCTCTGAGTCCCCACCCACCAAGGGGCGGGGAATCAACATTCTACTGGCATGGCCCAATCGAAACCCTAATCATAGCTTAATCATGAACAGAGGAACAGACCAGTTTACCAGCATAATCAATATCTATTTTTGGAATTCATAAATAATGCCAAACTCTTACAAGGTAGATCATTCTTTCCTGAGAATTTTTACATGTAACAGGAGTAGGATTTCCAAAGTAAGATAGCAAAAACCTATATATAACTTTTCCATTTTTTTTGAAATTTGCTCAAAAACAACAAAATGTACAAAAATCAGAAAGAAGCACAAATTCTACCTGTAATTAGACTAGAAGTGATGTTTATTGTAACCAAAATGTATAAAGTTGAAATGAGAGATAATAAAATTAGATGACTTATCAAATACAAGAAAATTCAAACTTAAGGGTGATGAGTTGGAATGGAGAAAGATACCTTTAAAAAGCAAATGTATTGATTAGTCTTACAGACACCCTGTTATTTATTGAATTGTGTACCCAAAGAGTTATGTTGAAGTCCTACTCCCCAGTCCTGGCAAATGTGAACTTATTTGGAAATAGGATGGTTACAGATGGTATTATGCAAGTCAAAATGAGATATATTGGAGTAGTTTGGGCCCTAAATCCACTATGACTGGTGTCCTAATAAGACAGAGAGAGAAACCAGGAAAGACAGATGAGAGGACACCATGTGACACTAGAGGCAGAGAATACCACAGATGGTTGGCAAACCACAAGAAGCTAGAAGGGGCACAGAACAAACTCTCCTCTGCTAATTTCGATTGAGCATAGCCCTTCTGACACCTTGATTTTGTACTTTGAGCCTCCGGAACTTAGAAGACAATGCACCACTGTTGTTTAAAGCCACGCAGTTTTGGTTTTTTGTTTCCTAGAAATCCTAGGAAACTAAAACATACCTCAAAAGTCTCAAGAATTAAAGATGCTAGTCAAGGTGAAAATGAAAACAAGGTGGGAGGCTGAAAATGGGAAACTTTGCAAAAGTTTTTATTTTAAAAAAATGAGATCCCAAGATCCTAGCCCCATCTATCTTTCCTCACTGTCTTGGGAAACAAAGATTTATCCTCTGTTCCATACTTAAAACATAATTCAGATTATAATACCCTTCTGTTCAAAACTTTCTAGTATCTTCACTTCACATTTTTGGTGTTCTTCTTCTGCATCTGAAAAATATAACCAAATATGTTCAACTTTCTTTCAAGGTCTATGAGATACTTAATTTTAAATAACAGTAATAAGGTTTGAAATCCTTTTTTTTTTTTTTCTGAATCTTGAGCTGCGAGTATCACATATTGATAACAAGCACGCTTTGATGACTGTCAGGGTTTACATCTACTAGCTGTGTGTTTTGGGGCAAGTTACTTAACTCCTTTGTCCCTCAGTTTTCTCATTTGTAAAATGGTGATGATACTACTACTTAACTCATGGAGGTGTTTGAAGATTAAATATGTAAAGAATTTAGAACATTAGCCTGGCCCATAGAGTATTATATCATGGTTAGCTATTACTATGCCCAAATTCTATAAAAATCTATTAAAATTAAGAGAAGATAAATAGAGGTATATCACATAAAGATTGTTTAAAAATATTATTACACAAAAAAACTGATGCAAAGGCAGAGAATGCTAGTTGACCACCCTATATCAATTTTCCACTTCTTTTTACCAACAGAATCTGATTTTATCCAGTGCAAGAATACATCCAATGAGATAGAAGCAGAAGCCATCAGGAATGGAATCTAGGAAAACTCTTTAGTTTTCTGAGTCAGTTGAGAGATCTTCCCATTTAGTTTTCCCTGCTTCCTCATTCTTCCTTCCTGAAATGTAGTTGTGTTGGTTAGAACTACAACAGTCTTCATGTACTATGGGTCAACCTTAAGGATGGAAAACAAGGACCAAGGAAGACAAAATAGAATGATAAAATGAGATAGTATCCCCTGATATCTGAGAAATTGCTATACCAGCCCATTTTAGTTTTGTAGAAGCAAGCTAGAAATGGGTTGGCTTTTGCAATGGGGATTTATTAGGTTAAAAGCTTTTAGTTCGGAGGCCATGAAAGTGTTCAAATCAAGGCATTAGCATCAGATGCTTTCTCCCCTAGCTGCAGCTGTGAGCGATGAGGCACACGGCAGCATCCACTCATCTCTTCCCTCTCCTCTAGGCCTTGTTGCTTTCAGCTTCTGGCTAAAGTGGCCTCCTCTCAGTTTCTGGCTCCTGGGGCCTTCTCTCTCAGCTTCTAGTTTTCTCTCTATCTCTGAAGCTTTCTTTCTGTGTCTGCAGCTTTTTATTCCTCTGTTTATAAAGGATTCCAGTAAGAAGATTAAGATCCACCCAGATCTTTGTTTACTGGGTCTTGAAACAAAGGCCCTTAACTGAAGTGATATAATCAAAAGGTCCCACATACAATAGGTTTACACACACAGGAATGTATTAGCTTTAAGTACAGGCTTTCTGAGGTCCACAAAACTTCAAACTGCCACACAGCCCTATCTTTTATTTTAAGCCTCTGTAATTTGGGTTTTGCATTATATTCAGCTGAAGCCAATTCCAAATTATACAGTTACTTGTAGTGATTCTCTTGGAACTATATTAAGAATAATCTTATATAAATTGATGATTGAGTAGAAAACAAAAGTTAAGCCTTTAAAATAATATAAACCATGGAGGCTTTAATGAGAAACATTTCTCAGTTTATTTTTAGATAAGTTTCTCTGTTTATGATTATATTTCTCCTCTGTATCATCAAACCAAGTGACTTCTGTTTATTTATTATGAAGCAAATACAAAATCTTTTTACTGCTGCTTTTTACTGTTGATTTTTCCAGCAATATGAGCCCTAAAGCTTTGATCAAAATTTTTGTTTGCATTGCATGTCTCAGGCTGCTATGCAATAACAAACAGTGGACTATTACAGTGCCTATTATGTTCAAAGTCAAGATATAATTCCATTGTCTGTGTTTATTGGCATGTACATGCTTGTGTGTTTAAAGGCTAGGGGAAAAGAGAGAAAGTAACTTTTATTATTTAATTTCTAAGACTTTCTTTTCAAAGACCATTCAAGTTCTTAGGTGTTTGGAAAAATACAGAGACTATCGTGCCTTCTGGTAACAAGGGAGATTTTATCATCCTTGAGACACATGGAAATCTACAATATAGTCCCGCAAATACTTCACAAATGTATACATTTGTATGTAGATTTACAAAATTTCTTTAATCTGTATAATCTTACATAGTTGCCATTCTAGACACCACTACAATATGACAGGGGCGTACAAATGATGACAAGTGATTGGAAGGGCCATTACAAAGAGAAGCAGAATAAAGGTTTTGCTTTTGGAAACTTTGCTGTCCATAAGGTTATGTGTCTGATCATCTCTTTACAAACATTTGGTATCTTTAATATTTTTAAACCAGCTTATCAACATGGAGAGATCTGGATTTGCCAGAATGCAGTTCTTACTGTTTGGGTCCCTCTGCCATGTCTAACAAATAACAAAATCATATAGCTCCTAAACATCAATTAGCATGTGGGTAGATATGATTTTCACCATATATCTCTGTTAAAGGCCTTAAATCCCGAATTGCTTTCTTCTGGAATATAGAAGACTCTTCCAGGTTTGTAGGTGTCAATTTACCATTTTGACTGAAATACTGTTTTCCCAAGATGAAATAATCAAGGTATATAAAAAGAGGCCACAATTTCTTTAAATGCAAGTTATCTCAATCCACTTTTATTTTCTGTCTCAACTTCATTTTAGCAGTGTTATCCTCCTTTAGAGAAGGGAAAGAGGTGAATCAGGTCATAACCAGGCTATTATCCCCTAGGTTGGCAAAGGCAAAGAAAGTTTATGTGAGTAGTGGTACTAGTAGAATGTTCAATTCCCAAGGGCACTGCTGTGCCAGATGTATCTAAGTACCAAACACCTAGTCTACAGATTGGGGAATCTCAGAAACTCATATAGAAGTGGGTTCTTGTGTCTATTGCAGGAAGTCACCTTCTTGCTTTGGAGATCGACTTCTAATCTACTAGAAACTGTATTGTGATGCCTTTGATTGAAAGCGTGTCATGAAGTTCTGCCTTTATTTCATACACACCTGGGACTGGAAAAGGGCAGCTTAAACAGGCCCAATTCTGCACTTTTGCATTTTATTCATACTGTTATCCCTCTCACTAGTTAGCTTGGAAAATAAAGATATTTTAATACTCTCATAGCATAGTAGTTAAAACAATGGACTCTTGTGACAGTTTGAAGTTCTTTTTTTGAATCCCAAAAGTTTACATTCCTAAGCGAATCTATTCTTGTGAGTACAGTACCCTTTGATTGCATTAGATTCACTTTAAATCACTTGATTAGATTCTTTTAAATTATTGATTTATTTAATTAGAGAAGTTGTAAGGTTACAAAACAACCATGCATAATGTGTAGGATCCCCTACGGTATTCCTCCACCAACACCTTACATTGTTATGGAACATTTGTTACAGATTATGAAAGAACATCATAAGACTATTACCACTAACTATGGTCCATGTGGCACACTTGATATATTTTTTTCCATACACTCCCTATTATTAACACCATGTATTAGTATTGTACATTTGTTATAGTTCAAGAGAAAACACTCTTATATTTATACTATTAACCACAGTCCATCTTCCCCCACATGGTTCACTGTATTGTACAGTTTCATGCCTTGTAGAATATATTCAAAGTATACTCTCAGTGGCTTTCACTTTCATCACAGAGTTGTGCAGTCATCGTCCCAGTACACCTTTGAACATTTTCCTTAGTAAAAAATAAAAATACCCCATTATTGACCCTTAGCATTGATATAGTACCTCTATGACGTTGATGTAGAATTATACAATATTACAATATTGCTGTTAACTATAGCCCATAAGTTACATTAATTGTATTTTTCCCATGCATCAGTATATTCTTACCACCTTGTAATAGTGATATACATTTGTTCTAGTTCATAAAAGAATATTCTTGTATTTGTATTATTAACTACAATCCTCATCCACCTCCAGGTTCACTATGTTACTAAGTGCCTAGATTAGTCTCTAGCTTTCTTTCAATTGGCATTTATATCCCTAGACTACGCCTTTCATCCATGATCCCATTTATAAACAAGCATGTTAGTTATACCCATTATAGTGTGTTACCATCAACTCTATCCATTTCCATACTTTTACCATCAAGCTAATTGAACATTCTGCATACATTAAGCATAAGTACTCCTTCTCAGTCCCCATCCTATCTCCTAGTAACTGATACTCTAGAGTTTAACTCTTTGTGTTTATTCTTCAGATTTAGTTCGTATTAGTGAGACCATACAATATTTGTCCTTTTGTGTCTGGCTTATTTCCCTTAGCATAATGTCCTCAAGGTTCATCCACATTAACATATGTATCCCAATTTCATTTCTTCTTACAGCAGCATAGAATTCTATCATATGTATATACCACATTTTGTCTATCCATTCATTGGTTGATGGACAGAGGTTGTTTCCATCTTTTGGCAGTTGTGAACATTGGTGTGCAAATGTTTGTTTGCATCACAGTTTTCAGTTCTTCTGGATATATTCCTAATATATTTCTCGGAATTTTGTAGGTATAGGACTGTATCATCTAATAGAGGGATTGACAGACCATATGACAGTTGTATATTTAGCTTCCTGAGGAATTGCTAAACTGTCTTCCACAGAGTCTGTACCGCTATACATTCCCACCAACAGGAAGGAATGTTCCTATTTCTCCACATCCTCTCCATCACTTGTTGTTTTCTGTTGTTGTTGTTGATTTTAATAATGGTCATTCTATGAGGTGTGATATGATATCTCATAGTTTTATTTGCATTTCCCTACTAGCAAGTGATATTGAATATTTTTTCATGTGCTTTTTCAATATTTGTATATTTTCTTGGGAGAAATGTCTATGTCTTTTGCCCATTTTTAAGTTGGATTGCTTGCTATTTTGTTGTTGATTTGTAGGTTCTTTTTATATAAAAATCTTATCAGATATTTGGTTTCCAAATATTTTCTTCCATTGAGTGGGTTGCCATATCACCTCCTTGAAAAAGTCCTTTGAAGAGCAAAAGTGTTTAAGTTTGAGGAGGTCCCATTTATCCATGTTTTGTTTCATTGCTCTTGCTTTTGTTGTAAGGTTTAAGAAACCTTACCTGGTCTTGAAGATGTTTCCCTACATTTTCTTCTAAGAGTTTTATTGTTCTTGCTTTTATATTTAGGTCTTTGATCCATATTCATTTAATTTTGGTATAAGGCATGAGATAGGAGTCCTCTTTCTTTCTTTGGATATGGTTATCTAGTTCTCCCAGCACCATTTGTTGAACAGACTGTTCTGCCACAACCTTGGCAAAAATCACTTAACCACAGATGTAAGTGTCTGTTTTTGAACTATCAGTTTGGTTCCATTGATCTATGTGTCTATCTTTATACAAATACCATGGTGTTTTTACCACTGTAGATAGGTAATATGATTTAAAGTCAGAAGTGAGAGTCCTCCAACTTCGTTCTTCCTTTTTAAGATGTTTCTGGTTATTTGGGGCCCATCACCTTTCCAAATAAATCTGATAATTGGGTTTTCCATATCTTTAAAAAAGGGATTTGGAATTTTTATTGGGATTGCATTGAATTTTATATCAGTTTGGGTAAAATTGACATCTTAATGATATTTAGTCTTCCTATCCATGAACACAGAATATTCTTCCATATGCATTGTAGTGTTCTAAATACATGTGGTTTACGTCCTTGGTTAAGTTTATACCTAAATATTTGATTGTTTTAGTCACTATTATAAATGGAATTTTTTCCTAACTTCCTCCTCAGATTACACATTACTAGTGTGTAGAAACACTACTGATTTTTGCATATTAATCTTACATTCTGCCACTCTGCTGATTCCCTTCATTAGGTCTAGTAGCTTTGTTGTAGATTTCTTGGCATTTTCTAGATATAGGATCACATCATCTGCGAATAATGAAAGTTTTACTTCTTTGTTTCCAATTTGGATGCTTTTTATTTCTTTGTCTTGCCTTATTGCTCTGACGGGAACCTCTAACAGCAGTGATGACAGTGGGAATTCTTGCTTTGTTCCCAATCTCAACCAGAAAGCTTTCAGTTTTTCACCATTGAGTCCAAAGGTAGCTGTGGATTTTTCACATATGCTCTTTATCATGATGAGAAAGTTTCAATCAATTCCTATCTTTTGGATTGTTTTTATGAAGAAAATATGCTGGTATAAGTCAAATGCCTTTTCTGTGTCAATCAAGATGATCCTGTGATTTTTCTTCTTTAATTTATTAATGTGGTTTAGTATGCTGCTTTATTTTCTTGTGTTGAACCATCCTTGCATGCCTGGTATAAAACCCTCTTGATCATGATGAATCATTCTTCTAATGTGTTGTTGGATTTGGTTAGTGACTATTTTGTTGAGGACGTTTGCATCTATATTCATTAGGGAAATGGGTCTGTAATTTTCTTTTTTTGTAATATCTTTAACTAGCTTTGGTATTAGTGTGCTATTGGCTTCATAAAATGAGATTGGTAGTGTTCCTTCCTGTTCAATTTTTTGGAAGTGTTTGAGTAAGATTGGTATTAAATCTTCTTTGAATGCTTGGTAGAATTCACCTGTGAAGCCATCTGGCCCTGGATTTTTAATTTTGCTGAGTTGTTTAATGACCGTTTCAATCTTTTGCTCCTGATTGGCTTTTTGAGGTATTCTGTAGGTTGTTCATATGTTCCTAGGAAATTTTCCATTTCATCTACTTTCTCAAGTTTGTTGCCATACAGTTGTTCATAGTATCCTCTTATCTTTTTTTCTCTGTGGGGTCTGTAGTAATGTCCCCATTTTCATTTCTGATTTTATTTATTTGCATATTCTCTCTCTCTTCTTTTTGCCAATCTAGCTAAGCTTTTGTCAGTTTTGATGATCTTCTCAAAGAACCAACTTTTGGTTTTGTTGATTCTCTCTCTCTCTCTCTCTCTCTCTCTCTCTCTCTCTCTGTTCTCAATTTCATTTATTTCTGTTCTTATCTTTGTTTCATTCCGTTTGCTTACTTAGGGCATAGTTTGCTGTTCTAATTCTAGTTCTTCCATCTGTGTAGTTAAGTCACTGATTTTGGCTCTTTCTCCTTTTTTAATGTAAGCAATGAGGGCTATAAATTTCCTTCTCAGCACTACTTTTGCCATATACCGTAAGTTCTGATATGTTGTGTTCCTGTTTTCATTTATCTCAAGATATTTATTGCATTCTCTTGCAACTTCTTCTTTGACCTACTGATTATTTAATAGTGTGTTGTTTAATCCATATATTTGTGAATATTTCCTTTTTCTGCCTGGTGGTGATGTTGAGCTCTATTCCATTATGATCAGAGAAAGTGCTTTATACAATTTTGATCTTTTTAAATGTATTGACATCTGCATTGTGACCCAACATATGGATTATCCTGAACAATGGTCCATGAGCACTTGAGAAGAATGTATATCCTGCTGTTTTGGGGTGCAATGTTCTGTATATGTCTATTAGATTTAATTCATTTATCATATTATTCAAGATCTCTCTTTCTTTATTAATTCTCTGCCCAAGTTACCTATCCAGTGATAAGTGTGATGGATTGAATTCTTCAACTATTATTGTAGAGCCATCTATTTCTCCCTTTTTCCAGTGTTTGCCTCATGTAATTTGGGGCATCCTGGTTAGAAGCATATATATATATATTTAATATATTTTTTTAATTTTAAAAGATATTTAGATTATATGTATGTTACATAAGAATATAGGGGATTCCCATATGCCCTGCTCCCTACACTTCCCACTTTTTCCCACATTAACAACATCCTTCATTAGTGTGGTATATTCATTACAATTCATGAAAACATTTTGAAACATTGCCACTATGCATGGATTATAGTTTACATTGTAGTTACACTCTCTCCCACACAATTTTGTAGGTTATGGCAAGATATGTAATGGCCTGTTTCTGTTGTTGTAATGTCATTAAGGACAGTTCCCAATTCCTGAAAATGCCCCCATATTTCACCTGTTTTACCCTCTCCCTGCCCTCAGAAACTTCAGTGCCCATTGCCTTCACATCAATGATATAATTTCTTCCATTGCTGGAATCACGTTAAGTCTATAGTGGAATACCAGTAAGTCTACTTTAGTCCATAGTTCATTCCCCAGTCCCTGAAGTGGGGATGCAGGTCAGTTGCATCCAGTGGTGGGAGGAGAGTGGCGGCCATTCCCAACATGCACAGGAGCTTATGTATAGATGATTGATTTTTCCTCCTGGTGAATTGCCCCTTTTATCACTATATAATGACCTTCCTTGTCTCTGATACAACTTTGCTTTTAAAGTCTATTTCATCCAATATAAGTATAGCTACTCCAACTTTTTTGTTGTTGTTGTTACTGCATACATGGACTATCTTTTTCCAGTCTTTCACTTTCAATCTATTGGTATCCTCAGGTCTAAGATAAGTCTCTTGTGGACAAAATACAGATGGCTTATATTTTATTATCCACTCCACCAGTCTCTGTCTTTTGATTGGGGAGTTTAATTCATTAACATTCAATATAATTACTGTATAGGTAGTTCTTACTTCACCCATTTTGATCTTTGGGTTTTTTCTGTCATATCTTGTTTTCATCACTCTTTTTACACTTTCAGTTACTTTTACTGATATAATCTTCATTTCTTGATACTCTTCCAAGCCTCCCTCTCCTGTCTTTTCTTTTCAGGCTGCAGCACTCCCTTTAGTATTTCCTGCAAGGCCAGTCTCTTGGTTATGAACTCTCTCAGTTTCTGTTTATCTGTGGATATTCTAAACTCACCCTAATTTTTGAGAGACAGTCTTGCCAGATATAAGATTCTTGGCCCCAATTTTTCTTTTTCAGTATCTTAAACATATCATACCGCTGCCTTCTTGCTCCATGGTTTCTGATAAGAAATCAGCATTTGATCTTATTGGCCATCCCTTATATGTAATGAATCTCTTCTCTCTTGCTGCTCTCAAGATTCTCTTTTTATCTTTGGCATTTGACATTCTGATTAATCTAAGTCTTGGAGTAGGTCTATTTGGATTTATGTGGTTGGAAATATGTCAGACTTTTTGGACATGGATATCTATAACCTTCAGTAGGATTGGGAAATTTTCTACCATTATTACCTCAGATATTCCTTCTGCCCCTTTTCTCTTCTCTTCTCCTTCTGAAACACCCATGACATGTATGTTTGCACATCTATTGCCATCAGTTTGTTCCCTGAGACCCTGTTCAATTTTTTTCCATCCTCTTCTTTATCTGTTTTTTGTATGTTTTCTTTCAGAGGCTATAGCAGTTTGGCAGTTTGATATAGTTATGAATTCCAGAAATAGATATTGGATTATGCTTGTAAACTGGTCTGTTAATCTGGGCATGATTAAGTTATGATTAGGGCGTTGACTGGGCCATGTCAGTAGGGAGTAGAGCCCCACCCATTAGTTGGTGGGGTCTCAAAGATAAAAAGACATGGTAAAGGACAGAGTTGGAGTAGTTTTTGAGTTGGAGTTTTGGTGCTGGAGCCTGGGGAGGTGAGCAGATGGAGGAGCTTGGTCATGAAGAAGGAGAGAAGGCCCCAGGATAGAGATGAGCCATTCACCTGATAGTCTACAGCTGGCCTTGTGGAGAGAGGCAAAGCCTAGGGAGTCTCATAGTCTACAGCTGACCTTGTGGAGGAAACAGAGGAGGTCAGCCTGGAGAGAAATGGGGCCCTAGGAAGAGAGGAACCCAAGAAGTCTGAACCCTCGCAGATGTTGGCAGCTATCTCTCTCCAACACATGTCAATAGACTTTGATGAGGGAAGTAACTTATGCTTTATGGCCTGGTAACTGTGGTCTTCTACCCCAAATAAATACCCTTTATAAAAACCAACCAATTTCTGTATTTTGCATCAGCTCTCCTTTGGCTGACTAATACAGAGGCCCTGTCTTCAATCTCAGAGATCCTTTCTTCAGCCTCTTCAAATCTGCTGTTATATGCCTCCAGTGTATTTTTTATTTCATTTATTGTGCCTTTCATTCCCATAAGAGCTGCTATTTTTCTGTGTATGCCTTCAAATTCTTCTTTGTGGTTATCCATTGTCTTTTTGATGTCCCTAATCTCTTTAGCCATCTCATTGAATGTTTAAAGATTTGTTTGAACATCTATGATTAGTTGTTTCAACTCCTTTATGTCATCTGGAGGCTTAGTTTGTTCCTTTGACTGGGCCATATCTAACTGTTTCTTGGTATGGATAGTAATTTTTTGTTGGTGTCTAGGCATCTGACTTACTAGATATATTTATTCTTGTCCCCTTTTCTCTCTTTAGTCTAGGGCTTTCTTTTTGATTGGTTTTGTACCACAGGCCCTCTTTGATACTTGATTCAACTTAATTTAGAACTTTATAGTGGCTCATGTTTAGCCAATCTGAATTTTATCAGCTCTTTTCCATCTGTTTCTTTCCCTTTCTCCCTTGCTGGTTGTGACCTAGGAGCCTTAGGATGCAGTTGGTACTGTACTGTGGAGGCTGAAGTTGCCTGCATTGCTGTAGGAACCAATGAAACTTCTCCCACCTTTCTCTCTTGCCAGGGGTAGGGACAGGTCTTCAGCCGTGTTCAATAATCCAAGTCATGCAGGCCAAGACCATCTGTAGTTGCCTGGAGAGTGTGATGAAGCTTCACACCCTTTTCTCCCCTGCCTGGGGTGGGGAAGGAGCACCAGGTATGGGCAGCAAACTAAGCTGTGTGAGTTGCCCAGGTAGACTGATGAAGTACCCACTTCTCTCCTCCCCTGCCAGGGGTGGGAATGGAGCCTCCAGTGTGCCCAGCAATCTAGTCCATGCAGGCAAAAAGCAACTGTTTTTTGCTTTCCTGGAGCAGGTTAGGAAGCACTGTCCCTCCTCCTGCTCTATCAGGGGTAGGGATGGAGCCACAAACATGTCCAATAATCTAGTTCATGCAGGCAGAAAATGACTGCCATTGCCAGGATAGGATTAGGGTTCACTATCCCTCCTCCTGCCTTGTCATGGGCAGGATGGAGTCAGAGATGTTTCTAATAGTATAGTCCATGTAGACTGAAAGCCTACCCGGAGAGGCTGAGGGAGCAATGTCCCCTCTGACCTGTTCAGGGACAGAGAGGGACCCACTGGAATGACCAACTCTCTAGTCCATGAGGGCTGAAAGCACCAGCAGTTGCTTAGCGAGGTTAAGGAAACACCCCTCCTATCCTATTGGAGGCAGAGATGTATCCACAGGTTTGCCCACCACTCTAGTCTGTGCATGTCAAAAGTACCTGAAGTTGTCCAGAGAGGCTGAGGTCACACTATTCCTCTTTCTTCCCTGTCAGAAGTGGGGATGTGGCCAGATATGTGTCCAATAATCTTGTGTGTGGGACCTGAAAGTGACTGCAATTGCTCAGAGAGGCTTAGGGCACACTATCCCTCTCCTGCCTATGAGAGATGGGGATTGATCCACAGGAGTGCCCAACGCTCTAGTCCATGAGGGCTAAAAGTGCCTGTAGTTGCCCAGAGAGGTTGAGGAAACACCACCCCCCTCTTATCCTATTGGGGGTTGAAATGTATCCACAAGTTTGCCCACCAGTCTAGTCCGTGTAGCCGAAAACACCTGAAGTTGCCTGGACATGCTGGTGCAGTTCCCTCGAGCTTCCTCCCTGCTGTAGTTGTGGCTGGAGCTTAGGCTAGGGCTGCAATCCAAACTGACTGGAAAGGAGCTGATCCCTACTTTCACTGTGATTTTCAATCAGCCCTTCTTCAGTGGGGTCGAGTTAAAATGGGGTTACCAGGCTTTTCTTACTTGTACAGGTTCAAACTTTAGCTGTTCTTAGGATTAGACTTTAGCCAGCTAAATTTACTAATTAATAGCTGAAATTGGTGACTGACTGCCTCTTCCTCCTCCATTTTTTGGGAAATGTAGCTTCCAACTCCAGCCAGGGATTAGCTCCTGAAGTGGCTTGTGCCACCAGCAGGGGATGGTCACTGGCCTCCATGGCATAGAGTGTTTTACTCATGCATTTTTACTGCAGATGGGCAGTCTCCTCCTTCCATTCTTCAAAGATGTTGTAGGATACTCTTCTGGTCTCCTGGGTCTCCCAAACAGTTGATTTTGATAGCTCTGGCTAATTACTAACTGCACCATAGGAGCAGCTGACTCTTGGAGCTCCTTACTCTGCTGCCATCTTGCTCTGCCCCCTGATTAGATTGCTTTTGATTATACTATGTTGATGAGGCATGATTCAGATTGAGTCTTCACCCTCTTACTGGGTCTTATATAAATGGAGACACAGAGAGAAAGGAAGCTGACATTTTTTTATGCTGCCATGTGAGTGAGGATTCAAGGATTGCTAGCAGCCAAAACTTAAGCACTAAGTCCCCAAGAGGCTGGACCCATGAAGCAATTCAAGGCTGAAAAGATGAGTCATATACCTAATAGCTCCCAGCTGAACCTGGGAAGAAAGCACAGCAGCCTAGACTGAGAGTGGAGCTCCTGAAGATGGAAGATTCTGGAAGGGAAGACAATGACCTCAGCAGAGATCGGCCACCATCTTTACCATGTAGTAGGACCCCAGGATCACCAGTAGCTGACTTTGGTGAGAAAGCATGTGCTGATACTTTGATTTGAACATTTCTTGACCTCAGGACTGTAAGGTTTTACCCTAAATAAAATTCCCATTATAAAAGCCAACCCATTTCTGGTACTTTGAATTGGCAGCTCCGTGGCAAACTAAGACAACTCTGGACTCAGGGACCCTGTTTGGTTATTTTATTTTTTTATACAAGCTTTCTTGTTTTGGACATGTTACTCTCTCAGATCCTAAGCCATCAAATGTTGACAGGAATCTAGAGAAACATCTAACAGAACTTTCTACCATGACATAAATATTCTGCATCTATGTTGTGCAATATATTAGACCCAAGTCACATATGGTTATTGAGCATTTGAAATGTGACTAGTGCAACTGAAAATGTTTAATGAAATAAAACATTTTCATTTTAATTATTTTTTATTTAAATATCCACATGCTTGCATCTACCATATATAACAATGCCAACCCAGAGGATTATTGAGAGATGAACGTTTTAATATTTTAAATTATTTTATAGTATTTTTTCTGATATTCCATTCAAGACGACTCTTTATAGTTAATTGACAGTGCCTTTCCTTAATACATTTTCCAATCTCTTTCTATTTTTGTTTCTAAGTTCAGAATATTGAAAGTAAATATATTTTGCTAGAAGTAGGCCCATATAAGAGCAGTCAATTTGAGTAAAGATACAAAATTCTCTCTTTTTGCTATAACAAAAAGACATTCTAAATAGAGCTCTATGTTAATTGTAAAAAGGCTTTCTTATAGATTTCCACCATGTACCAGAGAATTGATTTACTAGGTAAGAATTCTCTCAATAAAGGAGTATGATGAATTTATGAAAATCTTTTGTAAGATTTGTAAGTTCAGGAAGTTCTTGATTATAGTTGCTATTAAATATAATTAGAGAATATCTAAGAAACAGTCTGACAGGGTTCAAGTCTTCTTAGCTGTAAGTCCATTAAGATATATTAATCCCGACCTAGACAGTCTCTTGAGAGGCCGGGATAACACTATAATTGTACATGAGTATTGCAAAATGGCCAAAGTCCATGAAAAGGTAGAATTGACCTTTTAATACTAATTATATTTGTGTGATCACACACAATCACAACTTGTAAGAAAGTTCTTATCAGCCATTAGGCCTAATATGTACAGGCTGGTATTTACTAATATGGATCACTGAATTAACCAAATCATCTGAAAGTTTTCATTAATGCAGTTGTATTAACATGGAAATAAAATAAAGAAAACAGCAAATATAGAGATGACAAAAACTTTTATACTAAGAAAAAGTCATAAAGAGGGAAAATGAAAGCAAAAATATAAGAAGCCAGGATGCAAAAGCACTAACTTTGAGTTTTTTTAGGTATGTGTCAAACCTTCTAACTCACACTTTCTCTAAATAGCACTTGCCATGTTATGGAGAATGCATAAATCCGACATAAAACACCACCACATTAACTGAAGACATTGACAAAGAGAAAGCTCATACATAACTACAAAGATAAACAAAATGTATGAACACAGTGATTTCCAGACATTGTAAGTCAGATGGTGCAGGGCAGTGATTCTTGAGGGAAGGAAACCAAAGGAGGTGAGTCCTTTCATTGTCCCAGCTTACTGCTTTGGGAGAATTTCCAGGCCACAGCACGAGGGAGCATGACTAGAGTTTGCAGTTCAGAATAGTGGATACTGAAGCTGTGCAGAGGGCCTTCCTCACGTCTTCAGCTAAGTACTGATGAGTGCATGCATATGAGAAAAATATCTGAGATCCAGGAAAGAACCATCCGAAAGAAACAGGAACTAATTCCCAGGTCTTACAGATGGCCAGGAAATGTTTGTGTTCCACCAGCCAAGTGAAAAACCTTGTAAATCAATGGCCGTTGGGTAGAGTTCTCACAAGGATATGATAGCAATAATAGGATAATATTATCCCTAGACCTGTGGCTACTCTAATTGTGCCCAACAAACCTCCAAAGTAAGCCTCCATAGAATCAACCATTTCTAAGAAACTTAACCTTGAGCCATAACAAAATTCAAGGTTACTCATAATAATGCAAAAGTATCAAGAAGGCAAGCTTTATAATGCTTGGCATCCATTCAAGAATTTCTAAGTATGGAAAAGGCAGGAAAATATAACCCATTATGAGAAGAAAATTCAATCAATAGAAACAGGCCCAGAAATGATATGGATAATAGAATTACTAGACAATGAGATTAGAAGAGCTCCATATGTTCAAAAAGGTGGATGAAGAAGATTGAGTATGTTAAACAGAGACATGGGCATGTAAAATAGATTCAAATCAGACTTCTGGGATTGAAAAATATAATGTCTGAGATGAAAAATATACTGGAGGGGATAATAGCACTGCAGAGGAAATATTGGTACACTTGAAGATAAAGCAGTAGAAATTAGGCAAATGAAACAAAAAGTGAAAAAAAAAAAAAAAACATCATAAATGAGCAGTGGAACATCAAGCAGCCTAGTATATCTGTCATTGGAATCCTTAGAGGAGAAGGTAGGCAATCTTTTCAGCAAAGGATCTTGGAACAATTGAATCACTATATGCAAAAAAATGAAATTAGATCCTTACCTTAAACCATATCTGAAAATTAACTCAGAATAGATCGTGGACCTAATTTTAAAAGATAAAACTATAATAATTTCTAGAAGAAAACATAAAGAAAACTTTACTGACCTTGGATTTGACAAATCATTTTTAAAAACAACACAAAAGCACGAACTATAAAATAAAAAATCAATCCATTGGACTTTACCCAAAGTAACAACATTTGCTCTTTGAAAGACACTCCTATGAAAATAAAAAGGCAAGCCACAGATTGTGGGAAGATAGTAATAAAATCTATATCTGACAAAGTACTTGTATGTAGAATATATAAATAATTTTTTATAACTTAATAAGAGACAAACAACTTCTTGTTAAGTGGAGGGAAATTGAACAGACATTCACTACAGAAGTTGTATGACAAATTTTAACAAGATATGTAAGAAGTCCTAAGTGGTTCTCAAGTGCAGTGAAACACTTGGTCTGTAATAATAAGATTAAAGACCTAGAGGTTTTCCACTCCTTCGTGGATGTAATTAAAGCACATAAAGTCTTTCCAATTGATTTAAGAAGCCGTTTCCTTTTTTGCCTGTAGACTTTAGGAAGCCTGTCTGAATGCCTATTATGGGCTCATCAGAGCAGTCAGCTGTAACTTTAGGATTCTTATGGGTGTTACTGTGATATTTCACCTTTAGGTATTCTGAGATTTTTTTTGGAAAAAGACAAGAAGAAATAAAAAATGAACAATTTGCTTTTAATTATGTAGCTCCCTCAAGTTTTTTTTTTTTTTTTTTTTTATCATTTCTTGTGCATGTACATGCAAACACCATGCATGAGTGTGCACACATTTGTGTATATGTCTCCAGATATATGCTCTCAAGAAGCTTTTTGTATCATCCCTTTCCCTCCTCCAAGTCTAAAACTTTGCTTGGCCCACACTGAGTGCTTGGCAAGGTGTGAATCATCTGTAAGAGCACAGCATTTCCAGTTCTATCAGCCAAAAAAGATGCTCATCATCAAAATCCTAAAAAAAAAAAAAAGCAAAGAAACACTGGTGGCCAAAATGACATTTACAATAAACAGTGTGTTTAACAGTCCTGCTCTCGGGATGATTTCTTCTTTAAAAAGTGCTCAAACAATCCAGTAGAGGCCAAATACTAATTCTCAAAGTCTCAAAATGTATACATATGAATATATGCATTTGTATGTATAGATTTTTAAAAACTTTTTATTCTGAAATAATTTCAAGCTTATAGTATAGTTGCAAAAATAATACAACACCCAGAGAACTCTAATATATCCCCTATTCAGATACCCCAATTTACCAACATTGAACATTTTGCCATATTTGCTATATCATTCCCTCTCTTTCCCTCTCCCTCCCTCCCTTTCTCTCCCCCCTTATCTACCTAAGTACCTACCTATTTCCTAAACATGTAAGTGTAGGTTGCATACATTATGCTCCCTGAACACTGCTTGTATGATTTAACAATGAACTAGTGTGTATTTGTACATGTGTATGTGCACTCCTTTTTAAAATATAAATAATTGGCATTTTTTAGGAGTAAAATTAATAATGACACTGGTGGTTCTGCAGTTTAAAAGTAATGCTGTAATGCAAATATTCTCGCTGTCCTGATTTTGTGATAATCAGGGTAGGCTAAACATTCGCTATATTAGAAACCATGCATGTGTCCCCAAACCTAGTTTTTCTCCCTGGGTCTGGTGTTTAGAATACTGTTGATAAACTAAGCCTGATTTATTATATGACCATCTTATATGGGAAATGACTGTAACTCTAGGTATCTTTGGTCAACCTTAAGAGATATAGCAGGGGGTGGATGTGGCTCAAATGATTGGGTGTCCTGGGTTCTATACCCGGGACCTGGGTTCTATCCCCGGGACATCCCGGTAAAATAAAGAAAAATATAGAAGGTACACAGGTGCGCCATTAGGCCCCGTGAGTGGGTGAGCCATCTGGCCCCGCTGAACCAAAGAGCAAGATGATGATATAACAGGAGAGAGACATAGGGGAGAGCCAAGACAAGACGCACCGAAAAACCAGGAACTGAGGTAGTACAGGTGGCAGAATGCCTCTCTCCCACACTGGAGAATCCCAGGATTGAATCCAGGTGAAGAGTGGAGGAGAAGAATAACAGGAGAGGGCAGGAAACAGACACAGAGAATTGCCCAATGAATGGACACAAAAACAGCAAAAATGGGGGTGGGGGGGTTTAAAATGGATAAAAATTAAATATATATTTTTAAAATGTAAAAACAAATTTAAAAAAAATAAAGATAAACTCCAAAAAATAAAAAAAATCACTTGAAAAAAAAAATAAAAGGGATGCCATAAATATGATGTCTTTCTTATTATTGCCAGATATAAACTTCCTACAATTCGAGGAATAAAACAATCTGGTGATTGCAAACACTGAATGAGGGCAAGTTCTTTTCAGAATAATTCTGAATATATAGTCTTTTAAAATACATATCCCTGAAGAATAATAAACATACTAAGGCAACTAAATCAATTTAATGTAGTGATTTAAATATTTATTCTTGAGTGCAAATATAGCTGTTCATCCTGAATCAATCTTTCCCTTCCAGAAATGGCACATCTGAACTGAATTCCAAGTTATACAACAATAACTGAACTGAACTAGCAGCTTCAAGCATGAGGTACTGAGTTAATTTGTTTTTGTTGTTGTTTTGCTTTGTTTTTCATTGCTGTAATATTTCTGGCTGACACATCACCTTGAATCAGATAGGCCTTTAACCTGGCCTGTGGCCTCCAATCTAGAAATGCTTTCAATTAACAGAGTACAAGTCAGAGTACAGTACCCCTGAGTCTGCTGCATTGACAGTTTCCACAGTCCCTGTACCCCCACCACATTTCATTCAGAACTACCTTGGAAGGACTGTGTTGCAGGGTCTATTGGACCCTGGAGTCTTATAAAGATGTGTCACATTAAAGAAATGTACTATGGCATATCCATGTACCCAGAAAGCAAATTCCACAGGAAAAAGTCATGCTTAACTTGGATTTTTCTTGACCAGCACTATGAGGGGAACATACTTGGACCATTAGTCCAAGTCATTAATTAGGGTTCAAAGAGGAAATTAATTGAACATAATTGGAATGATTTTCCTCTTTATTTCTCCCAGAAGAATTTGGTGAGTAATGGTACAGTTCAAGTAGCAGGCAGGTGGTAGCCAACATTTATTTCCCACTTACTCTGTTCCAAGAAAAATGGTTTTGTGGATTACCTAATTTAAACTCCACAGCAAGTATATGAGGTGATTACTATTATTACGTCCATTTTACAGATAAGAAAACTGAGGTCATATAGGGTAATTGACCTACAGAAGATTACACAGCTAGTAAGCAGCAGAGCTGGTTGGTATACATAGTAGTCTGGCTCCAGAGTCTCTCTGCAATGTAGTTATGTCTATGAAAATTCCTCTTGAAGCCACTTTTTTGGACAAATGGAGCCAATGGCCAAGGCGTAGAAGGGAGTTTACCTCAGTAAAAAAGTGGCAGGAATACATATCTATCTTGAAGACTTGGCTCATTTTATTCTGTTTATTTCTGAACATTCAGCCACAATATTGACCATGGAAAGGCCAACAACAGTGGTAAACCTCACAAAATAGTCTATGGCCTCAGGATAGGAACACCCATTTCCATGACTCTGTGGCAATAGTAGGGTTATCTAGTATACCTCCATCCAGCTTGACTTAATACTCAGCTCAGGGATTGCATAAGAGCTAAGGTCTGAAAATGTGAGACTTCAGAAGCAAAGGATCTCCTCATCATCAGTGATAAACAAGGTTTCAACTTGTATCCGGCAACTCCAGGGTATTTTGGTATTTCAGGATTCAATGTTTCATTTTAGGGGAAAGTTCTCACTCACCATCTGCCTCCAAACCATTCTTCCAGCATCTCCTCCCCTCATCATTTCCCGACTCATATGCTGTGTTCTAGCATGTCTAGCAAGTCTAGCAAGCTGCTTTCTGCTCTGAATGTTATGTGGTTGTTCACCTTGACTTCACATCTAACTTCTTTCAAATATTATCAGATTCCTCTCTCTGCTTGCTGAAACACTAATGTTTTATTAGTCCGTCAAGACAGGCATTATGAAGGAATTGTTCTGACCATGGGTCCTTGGTAGAAAGACAACATTAATTTAAACTTGCTGTCCCTCCATTAATATAATTCAACAAAATAAAATATAAAGATAAAAAAGACTAAGCTAAAAGTTTATTTCTTCTGAGATACTTTCCTGGACATTCTTGGATAGAGATGGCTTCCTCCTCCATCACACTAATCTTAATACATTGCATCATAGATCTTCATTTGTCTGTTTCCTAGAGTATGAATCCCCTTAGGCCATGGACCAAAATATCGTCTTTGAATCCTCCTTGAGCAGCACAGGGCCTAGCACTTGGTTAATTCTCAATAATGAAGGAATGAAAGAAGAAACCAGTAAGAAGTATTTGTTATTCTTGGCCTTCGAGCTATTACAATATCCTGGAATTTGTTTGAATTTTGTCATTCTTGGATTGTACTTTTGGGATTACTTTTGCTCATCAAATATCCATGTTTTAATAACATGAATGCTTCTCAGATCTATTCAAGCATAACACTCACAAAAATAACATTCCAGAGGGGTTTCTAATTACTATTAATTGTTTATTATATGAAAAGTTTGAAAATAATAAAAATAAACTTTTATAAGATTTTCCTCTATCAAGGGTAGAATTCATAATTAATATCTCCAGCCTAGAAATCTCCTGTAAACCTTAGACTTTGTAACCAAATGCCTCCTTGATATCTCTACCTGTGATAGATTGAATAATGTCCCCTACAAAGAAAGTTCAAGTTCTAACCTCTAGTCCTGTGGGTATGAACTCATTTGTAAATAGGATCTAAGGAGATATATAGGTGGGCCTTAATCTGGTATTACTGGAGTCCTTATGAGCAAAGGAAATGTAGACATGGAACTGGAAACCATAGAAGGTGACAGAGACAGATCACATGTGACAGAGGCAGAGACTGATTGCCAGAAAGCCATACCAGAACACTATACTCTTCGGAGAAGACATGGCCTGCCAATACCTTGATTTTAGACTTCTAGTTTCTAAAACTGTGAGACAATAAATTCTTCCTGTTGTTTAAGCCTACCAGGTCATGGTATTGGTTATAACAGCTCTAGCAAACTAATATACTACCTAAACGCTAATACGTTACTTAAATTTAGCAGGTCCAAAATATGAATTTCTAATCTTCCACTCTGAATCTGCTTCTCCCTTAGCCTTTCGTATCTCAGTAAATGATAACTTGTCTCTTCTTTCAGTTTCTCAGGCTAAAATCTTTGTATTTAAAATTTTGTATTCATCCTTGACTCATTTTTCCCAACCTTATATCCAATTCATCAGCAATTCTTGTCAGCTCTTCTTCTAAATATATCTAAAATCTGACTACCTCTCACCACTTCTGCCATTACAACTCTTTTCCAAGACACCAACATCGCTTGCCTGGAAGACTGCAACAGCTCCCTAAATGCTCTCCTGGCTTCCGCCTTTGCCTCTCTATAGTCTATTCTCCATATGGAGACAGAATGATCCTGCTTAAATATAGTCAGATGATGTCTTTCTTTTGCTCAAAACCCTCCAATGATTCTAAATTGCACTTAGAGCAAAAGTCAATGTCCTCTCAATGGCCTACGGACTCTAAAGAACCTAGAGACTCCCTTCTATTTTCTTCTCTGACTCCATCTCCTGCTACTTTCCCTCAGGATCATGCCCATCAAGGCACTCTGCATTTCTGCATTCTGTAAGTGGGCTAGATGTGCTCCCATCTTAGACAATGGCCCTTTGGATCACTTTTACTTGCTAACAATTGTGTGGCTCACTCCTTCATCTCCTGCAGGTATTTGTACAAATATCAGCCTCTCCATTATGCCTTCCCTGGACACTCTATCTAAAGTCAAACACTGTCCCCCTTCTGTATACCCCTTCTTATTTTTCTCATTGGAATGTTCTTGTCTTGGCATTTATGATCATCTAACAGGCTATATACTTTACTTATTTATCTTGCTATTTCTCTATCCAATAGATTATAAGCTCCGTGATAACATGGGTTTTTCCTTTCTGTTTATTTTCTAAGTGTGATCCCAGATCCTGAAAGATTGCCTGGGATATGAGATACTCAGTAAATATCAGTTGGATAAAATAATGAAGTACATGATGTGCTTTTATTCCTTACTGATTAAGTGAGGCTATTTTACTCATATTTTTGGTTGGAACCCTAAAATATGACATACTGCACTCGAAAGTAGAATCCTTCCTCACCCTTATTAAAAGTATAAAAGGATCAGGAGACTAAATATTAACAGAAATATTTTTGGACAGAGAGAATTGTTGCTGTGCAGTGAGCAATATTCCAAAGTTGAAGGAAGGAAAGGTGGCTGCTTTTCACCACAAGACTAGGGGAAAAGGATTCTATAGGACCCTAGGAGAATTTGAAGGACACAGTACAGTGTTCTAATTAATGCCTTGGAAACCTAAAGGTTAAAAGATTGGTTGAGGTATATTCCCACCTCAGAGGTAGGCACCAGTTTGGGAAATAAATGCATGCTGATGTTGAGTTAAAGGGGGGTATTAGAGAGGTAGACCTTGTGCACTCAAAAAAAATCCAGCTGGAAACCTTTTAAAAGAAATTTCTCCAAGAAAGTCAACTGGGACCCAACAGACAGATGGTCGGGGTGGCGATGCACAACTAAGCAGCCAGCTAGGGGGGAGTATATCATCCTCATCAAGGGAACTGCAGAAGATACCCTAGAGGGACTCTTCTAAAAGCCCATGAAAGTTTCATACAACCTAGTGTCAGCTTGACATACTTTTCAAGGCTCAGAGAGCATTACAATCATTCACAGTAATACAAACCAAGAAGGAACATTCCTGCTCATTTTCTCCTCTGCTGACCTTGGAGGGGCCATAAACAATACTTGGGAAGAGACTAGAGAAGCACCAGGATGGTGTTCATAAAAAGCTGGAATAAAAAAAAATTAAGTTTGAATGTTATTTATTAATGGATATATTAATTGCAGAAAATGCCTTTAATACCTGAAAATAACACAAAAAAGTATGGGACTCTACTGAATTTTATCAAGGGATGTGGAGAAATTAACTCTACAGAATAAAAGCAAGAGTAGGAATTGAAAAGTAATTTGCTTATAATCACATCCCTTGAGACATATGTGCTCAATGCTATTGTTACATATTCAATCATTATGATACAAAATACTTGGCTTTTTGTCATATGAAACATTGCACCATGAGAAATGTCACAGTAGGACTCAATTACCTTCTTATTAAAATTTGCCCAACTTTTGCACAGCAGAAAATTGTTACTCCCACCTGACTCCTCTTCTTGACCAAGAAGAAAAAATACTCATGCCTTAAATATAGTTTTCAGTAAAAGGAAAAAGCAATTTTGCTAAATGTATAGGTAGATTATAAAAACTGTCAATTGACCTCAGTGAATAGGAGAAATTACCCGACCTGTTCAGTTTCCTCTATAGAAACACCAAGCAGCTCAACAGAACACTGGATTTCAATGCTGTAGTTTAAATTATAACTTGCTACCAATGCAGCTAAAATTGCTTATGCAAACCTAAGCTTAATAATAGAACTATAGTCTCCAGATTAAGGGGGCTAGAGCTTTAATTTGTTCTGCATTGTTCAGATCACATAAAGAATATCGAGTTGAATTCTGAGTGCTATATTATAAAGGAATGGGTCAATCTAAAATACAATTAAAGGGAGTGATCTGAAGAACTATATAATTTGAGGACCATAAAAGAACATAAGAATAGATATGTAGAAACACGAAAGTTACCTTCATTTTAAAAATCTGTCATTTAAAAAATGTCATTTAAAATTTTTCTAAAATTTCATTTAAAAAATGTAAAAGAATGAGTAATTATTACAAAAGAATGAGTAATTATTTAAAAAAAGAGAAAATTCAGGTAGCCAATAAACATATACAATATGCTCACCCTAATAACAAGGAATGCAGTTTAGAATCACAGCTTCTATAATGGGTGAAAAAATTATGTCTGATAGTACAAGTGTTGGGGAGGATATGGAACAAAAGGGATTTCTGTACCTTGGTGGGAGTGTACCTTGGAATAATGGCTTTAGAGAACATATTGACATTATTTAGTAAAATTCTAGATACAAGTAACCTGTGATAGAGAAATTCCATTTCTAGGTATATACCCCACAGAAATGGATACACTTATACATTAAGACACATGCACAAAAATGTTCACCAGCTTTAGGACAAAAACAAATAAATTGGAATATATTCATACAAAGGCATATTATAAAGCACAAGAAATGAATAAACTACTGCTATACAAGAACATGGTTAAATCTTCCAACTATAAGGTTGAATGAAAAAAGCAAGACATAAAATAATACAAACAGAATGGTTCTTTTTAAATAAAGTTCAGCAACAGGTAAAACTAAACCATATTAATTAGAGATACATATGTTTTGGTAAAAGTATAAAGAAAAACAAGGAAATTCTTACCATAAACATTCTGGATAGTAATTACCTCTGGAAAGGAGGGAAGGAGTTTTATTGAAAGGGACACATGGGCGTAATTTGGGTGCTGATAGGTTTTATTTCTCAATTTGTGTGGTGGTTACATGTATGTTCACTTTATAAGCATTCAGTACAGTCTTCTATATGAGTGCTACCGTTCATAATAAAAGCCTGTGGGGACCACTTAGGCCAGGCAATGGTCATTTCAGATGTTAAAATACTGTTGTTCTATATTGCTGTAAGGGTCAGGAATAGTATACATGGGTACAAGTTGACAGTAATGAAGTATCCATGTTAATAAAGGACATGCTTTCTAATACCTGCAGCTAGAGCTATCCATGCATGAAATGGGCTGCTTCAAGTCCTTTGACCTCCCCATTACTTGAGAGCTCAGGTAGATGCTCATTATCATCAGTTACAAGAACATTGTAAAGAATTTGTGATTTGGGTAGAGATTTGGGTTTTGGGAATTCTAGGTTTGACAGTCATAATATTTTAAGACATGGTTTCTATTTTAGCCATGCTTGTTATTCTCCCCCAAAAAACTCATCTTGAACTTTCTTCTGCTTGCTACATGAACATGGAACATTTGCTGGGGATGTGCTCCAGGAACATGGAACATTTGCTTGGGTTTTGAAGCCCTGGCTTGTTAGTTTCTCGCATCTGCTTTAAGGATTACAAATCTGGGGCATTTGACAAATGCAAATCCAGTGAGTGGTACCATCTCATGGGTGACACTCTTACCTAAAGATAATACAATGTGGACCAGTCTTGCACAAGAAACTCAGCTGCAAATATGTGAGCAAACATGTATGTCTCCCCTCTGAGAGGCATATGTCTCTTCTCTGAAATTAAATACTTGAAGCATAAAACGGTACACTGAAAAACATACAGTGTTCTTATTTGCCCAAATGACATTTAAATTAAAAACTGAAGCAACTGCCCTGTCATTTGTTGCTCCTATAAAGTATAGGAAGCCAACCTGAAATATAAAACATTGGAGATTGAGTCCTGCACTAAGTCAACTTAAGTAAATGAAATAAATGGGAAAATTGAGGAGGAAAATTAATTAGTAGACATTGACAGGAATATGACAATGACAAGAGAACAAGAAAAATTTAATAAAGATCAATCCTGCTTGAGATGATTTGTCTATTTCAGGAACTAAAACACTGTCCAAACAATTTTTTTCTGCTTAGCATCAAGAAAGAAGGGGTGGATTAAGTGTTTGATTTGTTCTCTGGCTGTTTTGCCATATGTGGTATGTCCAGGTAGCATAATAATTTTCCTTAAGAAAATCTGTTCTCAGTTTAAAAAGTAAGATTAGAACCTCCCATCTGATGATAACACTAGCATATTTCATTATTAGGGAGAATAATAGGGAGGCAGATGCATAGGCTTCATATCAGTCAGGATGGACTAGGTAATCATACAGTAACAAAAATCCCTTAGATCTCAGTAACTTAAAGCAATGCGGTTTATTTCCATTCACACCACACATCTAAAGTACAGGTTGGCTGGGCCCTATGCTCCATGTCTCTTGGAACAGCTTAATATCTCAAATATCATCAGGTCCTGTGTCTAAGAGAAAGAGACTTTTGAAGAGTCTTGAATTAGAAATCAAAAGTCTGGAAGTGATACAGTCCGTTCAACTCACAACTCATTAGCCAGAATGAGTCACATGGACTCATGCAACTACAAGGGGGTCAAAAATTTGAGTCCTGGTATGGCCATAAATTCTTCTGATACTCCTATCCATGAAAGATTTATTTATGGTGCCTGTCTTTGAAATTCAGTGTGCTTTTAACTACTTTTATTATTAGAATATGCAGGCATGACACTACCAATTTCCAGGTCCAGACTTTAAGAGATCGGCAGCCTGCATTCCCTACTATTAGAATGCTCACTCTTCAGGAAGCCAGTTGCTACATAAGATTTCTGACTACCTTGGCTGACACTGCTATGATGTGAGGAAACCATAATAAGCCACATGGATAGACTGAAAGGAGAGAGTTGCCTGGTCTGCCCCACAAGAGACAATGTGGAAAAGAACTGAGGAATATAACATGACTACAGTTGAAAAAGATTTTGAGTTTTTCTGCCTCATAAAATTTTGAATTGGCATATTGTTATCTGCAGTAATTCATTCCAATAAGATATGAAGAATTCCCAAATAGGAATTTGATTATCTAGAAAGAATTATGGCCTAAATGGAAATTAAATGACCAAACCAATAATTTATTTCATTCTTAGAGGTTATTATGTCCAATAGTTAGAGAGCTGTAATATAAAAATCAGAATTATGCTATAATTAATTTCTATACTATTAGAATGATTATTTACACATTTATAAATTGTTGTTGTACTATCCATTTCTAATAATTGATTATATTAAATCTAACGTAGCCTTACACTCTTTTAAAACTTGTAATTTCTTTCCATCTATTTTCTATTTTATTTTACAACTTTACGATAAAAGTCTCTTTAACAGCTAAAAAAAAAAAAAAAAGAAAAGAAAAGAAAAAGAAAAACACAACATATACCATGAACCCAGAAGGTGGAGAGCAGGATATGTGTGTACATAAATGTCTATGATAGTCTCTTTTCAAGCTGTAGTACACCTTTGTGTAAATATTATTGAATTATTGATAGTCTTCGAAGTGTTTTTCCCATTTGATTTACCCCCTGGGATTCTTCTTCCTCCTCCAGTAATAAGTATTATTTCCTCCATAGAAAAATTTTAATCTAGGTATTTGGGTTGCATTGAGCATATTTCATTTAAAGAACCTAAAGCTTATATCTCCGAAAGCTCCATGATTTGGGGAAGAATTTGGGGCAGAGATGAACCCTTATGAACACACAGAACAGAAAATATTAAGTAGGAAAAAAAAAAGCTTATGAAAAGGAATTGAAAATAATCTGTGAATTGGAAAATATATTCTTCTTCCTCCTGATTCATCCTACAGGAGTCGAGGAAGAACCAAGAAACTCTGTATGCTCTAGATAGAAGCATGCCTTCCTGGCATCTGTATCACCTCTGGCATACAGGATGAGGTGACCCGGAGTATAAAAGTTCCTGGCAATATGGTTGTCCCTTTATTTTCCAAGCACTTATGGTCTTGGCTCTACTCTCTGCCTTGAGAACATCAGGATTATTCTCAGGTTATCTATCATTTCCAGGAAACCATTCCTCATTTGTTTCTAAGGGCACGGAGATAATATCCTTCCATACCCAATTCTGGACTCCTCACTTTTCTTCTTTTCTTTTGCCATGGTACTTATCACATCTGACATATTGTATTTTAACTTAGTAATTTGAGAATTTTTATTCTACTTCCCTGTTCCCAAAATGTCAACTCCATATGGGTGTGAATATTTGTCTGTTCTGTTACTTTCTATATCCCCAATACCTAGTGCCTGGCATGGTTCCAATCAGATTTTGTGAAATTCCTGGTTAGCTGAATAGATGAATATGTGTAAAGAAAAATAAAAAAGTTTTCAGGTCCTATAGATAGGGCCTAAACTTGTTAATGATTAGACTTGTACTGTAAACTAGATATATCCCATCATTTAATTTGACTTGATGCCATAATGTCAGAGAATAAGCTTAGAGAATACTGTGCCTATAAAAGTGTATATACAGTGACTATGAGAAATACTAAAAATAATCAAGAGATTATTTTTACCTGTTCTCAAGTAGCAATTGTGTTGTTGACTGGAAATGACATAATATCATGTTATAATTATTATAGATTTAATAATTATAAATAATTGTGGATTTCCAAGTTCAGCATTCTTTTTATTTTTAAGGAGGTACATGGGAAGCAGGCACTCAATCTCTGAGTTACATTCCCTCCCCAATGAGAGTTAGTTTTTTCCTGGTTTGTTTTGTTTTTAGGAGGTACCAGGGATCGAACCCAGGACCTCGTACATGGGAAGCAGGTGCTCAACCACATGAGCTACATCCACTCTTCTAAGTTCAGCATTCTTGATTCACTTATTCCCTTTTTGGTATTCTTCCTACAATTATGATTAATAGTCCACTAAGTGAATGACAGTTAAAGTCCTGTGGCTGGGTGAGTACTTTTATACCAAAGATGTGTTAAAAATTGGAGAGATCAGAAACATTACACATTTTTTCATTGAATTATTCTTTAATTATTCTTTAAATAAAATATTTAGTAAATGTACCTAATATACAATACTGAACAAACCAATTCTATATTTAAATGTGATTTACATAAAATAGAAGAAAAAAAAGTGGTAACCTAAACCTAAAAAAAAATAAGTCCTTATAATTATTATTGAATAATTATTTAATATAAATTTTCCCAGGAAAATTTCTTAACTTCGGTTATGGTTAACATAATCCATGTCACCTTTTGCAGTAACAGAATTTACCCAGTAGCTGAAATTGTAGGACTTGTCTTACTCTTCAATCAGAGCTCCTAATCCTCAGTTTTTCCTCCCTCTGTTTTTTCCCATCAATTTAAAGCAGAAAAATGTTGTTTATATTAGCTGGAGGATCCTTAGTAGTAATTCTCTTTTTCTTTGGGAATATGACAAAAATCTCCCGGTGCTTAACTCCTTTGCCTTTCTTAGCTAACTCTTGTGTGAAATAAAATTTAAAGGATATTCGTCAGAACATTTTATAATATGGCAATGTGCCAGCAGAGACATATCAGTTAAGGGCAGAAGTCAGTTCTAGAAGGATCTGTAATTATCTTGAAAAGAATAAATATTTAACAAATACTTAAATGTAAAGTTCAACAAAGTTTAAAACAGACATTGTAGTTTTACAATAGTTAAATACTGTATTTTCTAACTCAAATTGCCAGGTACAACACCTAGACCCAGAGATTAAAAATAATAGTCGTAGTCTTGATAAGCTTGTCCTGAATCAGCCATGCATTTGTCATTTACTTTAGGTGTAACCAGCTATATATATTTGAAAGAGAGAGTTCAGGCCTTGGGTGCAGTATTAAATGTGAGACCAATTTGTTAATTATTAATTCAACCAAACAAGTCTATTGGCTCAATAAAATAATTGGACTTGAGACTTTGGCATATTGATAGACCTAATTTACTTCATTGGTCCCACAATATCTCACTCTTCTACAAAATCATTTTCCCTCTAATGGATCAATTACCAAATACAAATATACGATGACTTTTCTCAAAAGAAAAGGGGACACTTCCTCAATCCACATCCCCTCTAGTTACTGCCCTGTCGTTCTGCTCCTCTTTACAACAGAACACCTAAAGAGAAATATGTATGTGAGGTCTTTACTTCCTCCCCTCCCTTTTGTTGAACCCATTCCAATCAACCTTTTCCCTTGCATTTGAAGGAGCTCATTTCCCTAATGACACCTGTTGCCAAAGCCAATGGTCAAGTCTTAGTTTTTATACAGTTTATCAAGAGGATTTAATGTAGGTCACTTCATCTCTCTTGAAATACTGTCTTTAATAGGAGTTCTCTCTCTCTCTCCCTCTCTCTCTCTTTCTCTCTCTCTTTGGATATATGTGTACATAAATGACTATCATAGTCTCTCCCCACCCCCCCCCAATTTTCATCTTTTCAGCGTTGCATGTTTCTTCTTATCCACTCAAACTTTAAATTAAAATGCCCCAGGGTTCAGACCTCAGACTGCTTCTCTTCCTGTTTCTTCTAATTCTCTTAGTCAATGTTCTCAAACAGTCTTATAACTAAATTTCTGGTAGCAGTGGATGATTCCTAAAATTAACTTCAGAGTAAATCTCAGCCCTAAACTTAAGATTTATATATTAAACTTCCTATTCCACATCCCCAATAAAAATATTCAAAACCAATCTACTGATTTTCTCCAACCAGCCCATCTTCCTAAAACATCATGCCACAATCTTTCCATCTCATTAAAGGAAAGAAAAAACTAAAGCAAACCTCAAGGATGAAAAAAGGAAAAAAAAAACACAAAAGACAAAAATCAAAAGAGAATACATTTGTGAAATGGGGGTGGGGATACTAAGATTAAATCAATAAGGCCAAAATTTGGTTCTTGTAAAGATTAATAAAAATTGATAAAACTGTAGCCAATAGAAAAAGAAAGTGAAAATTACTAATATCAGTAACGAAAGAGGTAACATTTCTTAAGATTATTCAGACATTTAAAATATATGAGGGGAAGCAGATGTGACTCAACAAATTGGGCTTCTACCTACCATGTGAGAGGTTCTGGGTTCAGGTTCTGGTGCCTCCTAAAGAAGACGAGCAGACACCACACCCGCTGCAACGAGCTAGATACCGCACCTGCCACAACAAGCAGATGCAGCACCTGCCGCAATGAGCAGATGCTTAAACGAGCAGATACCACAAGCCAACAGATGCCACAGCTCATGGGGAGCAGGTGTGGCTCAGACCGTTGGGCACTTGCCTCCCATGTAGGAGGTCCCGGGTTCAGTTCCCAGTGCCTCCTGGAAAAGGCGAGAAAACAATGAGCAGACAGATGGAAGAACCATCTGGGGGAGAGGGGGAATAATTAAAATATATATATATAAACTAAATAAATCTTTAAAAATATGTATGAGAATATTATGAATAATTTTATGCCAATATATTAAAAAGTTTGGAAAACTAATTAATTTCACTGAACACATAATTTATCAAAACAGATAGAAATAGAAATTATGTATAATCCTATATCTTAAAAGAAATTTATTCTATTTTTAAAAACATCAGGAAAAAAGTCCATATCATAATGGCTTAACCAGTGAATTTATTGAGCATGTAAGGAAAAACTCTTACACAAACACTTCCAGAGTCTATTAAAAGAATGGATGTGTTCCAATTCTTTAAAAAGACTGAGAAGATATAGCTCAAATGGTTGAGCACCTGCTTTCCATGTATGAGGTCCTGGGTTCAATTCCTGGTACCTCCTAAAAACAAAACAAACAAACAAACAAATGAAAAAACCAACTCTCATTGGGGAGTACATGTAGCTCAGTGGCTGAGAACCCATGTACGAGATCCTAGGTTCAATCCCTGGTACCTCCTGGAAAAAAAATAGTTAAACATAACTTTTATAACAAAACCTGGCAAGGACATTATAAGAGAGAAAAATCCCAGGTGAGTTAATTGCATAAAATGAAATTCAAAATTTATAAACAAAATATGAACAATTAAATCTGGAAAGAAATACAAATTATGCTACATGACAATTATTACATTTCAGAGAGGTAAAAGTGGTTTAGAATTTTAGGGCTACAAAAAAAAAAAAATTCAGAACTCATTCATGATTTAAGGAAAAAAGCAAACAAGCAAACCAATCTTGGCCAATTAGGAAAAGAAAGGAATGTAATTAATCTGATAAAGAGTATTGACATCAAACTTAGACATCATAAATAATGTTAAAGAATTGAAACCTTGTCCCCCAAATTAGGGAATGAGACAAAGATGTCTGCTATCACTACTTCTATTCACCATTGTACTGGAGGTGCAGGCCAGTGAAATAAGGTAATTTAAAAATAAAAGGTATAAATATTAAAAAGGAAAAATAAAAAAAAAAACTGTCGCTATTCACAAATACTATAGTTAAGTGGGTAGTTGTAAAGACTATTAAAATTAATAATCTTTGCAAGGTCACTGGATTTCAAATCAGTATAAAACAATTTGCATTTCTATATACCAGCAAAAAAAAAAAGAGAAATAAGTTAGAAAAACTACCATTTACAATTTTATCCAAAAACATAAAATATTATAATAAAAATACCTACAAAAGATGTGCAAGATTTCTACTCTAAACATGCAAAACTTTTTGAGGAAGAATAAAGAAGACAAAAAGTGAAGAGATAACCATGTTCATGAATTGGAAAACTCAATATTGCAAAGATATCTATTTTCCCCAAATGTATCTATAGATTCTGTGTAATTTCCATCACATTCCAGTAGGTTTTTCATGGACAATATTTTTAAAATCTCTATGTAAATGAAAAGGACAAGAATAGCCAATGAAATCTTGTAGAAGAAAATAGAAGGACTTAAACTACCAGAGAGCAAGACCCTGTGTGAGCTAGAGTAATTAGGAAAGCGTGCCATTAGTGCCAGGATAAACAACTACCTGATAGAACAGAAACAGCGGCCCCAATACAGACCTACACATCTGTGGTCTCCTGAAGAAGACAAAGACACTGCAGGACAGATGGGGAGCAGTAATCTTTTTAATAATTGATGTTGGGTTAATTGAATGTCAATATGGGGGTGGGGAGAGAATCATGCCCCCAACCTCACAACTTACACAAAATTAATGCCAAATAGTTTTTAGATCTAAATGTGAGATACACCATGGTAAGGTGTTTCAAAAATATTGGAGGGTATTTTCATGATTTTGGAATAGGCAAATATTTCTTATACACGATGCAAGCAGCACTAACCAAAAGGAAACAAGTATAAATTGAACATTAAAAATAAGAATTTTGTTCATCAAAGTGTGTAAAAGAGTTATATTACAGCAGGACTGGGACAGCTCTATGCTTATCTCCAGGGATGCCTGGAAACCTGGTATTGACCCTTGACCAAGAAAAAAGAGATGGGTTAGTGATTATATTGTACCGTTTAAAGTGCTCAATTTCCCCTAGAGGCACATGGGGCTAGCTTGTTTAAGGATGTTTATAGATTGATTTCTACATTTGATTTAACTGGTTTACAGCCTGGTCTAGTTATATGACCTGTCAATTCTAGCTCCTAAATATTTTAAATGCCCATTTCCCATTTTCTGTTCATTTCCACTGCTGCCTTGGTGGGCCATCATTTCCCCTGTCCACCTTCATTATCTCCCTCATACAGCACTGCCATGACTTCCTCATCAAATATATCATTGTATCACTAACATATCTCCGATATTTCTTCCAGCATTCATCTTTACATCATGAAAATCCAGTCATGTGTTTCCCCACACTAAATTTCTTTAATGCTTTGTCACTACCCAGGGAAATATTTCTCAAAGTTGTGCAGACCATCACCATCAGAATTCCTAAATCAGAAAGCTTGGGGATGGGCCAGGGATTCTACAGTTTAATAAATTCCCTAAGATGTTTGTGTGGGATGTGGTGGGAGGTGTGGGAGGTGGGCAACATGGGAATCCCAGTGGGTTCCGTGTAATATTTTGGGTAATCTAAGCACCTCTTAAAATATATGTATATATATATATATATAAATAACATTTTTGTAAGCAAATACACATATATGCATATATATTTATATATCATTTTGCAAATGTTTGTATGTATTGTGAGAATTTTGATTTTTACCCATAATAAAAAAATATATATATATAATGACATTGGGAGTCTGTCTTTAAAATATATGTCTTACCAATAAAAATAAATAAATAAATAAAATAAATTCCCTAGGGAAGACCTACACCTAACAAAATCGGAGAAACACTTCCATAATAAGAAAGCAATCAATCCAATTCCAGGGCATACATTATCCTTCATTATCTCATCTAAGTCTGTTTTTTATCTAGTGTCTTTCATTATCTGTCCGACAATATTGAAGCAACTTGTAACCCCCTGAAGATGCCATTTTTCCTTACCACTCCATGCCTTTGCAAAAACCGAGTTTTCTGTTTGAAATTTATTTCCTGGCAATTCTTATTCAATTTTCAAATCCAGCTCTTTGACAACAGGGGATTATTTTTCATCTGCACAGAGATGTCTTTAGTGCCTAGCAAGCACCAAGCATCTAGTACAGTGCCTAGCACAGGTGCCCAAATTCACTCCCCACCACGTCACTCTTGATTTATTTTCTTATTTATATTTATGTTAGATGTCCTCTCCTCCTTTCTCTCACCAAGTGTTAGCTTGCTGAATGTAGGGATTTTGTCCTCTACTGTACTCCCTTTACCTGGAATACCTGGAAGAGTGGATAATGTGTAATTGTCAACTGACTGTCACAATTAATAATTTAGTGCTAGAATAAATAGGTAACTCCTCAAAATCTATGATGGATGAGGAAACAACAAACTCTGGAGAAAGAATCCTGGGTTTCTGGAGAACTATATTCTAGGTCAGGTTTTCTACTAATTAGTGGAATTAGCAGATCCCTTAACTTCTCCAAGCCTCAGGTTTCTCAGCAGGAAAACAAGGGGCTTTGGAAAGGTTGAATGGTTCTCAGCCCTGGTGGGACTTAGTGGTAAAGGGCGTTACGTTCACCGAGCCAGTCAATGAATTCACAGTCACTTGGTGTGGGACCCCACCATCAGTAGATCTGAAAGCCTCCCATTCTGGTTAAAATCCTCTGAAGCAGGTGATGTTCTGAATTTTCGTGTGCAAAGGATAACATGTAGTAAGCTTTTTAGTTACACATGGAACAGGTGTGTTTTTCACATGAATTTATTTCTGGTAAATACGTCTTTTTTGCTTTAACCTGAAGTGTAGGAGCATTTAAAACTGGCAAAATAATGCATCTGTCACGTCTGTGAAGCAAAACAAAAGCACTGAGGTAAACTCTAGCTAGTGTATTTTGTTTTGTTTTCTCCAAACACCTACTCCCTCACCTTTGGCTGTGCTGAGAACAGTGTGTTCCTGGCCACCTTTCAGAATCTCTGTCCTTCCATCTTGCAGAAGGCCAGTGGGTTCCGCTGACATGGTCTTATTGAAATGGAAACAAAGTGGTCCTGACTCATTCAGAGGCCAAGAGAGCGAGTCTATACTTACCGCTAACCTTGGTTCTCTGTCTACACATGAGGCTGTGAGCTAAACAACAGGGAAGAAGAAGAGTAAAAACAAAGGGCATTCAGGGAAAGCATGATCATAGCCAGTACTTCTGTCAGCGAGGCGGTCCAGGGAAGAGATTGAGGACTTGGACTGAGTTGTTTGAATATGTAGAGAGCAGTCCATAAGAACAAGAAGAGGCACTATATTTAGTCAATATGGGAGGAGGGGGGAGGGGTCAACACTCCTTATCCAATATTCAAGTTTTCTACTATTTGACCCCATCCTAATTTTCCCACATTTTAATCTTTTCCTTAAATCCTAATATCCAGGCAGATTAAACATACATATTAGTTCCTGTATAATTTACCTGATTCTATTTTTATTCATGTTATGCTTACCATCTGAAATCCCCCTTTCTCCAATGACTCAATCTCAAATCTTAGCCTTCCAGGTTCAAGGCCAACCTCAAACACCTTCATCTGTAAAGCCGGATTCCTTCTAACACCCGTTCCAAATGACCAATACCCTGTCTCTTCTCTGAATATAGATGGCATTCTGATTGCTTGTGACTAAGCTTATCAGCTCATACTTGGAATGACTAACCTGTCAAGGTAGACTCTGAGTCTGATTCATGCCAATGGGTGCCTCAGTGCCTAAGTACCTTAATTCTAGTTAGGCATTCAATAAATATTTACCAATCAAATAATTACGAAAATAAATATCATTTTTTCAAAGTGCATATTATTCTCCCACAAGAGACAAAATATTGGCACTTGAAAAGTCTAAGCAATCTCAGAAAGTCATATATTGATTACAGAATAAACTGCTGATAGAAAACACCACACACACATACACACAAATGCAGATAAAATAGTACATATAGTTAATATTCATTATTTCCTAGCTTCTGTTCAGGGTGCTTTAAATACATTCTTTTTCAAGCCACACAGCCAGCCCATGAAGTTGCCTCATTGTCAACCCATTATCTCTACCTTAAAGATGGGAAAACTGAGGCTTGCAGAGATTAATTGTGCAAGGTCACAGTCCAAGACAGGATTTGGAATTGTATTCATTCCCAAACACTTGCTCTTTCCATTACTCTACATTTTTTGGATAAATGTAAAATCTGAAGTATTAAGATTCCTTAAGATTGGTAGCAAATTTCTCCAAATCCTCTTCAAGATCACTATTTCTATAGATAAAACAGAAATCAGGATGGATAGGACACAGATCTGAAGCACGCAGGCAGGATTTCCTATCTTCTACAATGCTTCATTTTCAGGATTTTAATCTTGGTACATTTTGAAAGAAGCAGATTATTATTATTACTGTTAATATTGTGAATATGGGTATCCTTTTGAGAAGTTAATACAGTGTCAGAATGTTACTATTTCTTATTAAATATCCTTTTTGCATTTTGTTTGCAAAATTTTAGTATGTGAAATATTTTCATTTGTTATTTAAAATATAACCTAAGAGAAAATGGAATTATTTAAAAGGTATGTGGTTAACAAAACCTTCCTGGAATACAGCTCTTCCATTAAATAAGTGATTTATGAATTTTAAACATTTATTTAGATAATCAGAATATGGAAAACTTATCCTGGCCTTGATTTAATAGTTCTTGTTCCATTTGAATATCCCTTGGCAGTTGGAAACATCAGCATTTTACTTATATTAGTCCAATGGCATTCTAAGGTTGATTGGCACACTAAGGTTGGAATGATTTGATTTTGACTCAGTCGAATTTATTTTTGCAAATTGTCCCTTTCTGCTGATCCAATCCCCCATGTCAAATTAATATCTTATTATATAGGAAAAATAAAGACAGCTGAGTAGAAAATAGTTTTTCAAGCTTTTAAAGGATTAGGTTAACCAAGAAGTTGAATCTTTTCAAAATAGAGGGATATTGTACAACAAGGTAGCAGATTTCTACTTGTAATTCATTTTATTTTTCCTTTATTTATCATGGTCTGAAGGAATCATTTGATTTTCAGGACTTGTAGGGGTTCTTCTTAGACAGTATGCAAACATACCGAGGCATTTTCCTTGACTTCAAATTACCTCTGGAACAAGCAAAGGAGATAGGAAAAAGAAGCTCAGGCTATGTAAGAATTCATCAATGCAGGTTTATCACAAAATGTTTTGAAATTTATGTTATGTTTAAATATTAATTTGCTGGCTTATCAGCTACAAAATGAAAATGACTTACAAATGTAATCGAAACAGGAGAATCAGGTCTATATTTTACAAATAGTTGCCCTTAAGAGCTTGTAGAGGAGATAAATAGAAACTCCAGAGTAGGTGAATTCAAAGGATATTATCAACATTTGCACTTACTCTTAGCCAAGAGCTGTCAACACCAATATGCAAATAGCACCACTGTGAGATGGAGATTCTGTAAATGGTACCTTTCAAACAGACATAAAAATTTACATCCATGAATTACAGGAAACTATCCTAAATATAGCTAAACAAGCAATGATTTCTCTAGGATCTAGAAAAAGGCAAGGTCAAAATATATGCAGTGCAATAAAACAATGTGTTTCATTTTTCTCTCTGGGATATAGAAATCTTGACATTATAATGCTAATATTGGGCACATTAGATAAACATATTCCTTAATATTTTTCATATTATCTATTAAATGAGTTTTATTTCCTCAAAAATTAGCATTCTCTGATGTTAAGTTTTGTGCATGCTTCAGCTATAATAAGAAAATAATGTGATTTGAACATATTAAATACTCTGTATTTGCAAGTATATCTAAGAAATTCTTCTCCCAATAATCTTAACTTCTTAATTATTATGCAATCTATATAAGTTTATATGAAGTTAGATATTCACAGACAAATCCAGAAATGTTTCTTCTAATTCGATCTTACCTTAAAAAACATAATGTAGATTGATGCATATTTCTAATATATAAATATATATATATATTTTTTTTTCTGTTTCATACATTTGTAGCCTTCTCATTTCTGCAGTATAGAAACTAGAGGCAACTTCCCTTCTTGGTTAAATAAATAAGCAATAGTACATCTTAAAGTCAAGATTTAGATAATTTAACAGTCTATTAATTAACAGTCTATTAATAACAACTTTTAAAAAATGAGTCCACTATGTGGGTTATTCAAATGGAAATAGTATTCTGTGGGCTAGTATTGAAATTATGTAAATTCTCATGACATGTTCTCTTGTCAGACAGAAAACAAGCTGATCTTCATGTTGACCCAGAATCATTTGTCACAAATTATATTCAAAAAAGTGAATCCCAGATAGCCTAGCTAATTTTTTGTTAGTCTCACGATATAGGTCATCCCATCATCTTCCCCATAGTGAATTTCTAGAAAGAGAGAATTGTTTTCCTAATTTACCAGGCTAAATAAGGCTTTTCCACAAATCTCAGAGATATTCCAAGAGTTCATAAAGAAGTCCTTGTGCCATGCAGCAATTTTAGTCTAAAATTTGATTGTTGTACATTGTTTGCATAAAGGTTGCAATCATTTCTCTCCCTGTATACACTTCCCTTGGCCATGTATATTTACTGCTCCTCCTGTCAAGAGGGGGGGGTCTATTTCTCTATACCTTGAATCTGGACTGGCCTTGTAATTTGGGCCAGAAAATGTGGCAAAGACAGCTTTTCAGCAATTTCTGAACCCAGGCTTCAAGAAGCCTTCTTGCTTGCACTCTCCCTCCTGAAACCCTACTAAGATGCCATGTGAACAAGTCAGCAATATCCCAAGAGATGATGAAATACACATTATTCCTTGAATACCATTGCCCCAGGTGACATCCAGCCAACTCCCAGAAGCAGAGTGACCTGGTAGGTTTGCATGTGAGCCCCAGTGAATGCGGAGGCAGCTGGAACCACATGCCCAGCTGAGCGCAGCCCCGACTACAGATCACTGGATTATGAGCAAAATGAATATTTACTGTTTCAGGCCACTGCGTGTTCATGTGATTTGTTATGCAGCAATAGATAAGTGATAGGCTGATTGTATATGAATTGTTTCTCTGAAGACTTTGGGTTGTTTACATTTTTTGATGCCTTATTAGTGCCTAGCATAGAGTTAGTGCTCAATAATGAAGTAGTAAAGGTTTATATAACAAAAGAATAAGCAGCTACCATTTAGTAATATCCTAATACCCATGAGTAAACAATCCCTCATCCATCATATTCAATTGTTTAAACATCTAAGAGAACCATGGAATAAACAAAAAGGTTGATTCTGAGGGTGGTGTGGACTGTTTCCACAGCTTTTTGGTCTTGGTTTGAACACACACATTCTAATGCCTGTAACTATGGCAGGGGTTGATCATAAGCATACAAGTCAGATTCAATCTTTTGTTTACTTTTGGGGAACCAGACCTTATAATGGCCTGACCATACTATACATTTCTGGATGAGAATTTCACTAAATAGTCTATATTTGCCAATTGATTTTAATAAGGGACCTTGTTCCTCAAATTTGTGGTCCTTAGACTAGAAGCATTTGTATCATCCGGGAGTTTATTAGAAATGTAAATGTCATCTCCTCTCACCCCCTGTTCCTGCCAAGTCAGATTATGCATTTTTAAATATATATATTTTATTACCTACGTTGTGAACTTACAAAACAATCATGCACATGTGTAGAATTCCCATATAATATCCCTTCACCAACACACCACACTGTTGTGGAAAATTCTTAAAGATTATGAGATAATATTATCAGACTATTATCACTAACTATAGTCCATGGCGTACATTTGGCATATTTTTCCCATAACCCCTCTTATTAACAAAATACATCTTTGGCATTGATTCAAGAATATCACAGTATTGTTGTTAACTACAGTCTATAGGATACATTAATTGTTTTTTTCCCATGCTTCTCCACATTCCCACCACCCTGCAATAGTGACATACATCTGTTCTAGTTCACAGAAAGACATTCTTGCATTTGTGCTGTTAACCACAAGTCTCATCCACCTCTATGTTAACTGTTATTCCATCCCTAGATTATTCTCCAGCTTTCTTTCATTTGACATTTACATCCCTAGACTACCCTTTCCAGCCACAATCCCATTTATAAACCATCCACTACTCATTATAATCTGTTAACATCAACTTTATACATTTCTACACTTTTACAGTCAAGGTAATCAAAACTTCTACATACATTAAGCACCAGTACTCCTTCGCAGCCCTTCTCTTATCTCCTAATAACCTATACTCTAGGTTTTAACTCCATGCATTACTCTTGTATTTAGTTACTAACAGTGAGACAATGCAGTATTTGTCCTTTTGTGTCTGGCTTATTTCACTAAACATGTCTTCAAGATTCATCCATGTTATCATATGAGTCCACTCTCATTTCATCTTACTGCAACATAGTATTCCATTGTATGTGTATACCACATTTTGTTTATCCATTTGTTGGTTGATGGAGGACACTTGCCTTGTTTTCATCTTTTGGCAATTGTGAATAACACGGCTATGAACATTGGTGTGCAAATGTCTTTTCACATCACGATTTTCAATTCTTCTGGATATATTCCTAGTAGAGGAATTGCTGGATCATATGGCAGTTCTATAGTTAGCTTTGTAAGGAACCGCCCAACTGTCTTCCACAGAAGCAGCGCCATTTTACAATCTTACCAACAGGGAAGGAGTGATCATATTTCTCAAAATCCTCTCCAGCACTTATGGTTTTCTGTTTTTTAAAAAATAATGGTCATTCTATACAGTGTGAGATGATATATCCTTATTGTTTTGATTTGCATTCCCCTAATAGCTACTGATATTGAACATTTTTTCTTGTGCTTTTTGGCCATTTATGTTTCCTTGTTGCAGAAATGTGTATTTAAATCTTTTGTCCATTTTTTAAAACAAATTGATTTTATTAATACATATTAATAAAGCACACAATTCATCCAAAGTGTACAATCAATGATATTTGGTATAATCACATAGTTGTGCGTTCATCACTTCAATCATTTTTAGAGCATTTTCATCATTTCAATAATAGTAATAATAAACAAAAAATATCCAAACAAACAAGAAAATTCCTCACCTCTCAATCTCTCTATGTTTCACCTGTTCTACATAGCTGTTATTTCTGGCTATTCTTGTTTAATCATTTATTTGTTTATTAAGCAGTTTTATTGAGATATATTCACATGCGATCTATCCAAAGTATATAATCAATGGCTTTAAGTACAATCACAATGTTGTACATTCATCATCTCAAAAATTTTAGAACAATTTAATTACTCTAAAAAGAAAGACTCCACACCGCTTAGCATTCCTTCTCCAGCTCTACATAGCCACTAATCTAATTTCATCTTAATAAATTGATTTATATTTACATTTTATATAAAAGAAATCATACAATATGTAGTATTCTCTGTCTAGTCTCATTTACTTAGTATAATTTTTTCTAATATTAACATTTTATAGTATTAACCTACATTTGTTCAGCTTCAAGGAAAAACAGTCATATATTCAATCTTACCCATATTCATATTGCACATAATATATTTATATTTCACACAATATATTTATTTCATGATAGCACAGCCATATAGTATTTGACCTTTTGTATCTGTCTTGCTTCACTCACCATAATATCCTCCAGGTTTATCCATGCTGTCATATGCTTCACGATTTCATTTCTTCTTACTGCTGTGTAATATTCCATTGTATGTATATACCATAATTTTTTTATCCATTCACCAGTTGATGGACACCTGGGTTGTTTCCAACTTTTAGCTATCATGAATAACACTACTATGAACATTGGTGTGCAGATGTCTATTTGTGTCACTGCTCTCAGTTCTTCTAGGCATATATCTAGCAATGGTATTGCCAGGTCCCATGGCAAGTCTATATTCAACTTCCTTAGGTACTGCCAAACAGTCTTCCAGAGTGGCTGTAACATTCTACATTCCCACCAACAGTGAAAAATTCTATCTATAATAGTGACTAAAACAATCAAATATTTAGAAATAAACTTAACTAAGGACATAAGGGACCTATAGTCAGAAAACTACAAAACATTGCTAAAAGAAACCAAAGAAGAGTTAAATAAATGGAAGGACATTCCATGTTAATGTCTTGGAAGACTAAATATCGTTGAGAGGTCAATTCTACCCAGACTGATTGACAAATTCAATGCAATCCCAATAAAAATCCCAACAACCGTTTTTGCAGAAATCAAAAACCCAGTTATCAAATTTATTTGAACAGGTAAGGGGCCCCGAATAGTGAAAAATATCTTTAAAAAGAAGAATCAAATTTGAGGACTCTCACTTCCTGACTTTAAAGAATATTACTTAGGTACAGTGTTAAAAAAAAAAAAAAAAAAGCATGGTACTGGCAGAAGGACAGACACACTGACCAATGGAACCAAATTGAGAATTCAGAAATCAACCCTCACATCTACAATCAAGTGATTTTGACAAGGCTTTTAGGCCAACCAGTTGGAGCAGAACAGTCTATTTAATAAATGGTGCTGCAAGTACTGGATAGCCATATCCAAATGAAAGAAAGAAGACCCCTATCTCACACCTTATATGAAAATTAACTCAAAATGATTTGATTTCTCTCACAATTTCTTCTTTGAACCAATGATTATTTAAGAGTGTGTTGTTTAATCTCCATGTATTTGTGAATTTTCCCTTTTTCTACCAGTTGTTGATTTCCAACTTTACTCCATTATGATCAGAGAAAGTGCTTTGCACAATTTTGATCTTGTTGAAATAACTGAGATCTGCTTTGTGACCCAACATAGATTCTGTCTTGGAGAAAGATCCATGAGCACTTGAGGAGAATGTATATCCTGCTCTTTTGGGGTGCCATGTTTTGTATGTGTCTATTGGATCTAGTCCATATATCATACTATTCAAGCTCTCTGTTTCTTTACTGATCATCTGCCCAGATGTTCTATCCAATGCTGAGAGTGGTGTATTGAAGTCTCCAACTATTATTGTAGAGATGTCTATTTCTCCCTTCACTTTCGCCAGTGTTTGCCTCATGTATCTTGGGGCATCCTGGTTAGGTGCATATGCATTTATGATTGCTATTTCTTCCTGGTGAATCACCCCTTTTATTAATATGTAATGTCCTTCCTTGTCTCTAATAACAGTTTTGCTTTTAAAGTCTATTTCATCTGATATAAATATAGCTACCCCAGCCTTTTTTTGGTTCCTGCATGCATGGAATATATTTTTCCAAACTTTCATTTTCAATCGATTGGCATCCTTGGGCCTAAGTTTGAGTCTCTTGAAGACGGCGTATAGATGGCTCATATTTTCTTATCCATTTCTCCAGTCTGTGTCTTTTGATTGGGAAGTTTAATCCATTAACATTCAATGTTATTACTGTAAAGGCAGTTCTTATTTCTACCCATTTTGACCTTTGGGTTTTATCAGTCATTTTATTTTCACCATTCTTTTGACAATTTTAGTTACTGTTACTAATGCAATCATCATTTCTATACTCTCTTACAAGCCTCTCTCTCCTGTCTTTTCAGGCTATAACACTCCCTTTAGTATTTCTTGCAAAGCCAGTCTCTTTGTTATAAACACTCACAGTTTCTGTTTATCTGTGAATATTCTAAACTCACCCTCATTTTTGAAATGGGAAACCCAGCTCCCCTTCTATCCTACATGGGGGTGGGGATAGAGCTACTGGTGTCCAACTATTCAGTCTGTGTGGGCCAAAAGCACCTGCAGTTACTCAGGGAGGCTGGGGAAACACTGCCACCCTCTTGTCCTATTGGGTATGACGGTGGAGATGGAATATAAGGCGCTCAACAAACCAGTGCATGTAGGCCAAAAGTGCCTGCAGTTGCTCAGAAAGGCTGAGGAAACACAGTTCTTATCCTATCCTATTGGAGTGCAGGAATGGAGCCCCAGGTGTCTGACTAGTCAGTCTGTGCTGACAAAAGTGTCTGCAGTCATCCAGAGAGGCTGTTGCAGGTTCGCCCAGGTTTCTCCATGCTGGAGGTTGGGCTGGCTCCTAGGCTAGGGCTGCAATCTGAATTGGGTGAAAAGAAGCTGGTCACTACTGTCACTGTGACTTTCAGTTAGCCCTGCTTCCCCTTATGTTGAGGATGGAGTTAAAACTGTGGTTTACCAGCCTCTTTCTGACTTGGAAAGATTCAAACTTTAGCTGTTCTCAGGATTTTACTTTAGCCAGCCAAATTTACTAATCAGTAGCTGAATTTGGTGCCCAATTGTCTCTTCTTCTTCCATTTTTAGGAAATGGAGCTTCCAGGCCCAGCCATGGAGTAGATCCCAAGGCAGTTTGCACTGCCCGGGGAGAATGGGCACCCTGCTTTCCACGGTGTGGAGTGCTCTACTCATGTAACTTCTTTGCAGATGGGCAGTCTCCTCCTTCCATTCTTTCAAAGATGATGCAGGATGCTCTTCTGGTTTCCTGGGCCTCCTAAAAAGGTGCTTTAGATAGCTCTGTTTAGATTACTAACTACCCTGTAGTAAGAGGTGATTCTTAGAATGCCTTACTCAGCCGCCATCTTGCCCCTACCAAGTCACATTATGCATTTTAATAAGATCTTCAAGTCGTTTGCCAATCTGCGAGCCTGAAATAAGCTGGAGAGAATATTTGCCAGCCCTGAGAATGATGGAGAGCAAACTAGGAAAGGAATGTGTATTAGAATTTCTTTTGTGTTTCTGAGACATTTGGATTTAGGAGTAAAATAAATAAAAGATAGTCATGAACAAGCATATTTAGAGATAGTTTTCTTATTCTGTTCAAACTAGCCTTCAGATACAGCTACTCACAGAGCACAGAAATTCCCAGTCTTTCTTAGAAAAGACCAGAAAATCTTATAATAACATCAGGATAACAGGAGAAAGAAGGAATTATAAAGACAAAAAAGTCTCAGAAGCTGTTAATTGTTTTTTGGTCATAAGCAGGGGCAAGCTGGGGCTAGCTGGGGAATGAACCAATTAGCAGAGGTGAGTAAGAGGACAAGGGAGGATTGAGTAGATTCCAGTCACTTTCTGGTCCCTCGTGGAAATCCCAGTGAGGCCCAGAGATGAGTGCATTGGGCCAAATGTAACCAAGTGATCAACCAGTGTGTCCTTGTACTTTCTATCTTCATAAAAGCATAAAGTTAGAAAGGGCCTTACGTGTCAGTTTTTGGAATTCATTTCAATGATTCAATGAAAGCATTCTTTTTGAAACATGCCTCTCACACCTGATAGTACTTACTTCTATTTTTTAAGGCTAGAAATCTCCTTTATTTTTTATTAGGCTGAATAGGATCGGCTTCTACTCTGCTCCTCAGGAAATGGTTACAGCATCCTTTTTCAGACCTGGTTGCCCTCTGCTAGAAAGTTCTCTCTTTGTGTCCTCAGTTTCAATTACTTCAGTTTCCTTTTGTCAGGTTGTCCAATGCATGGGAGGAAATACTCTCCACAGGTGTTATAGTTTATTTTATACCAGGAGAGCAGAAGCCAGGGTTAGATGGGAAAATAAAAGGAAGTTTATCTTATGTGTGCTGTCTGACCAAAAATACTGCATAGGCTTTTCTCTCTGTAGGGGAAAAAATAAAAGTACCTAATCATGTCTCTTCTAAAAGGATGAAGCCCCAGTACATTTGAAAGATAGATTCATTTGATTTCCTCTCTAACTGTAATACATTACTTGCAAAAAGGCAAGGAGGCTTCCACTATCATACTAATAAATCAGTATGAGGCTCTTTTTGAAAAAGTATCCTAAGAAGTAATCCAAATATAGAGTTTATAGTGTAAGTTTGTTTTGGTTTAATTTTATTTATGGTATTAAAAATGATAAAAATGTAAATAATTCAACAATATTGAAATAGTGGAATAAATCATAATACAACCTTTCTATAAAGCATTATGGACCAGGAGTGGAAAATAGTTTAAAATACTGTAAGCACAAAAATAATTGCAAAATATTGTGCTTGCCATGTGCTATGTAAACGTTTCACATGCAAAAATGAAAACAAACTCTACAAAAATTATCAAAATTAATAAATTCCACAAGCAAGACAAATTTATCTCAAGATTGTCTACCATAGCAATTTTAATAATCAAATAAATTTGTAATAGCCTTCGGGTATCTAACATGTGAGAAAGCAGAGAACTTCTGATTTACAAATAAAAATTATACTGAAGTTCCGTTTGTTACATTGCTTTTTATTTTTTACACTTTTCTGTAACATTACCAACACTTTCATAATTTAAAGATGGATGGATGTTTCAGCTTATGGTAATTTTGTGGACTGGGTAAAATAAAAACCATGCTGTCAAACTCCTGAACAATGATGGAAGAAGCATTTTTTTAAATAGAGAAATTGTGAGTTTATAGAAAAGTCATGCACACAATACATAAAATAAAGAGTTCCCATATTACCACCCTATTATTAATACCTTGTATTCATGTGGTAAATTTGTTGTAATTCATGAAAGAATAATTTTATAATTGTACTAATAACTATAATTGTATTATTAACTATAGTCTATCATTTTTAATAGGGTTCACTGTGTTTTCAGTCTTCTGATGTAGTTTTTAAAATTTTTATTTACTAACATTATATGGTACTTCTATACTTAACTTTCTGAAGAATTGCCAAACTGTCTTCCACAGCATCTACAACATTTTACCTTCCCATCAGTAATGAATCAGTATTCCTACTTTTCTACATCCTCTCCAACACTTGTAATTTTCAATTTTATTTAATAGTAGCCATTCTAGTGAGTGTGAAATGGTATCTCATTGTGGTTTTGATTTGCATTTCCCTAATAGGTAATGATGTTGAGCATCTCTCCATGTGCTTTTTAGTCAGTTGTATATCCTCTTTGGAGAAATGATTATTCAACTCTCTTGACCTTTTTAAAATTGGGTTCGTTGTCATTTTATTGTTGAGTTAAAGGATTTCTTCATATATTTTGTATATTAAACGTTTATCAGATATGTGGCTTCAAATATTTTCTCCCATTGTGTAAGTTGTCTTTTCACTTTCATGACAAAGTCTTGGATGCACAAAAGTTTTTAATTTTGAGGAGTTCCCATTTATCTATTTTTTTCTTTCATTGCTTGTGCTTTGAGTGTAAAGTATAAGAAACCATTGCTATGGCAGTTTGATATTATTTATGAATTCCAAAAATAGATACTGGATTATGTTTGCAAACTGGTCTGTTCCTCTGGGCACATTAGATTGTATTAAATTCAGAGGTTTCACTTTTACTCAATTGATTAGGGCTTTGATTCTAAGGGGGTGGGGACTTACAGAGAAAAATGACAGGGCAAAGGACAGAGTTTGAGTTTTGATGCTGGAGTGCAGGGAAGTAAATACACAGGAGAAGAACAAAGAGGAATAGAGACAGCACAGTAGACACAGCAGACGCACTGGGAAGAGAATGAGCCTGATAGTGTACAGCTACAGCTGAGACTGGAGAGAAATGAGCCCCAGGAGAGAGACGAGACTTATCCCAGCCTACAGCTGAGATTGGAAGAAGCTGGGACCAAGGAGCCTTAAGAAGAAGAGGAAGACTGAACTCTTGCAGACATCACCTGCCATCTTGCTCAACATGTGGCAAATGACTTTGGGTGAGAAAGTGCCTCTTATGGTACCTTGAGTTGGAGTCTTTAGGGCCTGTTAGCTGTAAGTTTCTACCCCAAGTAAATGCCCTTTATAAAAGCCAACAGAGTTCTGGTACTTGGCATCAGCACCCCTTTGGTTGATTAATACAATTGCCTAACACAAGATCCTGAAGATACTTCCCTACAATTTCTTCAGTTTTATACTACTGGCTTTTATATTTAAATCTTTGATCCATTTTGAGTTAATGTTTGTATAACTATTCTTGAAATGTTTGGTAGAATTCACCTGTAAAGCCATATGGTCATTTGATCCTGGGCTTTTCATTTTGGGAGTTGTTTATTATTATTGTTATTAGTATTACTGATTCAATATATTTACTTTTAATTGATCTGATAGGATGTTCTATTTCTTCTGGAGTCAGTGTAGGTTGTTAATGTGTTTCTAGAGGTTTGTCCATTTCTTCTAGGTTGTCTAATTTGTTGGCCTACAGTTGTTCATATTATCCTCTTATGATATTTTTTTTCCTGGGGGTCAGTAGTAATGCCCCTCTCTCATTTCAAATTTTATTTATTTGCATCCTCTTTTTTTTTTTTCCCCCTTCGTCAGTCTAGCTAAAGGTTTGTCAATGTTATTGATCTTTTCAAAGAAACTTCTTTTGGTTTTGGTGATGCTCTCTATTTTTTTTTTTCTCTATTTCATTTATTTGTGCTTTAATCTTTTGTTATTTCCTCTGCTTGTTTTGTGTTTAGTTTGCTGTTGTTTCTGTAGTTGCTCCAGGTGTGCAGTTAGATCTTTGCTTTTACCTATTTCTTCTTTTTAAATTTAAGCTTGTAGAGCTATAAATTTCCCTCTGAGCACTGCCTTCCCTGCAACCCATAAGTTTTGATATGTTGTGGTTCTTGTTTTCACTCTTCTCAAGATATTTACTGATTTTCCTTGTGTTTTCCTCTTTGACCCATTGATTGTTTAAGAGTGTGTTATTTAACTTCCATTTATTTATGTATTTCCAGTTCTTTGTTATTGATTCCCAGCTTCATTCCATTATGGTCAGGGAAGATGCTTTGTATAATTTCAGTATTTTTCAATTTATTGAGACTTTTTTTGTGAACCACTATGTGGTCTATCCTGGAGAATGATTCATGTGCTCTTCAGAAGAATGTGTATCCTACTGTTTGGTAGGGCAATGTTCTGTATATGACTCTTAAGTCTAGTTCACTTCTCATATTGCTCCAGTTCTCTGTTTCTTTATTGATCTTCTATCTAGATGTTCTATCTATTCATGAAAGAAGTGTATTGAAGTCTCCAACTGTTATTGTAGTGGTGTCTATTTCTCCCTTCAGTGTTGCCACTGTTTGCCTCATGTATTTTGGGATACCATGGTTAGGTGCATCAATATATATGATCATTATTTCTTCTTGGTAGATTGACCCTTTTATTAATATATAGTGTCTCACTTTGTCTCTTGTAACAGCTTTTGACTTAAAGTCTATTTTATCCTATATTAGTGTAGCTATTCAACTCTTTTTTTGTTACTGTTTGCATAGATTATCTTTTTCTATCCTTTCACTTTAAACCTATGTTTGTCTTTGGGTCTAAGGTGAGTCCCTTGTAAACAACATATAATTGGATCATATTTTTATATCCATTTTGCCAGCCTGTGTCTTTTGATTGGGGAGTTTAATCCATTAACGTTCAATGATATTACCATAAAGGTAGTGCTTCGGTCATTTTTCCTTTGGTTTTTATGTCTTATATCATTTTCTCTCTTTTCTATTGTTGCAACCTCCATTTCTGTATAGTTGATCTTTTATGTTGTATCTGACTGAGTGCTTTCTCGTTTCTGTTTCTGTATATATTTTAAATACTTCCTTTGTTACCCTGTCATTTGTATTACACAAATTACATTTATAACTTGCTAATTTGAAAAGAGACCATCTTAACTTCAATATCATACTCAGTAAGAAGCATAGTAATAGTGATTTTAAAAATGCATAGTTAATATTTCCTTTTAAAAAATATCTCTACATAATCTGGAATTGCAGTTTTAATTTTCTCTACTATCCAAAGGATAGTTAAGAAATTATGTTTTCTTTATTTTCCCGTTTAATTATTTTTATTTAAAATTAAGCAATGGTTAATAGATATATATTTTCCCTTCAATTTTTTTTATTTTTAAAAGGAAATTTTAACAATTCTTTGACTAAAATTTATAGGCTGTCACAAAATTTGGAATCATTACCTATTCTTACCTTTGCAACTTTTCTCTATTAATATTCTTAAAAGAAATATACACAGAATTTGACAAAAAATTATATGCTTTTAAAGAACATAAACTTATAGAAATCAGGAAAAAATGAAATATTTTTCATCAAACTAAACTTAACTAAAGAAATAGTAATTACTGGAGCTTGTTGATGTATCTCAGAATGGTATGATTTTTGAATGCATAGCAGGGAGCCACAAAAGAGGTATAACTGCATGCAAATATTTAATCTCATGAATTTACAAAACTTCAAGGCTTAAAGCATTACAGGATGAGATTTTTTATTTTGCTCATGTACCAAGAAAACATTCATCTCCCAATTTAAAATAACATAGGAATTACCAAAATTTATAGTGAGTGAAAAAAAGGCTGCTAAATAGAAACAGAATATGACAAAAAAATTTATGTAATATATACATACATATACATGAGATTAGTCTAGAGAACCATGAACAGAAGTCTCAAAAGTGGTTAGGATATTTCCATTTTCTTTCATAATTTAAAATATTTTCTAACTTTACTTCATTGTTAACATATACATTTTCTATAACTTAATTCTATCACAATATTATACTTTGCTCTAAGAATATATATTTTGCATTCTCTTGTTCCTTTTTAGCTGTTTGTTTACTTAGGAATAATATTAGCCAAAAATAGTTATAAAGGACCAGTGAACATTTTCATAACAATAGCTATTGTATATTTAAAACTTTGAAAGTATGTAAGCATTCTGATACTCAGATCAATATTTATTAGTACAACGATAAATACTTTCTATTTATCATCTTATTTAATATTTAAAGTATCTCTATGGATTTAGAATTATTGTTCTTGTACACTTGAAGACTCTAGATTTATACTTTCAGTGATTTACTGAGCGATATACTGGTAAAAGCTGGCAGTTCTAGAACCTACACTCTGGATTTTTCAGTCCCAAGTTGCATTCTTTGAGACTGTGCTGTATTTCTTCTCATTAGAATAAATGACTTCTAAAAATAAATAAATAAATAAAATGCATAGTTACTTTTGAAAAGGAAATCTCCAGAGGTCAAAATGAAAGAAGAAATTAAAAAACAGAGCAATTAGTTGAAGCAGGTGCCTTGGCTATTCTGAGGGTGGTTTGCTAATACAAAAGAATGACCAAGGGGATTGGATATTAGTAACTACAAAGGTTGAAGGGATAAGGTTTTGTGCTAACAAGAGGCAGGGAGTGATAACTTCCTTATGAAGCCTGAACAATCACAAGCTACAACTTAATTGAAAGTGTGGGCAAGAGAATTTCAATCACTGTCATGGAGTGATTAAAAAAAAAAAGGAGTTTGTTTCTATTTGGACTCTGGGTAAGAAACAATAATCTGTAGAATTCATTATTTTGTATCTGCCTTCATATTGGTTTGAAGTAGAGCTTCCCTGGTAAATGTTTAATAGTATTTCTCGGGGGGGAAACGAAGTCCAAATTTTTAGCATGTGCTGATTGATTTCTTTGCTATATATAATTCCACCATGGCTGATTTCAAGCTATCAGTGTGATGTCATGAATGTGGAGAGAAATGTGTACAATCAGCGGTTGCAAGTCATTGTGAGCCAGTCCATTACATCACTGGTTTAAAAAGTGAATTCATAACACCTGAATGATCCAGAAACACCTAAATCAAGAATTTAGCAGAAATAGTGAGATAATAGAAAAGCTACATTTCAGTAAAAATGGTGAACTGGAATAAATGTCAACTGATTGGCACATTGTAATATATTTATTGTCAATTTTATACATTGACTTTGTAGCTTAGAAGAAAAATATCCTTTCTGAGAAACTTTATACAGAGAACTGGCCTCAAATACATTTTAAGTTTAAATATATACTATTTACATAGTTCAGGGAACCCTAACAGGAAAAATTAATAGCATTAAATTGTTTGGAATTTTTAATTGCTCTGGAGCACCTGACAGGGCAATTACACATTGGTCTGGAAGAAAAAATCTTAACCTAGGTTATATAGGAAGCCATCCAAATTATTATTTTTTTAAATACAACCAGAGATGAGCTTACAATATAAAATTTATAAATTCACAGTGAAACAAAATTCAAAAATCAACATTAGCAGAAACAAAAGGAACAGCATTATGTCCTCAACAACTGTAAACTGTGCATGTGTGTGTACCTGTGTGTGTAAGTGTATGTAGGTGTGTAAGTGTGATTTTATGTCTTTAATGATTTTAGGGCTATTTGTACTTTCTATTTCTTCTTGATTGAGTTTTATGACTTTTTTCCTAGGAAATTCCAGATTTCATCTGGATTTTTAAATTTATTTACACAGAACTTTTCCCGTATTTCTCATTACTTAAAATAAAATCTTTGTTGTAAATAGAGTTACCTTCCATTGTTCAGTTCTAAGACTGCCTATTGTGCCTTATTTCTTTTTTTAAATTTTCATCAATACTGCTACAAGTTTCTATTTATTTAGTCTTTTCAAAGAAAATGTGTTTTAGTTTGTTGAACTTAACTGTTTTTCCTTAAAGTTCTATTTCATTAATTTCTTCTTATATCTTTATTTTCTTATTGAAGTCCTTCCTTGGATTTTCTGTGGTATTAAATGCTAATTTTTTAAAATTTTTGTGGGATGGAGGATTGCTCATTAAGTTATTGTATTTCTATTATTTCCAGTATAAGAATTTGAAACTATCAATTTCCTTTTATTGTCACTTTTCTTACATCCTATAATTTGAAGGATTCAGACAAGAACAGCATGGTAAAGGAACATAATGAACATGAAATCTCACTTATGAAAACTGACATAAAAATGTTCAAAAAATGTCAGTAAACAAAATGCATTAATGCTTTAAAATACGGTATACAATATAAGCACGTTGGTTTCATACCAGGAAAGCAAAGGTGACTCCATGTTTTATCTTATGCTGCCCTGTCCCTCTCATTATATTAGGATTTTAATTAGTACCACAAGATTTCAACAAGGTTTCTAGAAATGGATACAGGAAAATGTCATTTAAATATAATTTATTTTAGCAATAGATAATAAGCAATAATAATAGCAATGATAACTGATATGGGCGTGGGATCCATGGATGAGAATATTTTTATTGTTAACATCATTTGTATTATCAAAATCTAGAACCATATAAGATTAGATCAGTAGGGGAATGATTTGAAATACATTATGAGCATCCATACAATAAAATAATAGGCAAGTTAACAGTTAATATACCTATGTTATTAAGGCAAAATCTCCAATAGGTACATGAAAAACAAGACATTTAATATTTTATAATTTATGTAAAGAAATTCTATGTGTCTAAATGTACAGAAACCTATTTGAAGGTGTATATAAAAATCAACAATGATCATAACTCAAGAGAGAAGCATAGGCTATAAATAGTGAATTTAATGATATAATCAAATCAGGGATAGGCAAAACTGCCTCTGTTTTTGTAAATAAAGTTTTATTAGAACTCAGCCACATACGTTGGTTTAGATATTGTCTGTGACTGCTTTGCACTACAATTTCAAAACTGAGTAGTATTGACAGATACCTCATGGCCCACAATGCCTAAAATATTTACTAACTGACCCTGTACAGAAAAAAAATGTTAACCACTGATCTAAATAATTCTGCTTTGTTTTAGTTTCTAACAAAGAATGTATGTTCGTATATTACTTTTTAAAAATAGTTAATGTGTTGAGTCGCAAGTAAGGTCTGCTTATGTCTTTTTTATGTTAGATTTTCTCTATTCCCTAATCATCCACAAACATTATTATCCCCAATAATTAAATTAATATGGAAGTTTGAAGTGGAAATTCTCTCCATCTATCTAGATCATGTCTGCCACAGGAAATATGTTCTCTTCTTCACTTTCTGCCTTGGAGTACCAGTACACAAAATAAGCGCACATTAGGACACATGAAATTTCAATGTTAGCAACGCACCAAATGTAATAGGATTGTCTTACTAAAAATGAGTGCATTATTTTCTCCAGCCCTAACTGCTTGACTGGTCTTCCCTACTGTAGGAGAGAGAAAGCCCCTGAGCTCTGATAACATGGATTTCATTGTGATGTGCCAAGGATTAATTTGTATTGCAAAGTAGCATGCATATTATCTCCCCTTTAGGAAAAAAAGGAAAGGAAATAGAAAAGACATTGAATTAAAATATGCTATTACATATAACCAACCCTATCTATTCCCAATGCCATCTCTTCTATTAGTGATTTAAATAAAATATTAATATGTTTACTTAAATATATAAAGTTCACAACAGAACAATAAAGTTTGGAATTTATTTACTATGAAAGATGGTGGGTATTCTTAAGTAATTTGTATATATGTAAGTATTTATTTATTCAAAGGAAAATTTGAAAAACAATCACATGATGCAGTATTAAAATTATATACATCAGAGACATTCATTATGGACAATGTCTCTGATATGAATATAGTATTAATAAAGCCTTTAGCAATTTATTTATTTATTGGAAAATAATTTTCATTTATGTATGCATATAATAAATATTTAAATATTTTCTTAAAATTTTAATTCCTTATTGACAAGCATTATAACTCAGATGCATATGTTTGTGTGTGCATGAAGAATGTTTTTGTATTATAAATAATTTTAATACTGCATCATACCCTCGTTCAAATTTTCCTTTGATTATACTATAGAATGATGTGGACCATTTCTTATAAATGGGTAGCTAGTATATTTTATTTATTAAGGAATACTTTTTATCTACCTGAGATATTAAGAACACAGAGAGGGGAGTCTATGCTGATTTCTTTGAGAAGAAGGTAGTGAGAATGTTTGCTTTATTTTCTTACTTTCTTACACTTCCTCACTATGTAACCTCTCTCTACATGAGGACTCCACTTCCAGGTTCTGATAATCCCATCAGAATTTAAGCATTTTTCATGAGACAGAAATTTGGTATATTAAACCTTGATGATTTACGTCTTCCCTGGTCTCAATTTTTGGGGGACATTTTAAATCCATCATCAGTTATGTGGAAAATTGGTGCTTATGGCTAAACACACAAAAAGCTAGAATACAGAATATATTTGAATGAAAAAATATTGTTCCTGAACTTGGAATTCACTTTTTCTTTTCTTAGGAAAATATATATTAAGCACCTAGTATGTGCCAGGTGCTATACTAGATGCCAGAGATACAATCCTTAAAAGAACAACATCTCTGCTTTCAAAGAGCTTAAAAGCTTCCTGAAGTAGAATGACAAGTAAATTTATTGTCAACTCTTGCGTATGTACTAAGGAAATACAGAATATGGACATCTAAAAATATTTTATCTAATATTTAGCTGGGGTTATTAATTTTATTTGCATCTGAATTCAGCAAAGTCCCATATTTAGAAATAACAGAACATACCCAATTTCTGTGAAATAAACTCTGCTGTTTCAAAATTTTTATGATTTAATTCATTATAAATTGAAATGAGAAACTAGGATGGTGACTTGAACTCACTATATAGGAAGATTTGGACAGTAATTGGCTTACCAAATGTACATGCACTTTCAGTGTGTTCTTGTTCAGGAACCTCTCTAATGCTATAATTTTTCTGTTATTTGTACTTTTCTACTCCAGAATTCTAGTTGTTTTTTTTTTTAACTTTGTTTCTTTTCTGCCATTTTTCTCTTTGGATATTTTCATTTTGTTTATACATGGTATTCCTGGTTTCCTTTAGCTCTTTGAGGACATTTCAGTCAGTATGTATACAGTCTTTGTTTAGAAAGGTCACGGTTGTCCTTCCTTAGGGATGGTTTCTGCCCACTTATTTTCTTTCCTTTGAATGGGTCATACTTTCCCACTTATTTTTATGCTTCATGATTTTTTGTTGAAATTGGACATTTGGATATTATAATGTGGTAACCCTTCCCCAAGGTTTGCTATTGTTCATTGTTACAAAATTAGTCACCTGTTTGTTTAGTGACTTCTCCAGATTATTTTTGAAAAGACGGTATTCCTTGTCATGTGTGGTCACTGACGTCTCTGTTGCTTTAGCTTGTGTTCAGCTAGTGTTTTCACAGAGACTTCCTAGAACACCAGAAGCCTTTTTAAATTGCTTTTTTATTGATTCAGCATTTCTAATTAAACTTTTTCCATTTTCCAGAGCTCTGCTAAGGTTGGTTCTGACGGTTTCTGCTTGCTTCTTGATGTTTCTGTTGAGGGGTAGGCCTTCAGAGCTGCCGAGTCTGCCGTCTCACTGATGCCAGACTATCTCTAATGCTGTGATTTTTTTAATACTCCAATTTGTGGAAACTATAATGGCACATATGAGAATAACTGCAGGGAACAGTCCTTGAAATATAATTCCTTTCTTTCTTTATCCTATATGCTTGTCAAGTATTCAACTCCCATATTTCACTTCTGTGTTGATTGCTGCGTGAAATAATGCACTTTAACTTAAAACTGCCTTTCTAATTGAGAGTCCCCATTTCATAAAATTAAATAGCATCCAATTTTACCAATTGTATACAGTCAATAATTTAAATTAAATATAGTCTTGTATATTATTTTAAACTATCATTGAAATGTATAGACTGTTTTTGGAAATGCCCTCCTGCATGGTCTGAAATCTTGTACAGTATTTCCTCTCTTCCTTCACTTTTCTCCTACTTCATTCACCACTCCTAACCTCATGGGCCTATCACCCTGAAAGAAAATATAACTAGGAAGCTGAAGCCAAGTTTAGATGTATGACTAAAAATATGTTGTCTGCTATTTAATGAGAGCAACTCACTTCCAGACAAAGAATTATTACGTATCATGAGGATGTAGTTGTCTTGCAGCCAAAGTAGAATTGAGGCCAAAGAACATAAAATTAAAACTATATAATCATCATGTTCCCAGGGTGTAGAAGTAAAGCTGAGCCATGAGCTAAAAAACCTTAAATAATAGGGTAAGGAATCTTCCAACTTGCAACATACAATATCATTCGTGTCATAATGATCAATCTCAACAACATAATCCAGACTAGAAATAAAATGCCAAGTGTTAGAAAACACCCAAAGGCAACTTGGGCTTGCAGTGGTCTGACACTTATGGGAATTTCCCAGCCAAATTTAGGAAGCCATTATGATTATCCCAGCGTATTCTGAAATCGATTCTTGGACTATCACCTCAAGGATATATTTTCTGTGGGCATTTTCTCTGTCTGTTTTTCTTCATTGGGAGCTAGGTTGGCACTGAAGTCCTTTCTTTCATGATGCTTACCATGTGCTGTAGGACTGATGGTATTACTTTTCTGCTCTTTACCCAGATGTGGCAGGAAGTTTTGTTTCGATTCTCTTGATGCTTCTAGTTCTATTTTGTATTGAGGTTACTAGCTTTTGTCTACTTTTTTCATATTTCCCTTTCTCTCATCTTCTTTTTGGAAAACATATGAAATAAGCATTCTCTCTGTCTTTCTCTCCCTCTCTCCCTTTCTCCCTCTCTCCCTCTCTCTCATATACACTCATATACACACACACAAGCTCACTTGGAAATCAGTAATTCTTGTCCAAGCCCCACTTTGACTTGTTTGTTTGCAAGCCTGATAAGCCATCTCATGGCCAGAGATTCATCCATAGTAAACTTAAATACCTATTTCACAGCAATTTGCTAGAAATAAAGTAAGAGCCTTTTTAGAAAAAAATCCATGAAAAGTGCATGGTGGAATTTTAGTTTTGTCCCTATATATCTTTCAAGGGTTAGTGTCACAAAAACCTTTAAATTAATAAACCAAACCAGGTATTTCAAATGTCTGCTTCCTAAAACTATCCTAGATATAATCCTTTATCTGTGGAGGATCATGCCCAATTTTCACTTAATTATCTGATAACAAAATGCTTCTTTTGCTCATTCCTATTATATATCAAATGTTAACCTTATTTTACTTAAATTGTTAAGGCAGTGATATATCTGATATATGTGACCTTCTTTAGAAACTTTAGCATTTATTTCACTATCTGTGGGGAATAAGAGGGATCACAATTCATCTCTCTAGTTCCTGGGAGGTGGGAGTGGCAGGCAAGTTAGCACCATAACTTGATCAAGTTACCAAGACGGCACCAGATTTTCCTGAGGGCAGGAGACCACAATAGAGAAAACATTCAAATGATGCCTTGATGCCTGTGAGGAGGCCAACAGAATACTTCCGTTTTGGAAGTTCTCTCTGAGAAAGTGTTTCAGACTACCAGCTGTCTCCTGCAGCCAGTGTTTAATTTGCTTCTGAATGAATGATACCCACTCAAGTTATGAAGCAGGATCCTGAGATCCCTATTTCCACTTTTTTTGTTTTTTGTTTTTTTTTTCCTATTTTCCCACCCTCTTGCTAGACCCCTTTTGCTGCCAACTTTGCCTTTAAGCTCTCTTTAAATGAATGTTTGAATTTTTCATGTGGATCACAGAAAAAATGTAAAACCATACATATATCTATTCTTATATCAAAACACATCTAACAATGGTTTGGGTATCAGAGTTTAAAAATCAACATTGAAATAAAAATTTTGAGTGAAGAAGTAAAGATCACAGCCATCCAATCAATGTTATAAAATATCAAGTAAAAAAAAAACTAAATACCAATTTCTGATTCTACTAAAAATTTGGAATTATAAGAGCAATTTCAGTTCTCCTAAAAATACAGGGTCTCCCTAGTTCTTTCTATAATTACTCTGGAAAATATTATTTTGATTGAAATATTTTATGTGCATATTTTCATAGGGAAAGAGGTTTTAAAAATTTATGCCCAATATAGTTTGGTTCTCAGCAACAAAGATTTTCTAGATCTTCAAATAGGATTTCATTACACCATAGTGATCCATCTATAAAAATAAAGTTGATAATATATATTATTTATTTGTTCCTTCAACTTGATTTCTATAATTCTATGTACAGATAGGAAACACAGAGATGACAAAAACTATGCTGACTAACCTTGAAAATGTTCCCATAATACACAGTACACTAGTAACTGAATTCCATTACCAATGTACTTATTGTAAGTTAAGATTGGTGGGGTCAGAGTGACCTTTATTTTGCATATAATGATATATTTCCTATACCAGTCCATTTAGAGCTGCCCCATTTCTCACTGTAGCTTCTTTAGGAATTTTTTGAATGCACGTCACTTAGTAGAACACAAACCTTTTCCAAAGGAAGAGTGTACTCATTTAACACAAAATAGAGTAAAGAACATGAAAAACTCGCCAGTATAAGCATATAATAGTCACAAAACCATGCTCTTGTCATAACTGTCATGTATCAGTCATTTAATGTTGATAACTAGAAAGTGCTCACACTCTATATAAGTAAGTTTTCCAGAGTAACTTCACCCTATAACTGTAATATTTAAGATAATATAAAATTATTTGAGATAATCCCAAATCAACATCTTTTATTTTTCTTCTAAATCAGATACATTTGAATTCTGAATGAATTTTTAATTAATCACTTTAATTAACATCCCATTTTCAGATTGTCTTAGTTTTTTCAAATAGTTTTTATTCAAACTAAATACTACCAATTGTAAAAAAATAATAATCCTTTGATTTTTAATACTCTGGAATGAATTACTTAAGTGATTCAAAGACACCTGTTTAAAAGGTAACCTGTTTTATGATAATATATTTTTAAGAACCAATATTACCGATTCACAAAATTGTTTTCTTAATCAATTTTCATTTTCTTATCTTTGGGTTTTCTTTATTTGTTGAGTAGTTTTCTAAAAAGAAGAGTGATAAACTCTTTGTGAACTTGAATCTAATTTCAAAGAACCAACAATTTTTATAAGGCTAGTAACTCAAAGGGATGCAGGGAGCCTTGCATCAATGCTTCTTTCCTTTTTTGGTGATATGTTACTGTAGAAACATTCAAGAAATTCCTAGGCTAAAACAACATACCAAATGAGACAGAAATAAAAGTGTTCTCCCTGGCACTCCTCAAGTTTTAAAATGAATTAAAGACAATCTAAATGTGCTTATTTTATTGCCACATAAAACATCAAACAGATTGTATCAACAAAGGCTTAAAAGCAAGAAACAGCAAGGCTGATGTTTTGAAGATGTTGATATAGGAAACAAAGTAGAATTTCAAGTCCATAATAGAAAATATTGTTGGGGGGGGGGCTGGGTATCACATCTTGAAATTTGATAGGTGGGTTTGGTTCTCTAACATATCTCAACCAAGTATTTTAGAGTTGGAATAGATTTTAGATTCCATTCCTTATTTTATTATAATCTTTAAAAACAGTAAAAGAAATACAACAGTTAAAAACTGGGAAACAACCAAAACATCCACTACCCCAAATTATTTTTATTTCGCATATTGTTTTTACTAGTTATGTATATGTACTCCTACAAACACATTATTCATTCATTCCATAAATGATTATTTTGTGTCTACATATCCCATGTAGGGAATTGAAATCATGAGTAAAACACACCCTGCCACTGCTCCTGAAGAATATAGAGATTAAGGAAATCATGACATTTTATAAATAGCAATTGTTAATTAATGAAGCATAATCAGTTTTCTACAATCCTTTCCAATCTTTTAAAAATAATATTTGTTGGCTGCCTATCTTTCCATTAAGTTAATGAAATATAACATACTCATACCTCTACCACCCTCTAATTATGCTTTCATTTTTTTCTAATGAGGAAACTGAAGCCTATGGGGAATAAAAATATTAGTTGAAAATGGAGTCAGTCACTTGATAATGTGCTCCCTATTGGAATGTAGATATGCCAGACAGATGGAGGGATCTCTATATCCTGGTCTCATAATTTTGAATAATATACCCATCTACTCAAGAGGGGATCCAGAAGAGGGTTCTCCAATGTGTGCCGGAGAGGGAGTGAAGAGACTATTGTGCTCCTGGTAGAGCAAGGAATTGTGGATGCACAGGGAGATAAGAGGCAAATATCTCACATTTCACAGTATTTTGTAAGCCCAACCATATTACCTGGAAATACTCATTCACATTCTCTAAAGCTACGTAGAAATCTGAATTGTCTCAGAGGGAACTATAAACAGTACTATATTTTCTTTTAATACACATCACTAGGAAGGATGGAAATAGTGGTGGGAATAAAGAAGCCTAATTTAGGCTGCACTCTTTCATTTCTATTTACTCATTCAATCCCTACTACAACCCTATGGGTTGGGTATACTTATCCTCATTTTATAAATCATCAAAATTAGGTTGAGTGGTTAAGAACATTGTTTGAGATAAAAAGGAGCAAAAATTTAAACCCTGATGTGTCTTATTCCATCTGCCTAAGAATTGAGGTACCATATATAACTACTTGAAAGTTATCTGTAGGCCAATCGTTAAATCAGTATATTTTTCCTTCAGTAATGAGGCAGAAGTTGTTTGCATTTCTAGTCAATAGATTTTAGACCTGCATTAAATGTTGTGACATTAGAGTGACTCATCAGATTATTACTAAAATTAATTACAATAATTTATTCCACACATTTATGTTGTGGGACTTTGTTTCAAAATCTAGTTTTGTAAGAGATGAAAAGGAAGCTATGCTAAAATATATAATGTAGAAATCATCACAAAAATATCTTGTTTTTATAAGCTAGTTATAGGATACACTTCAATACATCCTGAGAAATAATAATACCTTACATAATCTTTATTTGGGAAAGCACTTTGACATAGTTGGCATATTTGATAATTACTTAACGATATACCTGGAGACTAGTCTAACATAGACCCTCTGGATTCTTATACCACCTACGGTATAGTGAAAATACACATACAAAACAAGATAATGCTTGAAAACAACAGGAATTAAGACCCTCTATGTCCCTTTGATGAAGAGTTCAGTAGATGTTCAGCATAGGAACTTTAAAATTTACAAAAAGTTTATTATTGCCCTAACATGTATTAAAGCTATAACAATCAAAATATTATGGTACCAATGCAATAATAGAAAAATAGATCAGTGGGACAGAATATAAAGTCATCAAATGGTTGCAAGAACAAATACAGGTTTAGAATTAATCAAAACTGTTATTTCAGATAAATGGCAAAGGTATGAACTTTTCAATAAATTTTGTTGAATCAATTGACTAACCATTAAAGAAAAGAAAGTTAGATTCTTATCTCACACCAAAATAAATCCCAGATATAGTACAGATGTGAAGACTGTCAAATGAAGCCATACAAATCTAATGCCTAGCATGAATATGTGATCTTCAGGTAGATGCTTTCCAAGCATCCTTTAAAACAATAGAAACCAGAGAGTATGAGTTAGAACAGATCTCATCGGCTGGTCTGGATTTAATTAGAAGGTAAGAGTGTGTGAATTCTTGGTTCCTCAGAGGCATGCATGCAGTTAAGTGGCCAGTACGCCTGTGGCAGTTCAGAGGCATAGAATCATCCCTCTTGACATTTGATGCGAGTGGATAGGAGCAAGGTTACATCAGAACTCAAGGATCCACCCTGTTTTGTGTAGCCATGCTTAAGCACATTTGTTACTGTGTCATCAGCCCTACAGAGAGCATGACCATGGCCCACCACAAAGGAAATACTGATGTATTTGAAATAAATGGGAATATTAAAAACCTTCACACATCAAAATTTCTAAACAATAAAAATTGGAAATATTTCTAAAGTTGCTGTGTGTTTCAAGAGTAAAAGTCCCACCATAATTGACAGAACTTAATCCTGTAATCTGAAGTTCACAATCCGAGAGATTTTTGTTTTATTCCTTTAGACAAACATTGTGAGCCTTTTACAGATTTTCAATATACTACATCCCCCACTTTGTTCTTATTGATAAATGCTGTGGCTCTTTTGTGTTCAAATGTATATTTAACCCTCTTTCAAAGATGCCACATCAGGTCCCTTACAAAGAGCCTCTTTGAAATTTGCTAATTTGTAAGGTCCACCGTCCTCTTCTGTGCTGAGCATCAGGGTGTCTCATTTTCCCTGTATGTTCACATGAGCCTCCTCTTCCCCTGCTGGTCACAAGACAAATCTTGGAGAAAATCAGCTATGAAAGAATGGTGAAAATTTTGAAATGCCAAAGAACTAGGGTACAATGGTTTCCAGTCACAATCTGGTATTCCTTCGTTTGTCTGTCTTCCTTCCTTTGTTGTTCTAATAAACAATAAAGTCTGATTTTAAATTGAGTTGTTAGGTTTTTTTGTTTGTTTGCTTGTTTGTTTGTTTGTTTCATAAGCATACATCTTCCATGATCTCTGACTTTTAAATGTTATTACTACTCTTTCATGCCTCAAGGTCCAGAACCTGGAGCCATACTCAACTTTTCTCTCACCTACCACATGAAATCCTTCAGCAGATCTTATCAGCTCTGACTTGCAGAATCTATCTAGAACACAGCTACTTTTCACCACTTTCACCATTTCTACCTTGGTATAAGCCACCATCTTCTCTTGTCTGGACTCAAATAGCTTTCTGAATGATTTTTCTGCTCCTTGTACTGACTGTGACAGTTAAGATAACCTTTATTCGCGTGTCATTTGCCTTCACAAAATCTCCAGAGGTTTCCCACAAATGTTTACAAGGCCCTAAATGATTTAGTTTATCACCAAGATCCAAGATCCAAGATCCAGTTACTCTCATTTCTTTGCTATTTATCAAAAATGCCAAACATCCTTCTTGCCTTTGATGATCTAGTTGCTCTTCTGAAAAGATCTTCTCCTATGTCAGAGGTTTTCAGAGTGTGGTCCCTGGGCAAGCGACTTCAGCGGTCACCTGGGAACTTGCTTGAAATGCAAATTCTCAGGCCCCACTGCAGAACTATCAAATCCAAAACTCTGGTGATCTAACCCAGAAATGTATGTTTTAAACAGCCTTCCAGGTGATTCTGATGCACACTCAAGTTTGAGAACATATGCTCTTAATATTCTTAAGGCTACCGTCCCAATTCAATCCAGTCTTTACTCAGGTGACAAACCATCATTGTGCTCTTCCTGACCACCAGCCTCAATTAGTACCCCTGTTCCTCTTAAACAAGTTATCTTGATATACTTTTTTTTTTTAACCCTTATCATTACCTAGCAATATATTAAATATTAATTTTTATCTGTTTCTGTCTACTTCAATATGTATTTTGTCCACTGATGTAGTCATAGGATCTAAAATATTACATGCACACAATAGGTGTTTTATATATGTATATAATAAATTAATATATATTGCTATAGACTACATTAATAGAGGATACGTTAATCAATGGATGAATGCATTCGGTAATATCTGGGGTCAACTCATAAAATGATACAGTAGGTAAAACTGAGAAATGTTTTGGGAGAACTAATCCTGAGGAAAGAACCACAAACAATATTTGACTTTAGGGATTAGTAACAAAGACCCCAAATCTTGGGAGTCCAAGAGAGCTTGATTTGAAACTCTAATGTTAGCTCATAGCTTTGGACAGTTCTGTTGACAATTCTTTTATCTATAAAATAAAATAACTAATTGGGTAATTGTGAGAACTAGAATTATGTTATAAAAGTACTTACAGCAGTCCCTGGGATATTAATATTAGTACAGCCATAATCAATGTATCCTATATTTGTATCCCATATACTGATACAAATATAGTTTAAAAGCCTATCAGTTGCTTTAAAGAAAGAAAACAAGTTACCAGAATATGAACCGTCAGGTATTCCTTTTTAAGGATGGAATTCAGCTTTTATCATTGAAGTGATTGCTGGCTAGATAAGAAGAAGCAAAATGTCTCAAAGCAAATACAATTTTGCCTTGATCTTACAGTTCTCACACTTCTGAAAACCAAAGAGAAGATAAAATTTCTTCTAGTGGTAATAAATTTGGTAATGTATGTTACTTTTACACACAATAAGACCCTTCATAAAATTTAGTGTCTCAAATGCTTGCAAAATTATCTAGTCATGAAACAATAGTTTCTGTGAATATTAATAATAGAAATAGCATATTGATGTAAATAATTTTACTACACTTTTCTTAAATGCACAGGGTTTTTTAAATCTTAATTTTTGATGATGATGTTGAGAGTCTAACCGTATTTCTTGACCTACTGCACAATAGTTTTAGATACACACAGAGATAGACATATATAAGGTAATTTCTGACATCTTTCCTGAAACTTAAACACACCCAATGTTTTTATTTAGTGAACCTTTATTTCCACATCTGAAATCAATGGATGGTGGTATTCTCTCCACTTGGATGCCTAATGGGCATCTCAACTTTATCATGTCCAAAAGAGATATTTTCTTCCTCTGCCAAACCTGTTCCTTCCTGAGTCTTCCCTATCTTAGAAAATGGAAAAAATCACCCACACAGTTTGTGCAGACAAAATAAATAAATAAATAATAGTCGTCCTTGAGTCCTCTCTTTTTCCCCAATCCTTATCCAATTTATAACCAAGTCTTGTGTACTCTACTTCAAAAGAACATTTTTAATCGTTCCACTTCTTTTCACTATGCTTCCAAGCCACTATCTTCTGGGATTGGGATACTATAAAAATTTCCAACTGGTCTGTCTATCTCACTCTTTCCCTTATAATCCATGTTTTTATATATGATAATATCAAATAGTTATTGAGAGTTTACTATACGACCAGAACTGTTGCAAACATTCCACTTGTTTATTTTTTAAATTTAATCCTCGAAACAACATTATTATTAAGTCTATTATTCCCATTTTACATAGGTGGAAGCTGAAGTATGTAGAAGTCAAGTAATTGTCCAAATTAAAGAATCAGTTTTTCAAACTAAGGCCGTCTAATTCCAGTGCCCATGCTATTATACCAACAGCCTCCTCTCATAGTAATTCCATTCTAAAATGTCTCCAATGGCTCCTCTATGACTATTAATAAAATCCAATCCTTACAATGATGTGAAAAAGTGAGCATATCTTTCATAATGCCAAGCACATAATAAATGCTTAATACATGTTATTGTCATCCCCACCTCAAAGATTGCTGTGTTATTCCCAAAGATTACTGTAGATGTTTGTTAAATGTTCTGTGAATTGAAAATCTTGGCAAGTCATATATTGAACCCACAGGGATAAAGGTGGTTGTTCAAGTTCCTCATGTTTTTGTTATGGAAAGGAAGGTATAAGAATTATTATTGGTGCAAGTAGGGTTATGGTTTTAAAAGGTCTCTCAGAGCTTTATCTAATAGAGGTTCTCTGCTTTACTTGGGATTTGGTTGGAAGGTAAGTAATGTGACATGTAAGGTAGGAGTTGGAGGTAGAGAATCTCAAATACATACAGATGCCTCATAGTACAAATTTTGTCCAACAACACAAAATGGATTTGAAGCATGCCCTTTAACCTTAAAAAAACAAAAAACAAAAGGAACATCTTCAAAAATATCTAGGAAGCAAGGGGTAAAATGATTGCTCATAACCTTTAGCCTTATATATGTAAGTTCTTTAGACTGCTGTTTTATTGTTCTATTTAAATAAAAACTGTGCATGCGGCATGCATTTTAAAGCTTTAAATAAATTGACTTGCATATTGATTGTATCCCCAACCAAACTAAACTAATTTTATTAGACATCAGTTTTCCAAAATGAGCACTTTCTGGAACAACCCCTAAAGTTTAAGGAAAAACTCCTGAATTTTTTTTGTTGTTTCAAGAGCTCCTGTAACCCAATTAATTGCCTGGAATACCTTTAAATCTGTAGAGTGTTAACTAGAGGGTTAAGTCAATCCAACTGCCGCCTAGAACTGAAATCCACAGAGCTCTCCATGGTGCTGCCCACCATAAGCTTGATACATCTCATCTCAGACAATGAAAATTGACATTTGTCTGGCCCCTTGAGGATATATGGAATATTACTGCCTTGATTTAACTATCACGTCTACCCCCACCTAGCTGCCTTAAATTCCAGTTTATTCATCTGGTTCACATAAGGTATCTTCAAGTAATTTAATCAGTATTCTCTTAATGTTATGTAATCTATTGAATTAATAAAATGTGAAGATATTCTGCCCAAATGTTAAGAGAGTGTTAATTTTGTGTGTTTGTGGCTCTGTGGTATATAATGGATTGCTCCTTTCCCCGCTGGCTTAGGAGTCAGGTTTCTTATGTCTTTTACATCAATAACCTTTTGTCCGCTTGCTTCCAGAATTGTGTGGTTATTGTATCCTCTCCCATTCTCTTTGTCTTTGATGATTTTTTCTTAAAACAAATCCTTCTCCTGTATGACATTTTAGCGGGGTTTCTATAAGGAATAAACGTTTGTATTCAACTTCCCATCTTTAGTCAGATGTTTTGTTGTAAATATTTAAGTGAGAATACCCTACTCAAAAATAGATATTATTCATAAATTAAGATAGTAAAATATGTATTTGAAATATTATAATTGCATTTGGCATTCATTATATACTGCAAAGTTTTGTTTCATAATTCATGTTAGTTCTTCCACAATTCAATATAGCTAATTTTCTTGCCTAATTTTTTCAGTAGTTAAAATTCCATCCTAAATGGGGAAGATAGAAGAAGGGTATAAATTCAGCGGTCAAAGAATTGGTTGCTATATAGTACAACTTTATTTAATACCTTCCCCCTTCTATATTATTGACATCAAGGTTACTGCCAGAAGAAAAATAATTAAAACAAGATTGAGTTGATGATTTTCCATCCCCAAACAGTGTGTGATAAATATTTATTGAGAGTATTACTCAAAGGGATAAAACTTTTTGTAATTCTTGATGTTTATTTTGTGCAAAAAGTTATTCTCAGAGTTATGAGAGACAAAGTTAAAAAAAATCTTGTAGTCAGACTGAAGGAGTAGTCATTATATGTTGTTCATTATTATAGTATATAGTCTATTTGGCTCAATCTGGGATGTATTTGAATGATTTGGTGATCTAATTGTAGAGTTTCTTTGGATTTCTCCTAAAGTTTTTCTTGTAATTATTTTCACAGATAAATGCTTGCAAGAATAACACATAGTACAGTAACAGACATTTAAATCAATAAACTTGAAAGATTGTGCCATTTATTTTCATAACATAGTTTGATCTTAGCTAGAAGCTATCTTCCTTAAAAGAGGCATAATTTAATTTTGAAATTTTGCATGCTCAGCCTACAGACTAACAGTTGTGAAAAGAATGAGAATTCTGTTTCTCAAAAGAATAAAGCAAATTCTTTCAAAACTGCAGTGGCAACTTCATTGTAATAAGATAATTCATTTTGGTCATTAAAAGTTTAAAGGATTTTAATTATTTTTAAATAATTAAATAACATCATTTGGTTTGTAGTAATAATTATCAGAAATAATATAAGTACAACAATTAGAATTATATATAAAGTTGTGTAGTATATTCATGTATACTCTTGTATACTTGTATACAAGAGACGTAGAGAGAGAGAGAGAAAAAAAATAAATGAGTTATTAATGAAAAGCCTATTTTGCTGTTTGTCAGGAAGCCAGGAGAGTGGGGAAAGACAGAAAAGGAAAAAGAAGTGGTAATATATGTACTCTCATAAGTTACTAGCAAACCAAGTATTTTAGAAAAGTTGTGCTATGAAAAAAGTGCCTGGAAACATGCTGCTATTATTTTGACACAGAGGTATTAATGTGATGAGAGCCAAGAAATTATTGAGATCTTATTTGGAAAATCACATTGCATATTGCATATTATTTTTAAAAGGAAAAAAAATGTGTTTTTTTTTCCTTTTGAATTCTCAAAATATTTTTTGTTAAATCCATTAAAGAATCATGATTTGAAGCTCTATTAAAAAGTTAAATTTAATTTTTTTTCTAATATCATAATCAAGATCAGAGACTTTTGACACATTTGCTTCCCCGGTTTGCCAAAATAATATGGTTCCAGGGTTTTTAACAAGAATTTCCACAAAGATGAGAGTGTTCTAACATATTGGAACAATTTTGTTCACTTTTCTTTTCCATCCACATTGATTCAAGGAAATCTGTGTTAGAATGAAATTTTTTTAAATCCTCACATTTAGATTTACTGAGTACTGCTCAAGGTCTGTCTAAGGACAAGGACAACTTTGGCTCTAAAGTGACTTCTGAAAAGCATCCAGGAAAACACTCAGAAACAAAATGCTGTGTTATAAAGTTCCCCAAGATGGCTCAGTTCATCCTACATTATATAACTATGTACCTTCACACCAGCATTCCTGTGGTTTCATGAATGAGAGAACATTGAGGGGGAAGATGTGTGGTGAGACCGGCATTTCTAACAGAAGAGTAATTTTCTCTGCAAGACAGTTAAATTTCTATAAAATTAGGCCACTTGATGAATTCTTCAAAATTTCTAATTCCAAAACAGCACATCCTAAGTTCCCTTTATTTAGACAAACTTAACCTGCGTTTTTACGACAGTATTTATAGCTAACAAGTACAATCTAGTTGTGAGTGGGTCCATTTTCAAATCTCAGTTTCACTATGTGCTCTCCAATGTTTTACCTCCAAGTTCAGAGCAAATGAAACCATCCAAAGTGTCCTGTGTTTATGATTTCTTTTCCAAAGTACCCATTGATATTACCCCCTACACCATGTATAATAATGTTAAATTAAAGTAAAAGTTCATTATGTGTTACTCATCGTCAATTAGTCAACATTCTTCATTGAGTGTATTCATGCTTTGCCACATATTTAGAAAATTTGGAAAATGAGTCACTGACTGGTTTCCTATCTTTGGTAGTCTTGAATTCTACATTGCGAAGGTAGGCAGATGGGAGAGTAAAAGAGCGCTTCAGTGAGTGAAAATAAGGAGATGAATGTCAAAGAAATCTAACAGTATGCTAATGGCTACCTGAGGATGGAGATATGTGTGTGTGTGTATGTGTGTATTTTAATAACTATTTTTGAAGAGTGTGTAAATATCATGGACATCTGAAAAAGAACCTTGAGGTCATGTCTGTACCTGTATTATAGGTACTGCTCAAGATTATTATGAAATGTTATTTATTTATTTTTCCTTTATTTCTATCACTCTTTTGTCATTGAAAAATAATAGATATGGTATAAGTATAAAGGAATTTAAAAACTGAAATTAAAATCTGAATAATCCACTATATAGGGCATTTAAATACCACTTCTATGCCTCAGGCCAGGAATTTAAAAGGGAGCTGATAACTACACAAAGGAAAAGAAGAGGTTAAATTGGGAAGGAGAGAAACTAATAAAATTACCCTCCAAAGTTGAAAAATTAGTGCCAATGTTTTACAATGTTTTCATTTTTCATTTTGTTTTTGTCCATGGGGTAAGAAAATGGAAAGCTGCAAGCAAATAAGTTCATATTTAGAAGAGTGTATTAAAGCCCCGAATGCTTTCTGCTTCCCCATGTTCTAGACTGTACAGCAGTAACAACGGTCCTTAAAGCTGAAACCTGGGACTTTCTTCTTTTCTCAGGCTTCCTGCCTAAGAGGGATAGAGTAGCTGGGCCTACCCATGCACAATAAGATTGTGAGTGGGAAGTGCTTTGAGTTCTTTAGAGAGTTATGTTTTATAAATACTGTTATTATTGAAGCTATTATTAAAGGCTGATCCCTGGTTTTAGCTGATGCATTTCTGGAGACAGAGGGTGGGCAGCAACCCACTTTACCACCCTGCCAGAGACACTTAACCTCCTCTTTACTTTCTTCCCTGCACTGTACGGCAGTTCTATTGTTTTCAGTTTCCTTGTTCTCAAGGAGCTCACCCTCCCCGTTTCTCATTGAAGGTCAATTCCCAGAGAAGGAGACAGTCAGGCAGGAAATCTCAGAAGAGCAAATCAAAGTAGCAATTTTAGTAAAAATAGCTGGATTTAGCCCATGATAAAATGGCTTTTCACGGAGTTTGCCTTATGCACACACTCATTACTGTATGTCTCTCCCACACACTGCGGGAGCCCAAAGGTGTCAGCTGGCAAGAAGATTTAATTTCCCTCAGGCATTGTTGCAAATCTTCTAGCAGCCTCTTAAACCCCAGCCTTGGACTATGTGATGAGCAAGTATCAGTTGTAGTCTGTCTTAATCTATTCACAAAGAATTTGGCACATGTGCAGTCTCTACATATCCAAAGCAGCCCATTTTAGAGAAACATTTGTGGATTTTTTCCTTTCTCTCTTTAAAAGAAGTATTTGAAATTACATTTATGATATCCAAAATTTATTGTCCTCCCAAACATATGGTAATTGTAACGTGCACCTAGGAGGGTTCCCAGAATCACTATTGAAACACGTATGGATATAGGAAAAATATGCCTGTAAATTTGGGTGTCCACAAGAAACTCTGAAATGAGAAATTCCCCACTAAAGACTGAAGATTAATGCTGAATTCTGCTGTGTTTACCACAGTGCAGTGTGATAAATTGGGTATTTTCTAAGTTTCAGAAACTTTAGACTACTATTTTAAACATCATCCAAAAATATGTGAAATTAGTCTTTTCATGCAAGTTGAGCAATAAGGTATAAAATAGTTCTAATAGCAGCCTTTTAATAAGGAATTCTTAGGTCCAAGTGAATAGGATTTATAAAGATTATCTGTCCAGCCCTCCTAAGTTCATAGATGAAGGAACTGATGATGACCAAGAAGGTGAAGTCCCTTCTAAATGTCATATAGCTAGTGGCAGAACAAGACCAAAATCAGGTCCCTGGATTCTCCTATCAGTGCTCCTTCCACTGCTGAATTCTATTAGTTTTATCACTCTTGAGAATTGGGAGAGAAATTCCTGACTGAAAGGGAAAGTCAATGCAAAATTTCATATTGTACTAAAACAACTAAACGCAATAGTTGTTCTAAAGATTCCAGAGCTCTATTTTTTCTATTTTGTTTTAGATTGATTTATTTTATGACAAAACATATGATGATTGTAGATATTTTGAAAATACAAAAAATATATAGAAAAAATAAATAGAGAAAAAAATATAAAAATAAAATCAACTCTGAGAGAGCCACTATTATTTCAATGTAGTTCTTTCTACTTCTCACTCCCTCTTTCATCATAAGTGTGTATGAACATATTTATATACTTATATATTATATACGACAATATAAATAAAATTGGGATAATAGTGGAAAAATGATTTTGTATATCAATTCTTTCCCTAGCTTTTTGATCATGAACATTATCTCATAGTGTTGTACATTTGAATTTTTAAAAGTATATAATACATTATATCCCATTTGAGCAAAATTTTGAGCCATCTCCCATTCAAGGTATTGCTTATTTTATATTTAAGCTTTTTTTCTATTTCCAGAAGAGAGGTAACACCCACTGTAATATGAAATCCCTCCAAACTTATATTTATATTGTATCTTGATTGCTATGATCATTTCATCTGAAAGCCTTTAAATCAATATTGAACTTAAGAGAGAGTGATTGTTCTCTTATAAGAAGCTATAAAGGGCTATAATGGGGCTTTTATGGCCAATAGGAGTATGAAATGTACATCTTGTAAGATAAATAAAAAGGAATTAGGTGTTGAATTTGGAGATATAGCTAGTTCACTGTGCTAATAAACTAGGAAAAAGAGAAGGTTTAAGAAGTTACAAAATAAACTTAGATTTTGATTATGCAAACTGAAGAAAGTGGTATTTATCATGTCAACAAACATGTGATTGCATAGTTTCAATATGCCAAGCATGGTGTTAGGTAGTGGGAACACAGAGGTATATTACACATGATTCCAGTACTCAAATAATTCACATCCAAATAGGATATACTAAAATATACACAAGTGACTACTACAAAGTTGTACAATATAATAAGTGATATTGTGGGTATATAAAAAGCTAATGGACTCGGAGGAATGAGCAGCTAATTTTGACCCACGTTTGAAGAAGGATATGTAACAACTTCCCAAAAAGAAATAGTTGAAAAGTACCTCTGGGGTAAGTGGTGGAATACTCCTATATGAATTTGTTAGAGATGGATAATAGGTGGTGTGTTAAAGAATGACAAAAATTTATTGAACATAGACCATATGTCAGTCATTATTCCCAGCAGCGTAGAAAACAGTCTTGAGTCGGAATCTCAAAGTAAATTTTGCACCTAGAAATATAAGTCTGAGAGTGAGTCATTAGCATATAATGAAATTAATTATAAATTAATTTAAAGCTAGGTAAGATTGTCTGAGGAGTGAGGAAAAACAAATAAAAGATGTAGAAAATTTGAGCATTGGGGCTCCACAACATATAAAGATTAAGAAGAGAAGGTCAGGCTGCTGAAGGAGACTGAGAAGAAATGGCCAATAAGTTATGAGGAAAATTTTGAGAGTGAAGAGTTCCAGAAAACAGATGAAGGAAGTATTTCAAGAAGGAGGCCACGAGCAACCAAGTCACATGTAAGTATATCAAGTGAGACAAGGACTGAGACTTGATCATTGGATTTAGCAATGATTAGGTTATTGGTGACCCAAAGAATTATTTGGGTGGAATGTGAATATGTTTAACTAAAATTATCTGCCAGATGAATCTTGATCTCTTAAGAAGACAAAAATCGTGCTGTACCAAATGATATTGAAAATGTGGATATGAAGAGAAAAGAGTGTTTAATATGGGATTTGATAATTTAATAAACATTAAGAAACTGTATAAGATGGGAGGTGGGTACAAAATGGGGCTGAGTCACAAGGTTATTACAATCACAAGACAATCATGATCAGAGATCAAGGCATCTAGGGATATGGAGGTACAGAACCGGTCAGTTACAAGGTTTTTCATACAGACTCCAAACAGGGAAGGGTAGAGTGGTTACCATTTCAATAGAAATGTTCATATACAAGAGTAAGATCAATCTGGAATAATCATCAGAATAGGGGTTCTGAGTTAGAAATGACTGTATACAAAGGTAAGATCTGTCTGGAATAATCATCACAATCGCAGGGTTTTAGTTGGAAATGTACATAGATACAAAGGGTGAGATTAGTCTACCAGATTCAGTAATTTCTGATATTAACCATTGACTATTTTATATAATACTGGAAGTGAAAAGGCATCTATATAATGATTCAGTACTCATAATTGTTTGTTAATTCTTGACCTTCAGTTACTTAAACAGGAGGGAAGTAGGGGATTCTGATGCAGACAATAGGAGGATAAGAAGATAAGGTAATCCTTTTCTGATGGCTTCTATTTGCTCATGAAATAAGAAAGGAGATCATCACATGAGAATCAGGAAAAAGGAATGTTGACATTTTAAGGAGAGATGAGAAGGTGAAAAATAGTATCTTCTTTGTCATTAATATCTGATTTATTGGATTCTGATCCTGAAGTTTGAGCTTGTGAATTGCCTGGGAAATAGGATAAGATCATAAGAGTTGCTCGAGACCACTTGACAGATGATATGTTGGAGAAACATAATTTAGGTTCAGGTAGTGAATAGCATTGAAAAAATGTTTGAAACCAAAGAGGATGCATAGATGATTTTGAACAAGTGAAAACAAGATTAGATTATCTCTGTTAGAAACATGTTGCTTCAGAATAATTTTGTGACAACAATTTGCTCTCAAAGCATAATTATTCAATCTTCTCTGTAAAACATTCATTAGTGATTATCACCATAACAGAAAGAAGGGAATAATTTGTATAAATGTACACCTAATAATTACTTTTGTTAAGATGGTTCCATAATAACTTAGCCATATAAACTAGTGTTTCATTGCTTTTGCATATTATTTCCTCATAGTCCCCCATGAACACATTTGAAAATGCAAATATTTGGAAACATATTAAGTCCTCTCTTTCATGAAATGTGTTTCAAAATACCATTTTTTAAATCACAAAAATAATATGAGATCATTGTTAAGAATTTGGAAAATACAAAAAATTACAATGCAGATAAAATGATCTATAATCCTAAAACCCAGAAATAGTCATTGTAATAATTATAGTATATATCCTTATAGGAAAAGACCATCATTTATTTATATAATTTATATAGGTTATTTACAGATACAAAAATTGCATTTTAAAAGGAATTTGCTGAAAACCATTGGGGGAGGTGTTGGCTGCATAATTTCAAACAAAGAGCAGATACTTTTGAAAGATACAATAAATTATAAATATAAAGGAATGTAAAATATGATACCAGCACTGAAAGTTTCAAAAGATTTCATTAGGGTCTCCCAGAATTCAGCCCCTACCCTCTTCTGCTTTAAGTCTCCATCATGACCTGGAGCTAAATCAGGACCCAGGTCTTGATTCTATCTGAATCATAATAAAACATATATTGCATTACTTTACAAAATGTAAAATCAGATAAAACCAGGTCAGGTTAACCATATGGCAGTGCTTTTTAAGCTTGCTGCAAGGCCTTTTATCAGTACAAGCTTATTATTTTGGCAAGGCAAGGTTTTCTGAGTCAGAAAACCTGCATGAATTTGGCCAAGGTTTTGATATTTTTAAGAGTCTTTTAAAGTTAAATATTATATTCAAAATAGAGCAGAATTGGTGGAAAAAAAATAACATCTGAAACTATCTTCTTTCTTCAAAAAGTAATTACTAAATCCACAGGATTTGAGAAAAATAGGTTTAGGAAAAATAGATTCCCATCAAAATCACTTATCCTCTAGGTAACTATGTCCATGTTTAAAATCCTAAGACAAGAAAAACCCTTAAGGTTTCCTGTATTTTTTGGCCTTATGGTGAAATCTGATAGTATAACAAGGCAATCTATTTTCTTTGTGGTGTTTTCTCTCTCACTTATCAAAATCACTGACACATGAAACACAGATATAGTAAGATCAACATGCACCTGGAAAAAAAAAATGAGTTCAGTGAGTTGTCTGAGAGTCAAATAAAGAGTTCAAGTTAATTGAATCTTGCCTGATCATCACTAAAACTGAGAAGATTAATAGACAAGAATAAAGAAAATGAACTATAGGAACTCTGTGAAAAGAAATACCATTCCCTTTCTTTTCCAGATAGCATCCTCCTAGATTATAGTTGCTAGACACATACTTGGGTCTTGTCACAGGATTGGCTTAAGCAGAATGAAATAGAAGGCCTTAGGCAAACTGAAGAGTGATAGAATGATAAAGTGAGTTGTCAAAAGATGTGTATGTATGTGCAAAAATCAAGTAATAGGGAGAATTTGTGATTGTAGTAGACTGTAAAAGAATGTTAGAATTTTGAGCTAAGTTTCAGCAGGAAACCAGCAGAATGATTTTCTCTAGTAGAGACCAGCCACAGAGAATAAGGCAGGATTTTATTCCTTCAACAAACCAACGGAATAAAATTTGTCTCCATTTTTGATGGTGTACATATGGTGGACAGAGACTTCTGCAAACTTACAAGTACTCAGAGAAACAAGAGTTTTAGATGTAGATTAAATATTGATAACATTTTAAAGTAGAGGTTTGATAGACTATATTTTCACAATCCAATTAATTTGGAAACAGTTTTTTAAAAACGTTAACCTCTTGGAAATTAAGAAACAAATTTATAAATAACCCCAGTATCAAAAAGGAAACACAATGAGCGATTTTAAAATATCTAGAAAACATTTAAAAGAATAAATAATGGCTAATACTTCATATCAAATCCTAAAGATATGGAGAAAACAGTAATCAGTTTTTAGTTTTAAAGATAAAAAATATAAAATAAGCTAAGTAAATTAAGAGGTAAAAATAGAAATAATTAGATATAGAAAAAGAGCAAATAGAAAAATGTTTCTTTGAATATTGCAATTAATATGTTAACTATATAAACTGCTTAGGGATCTGATTAAGGAGAAGAGAGACAGCAAAATAAACACATTAGTAAATAATTTTTAAAAGAGCTTAATCTGATACTGGCAAAATTAATACAGAGGAGAAAATTTCATACACATCTATTTGAAAGCCTAAAGGAAATAGATACTTTTTTTGCTAAAAAAAATTTCCTAGCAAAATATGTTATCACAATTAATCCAAGAAGTAAAAATCTTGATTAGGTCATTTTCCTTGAAGAATTTGGAAATGTGATTGAAGATAAAATATTGGAAGAGAGACTAGGACAAGATGGGTTCACAGCTGAATTTTATTTAACTTTTATAGAACAGATCATTCCAAAGTTAATAAAACTTTTCCAGTCAAAGTCTTCATTTTATAAAGTAAACATAAATTAAGATTCAAAACTTGGTAAAGTGAAAAAAAAAGAAAGTTATGTACCTGTCTCCGTTATGAATTTAGAGGTAGAAATTATAAAAAGTCTTCAAATAGAATCCAACAAAGTTCCCACAGATTTTTGCAATATTATCAGAGTGGGTTGATTTCAGGAATATGAGTGAGTGAAACAGCAAGAAATTGAGAAATATGATTTATTAAATATATCAAACAAATAAAAGAGAAAAGGCATGATCTATATATTTGCTAAAATCAAGCAACAGTTCCCAATAAAAATAGGCAAAGAAGGAAACTACATCAATATGATAGACAACTTATTAAAATACAGCAAATACAATGATCTAATGTTGTGACACTAAAATGATTTAATTTAAAATCAGCAATTAGGTAATTAGGCAGAGTTGCCTTAGACCCATATTAGTTGACATTGGCTTGGACACTATAGAAATGTAATGTCAAGTAAAATAAAATGAATAATACAAAATCATAAAAATGAAATAGTCATGTTTCTTTTTACAAAAACACATACACACATTTTAAATAGAAAACCTATGAGTCTCTAGTAAAAATATAAGCCACTAAACAAAAAAAAAAAACCTAGAATTAATAAAATAATTGATGTTAGAGTGATAAATGGGACTCTTATTAATTAGCTCCTTACCAGTATCAGGTTCATTGAGAAGCTGAACATCTAGAAATACAATGTAAACAATGTTGGTTCTTACTTATAATTTATACTAAATTAATATCAGATATGGTCTCATCAAATGCTAGTTGAAAGTTTGAAAATATTCTAATCCAATCCTTAACACACTGTGGAAATCTCTTCTATACATCACAAAGATGACCACAGAGCCTATATTTAAGCATGTCTAGCTATAGCAAGCTTCCCATTTCACAGAAAGTATGTTCTGCAATGAGCTGAAATGTCTTCCCACAATGTCTTAGCTATGAACCCCAGCACTGTTCTCTGAAAGACGTTGTAACATATGCTTTAAACAGCTATCCTTTTGCCATCTTTCACTGATACTTAGTCTAATAACAAATCAGACTATCATTTTAAACTATCATAGTGAAAAAATAAACAGTGCTACTGCTATCTTTGCTAATTTTTTATATCATTTGTGGAAAATACAGTTGTTGATATTGAACTCTCTGTGTGCAGACCAACTATACCTTGCCTGGCAAGTGGGGCCATTGTCTTCAGGGTCTTCCATACCTGTCTCTTCACTAGGCATCATCCCTTAGTGGTTTATAGGTATGGCTGATCCAGGAAAATTTGAAAATCTTAGTCCATCTGAGTCACTTAGATTTACCATTAGGCAACACAATAGATACTCAAATATTCTTCTCTTTCTGTCTTGGGAACTTTGAGATTACATTGTGGAATTAACTTTCCAAATTAACCTAATGGAAAAATAGGATTCTATCTTAATGAATGTCTATTGATGATGACCGTCATCATCATTTCCATCACCACCATCATCATCATTATTCATATGCTTACTCTTCTCCTAGGGTACTGTAATTTTTTAAAGTGAGAAACTTTGGCTCAAAGTAAAATAGGTTATTCAGTAAAGGTCGGCATATTAACCTAGCAGTTTTGAAAACATGTCTTCAGTTTATTATACTGTGCTGAGTTAGGTCAGACCACAGAATCCCTTTCACATGGGAAGAGTGGGAAGCAGGATGACTAAAGACTCAATTGCACCTGAACCACCAAATAAGCAGCACAAGGAAGATAAAAAAGATGAAGAATACAAGTGAGCAGACATAGTGCCCCATCACTTCCCAGTTCTTCACAGAAGTTTGCCCCAAAGTCTACCTCCCAGTGTTGCTCCCTTGGTAGAGAGAACAATCTGCTAGATCAGAGGACCTCGTAACTGTAGGCTTCTTGCCCTTTAAACCATTATTTCAAAGGCAAAGCCTTATCAGCCCTCAAAGATTCACCCATTGCCATTTTGTCCTTCTGGAAAATTGTACTTCTATGGTATTTATTCCCACTCCAAAGAAAATACTGCTATATTTCAACAAGCAGAAATTTAAACTTACAGAAGATTCCACTGTCTAAAGAAAGTTTTGCCATGGCCTATCATGTGTCAATCCTGAAAAATCATGCTGATTCTTAAATGTAGGTTTGAAACATTCAGAACACAATTCTTGAGAATTTGAGTTTGTTATCCAAAGGAGGATGACCATGGAGGTGGAAATCATGGAATAAGAAGAAATGTTTAAAGAAGTGGGTCTTTTACTCTAGAGAAAATTTAAACTATGAATGTAGCATTAAATAAAGGCTTAATAGATATTTGATGAATGAAAGAAGCTGGTTTCATATATTTTATTTAAGGGAGTACTCAATAGTTCCATGTTGTTGGAGAGAAATGTTAGTGGGGGAGAGATTTTATTTCAAATTAAGAACAGAGTATGTTTATTATTAGAGCTGTTCAGCAATGAAATTAGTTGTTTTGTAATGAGCTTAACAGCTAATAACTGGAAGTATTCAAATATAGGCTAGACGATTTCTGTCCAGGATACTAAACAGATACCTTTTATGTGGTCACACTGATTGATGTTCACTTTAAGAAATTTATTCACAATTACACAATCTCTCTACTGAAAGGTTTCTGCCAGGTTCTTATAAAGGTTCTCATTGGCATCCACTTTGCTAAATATTATGGAAAATTTTCAGTAATTGTCTAACTTAACCTATCTTCATTAATTGACGCAGTTGATTACTCCCCATTTCTTGATTTTTTTTTCCATTTGGCTTCTGGGATGCTGCTTCCTCTTAATTTGCCTCTTACCACATAGGCCATTTTTTCTCAGTTTACCTCCTTAACTCCTTCTAATAATCCCAATCCCAGGCTTACTTCTCATTTCTCATACATACTTCCTTCTTTAAATTCATTTCATCTCTAGATGAGCTCATCCATAGTCTTGGCTTTAAATACTTTACATACTTACTGATAAGTATTGTAACTTCTTCATTTCAGAACCTTATCAACCTACTCAAAATTTTCACACAGATATTTATAGATATTTCAAACTTAGCCAAAGTCTTGTTTTCCACCCCAAATGATGCACTTCTTTGTGATGCAACTCTTTGTTACTCAAAAAAGAAGTCTTCCATGACTTCTTCTTTTTTTTTTCTCACCTCCCATGCAATTAATTCACAACTCCTGCAGTTTTACCTTCAAAAGATATACAGAATCCAACCTTCATTTCACTATCTCCACTATGATCAACCATGATCCAAGCCATCATCATTTTCACGTTAGTTATTGTAATAGCTTTCCATGGCATTTTCCTGTGTCAACCATTGATGTCCTATATCTTCTCCACAATGAGGCAGCTAGAGAATAAGTCAGAACATGTTACTACTCTTCTCAGAACACTCCAATGACTTCTTCTCTCCCTCAAGTTAGAACAAGGGCTCACAAATGGCCTACAGTGTTCTACATGATTGTCAACACAACCCAGACCCCAGCATCCTCTTCCAACTCATCCTCTATTACTCTTGGCTGGCTTACTCTGCTCCAGTTACATTGACCTTACTGTTTTTCAAATATCTCAAGCTTTCTAATGCCTCGGGGCCTTTATGCTTGTTCATTCCCTTGCTTGGAAAACCCTTCATCCCAATATCCATATGACCAGCTCTCATATTTCCTTCCAGTCTCTGCTCAAAAGTTAATTTGTAAGAATAGCTTTCCCCAACACTATTTTCATAAACTCCCAACTCCCAACCCTAGGTACAGCTTTCTCCCCTCCCAAGATTTTTCATTTTTCATGGAACTTATCGCCATTTGTTATACTACATATTTAATTATTTTGCTTATGATTGGAGCTATAATATAAGCTCTAACCCCTCTGTTCTAATCCTGGGACCTAGAAGTCAGGATGAAACATGGTAGACACTCTAAATATTTAAGTAAATGATAAGTGTAATCAGAATAATTTCTTGGAAGACTGGAACACAGATTTCAGTGTTTCCTCCCTCACTCAGCCTGACAACCTAAAGCAGATGCTTCTATGTTCTGATGTGTACAAACTGGGGAGCATAGCTCTGCTTATAACTTTGCCTGAAAACAGTCCTTATCTAGACAGAAATCCCTCCTCTCAACCAATCAAATACTCAGAGAGATGAGTTGGTGATTCAGACATACTAACTGACTTCACCTTGGAGAACAATGAACATATAAATAGGCCTGGAAGATCTTCTTCATTTTGAACAGTGTACTTTAAAAAAACATAGTTTATACTGTAGCCCCAGGAATCTGCTGGTGAAAGATGTTGAGGAAAACAGTTTTAAATGTAGGGACCACTTCTAACTTACCAATACCCTATATTGTATACAACATTTATGCCTTCTAAACCAAGAGTTTGGCTTTCTATGCAACTACAATTTATTGAATAGAGGTTTTCCAATGTAGATAGCAAACTCTGCCATTCTAGAGATATAAAAGCTAAGTCACCTGCTAAAGTTCAATTAATAATAGTCTATATTCCTTGAAATCAACCTCACAGATGAGTTGTGATAAATTTCACCAAGATTGCTTAAATATCAAAGTAATGTGGTAGATGATAAAATAACTATGGTTTTATATAAACTTTGCTCTTTTGACTTCTTGCTTTAATATGAAGAATTCCTTGACACTTAGAATAACTGAGGATATGTAAGGAGTTGATCATTAAATGCCATCATCTTCCCAAGAAATATAGATTTCTGTTAAGGGAAACTTGATGCACATTAAAAGTGAATCTAGGGCCGATAGATAGGACTCTCTTGCTTGCAGTTGTAGACTCTCTCAGTTCCTTGGTATGCTGGTTGTCCATTCTCACCTCCTTGTTAGTTGTCATTGGTGAGACCAATGAACTGGAGAGTAGGTGCTGCAACTCCATTGAGATTCAGGGCCGAGCTGGCACATGGACAGCCTAAAGATTTAAGTCTCTTGGTCGTACACCTACCAACTCTAGTACTCATTATAGGTTCAAATAGAAGGACAGAAGAGTCATGTGTAGGGAAACCACAACTAAGTTCAACTCTGTCACACTGAGGAGCATAAATTCCAAAGTAGGGCCCACTGGCAAGGCACCTAACTCCTGAGCTATCTGCCCTGACTATAGTGTCTGGATGTCTCCAGAGCCCTCAGGATCCCCGCTATTTAGGGTAGTATCTACTTTGGCATTCAATAAACCCCCTCTCAATTAGAGGTGGAGTGGGAATCACCATCCCAGAATCCTCAGGATTGGGGAACAAACTATGGACTAACGTAGACTTACTGGTATTCTACTATAGACTCATTGTGGTTCTAGCAATGGAAAAACTATATCATTGATGTGGAGGCAGTGGCCACTGGAGGTTCTGAGGGTAGCAAGAGGGAAAACAGGTGTAATATGGGGACATTTTTGGGACTTGGAAATTGTCCTGAATGACATTGCAATGACAGATACAGGCCATTATATATCTTGTCATAACTTACAAAATTGTGTGGGAGAGAGTGTAAACTACAATGTAAACTCTAATCCATGCTTAGTGGCAATGCTCCAAAATGTGTTCATCAATTGCAATGAATGTACCACACTAATGAGTGATGTTGTTAAGGTGGCAAAGTATGGGAGATGTGAGGAGCGGGGCATGTGGGAATCCCTATACTTTTTTTTTTTTTTTTTTTAAGATTTTATTTTTATTTATTCATTTATCCCCCCCTTGCTGCTTGTGCTCGCTGGGTCAGCTAACCACGCCGCGCGGGCGGGCTTGCCTTCACCAGGAGGCCCCGGGAACCGAACCCGGGGCCTCCCATATGGTAAACGGGAGCCCTACTGATTGAGCCACAGCCGCTTCCCTATCCCTATACTTTTTATGTAACATTTGTGTAATTTAGGTATCTTTTAAAAAAAAATTTTTTTTAAGTGAATGTAAATTCTAAAAGAGTTAAAGATAGTTCTTCTCAATTTATCAAGGAAATGTACCTAAATAAAAGAGTAACAATAAAGAATTTAAAAATAACAAGAATAATAAATCACCACATAGAAAAAAGGCTCTTTCTGGTGGCTCAATTTTTAGCCACAGTGTACTGAAAGTAAAGGTTACCATGGTAAAATGTTAATTTTATATTGTTTGACTCCTCTACAAGACTCTGCACTCCTCAAGGAAAACCACCCTCTTCCATTTAGCTTGGTGCACCTATCATCAAAAATGGCAATTTAGAAGAGATACATTAGACCTGAATTGAGCAAATATGTCTATAATCATTATACTTAGCTATAGGAGACACCCAAATAGGATGCTAGGAATGTTGCCATGCACTTTTTTGGGAAATGTGAAAATCCCCAGTAAATTTAATTAGATAAACTACCATCTATATAAAAGATTGACTCATCCAAAGAAAAGATCAGCACTCCGTCATGGATCCATATGTCTTTCTGCCCCTAAAACTATCAGTAACAATAAAAAAATAACAACAACCAAAAAATAACTTACTGGGCTCTCACTTTCTCATGACATTGTACTAAGAAAATTATAGAAATATTTTCTCTTCTCTTTAGGGGTACATGACTGATAACACTTATAAGCAAATAATTATAGAACTGCAAAAGGAATACAGAAGAACAAAAAAGATAAAAAGAACTTGAGCTTTATGTTTAGACATTCTTGAATCAAATGACCTTTGTTCTTATGGTTTTTTTTTTTTTTTTAATTTAAAAAAGCTTTTTATCATAGTAACATATATACAACTCAAAATTTTCCATTTTAACTGCTTTCAAGTATACGGTTCAGTGATATTAATTATATTAATAATATTGTGCTAATTTTACCAATAACCAATACCACAAATGTTTCATCACATTAAACAGAAACTCAGCAGCCATTAAGTAATCCCTCTTTTCTGCCCCCACCCCCGGCCCCTGGTAACCTATAATCTACTGTCACATGAGTTTTTTATCTAAGGGGAAAATAAAGCATACACATTTAGTTAGACGGGATATCCAGATTCATGATGATTTTATCTTCTGGGTCTGAAGGAGTGTTGAACAAATGAAAGGGTTAATACATTATTTTTTGTAGATTTCTAGAAGGCTTCTGCTCCATTTTGATCCAGGCATATTGCCACTGAATTTTTCTCTCTAGTATATACAAGCTTAGGAGACACTGCTTTATAGTGTTGAAGAAGGCCTATAAAGAACATTAGGAAACTCTTTTGGTATGTGTGAAATGACACAATTACTTTGGATTTGAAGGACTTATTTTGTGAGAACTCAGTTGCATGTAACTTAGATTATCCTGCTTTCTGAAGGTGACATCTTAATCATTTTTAAGGTCTTCAACTTCAATAATCAATGATTCTAATACCTATTTCATGTGAGTTTGCCAAATTGTCTTATTTCTGATACCAGCTAAAATTATTTTGAGAGATGTCTTTTTTCCAATTTGTGCTTCACATGTTGAGATTTCTTTCCCAAGTACCATCCTGCCAACACAGTCCGTCCTCGTGAATTTTTATGGAAGATTGGTATTGGGATAGTACAGGACGTATTGGGAGAAATCAGAATATTAGTGTGCATTCCTATAAAATATTTCCAAAAGTGCCTGACTTATCTGTAATATCTTGTAAAGCCAACAGTAGTATAATGATGGGAAACAGAGAATAAATGAATAATGTTTTTGAAACAAAATTATGCAACTTTATCCACATTGCTACACTTATCTGAGTGTGAATAGAGTTAATTTTAAATAATCAAAGACTCATGAAATAGCCTTTGTTTATCAAGCATTTAAAAATGAATCTGCTATCACAAACTTCACTGTTTCCCATATATGTTTATTTATTAGGCATTTTCTTTTTTTCATTTAAGAACCCCTCTTCCAAACTTGGTAAGACAATTTATTGGTAGTAAATAACAATATGTTCTTTCCCTACATCTGCCACTATCTTTATAAATCTGAATTACTTGTTTAAGCTATGGATTTTATTGGAGAAAAGTGAAATGGAGTCAGGGATGTGGTAAATTACTATTTCCTTTGCTTTAATTACAATTTCTTTCTCACTCAGAAACATTTTTACAGAAAATAATGTTTGTGCCAATTTCAATGAGAATATGGAATAATACCAACAGGTGTCTCATGGCACATTCTAAAGGTCTTTTGAACAATTTGATGGGTTTAATATTATCTCATTGAATTGACTGTAATATATATATATATACACACACTATATATATATATATATACACACACACACACTATATAAATATATATATATATATATATATATCACTAGATACATTTTTAAGCTAAGAAATTCTGTCTTGTCTGTGGAAGTAATGTGCTGAGCTTCATAAAATTTTTAAAAATATCTATGGTTTTATGTATATATAGTCAGAGTAAAAAATTAATTATGTTTAAAAAAAACACAATGTATGGGAGAATGACTAACTAAACTTAGCACTATCCTTTAATCACCAGAGCTATTGGGTAGGAAAAAAATAAGACAGAAAGAGGGATGGTTTGGGCAAGAAAGAATGGGGGCCAATTAATTCCTGGAGAACTACAAATCTAATCAGAGGGTCAATGGAAATTGAGGTTGCTGGATCAGCAGAGGAGACACTAGGAGCTACATCGAGAGGTGTTCTTAAAGGAATTAAAGAAGGGAAGAAAGAGCTGGTCCTTCTTAATTCTGATGCATAGCATCTTTCTGACATCATACATTTCTACAAGAACAGCTGTATACCTTTCAATTTCCCTGCATACTGTCTTGTATGTGTCTTGTGTTAGTTTTCTCTTGCTGCATAACAAATGACAAAAAACTTAGCAACTTAAAACAAAACCCATTTATTAGTTCACTGTTCTATAGGTCAGAAGAGCAAGTGGGCTTGACTGAGTGCTCTGCTCAGGTTCTTGCAAGGCTGAAATCAAAGTGTTTTCAGGCTGGGCTCGTGTCAAGAGGCTCTGAGGAAGAATCCACTTTGTGGCTCATTCAGTTTTTCGGTTGAGGCCAGACCCTTGGGCTGTAGGAAAAAATGCCCATTTCCTTGCTTCCTGTCAGCCAGGTACTGTTCTCTGCTCCTGGAGACCACCTGCATTCCTTTTCGCATGGCCCCCTTCACCTTCAAACTAGCAATGGCACATCAAGTCCTTTTCAATTGAATCTCTCTGACTTTCTCTTTGACCACCAGCGTTGGAAAACTCTATATTTTGGAAGGGCTCGCCAAATTAGGTCTGGAACAACCAGATAATCTCCCTATTTTAAGACCAGGTCAACTGATTAGTAACCTTAATTCCATCTGTAAAATCCCTTTTGCCATGTAACATAACATAATATCATCATGGGAATGATGCTTATCACCTCATAGAGAAGGGACATATACAAGGACAAAGGCTGTTCTCAGAACTCTGCCTGACACATGCCATTTGGAGTTTGGATAACTAGGAATTTTCACACATTTATACAGAATTTCACAGAAGAACATATTTAAAAGTTCACTCAACACATTAGTATTTACACAAAACTAAGTAAAGCTAAATTATAGACTTCCTCAAAATAAAAAAATAGAAACTAAGAATCAGAAGTTAACAAAGGAAAGAAGATGTCTTTAAGCTATTATCCTTGAAAAATTGTCATCAAGTTAAAAGAATGACAAGAAATTACTTTATTCATGTCTCCTCTCAAAGAAAAGTACATAATTGAGGTGAATTGTACAGGTATGTAAAAATCTCACAAACGACTTCTCAATTTAGACACCACTGAATGGTAAGGTGTGCAGACAAGCTTAGATAAAATATGTAGATTATTCCTTTAGTGCAACAGCATTCCTGGGTCAACTCAGCAAGGTACCAGTGTCAGAAAACTGCTTTCGCTTGTCATTTGCCTTTTCCAGACTGGAAAGCGAGCTAGAAGGGGGAGACCTGCTAGTCCTAATTATCCCCAAAAGTAAAAAAGATCTAATAAAAAGGAAAACAAAAGAAACCATCTCATGAATAAGCTCAAATCCTCTGAACGGATGTGAGGTAGGTGGGGAACTATTAGCTCAGCCAAGGGAAATCTTTCTCCATAGAAGAGCAAGTCATGGCCAAAACCGATGGGCTTACCACTCACTTCACTCACCTGACTGTGAAGGATTGGGAACAGCTGCTGAGCAGAGTCAGGTAGAGTAAGGAAACTAAATATCTGAGGCAGGTTATGTCTGTCTGGAAAAAGTTACAAGTGTTCCATTTTGAAATGGAAAGAATTACAGGAAGCCTGGGGAGGATACCATACAAACACAGCAAGTGGGTTTACTGAAAAAGGTTTTTAAATACAATTTCAGAAAGAAAAACAAAAACCAAGTACATCAACCACAACTGCCCACACCCCTGGCTAAGATATCCAATTCCCCTCCTTGTATTCTGAGGCAATGGTATTACATTCAGACTTCAGCTTTAAACTGAAGCCCTATTTAAGGAGAATTCATCCCTAAAAATTATTAAATGTCTTGGAGCAGTTTACATATTAATCATGAGTAGGATAAAGCATATGATAGTTCAACGATGCAAAATTAGGCAAGTTTTACAGGTTTGCAACTGAGCTAAATCGCAAATGTTGGGTTTCACATCAAGTCTGAATATACTCTGCAACCTCCTTATCCCAGCTGGCCATGGAATTCTGGGGAGTGAGGAGATGGAGCTGATTGAAACTTGAGGTCACTGTCAGATGCAAGGAGCAGAGGTCAGTCCACATAATTTCCTTGAGATATGATCTGGGAAGGCTGTCCAGCAAGTACTACCTAACTTACCTCATATCCTTCTTAGCACAAGGTTGTTCTTTAACCTGTGGTTATAATCTACTGAATAAATGATTTGGCCTAAACCCTTAAGTTAACAAACACACTCTAAAGCAGGGGTTCTTAACAAGGGGTCAGTAAGCTTGAATTGAAATTTTAAAAGATTTCAAAATTTTAAATTTGTGTCTTGTGAGGACGTGTTGTCTTGTGGGGACGTGTTGGTGCAGATGTGATATATTTATTAAATAATACACAGTATAATGTGGACTTAGTAAGAGGTCCGTGGTTTTCACCTGACTGGCACATGGGTCCATGGAACAAAAAAGTTTAAGAAAACCTGCAAAGTATTCAAAAACTTAACTAAAACCACCCAGGTCCTAAGAGGGAGAAGGAGAGACAGAGCCAGAGAGAATGACAAAGGATACAATATGTAATGAGAATGTTAATGCCATAATTCTTGGGTTAAAAATAATAACACTGACTAGCATGAAGCCTAAACTATAAGAAATCTCACAGATAAACTGACAGAAACAACAGTTGCTTTAAACTCACTCTTAGAGGACTGAGTCAGGTTAAGGAGAACAAACAAAACAAAACGAACACACAAACTATTTATATATGTATGTATACATATACACACACATACACAGAGACTCTTAATAATTAGATAAATTTAGGTTTGACTTTAAAGACATACACAGAACTTTATAATAAAACACAACTTTTTCCAAAACACATATGAACTATTTTTAAAACTGATCCTGTATCAGGTTTCAAAGCCCAAACTCAAAGTATTTCTATTATTATACATCATTAGAAGGTATTTCTTTTCTACTCTGATCCAAGGTAAGGCAGACTAAAATTCTATTTCTTGAGTAGTGGATTCATATGTATTCAGTTTATTAATATTTTATATTGTACATTTGCTCTTTATGAAATTTTCTGAATATGTAATTCATATATTAAAAGGAGTATATAAATGAAATAAATACAAACAAAATGTAACATCACTAGGAAACAATTTCATGCCTGGTTAAAGTACATTTATGTAACAAACTGAAAAAAAATATTTTAAAATCAGCCTTTTTCAGGTGTTACAAAGAGAAATGAAGGAGTGGTATTCACCCCAAAGACAATGAAGGTATAGAACAAACACGGGAAAACATAGAGCAGGATCAGTTAGTGATGTATAAGAGCAGTTGGAAATTGTGTCCATAAAATATAAAAATTAAAATAAAATACTTTAAAGATCAACTAAAGAATGAGCTCAATTGAAATGATAATTAGTAATTAGAAGATGGTTCTGAGAAAATTCCTTAGAACACTGTACAGAAAGACCAAGAGATAAAATTTGAAAGCTTTTATAAGAAACATGGAACTTGTTTGAGGCTACCAAATAATTCCAATAGCGTTTTGGAACAAAGAAAGGTGAGCAAATGTTGAAGAAACATTTGAAGACAAAATAGTTAACAGTCCAGAACTCAAGTAAGAAATGTTCTTTAGATTTCAAACATACCTGAAAGATACCAAGCATGATAAATAAAAATAAATCTTCACTACACATTTGGTAGTAAAGGTGCAGGATATCAGGTATAGACTATGTTAAACAGATAAAGGGGAAGGCAGCTCACAGACTAGGAAGAACTCATGGCCGTAAGTGTGTGTGTGTATGTGTGACGGGGGACTCAGTCTCATTAGTTATTGAGTAATGCAAGTTAAAGTTATTATTTTTAGCAGTTTTTCATACTTTTTTTTTTTTTTAATGTAAAAGTTGAAGATACCAAGTGTTGTCGCTGATGCTCAGGGGAAAGAGTATGCTCACATGCTGCCAGGGTCAGTATGCGTGAGGACATAGAGGACCATTTGGTAGTAGCTAAGGAAAAAAACAAAGTAAAAACATAAACTTCATATATTTTTACTCTGCTTTTCCTTTCTTAGTAGCCACCCTAGAAAAACACACTAAAGTCTTACAGAAAGACATGCGTAAGAACATTCATGGCAGTGTTCTTTATACTAGCTAAAAAAAAAAAAAAAAAGTCCTAGAATAGCTGCAACAATTGTCAACTAAAGCATAGTAAAATTATCCTATAAAATACCATTTGGTACTTAATGAGAATGAGATCAACCTACATATCCTCACACAGAAAGATCTGACTGACGTTGTTTGTCAGTGAAAATACATGCATCAGAATATATATACAGAATAATACCATTTATGTTTTTTAAAAAACAGGTAAAAGAGGATGGCAACCCAATAGTGTTAGTCTCTCGAGAGAAGAATGGATGCTGTGCATGGGCCAAAGGAAGCACTAGCTTCCTTTATAATGTTTGTATTTATATAATTATGTAATTAAATATTTTATATGGAAAATAAATATAAAGAAATAATAAAAATAATCAGGAACTAAAGGTCCAAAAAGTCTTTCAGATGTTTTTGTAGAAAGAAAAAAGCAAAGAACAGCTGCCAATTATAGTTAGCTTTTTTGCCAGTACTAAAGAATCTAGAACTTTATATGCAGAAAATTAAATATGTCATCATTCTGCAATGCTTCCAGAAAGATAATTCTAGTAAGATACATTTGAGATCTTTTATTAATATATTTCTAAAATGCTAATTATTTGCAAGTATAGCTATATAAGTTGATCTCTTTACTGTGATTTTTCAGCATAATTCAGCATTTACAAACTTGCATAAAGTCATGCTTTGCTTTTAGCGGAAGGTGCCTCATCTCACCACTACTTCTGAGAAATAATTATTTTGGTATTGATTGAGAATAGGTATTGAGAATAGAATTGAGAATAGGTTCTTTCTTCAAGACCATGGTTTGAAACAAATGATTGAAAATTATGGAATTTTTGGATTAAGAATCATATAATTTTTAATCAGTGATTATAGTTAGAAATCTTCTATCAGAGAAACCTGAAAAGCAGACCCTCTCATAGAACATATTTTACATTCTGGATAGAGAAGAAAATGATGGTGGGCTACAAATCAAACAATTACACAAGAAAACAACCAAGACTCAAATTAATAGTATACATAATTATTTATTTTGAACCTTTAAAGAAGATTCTGAATATTTCCTATTGTTAATACCTTCAAATTTTTTAATATTGTTGAAAACATTTTCATTAACTCTCTTAAAATTAATAATTAGGTTTAGGAGAATGTTAGAACCAGAGAGATTATGAGTACGTGAATTAATAATATCCTAGGCTTGAATCTCCATCTGAGCTAGACTCTAATTTTCAATCTGAGCTGATACCATCAAGATACATTTCCTTAATGAGGGGAAGAAAAGTCTGGGAAGCTGGAATTAGAATAACAACATCAACTTCAGTTTAAATCATGCTTCTCCTTTGAAAAGCATTATTTGCACTCATGCAAATAGTCTTTCTCACTTTATTATTTTCTCATAGACTTAGGGATTGATGGCATTACACTCACGCAGCAAAGGCAGAACATGAGGCACCAAGTCATTGTGGTATCTCAAGATCAAATTGTAGCATTGTCAATGTCATGCCAAGTGCTTCAGTTAAAAGTGAAAAACCCAGGTGCTTTTTTGTGAACAGTAACAGTATTGTTACTGGAATAGTAATTTCAAACTTCAATCCAAGTAAAGATTTTATATCAAGAAGTAATGGTTTCCTCTGAGCATACATATGGCATTTTTGTATTAATATTAAAAATTTAAAACTATCAATACATTATTTAAATGATGATGTTCGGTAACACATACAGCTTATTTTCTTTTCTTTGAGATTATATTAATAATTTATTTTCAAAAGCTCTTACTATTTGTGTCTCTCTTTTCACTAAAATACATTTCCTATGTATACTCAGATGAACAGGATTAGTTGATAGACAACAAAGAATATAACCTGCACACACACATACACTATAAGATGGGGTTAATTTTTTTTTTCATGAAAAACCATGTATAATTTAGTTATGACTACACAAAATATTTTTAGAACTTGATAAAACTATAATGTCAAATTTTTCTATTTATTTCTCATAGTGGGTTTATATATGTCATCTATAGTGTCAAGATAGCACAGAGAGTCAACAAATGTAGTAAAATAAAATAAAATAAATATTATGAGCTGATATGAACCTAAAGTAAAGAAATATAGGAAGGCTCTCTAGTGATTAGCTTCCAATTCCAGGCCTCCTTTTATAGAAAGTATTGTGCTTCCAAGCTTAGCTTATATCTGTGATATTTTACCCACCAAAGACATATCAGGAATGATTCAGAGCTAGATGGATTCAAGATGGAAATATACTTATTTCCATGAAAGTGGTGATGATAGATGATTCATTTTTCAGCCTGTTCCTAGGTCATAAATGATCTTGTTAACAAAAATAAAATACAATAAACTCATTGCTGTATACTCTGAAGGTTTATGATGTTTGTTTGTTTTCCCATATGGTTATACAATACAAATCACAACCAGGAAGTGGTTAACATAAGGCAGTTTCAGGTTCCTGAGACAAAGAATATCAGATATCAGAAAAAATTTTGATTATGATTTTTACTTTTGTACAGGAAAGAATATTGGTTGAAATATACCAACAGTAAAAAATTGCCACCATTATTATATTTGCTCAGATCCAAAGATTCTGATGCATTTGCAATTTTTACTTGCAAAAGACTTGTCATTGATATTGCTAAAAGGAAATTAGAATCTCCACATTATTAAAACTGTTTTGAATTACCTTAAACATGTTCCTTCTAATTTTTCCAGCAGCAAGGTCATTGGAAATTTTTGTGAAAAGAAAATTCAGCACCTCACATTCAAATAAAATATATTTTCTTATTTAGAAAAACTGAGGGATTCTTTGGCAGGCTAGATAATCTCCAAGCATAAACTAGTATTTTAAATGTGTTCTCAGGAAACCTAAAAGCTTTATTTTTGGCAATACGAGTCAACATGCTGTCAGTTACCTCCTCCAAGATGCAATTACAGTCAGCACTAAATAATTTTGAGCTTCTGGAAAGAGGCTACATTCAAAAAAGGTTTCCACCTATAAGCAAATTCACTTCTAAAATAACTAGCAGAGTAAAACCTTAAGCTATTTTCTAGCAGATCACGGTGGAAAAGTTTGGTTAACAGCCGGTTTTTATTATTCAATATTACTTTCAAGAAACAAAACAGTAGATTAGCTTTCCTTTTATAAATTGCCAAGAAACTCTTTGTCAACTATTTTAAGTTTTCTGAGAAAGGAAGGCAAGTTTAAGAGCCACCTTCAGTTTCTTGTAGCTTTTGCTTGATTATCTCTTAGTCTTACCATATGAACTTAAATTGCATATCATCTGCCTAATTCCCCAATGTTAAAAAAAACTTAATGTGTGTATCCTCCAAACATCTCAAAAGAGAAGAGATTCATGAAATGAATATTACTTTATTCATAGAATATTTATGGAAGTAATATTCATGAGATGAATATCACTTTATTCATAGAACATTTATGGAAACTAAAACAAGGATATGAAAAATGATTCATCAAATATCTTAAAGAATTTCAGTGGTATAAGTAATAATTCAACACTTGTTTCCTGCTAAATTTCCAAAAGCAATTGACATTGTCAAAATAGAAATAAAACATACTGGGTAGAAATTGTTTCAATGAATATTAGAGAAAAATAATTTATTATTATTATCTATGTGGTAAGAGATATTGCTGAGATCTTTTGTTCTTAATTATGAATATATCAAATAAAGAAACGATTTTATCCCGTCAAATGATGGAATATGGTCAATAGACTGCTAAAGCCATTCTAAGGCCATTGCGTTCAGTCACTGTCCAGGAAAGTACCTTAACAATACAAGAAAATAGAAAATGCCATTTGGAGCTAAGTTATTATCTATTTCCAAAATTTAAAAAAATTCTAAAAATGGGCATAATGTGAAGCCAGAGCTTCAAAGAGTTGTACCTTTTATTCACTGTTAAATGATCCATCTAGATTCCTAGACAAGCATATTTCTTTTGTGTACCTTATATTATGTAATACTAACACTTTCCTCCATATAACTTGAAAATTACTGTCTCCCTGAAAGATATTATGGAAGAATGTTTAACTTCTTTTATGTTTATTCTTCAGCAACAATTCATACTTAACATTAAGACAGTTGATTATTTTTATACTTTATAAATAAAATATATCTTTATTGATCTACTGCTACATGTCAGTGGATCCCTATAGAGATGATTAAAGTATGATGTCCTCAAAAAGCTAATAATGGAGAACTTACTATAAACCAGTCATGCCTTAATACTATAATTCAAACCTTAGATGCTCTGGATAAAATTCTTAATATAGAATGAATGCCAAAGTCCTTCAGTTGTAAAAGCCACTATATATGTAAATTAGGTGTACCTCTTCTTTGTAATTTAAAAATTTTATATTTTGTATTGTTTTAAACCAGAATACATAGATAAAATCTGAAAGAACAGAAAAAAACTGAATATAAACTTTATCCTCATTTCACCTAGAGGATATTCCATAGAATAGGAAACTTTAAGGAAAGGCAAATGCAAAAATGGAAAAAAAAAGTTCTCCCTTTTAGTAATCTGGGAAATACAAATTTAAGGCATAATGACTGACATTTTACATACTTACATTTTAAAGAAAAAGAAGCAGCTCTAATAACACATTAGCTAGGATGTGGAACAACAACAGTCTCATAGCAAGTGGAGCAGAAATCAGTAATGTACTTTGGTAAACAGCTTAGCATTACATTGTAGAGTTGAATATGTTCAAATTCAAGACTCTCGGCTGCTATTTCTAGGTAAATACCTTGTACATGTGTCCTATTTTTATAGGCTACCTATAAAAATAGTAAGGGTATTGCTGTACCACAAACACCAAAAAAACAAAATGACCATAAACATGAAAATAGATAAATATGTTTTGCTGTATTCACACAATGGAATACTATCTAACAGTGAAAATGAATGGTCTACTACACACATTGATAAAGGAAATATCAGAAAATGTCATTGGTTGTAAAAGACAAGACTTAAAGTATTAGTTAGAGTATGTGTTATTTATATACATTTTAAAAACACACAAACTAAGTTATAAAGTTACATAATGCATAGCAAAACTAAAATGAAGAGTAAGGAAAAGAAAAACACAGGCTTTGAGTTACGGTTAGAACAGCTGGAGGGCCACAACGTCACTGTATGTGCCCATAAGGTAAACAAAAATGTGATCTTACTAATGGTTCACTTTTCACTTCAATACTGAGAACCGGTTTATTTTATTATTCTATTTACCTTCATATGTTATAAATGTTCTTTGGTTTGTGTTAACTGCTTCATATATATATATATATATATATATATATTGAATCTTGACAATAACTTAGTCTATATGATAGATACGACTATTAGTTCATTTTACAATGAGAAAACTGGGGCAAAAAGAGGTGAAGTAACAGGATAAAATCACTCTGCTTATGAGATGCTGAACTACTATTTCTGCAGGGTCTAGAACCCTAAGACCGCCTATAACCATTAAACTACTAATTTCATGCATTAAAAACAATTTTAAAAATAAAAGAACAAAATAATCAGCATTTTATTCTGGTGACTCCTAGATGGATAATTTATGCAAATCGGTCATTGAAACAGAAACAATAATAATAATATTTAGATAGTCTTGAAATAATATATTACCATGAAATGCAAAATTGAGAGCACTAAGCATCACTCTTGAACGACTAGATTAAAAATCTCTCATTGATTTTCTCATGGGATGTAGAGAAAACACTGCAAAGTATGGGAAAATATATACTGAAGCAAATTAATTCACTAGAATAGTGGTCATATTTCAAAACAATGACTAAGGGTTGCTGCAAAATTGTGTGAATGAAAAAAATGTAATGCTAGCTAAAGTTGAGGGTACTCTGTTTCAGCTATCATGTGTCTATCTAATTCTACCTTCTGTTCCCTAACATATACTAAGTGCTCCTTCTATTCTGCCACATAAATGCTTAATTATTTAATAAGTTTCTAAATAGTGAAATAATTTTTTCTCATACCTCTAAGTCAACATATATTTATATCCTTTGAATTTGAACAATCTTTAAAATACAGTAGTTGGAGTCTGGATTGCTTATGAGGGTAATAACAAGAAATCAGAAACAAAACAAAATAAAAACAAAAACCAAAAACCACATTTGTTGTACTAATCCCCCTACATCTGCTATTGCAGCATCTCAGAATTCTTATTTTGATGATAGCATGCATGGCTAGGGATAGTCACATATTTTACAATACCTCTTTTTTCTCTTTTAATGTAGTTATCAGAGTGTTCTGAGTAACAAAGAAAGAAATGTAAAGCCTTCAAAATAATTAAAGTACTTATGCAGTCTGCTGGGATATGTCTATGACAAAGATCAAAGAGGTACAATGAACAGCTCCTCAGTTAAGCATGAATGTGGCATTTAAAGTCGGAGCTTATGCTTACACAACTTAAATTGTTATTCTCACAACCTGTGGTGAGAAACTTTCCCTTCATAGTCAACTCACCCAATGGGCTGTGTCTATTCAAAAAGGCCATGGAGAGTGAGGTGGAGTGTGTGTGTTTTGGGGGAAGAATTAGCAAATGTGGCAGAGCTCATAGAGAAGCATGTTTCACTCTTCTAAGAGCTGTGTGCAAATCTCAGGGATCATAATACACTTACATTTCAGGACTTAAAGGAGGTAAATAAATCAAGTATAAAGGTAGGAAAAAGGGGAAATGCTCTGAATAAACTCAAGTACTGTTTAACCAATCGGTTAAATTCTGCTCTTTTGGTAGCCCCCAAATCCTACCAGTGAAGTTCCATCACTTGTGCCCATAAGCTCAACAGAAATGTGATCTGATTAGTTACAACATTGGTCCATCTTTCCTACAGTCCAAAAAAAACATCTCAGAGGATCTTCTAATACTTTTGAACTGCTTAAAAGAGAAGAAAGAAAACATAAATCAATATGATTTTTCTTTTCTTTTGCAGACAGAAGCTTTAACATGTTTTCTTCATGCTGGATAAAACATATCTACCCTACTCTGTGCCATTCACAATTCAAGGTATGTATATCTCACTTTTAACTTCACTATTTTCCTGTGAGGTTGGTGATATCATTATCACCATTGGAAAAAAGGAAGCTTAGTGAAGTTAAAACACTTAAACAGAGTCAATCCAGTCCATCTGACTCCAGCACCTGTATCTTTATCATCTGAGGAATTTTAAAAATTACAACCCCACTACCATGCCCACCATTCATATCTTATATTAAATCAAAAGTAATTCTATTTTTTCCTGATTATAAAGCAATATTTTTCAATATAAAATAAATAAGCTATAAAGGAAAAAGTAAATGATAAGCTATAATGCCATCACACAAGGATAAAATTTCAGTATATAGTCTTCCATTATTTTTTCTAAGGATATATACACACACATTTACAGATAGAGAGAAGGAGGAGAGGAAGGAGAAAGACAGAGAAAGAGAGAGAGAATAATATTAGAGATACAGAGATAAAGTAATGCTAAAGAGAAAACAGCATCTGGACCCACACTTTTCCCAAGTTCACATGCTGACTTTGCTTCCTGAATTGGGTGATGTTTAAATTTACCTCCCTGTGCCTCATTTTCCTAATCTGCAACATAGGGAAAATAATAGCATCTCCTCATAGATTTTTTTTTTGGGGGGGCAGGTACCAGGCATTGAACCCAGGACCTTGTAGATGGGAAGGAACCACTCAACCACTATATCCGCTCCCAATGAGAGTTGGTTTTATCATTTGTTGGTTTTCTTAGGAGGTACTGGGAAACAAACCCGGGACCTCCACATGAGAAGCAGGCATTTATCCACTTGAGCTATATCCACTCCGCTATTCGTATAGACTTTTGTGAGGACTGAACAAGTTATACCTAATGCATATTATTTAGAATATGGCCTGGCAGCTGATATTATTACCTCTTTTTATTATAATCATTATTACTTCTAAACATATATATATATATTTATACTCCCAATATAATTGTTATGGTGATTCCCCTATCTTTCGCCACCTACTTTCTTGTTGATCAATGTTGCATCTTTTTTTCATTTTAATAAATATACACACATAGCTTTTTAATGGCTGTATGTATAAGCTTCTGTAGACCAGGATTCATTTATGCATGCACGAAGCTCTAATTTAATCATTTTTATTGCCTTAGAATTTTCCAGTGTGCTTACTAGTTTATTTATCAACTCTGTCTTATTTGGACATTTGGGTTGTTTCCGATTTGAGGCTATTATAAATAATATCACAATATACATTTCTTTATGGGTGTCTTGGTGTACATATTACATACTGATTCTACAGGGGAAAAAAAAGAAAAAAGAAGCCCCCATTTATAGCTTTCACCAAGGTTCTGGTGTAAATACTAATACTATGTCCAATTTCAAGCTACCTGTTCTCAGATTCTCTATTGTTTTGTCTTTCATATTTTTATTTATTGTCCACATGAAATATATATATATATTTAATTTTTACAATATTTAATATTCTTCTTTTTGTTCCCTTTTTCTTTGTCTTTTTTTTTTTTTTTAAATTTTTTCTTTTTATGTTTTTCAAACCCTTGTGTCGAGGGCTGACTGAAATATATTTTTATATGACATGAGGTAGGAGCCGAATGTCATTTTATTCTTATGAATATAAAATGCCCCAGTGTGATTTATTGGAAAATATTTTCCTTTCCTTGCTCGAGTAGCACTCTTTTTTATAAAATGAGTCCCATGTATGCTTGGGACTTTTTCTGGAGTCTCTATTTTTTTCCACTGCTCTATTTGTCTATCTTTACATGAATACTACATCATCACTATCTTACTTAGAGTAGCATTATAAAAAGTCTGGATTGAATAAGCCCCTTCCCTTTGTTATTCTCCAAGAAAGTTATGACTTCTAAAAAATAACATTTATTGAAACAGAGTTGAATTAAAATAAATTGCTTATATTTAAAGTGTCAATTTGATAAGTTTTGTCATATGTATACACCTGTAAAAGCGTAACCACAAATCAAGATAATGAATACAACCATCACACATAAAAGTTTCTTTGTTCCCATTTGTAGTCCCTCCTTCTCTCCCTTTTTGGTTACCTCCATTCCCTGGCAACCACTCATCTGCATTCTATTAGGAGAGATTACTTCACATTTTCTAGAATGCTGTACTGCTATACAAATGGAATCATATATATGTAACTTTTCTTGTCTGCTTTGTTTCCTCGGTATAATTATTTTGAGATTCAAGCATGTATAAATAGTTCATTCCTTTTTGTTGCTGAGTACTATTTCAATGTATGGATATAGCATAATTTGTTATCCATTCATTTGTTGACGAAAATATTTGTTGTTTCCAGTGTTTGGCTGTTACAGTTAAAGCTGCTATATAATCATCCAAGCATAAGATTTTGAATGGACATATGCTTTCATTTCTCTTGGGTAAATATCAAGTAGTGGAATGGTTGGGTAATAAAATCAAGATGTGTTTACCTCTTTAAGAAACTGCCAAAGTGGACACCAGTTTACATTCCTACAAACAATGAGTGAGAAGTAGTTACTCCACATTCTCAGCATCATGTGATATGACCAGTCTTTTTCAGTTTAGACATTCAAATCGGTGTTCAGTGATATCTCATTGTGGTTTTAGTTTGCATTTCTCAAACGAATGATATTGAGCCTCTCTTCATTTGTTTATTTCCATCTATATATCTACTTTGGTGAAGTGTCTGTTTAAATCATTTGCCCATTTAAAAAATAGTTGGCTTTTCTTTTTATTGAATTTTGAGCCTAAAATATTTTCTTCATACAATCTCCATATCAGATATGTGATTTTCAAATAATTCTCTCAGTCTTTGGACTGTTTTTCATTCTTTCAACAATATTATTCAAAGAACAGAAGTTCTTAATTTCAATGAAATTAATTTAGCAATTATTTTTTAATAGATCATGCTTTCAGTGTCTCTTATAATAAATATTTGCCTAATCCAATGTCACACATATTTTCTCCTATATTTTTTCTATATGTTTTATGGTTTTAGGTTTCACATGTAGATCTGTGAGTCATACATAATTTGTGCGTATAGTACAAAAATATGGATAATGTTTATTTTTTTCCATATTCTGTTATTGAAAATAAAATATTGTCCTTTCTTCAACAATTGCCTTTGAACCTTTATAAAAGGTCAATTGATATTAAATATTTAGGTAGATTTCTGGATTCTCTATTCATTCCAATCAATCTATCAAATCCAACTGAAAATAACATTCCAGTTCATCTATCATAGTGTCAATACCATTATGATCTTGATTACTGTAGCTTTGTAGTAAGGCTAAAAGTCAGGCAGGGTAAATTTTCCAAACCGTTCTTTAACAAAGTTGTTTTCACTATTCTAGGTCCTTTGCATTCCCATACCAATTTTAGAAACAGTTTTTTAATTCTTACAAAAAAAAATCTTGGTTTTATTTTGATTTGCATTGACTCTATAGGTAAATTTGGGGAGATGGCAGTTTACCACAATTGAGTTCACTCAGTATATGTCTCCATTTATTTAGGTCTGCACTTTAATATCTGTACAATCTGTAGTGATGACACATTTCTCATTGTTGTTATTGATAACTATTGTGTTCCCTTTCTCTCTTTTTTTCTCCTGACCATTATGGCTAGAGGTTTATCAATTTTCTTGATTTTCTCAAAGATTAACTATTTAATTTCAGTTAATTTTCTGCATTGTTTTTCTGTTTTATGGTCCATTAAGATATCCTATCTTCTGAGTGTGTTGTATTTCATTAGCATTTTTAAAGTATTTTCTTAACGTGGAAGCTCAAAAGCTAGATTGATTTGAGACTTCTCTTGGTTTTTAATATAGATATTAAGTACTGTAAATTTCCCTGTAAATCCTTCCTTACCTTCATCCCATACATTTTAATGTTGTTTTGTTTGCAATCACTTCCAAATATTTTCTAATTTTCCACTTTATTTCCTCTTTGAGTCATAGATTATTTGTATATATATGACTTAGTTTCAAATATTGTAAATTTTCCAAATATATTTCTGTTATTGATTTATAATTTTAATCCATTTTCTTCAGCTAATCATTAAAAATGTAATATAGAAACTGACAAAGGAAGGAAACAGAAAATCTGAGTAGGACTATTATCTTTAACAATGTTAGCAATATGTCTGTAATACAGAGAAACTCTCCTGTTAACTTTCCAGGAGACATTTACCGCCCCCACCCCCAATATGCGAAGCAGGATTGTTTATAATAGCAAAAATGGCAAACAACTCATGTCCATTAACAAAAGAATAGGCATAAAATTATGATATATTTATGCATCGAATATATATAGCAGAGCAACTGAATGAACAATGCCTATCCTCATCAACACAGATGAAGCTAATAAAAGTTGAGCGGAAAAAACAAGTTATAGCATCCATGCCATATGGTTCTTCATATATAATGTACTTAAAAATGCAATGCTAAATACTACGTTGTCTTAGAATAAAGACACATGTTGTCAAACTATAAAAATGAACAAGGGACTAATAATTCAAAATCTCTTTTGAAGGAGTGGGGAGGAAGGAGATGAAATTGGGAAGCAATCAGGAGGTTGCACTGTTCCTGGTAATGTTTTATTTCTTAAGCTGGCCACATGAGTTAATGGGTAATGGTGTGCATTTTGCTACTATTATTTAAAATATGCATACATGTAATAAATAGTTTCTAGGCATGACTTATTTCATTATAGCAACAAATTGAATTCTTCATAGTTTCATAGGTGATGGACATATTCACTAATCCCCTTTCATTTGACTAACCCTTCCTCATTCTTTAGGTCTCATAGCTGCCTCATCATCATAAAACCTTCTTGGACTGCCCATTCAAGATACCCACCCAACCCCACTTTGCCACACCCTCTACAATGTTAAGAACACTTGCCCTTTTTATGTGCATCTATGTATTGTTACAGTACTCTCTGTACCCCTCTATCTCATCACATACATCCTGATATTCTAAGTATTTGTTTATAGACCATTCTTACCTGCAACATGGTGGCCTAAATGCCCATAGAGTCTGAGCCTAAATTCATTGAAATTCATTGTTGCATCCCCAGAAGCCCACCACAGTGCCTAATAAGTGTTTCCTGATAGACAATTGGAAGGATGATTGCATAGGTAAGTGAGGGAAGCTATGAATGTTTTTTTTAACTTGGCAGAGCATTGTTTTATTTGGCTTAAATTTGATTTGGATAACAAGCATAGTAGCTATCACCATAGTCATCTCCGTAGTATTGTACCAGAGAAACAAATGTTTATCATTTCCAAGAGTAGAGCGTTCATATCTTCATTGGTAAAACTTATGAAATTTGATTACATAAGGGAAGAAAATTAACATAAATATAGAGAACTTAGAGTGAGTGTAAAGTGCAGGATGGACTCTGCACTGGGGCTTTAACATGGACTCTATCATTGTCTGCAGAGAAGCTCCCTAAATCCACATGACGTGGGCACTATGTTTTATATATAAACACCGTTTTAAATTTCCATTATGCTTCAGTTCATATATTTCAAAAAGTGCCTCTTACCCTCCAAGATTTAAAAATCATCCACAATGAAAAATTTGAGATTAACTCAGAAGTCATATTCCAAAGCAAATAGGAAGAGGGACTATTTTACCTATCTTAATGTATCGATCCAAGGTTGTGTTACCAACTTTCTTATATATGAAGGCTCCGAAGATTGGAAAGGAAAGTGGTTAGGCAAAATTAAAATACAGTTTAGCTATAGTCAAGAATATAAATCGGGTAAGAGGAATATAACCTGGGTTACAGTAGTAATAATGATTATAACCAACACATAGAGCACTTTATATGTATATCGAGAAAATGAGCTCTGTTGAAATTTCACAATAATCATCGCCATGAGGCAGGTTCTATCATGACTCTCAGTGATAAGGAAATTGTTCTCAGAGATTAAGTACCTTATCTAACATCCCACAGCAAGAACAGAATCCTCGGTCAAGCTACCTGACTCCACCTTTCCTCTTGTTATGAGTATTCTTTTTGCTTTATAACAATTGTTCTCTCTTCTTTGGAAATTCAAGTTTCATTTTTTACAATGAGGGATCTTGTTACTTAAAAATTGATGTGATTTCAGTTTGTTTTTAATTTTATAAATTGTGACTGAGTGATATAATTGTAAGACTAAAGGAAACAGGGTGGAAATAGCAATTTTGAGTTAAATATCCTAATTCTAGGCTGAGCTCTTTCCTTCTTTTTTATTCTACATTAAATATTCTGTTACCCCCCCCCTTTTTTTTTTGAGACATCTGGGATTGAACCCAGGACCTTGTACATGGGAAGCAGGAGCTCAACCACTGAGCAACATCTACTCCCCAATAAGAGTTGGTTTTTTTTTGTTTTTTTTTTTTCATTTGTTTGTTTGTTTGTTTTGTTTTTAAGAGGTACTGGGGATCGAACCCAGGACCTTGTACATGGGAAGCAGGCACTCAATCACTTGAACTACAACTGTTCCCCTTCCCTATCTTTTAAAGTTATTGATAATAGTGATGATATTCAGGCGAACACTTTGTCATTTAGAATATTATTTAGCCTTAGCCTGTACAATTGATGTAGCTTCCTCATGCCAACTAGCTTTCTTTCCAAACTTTTAACTTGCAAGTACAGAACTGGTGCAAACTAACTGGATGATCCAATGGAGAGGTTTCCTCCAATATCCATGTGGGATTTGTGCTAAGAGAACTGGGATACTCCTACAAACTATAGACTGTCATTCTGTGCCCTAAGCATTTCTGATCTCAGCTAAATGTAAATGCAAAATCCCAAATGGCAGAATATTTTACTAGCTGAGAAGCTCCTTTATTTCCATCTTGCTATGTAGCAGAGTGGTCATTTAAATATTAAATTAAAAACTGGAATGTTCTTTATTGCACAAATTTTCTTTGAGACACATATGTATTAACATTTCTTTTCATTTCTCCATGACTAGGCTTATAACAAATCCCTCAAGCCGTAAAGTGGCTTTCCTTGATAAGGGTTCTCAGATTTGCCCTTTGAAACACTTTAAGTAAATTTAGTATTTTTCAGGAAAAACTGTTCCTAATGCTATCTACTTTTTTCCCTCTGCTTTCAGAAATCTCTTACTGAACAATTCAATCGAATTATTGGCTAAGTTAGTAAATATGCATGTAAAATGTGTTAGTATTTGAATGTGTGCCTGTGGAGGACTATTTAACCTTTGAACTTTTATCAAAGTGTTTTCAAAATCTCTTTGTACAATGCATAGTTCATTGTACTTCATTTATTGTAAAATGTTTCCTGTACCATCTTTTCATAATTTTGTAGTCTTTTAGGATCCCCCATTACATTATTTCATTGTAGTAAAATCTCAAATATTTTATCAGGTTAGTGAGTGTTAAAAATGAAAAACTACCAACCTCAATGATGTTACACATCCTGGAGCCTTGCCACCAACCATAGACCACAGTTCACACTGTAGACCACACTCTCTCCCACTCAGTTCTGAGTGGTGTGTGCTGATTTAAAATGGCCTACATCCATTGCCACAACAGTACTCAGGACAACCTCCAACTCCCAAAGAAGCCCCTGTATTTCAACTGCTCATCCCCTCCCTACCCAAAAACTGTCAAGTGGCCACTGGCTCCACCTCATTGTTATAATTTCTTGCATTGCAAGAATTGTGTGGGATGTGGTGGGCAGTGTGGGAGGTGGGCAACATGGGAATCCCAGTGGGTTCCATGTAATATTTTAGGTAATCTAAGCACCTCTTAAAATATATGTGTATATATATATATATAAATAACATTTTTGTAAGCAAATACACATATATGCATATATATTTATATATCATTTTGCAAATGTTTGTATGTATTGTGAGAATTTTGATTTTTACCCATAATAAAAAAAAAAAAAATGAAAAACTATTGGCTTAATAGCAAAAGTTGTGATAAGAGTATACAAAAATGAAACAAAAAGTCTGAATGCCTACTTTGTGTACACTTTTCTTGGCCTTATACAATTTAATTCTCACATCAATCTTGTGCGTTGTTTTTTTCCTGTGTCTTTATAAAATGAGAATATTGACGCTCAGAGAAGTGAAGCACTTTTCCCAAACAACTATTAAATGCCAAATGTGGAGTTCAAATCCACATGTATCTCACCCCAAAGTCCCTATTCTGTCCATTACACCATGCTGATTTTAAAAATTCACAGTGTGATTCCTACCCATAATACATTACTTGTTTATCTTTGGATTTTGTTGGAAAGACAAGAGAAAGTAAAGTGAGAAAATATTTGAGAATAGGAAAATTTAAATTTTCCCCTTGTGGGGGTTGACTGCAACATTAGTGTAGTTAAACAGTGTTCATTGAGTCAGTCAATAGACAGTTTTTGCTTGATCAGTGATCTTTGGTGTGATTTTGACAAGAGAGGCAAAATAAGCATTTACTGCAACTTACCATAATTTCCTACAACACATAGCTAGACACTTTCACCTATGTTATGTTATTCAAGCCTCAAAACACTCTCCATACAAGCAAAAATGTTTTTAAATGTAATGTATATTTGAGTCCATGTAGTTCTCAATATACCTTGATGTGTAAATGCCTCTGTGACAATTTGATGTTATGAATCCCCCAAAAAGAGAAAAAGTATGTTTGTAAACTGGTCTGTTCCTCTGGGTGTGATACCCTTTGATTGTATTAAATTCAGAGGTTTTAAGTTTACCTTTTAATCAAAAATCAATTTAGGGCCTTTGATTTGACCACATCAGTAAGGCGTGACTCAGGTTAAATCTCCACCCCCCCTTGGTGGGCTGATATAAATGGGCAGTCACATAGAAGAAGACATGGGAAGAGAGAGTGCTCCATAGATACCAGAGGAGAGAACTTTGTCAGCTTTGATCCTGCATCCCCTAGAAGAAAGATGAGCCATTCACCTGATAGTTTACTGCTAACCTTGTGAAGAGACCAGAGCAGCTGAGAAGGCCCAGAAAGAAACAAGCCTTATGCCAGCCTACAGCTAAGATCAGAAGAAGCTGAGTCCACAGAGTCTTAAGAGGAAGAAGGAAGGAGAGACCAGGCAGAGGTCGCCTGCCATCTTGCTTCAATACGTGGCAACTGACTTTGGTGAGAAAACACCTCTTACGGTACCTGGAGTTAGACTCTTAGGGCCTTGTGACTGTAAGCTTCTACCCCAAATAAATACCCATTATAAAAGCCAACAGATTTCTGGCACTTTGCATCAGAGCCCCTTTAGCTGATTAATACAGAATTTGGAAAGAAGTGGGACAGCCAATGTCTCCTGGGAACTTCACAAGGACCTTCATCGGAGCCCACGGTTTACAACCTGCCTGCAGAATCTGGACTTGTGCATCCCCACAGTCACGTGAGAGAATTTTATAAAATCTCATACTATTTCCAGGTATCTCCTGTTGATTCTGTTTCTGTAGAGAACCCTGACTAATACAATAGGAAATGAGCCCATTTATTGAGAAAGAATAGTAAGATTTCTAAAGAATTACCAGATTACTAAAAGGTAGAAAAAGGTGTTTTTACTCTAGACTTCCATGAAAATAAATATTAGCATAAGAAACAAAAATAATTTTTAAAATCCCTTTACCAAACAAATTAGGACACAGCAAAGCTAAGATTCTCTGCCAAAATGCATCTAAATCCAAGGAGGCCACCAAAAGCCTCTAACATATGTCCAGATATCAAGCAGGTTATATATTTCTCTTAACACAATGATAGCGCCCTGAAGGGGGCTTCTCAATGATGCATTTATTGGGATGGTGAGGTGTTCGTTTTCCATAGGGCTGCCGACACAAAGTACAAGAAAAAGGCTTGCTTTTATAAAGGAAATGTATTTGGGGTAAAAGAATAGAGTTCTGAGGCTGTGAAATGTCAGAATCAAGGCATCAGGAGATATGCTTTCTCACAAAAGTCAATTATTGGTAATCCTGGCGTGCTGCCACATGGTGAAGCAAGATGGCAGGTGATCTCTGCCAAGGTCCCTGCCTTCCCCTCCAGAATCTATCATCTCCCAAGCTCAGCTGTGGGCAGCGAGGCACAGGCCTTGTCTCTTTCCAGGCCTCCTCTCTTAGTCTCGGCTGCTCTGCTCTCTTCCCAAGTTTAGCTGTGAGCTAGCAGGCATATAGCAAGGCTCTTCTCCTTTTGAGCTGCTCCATGGGCCCAGCCTCTTGGGGGCTTTGTGCTTAAGCTTTGGCTGCTAATGATCCTCGAGTCCTCTCTCACATGACAGGATCAAAAGTGGCAGCTTCCTTTCTGTGGATCTTCATTTATATCAGACCCAGGAAGATGGCAGAGACCCAAGCTGGCTCATGCCTCACTGATATAGTCCAATCAAAATCCCTAGAGTAATCTAATCAAGTAATCTAATCAAAGGCCCTATAACTGAATTTTATGCAATCAAAGGGTCCCATACCCACAGGAATAGATTAGTTTAAGAACATAATCTTTTTCTGGGATTGACAAAATTCAAACTGTCACATGAGGTCTAAGGATATGGGCTGGCCAGGAGAAGAGTAATTTGGAAATTTGGTTCCATACCTCAGAGTATTAGGGGAGAGGTAAAAAGGAGTGATGCCAAGCACGCCCCACTCATAACACCTAGAATGAGAAATAACCTGTAAACGAGGCAGGAAAGAGAGAGGGGAGGTAGAAACCACCTTGGTATCCACAAATAAAATTCAAGTGAGCAGACATAAATGGTAAATCACCCTGAGATATCTGGGTAAGACATGCTATGAGGTATGCTGAACTGGCCTCTAGGATATCTGCATTTTCTCCAGGAAAACCTGAGGGACATGCACCTCCAGGAAGAGGACATAGCACAACTATTTGGCAAATGTTCTGAAACCAAATTTAATTAGAAGCTATTTACTGCATCTGTCTATCATTTGTACAAAGAGCAGACCAGAATAGGGTGGCCTCCATTCATGAAGAATTACAAATGTGATACATACAGGGTTGATTTAAAAAAAAAACAAGAGGAAGGGAACATAGTAAGCATAAGGTAACAGGTTTGTAGGCATCAGAAAAGAAATGCAAGTTGGTGATAAAATTGTTACAGAAGTGAATAACATACACATTAGATGTAGCAAGATAGACAAAAGGAAAAGAAGAATTTTAGTGATTATGATCAACACTTCCAAGGAATTTGCTATAATAGGGAACCAAAACATGATGTAGTAGAGGTACAGAAAGGGGAGAGAAAAAAAAACAACTTGATAATGCAGGAGAGATAGCCCTAATGCCCTTCAAAAGACAACTAGTTAACAAAATGATGGTACACCATAGAAGGAAGCATTGTAAACAAAACTTTCCAACATCCATTGTCCAGTGACATAAACACAGTGCAGCAAAAGCATATATACACACCCATTTGCTAGAAAGAAAATTACAAACTGGAGACCTTCTTATCTCGCCTGAGCCATGTGTGACCAGAGGATAGGGTAAGGATAGAGACTTTTCACTCTATGTACTTTGTTTTAATTGCGATAAAATACACGTGGGGTAAAAATAATTTTCACCATTTTTAAATGGACAATCCTGTGATATTAAGTACATTGCCAGTATTGCATAACTTATATCACTAATTATTTCCAGACTATTTTCATCATCCCAGACCAGAACTTAAACCAACTCCACCATGCCTGGTAACCACTAATCTGCTTTCTGTCTCCATGACTTTGCTTATTCTAAGTATTTCATATAAGACACTTCATACAATATTTGTCCTTTTGTGTCTGGCTTATTTCACTCTGCATGATGTCTTCAAGGTCATCCATGTTATAGCATGTAACAGCACTTCATTTCTTTTATGACTGAATAATATTCCATTGTACAGATATACCACATTTTGTTTATCCATTTGTCTTCTGTTAGATACTTGGAGTGCTTCTACCTTTTGGGCATTTAATAATGTTGTGATGAACTCTGGTGTACAAATATCTGTCTGTTCCCTGCTTTTGATTCTTTGGGATATGTACATAGGAGTAGAATTGCTGGATCATATGGTAATTCTATTTTTGCCTTTCTGAGGAACCGCCAAATTGTTTTCCATAGTGGTTGCACCAATTTTCATTCCCACCAACAATATTCTAAGGGTTCTACTTCTCCATATCCTCACCAACAATTGTTATTTTCTGTTTTTATTTTTTAAATAATAGCCATCCTGGTGGGTATGAAGTGGTAGCTCATTGTAGTTTTAATTTTCACTTCTATAATGCCTAATGATGTTGAACATCTTTTCCTATGCTTATTGGTCATTTCTTTATCTTCTGTGGAGAAATGTGTATTCAATTCTGTGGCCCATTTTTTAATTAGGTTGTTTGTCATTTTTGTTGTTCATCTTGTCATAGTGTGTTATCTCAGTGGGTGGAGACCCACAAATTACACAAGAAAATATTAAACGCCCATCCTAGGGAGTCCTGCTATGTTCTCAATTAGAGGGACAAGAATCTTTCAAGGACATAGACAATGCCGAATAAGAGAAAACAGACCAATATGTCAAGCCCCCAATATTATTGCATCTAACCATGAACCTTATTCTTCAAAGACTGAAACTTGATGGTTACTGTAGGTTCTGAGGGGAAGAGGAGGGAAGAATAGAATAGGTGGAACATAGGGCATTTTTAGGGCATTGGAATTGTTCCACACGATCTCGCAATGACAGATGCAGGCCATTTTAAACTTTGTCAAAACCTATAAAACTGTATGGTGCAAAATGTAAAGCATAATATAAACCACTGACAATAGTTAGTAGCAGTGCTTCAATATTTGTAAATCAATTGTAATAAATGTACCATACTCATGTAAGATGTTATTAATAGGGGAGAGGGAGAGGAGGAGGAGGTTGGATATATGGGATCCCTATATTTCCTATGGGACTTTTCTGTAACCTAAAGCTTCTTTGAAGATAAAGCAGAAAAAAATAAGACACTGGGGGAGCATATGGAAGAAATTGTCACTGTACATAAAAGATAACAGATCTTAAAATGATGAAAGACACAATGAAAAAAATTTTTGTATTTTTGTATTTCATTTGTTATCATTATTATTTTTGTTTATTTTTGTTTATTTTTTTTGGCTTTGTTTTTGGAGAGGTTTTGGGTTGCAGAAGGGTCACAACTGTGGAAGGGGAAGATCACTGATGCTGTGTGTTGGTGATGGGGGATGTGTGGGGAGGAGTGCACATGGGGCATGACTCTCTGGCATATGAATATGTTCAAGTGGTCATGGGATGTTGTCGTGGTAAGTGAGACCCACACAATAATTGAAAAATATTGAGTTCCCATCCTGGGGAGTCCTGCTACATTCTATAACAAAGCAGTAAGAATCCCCCGAGTACATGGGCAGTGCCTGTCCAAGGAAGACAGACAATTACGCCAGGCCCTTGATATTGATGATTGTGCTTATGAACCTTGTTCTTGTGGAATTGAAACTTAGTCTAGTATTTTATATTGCCTTAGAGTTACTTCCTGAAAGTCTCCTTGTTGCTCAAATGTGGCCTCTCTCTAAGCAAAGTCAACATATAAATGCATTACCTTCCCACTGGCATGGGACATGATTCCCGGGGATGAGCTTCCCTGGAACCAAGGGATTATTACCAAATGCCTACTAGCAATGCATTTGGAAAAAGACCTTGACCAAAAGAGTGAAATAGTAAATACGAATGAGTTTTTATGGCAAAGACATTTCAAAGTAAGTCCAAAGGTCATTCCAGAGGTTACACTTATGCAGTTTTAGGAGGATCTCATTGACTGCCACAGGAAACAGTGCCTCAAACAGCAGTACTCCTGAAGGCTCTAGAGCCATCTAGACACTATAGGCAGAGCAGACAATCTCAGGAATTCGGCAACATGTCAATGGGCCTTACTTCAGAATATATGCACCCAAATGTAACAGAGTTCGACTCATTTATAATTTCCCTACACATGGCTCCTCTGCCCCTTTTAGTTGAACCTATAATTAGCACTATACTTGTTAAATATATGTCCCAGAGACTTAAATCTTCGTTCTGTTCATATGTCGGTCGAGCCCTGAATCGCAGCAGAATTGCAACACCTACTATCCTGGTTATTGGACTCACCCAGCACAACTAACAAAGAGATGATGTGGGACAACTCCCATACCTAAATACAGAGAGTATCTATAACGGCAAGCAAGACAGTTCCATCCATCTGCCCCCTGGGATCTAAGCCCCTCTCATAAGAAAAGAGTGGTCATCACAATCCTAAAAACCTCAAGGTTGTGGAATGAACAAAAGGGGGGAGTGCAACTATGGACTAAAGTAGACTTATTATTATTCTGGTAATGAAAGAATTTGTAATATTGATATAAAGGTAGTGGCCACCAGAGGTTCTGAGGGGAGGAAGAGGAAAGAATAGGTGTAACATTGGGCATTTTTTGGAACATTGGAATTGTCCTGCGTGACATTGCAATGACAGATACAGGCAAGTATACATTTTGTCAAAATCTATAAAATTTTGTGGTGAAAAGTGTAAACCATAATGTAAACTATAGACAATGGTTAGTAGCAATGCTTCAATATGTGTTCATCATTGTAACAAATGTACCACACTAATGAAAGATGTTGTTAATGGGGAAAGTGTAGGAAGGGGAGGGGTTGGGGTATATGGGAATCCCCTATATTTTCTATGTAACATTTATGTAATCTAAAGCTTCTTTCAAAATAAAATAAAATAAATAAAAATTTTAAAAATTCCTTACCAGGTATATGGTTTCCAAATATTTTCTCCTCTCCTGTAGGCTGTCTTTCCACTTTCTTGATGATGTCCTTCGATGCACCACAAAAGTTTTTAATTTTGATGATATTTCATTTGTTTTATCTCTTGTTGCTTAAGATTTTGGTGTAAAATCTAAAATCCTTTGCCAAGTACAAGGTCCAGAAGATATTTCCCTAAGTTTTCTTGGCAGAATTTAATAGTATTAGTTGTTATATTTAGATAATTGATCCATTTTGAATTACTTTTTGTATATGGTGAGAAGTAGGGGTCCAAATTCATTGATTTACATGTACATTTCCAGTTTTCCAAGCACCATTAGTTAAAGAAACTATTCTTTCCCCATTGAGTAGAATTGGAGTCCTTCTCTAAATAATTGGCCATAGGTGTGTGGATTTATCTCTGGACTCCCAATTCTTTTCCATTTGTCTATACAACTACCCTTATGCCGGTACAACAGTGTTAATGAGTATAGTTTTATAGTAAGTTTTGAAATCAAGAAATGTCAATACTCCATTTGTTTTTCTTTGTCAAGACTGTTTTGGCTATTTGGGGCCACTTGCAATTCCATATGAATTTTAAGATCAGCTTTTCCATTTCTGCATAACACTGTTGGCTTGAATTTTTTAGAAATTGTATTGAATTTGTAGATCACTTCAGTCAGTAGAGACACCTTATAATATTAAGCTTCAAATCAATGAACACAGGATGTTTTTTGCATTTATTTAAGTCTTCTTAAATTTCTTTCAGCAATATGTTGTGTTTTTCATTGTATAAGTCTTTCACCATCTTGGTTAAATTTATTCCCATATATTTTATTCTTGTGGATGTTATTGTAAATGGAATTGTTTTCTTGATTTTCTTTCAGATTGTTCTTTACTGGTGTATAGAAAACCAACTGGACTTCTGCATGCTTATCTGTTTTTATTTTTTTTTAAGATACTTAGATTACATAAATGTTACAGAAAAAATAAAGGCGATTCCCATATGCCCTGCTCCCTACACCACCCACATTTTCCCACATTAACAACATCCTTCATTAGTGTGATACATTCGTTACAACTGATGAACACATTTTGGAGCACTGCCACTAAACATGGACTGTGTTTATCTTTTATCCTACAACCTAGCTGAAATTGTTTATTAGTTCTTATACCTTTCTTGTGGATTCATTGGGGTTTTCTATATATAGGATCATGCCATCTGTGAATAGGGATAGTTTTACTTTTCTTCCTTTCCAATTTGGATGGCTTTTATTTCTTTTCCTTGTCTGATGACTGGTTAGAACTTCCAGAAAAATGTTGACTAACAGTAGTGACAGTGAGTATCCTTGTCTTGTTCCTTATCTTAAGGGGAAAGCTTTCAGTTTTTCACCATTGAGTATGATATTTGCTGTGGGTTTTCATGAATAGCCTTTATCATATTGAGAAAGTTCCCATCTATTCCTATTCTTGAGAAGGAATGCTGTTAAATCTTTTAATGTTTTGTAGAATTCAAAATTAAAGCATCCAGGCCTGGAATTTAATCTTAGGGAGATTTTTGCTTTCTGATTAAATCTCTTTAGTTATTATAGGTCTGTTGAGATTTTCAATTTCTTTTTGTAACAGATGAAGTAAGTTGATGTTTCTAAAAATGTGTCCTTTTCATGTAGATTTTCAAATTTGTTGTCCTAAAATTGTTCATAGTACCCTCTTGTTATCCTTTTTATTTCTCTAAGGCCAATTGTAATGTTCCCATTTTTGTTCCTGAATATAGTTATTTGTGTCCACTCTCTTTTCTTTGTTGGTTTGCCTAAAGGTGTGTCAATTTTACTGATCTTTTCAAATAACAATTTCATTATTGTTCATTCTCTATATTGTTTTTCTATTATATTTTCCATTGATCTCTGCTCTATACCTTACTATTTCCTTCCTTCAGCTAACTTTGGATTTGGTTTATTCTTCTTTTCCTAGATAGTGTTTTTTTAATTTCCATATATCTGTATTTTTTCCAGTTTCCTTATATTATTGATTTCTAGGTTTATTCAATTGTGATCTGAGAAGATACTTTGTATGATTCCAATATTTATTTTTGTTAAGATTTGATTTGTTGCCTAACATATGGTCTATTCATGGAAAATTATTCTTGGGCACTTGAGAAGTTATATATCCATTGGGTCTACTTGGTTACTAGTATTGTTCAAGACCACTATTTCCTTATTGATCTTCTGTTTAGATGGTCTATCAATTATTAGAAGTGGTGTATTGAGATCTCTAACTTATTGTAGAACTATTAAATCTTCCTTCAATTCTGTCAATTTTTATTTCATATATTTGGGATTTTGTTGTTAGATGCATATATATTTTATAATCATATATCTTCTAGCTGGTTTGAAACTTTTATCAATGTTTAATATTGTTCTTTGTATCTTGTAATCTTTTTTTGAACCTAAAGCCTATTTTGTCTGATAGTAATACAGCCATTCTGATTCTATTTGTATTACTGTTTCCATGGAATATCTTTTCTCACCTTTTTACTTTCAACTGCTTTGTGTCTTTGCACTCAAATTTAGACTCTTGTAGACAGCATATAGTTAGATTATGCTTTTTCATTCAATCTACCAATATCTGCCTTTTAATTTGAAATTTTAATCCATTGACAATAATGTAATAACAGAAAAGGAAGGATTTACTCATGCCATTTAGCTATTTGTTTTCTGTATGTCTTGTGTATTCTTTGTTCTTCAATATTCCATTATTACCCTTTTTATAGATAGTTACCTTTTCATAGTGCAACATTTTGATTCAATTTTTCCTTTTTTCTATCCTTTTTAGTTATTTTCTTTACTAATTAACTCTGTAATTAACAATAACATCTTAAACTAATCACAACCTAATTCAAGTAGTTCCAACTTAATTTCGGAAATATACAAATTCTGTATGTCTATGTATCTCCATCTCTACCCTTTATATTGCTTTTGTCTCAGATTACATTGTTATACCTTATATACCCATTAACATAGATTTAGTTATTATTTTACACATTTATCTGTTAAATTTTATTGTTGGGAAAAAGAAGATGCAAAAAGTATAATAATACAGGATTTTATACTCACCTATGTATTTATCTTTACCAACATTCTTTATTTCTTCTTATGCTTCAAATTACTATCTATTATCCTTTTATTTCAGCCTGAAGGACTCCCTTTAGCATTTCTTGTAGGGCAAGTCTTGTCATGAATGCTTTCGCTTTGTTTATTTGTAAATGTCCTAATTTCTTCTTCAGTTTTGAAAAATTATCTTGTTGGATATGAAAATATTGGTTGATAGTTGTGTGTTTTTTTCTTTCTGGCTTCCATAGTTTCTAATTAGAAATCTAACATTAATTTTATGGGGTTCACTTCTATGTGACAAATTGATTCTTTCTTGTTGCTTTTAAAATTGTCTTTGTCTTTGGATTTTGACAATTTCACTATATTGAGTCTTATGGTAGATCTCTTTGAGTCTGTCTTGCTTGGAGTTCATTGAGCTTCCTGCATGTGTATATTCATTTCTTTCATTACACTTAGGAACTATTGAGCCCTAATTTCTTCATATACTTATTATGTACCTTTCTCTCTCTCTTCTCTTTCCAGGTCTTCAATGATTTTTGTGTTGGTATGTTTGATTGTGTCCCACATGTCCCTCAATTTCCTTTAATTTTTCTTCATTATCTTTCTTTTTGCTTCTCACAATGCATAATTTCAGTTATCTTGACTTCAAGTTCTCTGATCCCTTTTTTGCCTGTTAAAATCTCCTGTCAAATCCATTAGTCAGTTTTTAATTTCAATCATTCTATTCATTTCCTCAACTCACCCCATTCATGATAACTCAATCCCAAAAACAAAATCCCAGTTCTGCCCAATTCTATATCAAAAACTGCCCGTCTGTCCCAGATGACTATCAGGTTCTCCTCACTGATCTCCTGGCTTCCACTCTCACACTTTTATCATTCATAGTGCAAACACCACTACCACCCACCACCCTACTACTGCAATAGCCACCTAATTGACTTCAATTGACTACAATCTACTCTCCATATTGTGGCCAGAGTAATATTTTTTTAATGAAAATAATATTACATAGTTTTCCTCTAAAACTCTCCCATGACTTCACATCACCCTTAAAAATAAAATCCAGTCTCCTCACCCTGACCTAGAAGGCCCTATGGAAGTTTTTAAAGATGACTTCTTTAAAAATAATTTCTTCTTCCCCCTTTTTCCTTTTTCTCACTCTGCTCCACCTACTTGGGGCCTTGATTTTGTTCCTTGTTGAACTTGTTTTCTTCACCTTATTTCCAATAGCTATTTCATTGTCCTGGACTATTCTGAGCTCAGTCTTTTGGATCATGTGGAAGGTTTAAAGGCCACATCCTCAAAGAAGCCTTTCCTGACCACCTAATCTAAGGAAAAGTTGTCTCCTCATTATTGTCACACTATCCCGTTTTATTTTCTTTATAATACTTACCACTATGTGAACTTTTTTCTTTTGCTATATTATCCCTATTCCTAAGTGCAGGAATCAACAGTGCATGGAAAGAATAGACTACCAATATTTATTGAATAAATAAATGGATTCTATTTGTAAGAAAAAAGCCAGTATGTCTAAATATCACTTTTATATAGACAAGAAAACTGTCTTAAGAGATCAATAGAACATTAAGGGTTGTGATTGGGCCCGTAAAATTAGATGGATGACCTGACAAGGAGGTTAACTTGTACATTTAATTCACATGCTTTGGAAGTACTTTGAAATTTGCAGTGAAAATTGCATTATTTTTCCTTATTTAGCAAACATTTATGTAGGATTTTACAGATGCACTCTTCTAGAAAAAAAATTCAGAGATTACTGGATAGGAGATATAAGAATTGGAAATGGTTTGTCCAAAGATGGATGGGCAGAGTAGAATAAAATCTTTGTGGATGGCCATATCATTTACTTATTCTGGCCCCATTTTCCTCCAGTTTACACTATAATCTTTGGATAAAAATTAATTATTCAAACATATTTGCCATCTCTTTAAAACCAGATGTCAGAAATATCATAAGAAATTGTCACATTTCAATTTATATTATTGATATCTAATTCTTTGAAATATTGTAGCATTTTACAATGCAGTTCCACAGTAAAGAAGATGAAACTGGGGGGAATAGTATTGTATAAGTAGTCAAATATTTGTAACAATGTTTATAATTTTTCTATTGACCAACTTGTAATGTGATTTAGAAGAAAAAAATTAACAAACAAACAAACAAAAACCCTGAGTCCCTCTCAGAAGGGATTCAACAGGCTCTTGGAAATATACCAATAAGAATAAACTATCTGAAAATTTTAAGTGGGGAGGAGGGATGGATTATTTCTATCTATCTGCAAAAGATAAAAACATGGCAGTTCTTAGCTCAAATTGTACCTTTGCAAGAATTTGAAATAGGCATGTCTTCCTTAATTCATTTTACTTCCACTGGCCAAAAAAAAGTTGTCATAATAAACATATAAATCTATGATGTTTACAATGGGGGCAATGCTCCATTAGATCAGTGTCTTATATAGGGCATCACACACACACACACACACACACACAGTGTCTTTGCATGTTAGGACCATTTGGCAGAAGCTACAAGGAGATATTCCAGCTCCAAATTTGGAAGACATTTCTAACAGTCATAGTTTTTAACAATTGAAATAAACTCTCTCAGTAAGTTCTGAGTTATCCATCATTGACAGTGTTGAAACCTTCACTTAAACTTACATAATAGGTAGAAGTTATGGATCAGATTTTAAACATTATATGGTAGTTGGACTAGCTAATCTTTAAGGTGTTTTTTCCAATCATAGATTTTATATTTTATTTCAAAAGAGTTTGTGAAACTTTACCATGAAGGTATATCTAGTTTTATATATCCAGAAAAGTATCAGTCATAACGTTAAGGAAGAAAGAAATCTATTGTAATTTATTTATTTATTTGAGCATTGATTCCTTAATGTCTTATATTTATAGTTACCAATGTTACACTGCATAGATTTGATCTTACTAGTTTTTAAAAACAATGAAATGGTGAGAGAAGGCTTTATATTACTCCATATTGAGATTTTAAAAATAGAGGTACAAATATATGGCTTAATGCAAGTTTTCACAAGTGTAAGCTGAAGAAGTAAGAGACAAACTCGGGTATTTTGATTTCCTGCCATTTCTTTGTTTACATCATTTTTCTTCTCAAAGGTTATAAACTTATTTCTGCCATTCTAATGTGCTAAAGCATAAATGGAAATATAATAAACTATGTGATTCTTATTGTCTGATAACAGGGAAACTTGGCAGGATAAAATGAGATAAACATTTTTACAATTAATATTTATGTGTTCACTTGTTTGTTCACTGTGTTTCCCACTAGAATTTAATATCAATTAAGGGAGGAATTCTGCCTCTTTAGTTAGTGTGGCAGTTTGAAATTATTTATGAATTCCAAAAAGAGATACTGATTATGTTTTTAAACTGGTCTGTTCCTCTGGCTGTGATAACCTTTGATTGTATTAGATTCAGTTGAGATGTCTTTGATAAAATTATGTTAAGATTACAGCTTTGATTCTACCACTTCATTAGGGTGTGTAGGGTTGAGTCCTCACCCCTTTGGTGGGCTGATAAAACAGACTCTCACATGTAAGTAGATACACAGAAAAAGACATGGCAGAGTAGAGAATTTGGTTTTGACACCAGAGCCCCAGGGAGAGATGAGACATTTGCCTAATAATTTACAGCTGACATTGTGAAGAGACCAGAGTAGCTAAGAAGTCCTGAGAGACTAGCCTTATGCCAGCCTACAGCTGATAGCAGAAGAAGCTGGGACCATGGAACTTTAAGAGGAAAGAGGAAGGCTGAACCCTCGCAGACATCGCCTGCCATCTTGCATCAACACGTGACAACAGACTTTGGGTGAGAAAGTACCTTTTATGGTAACTTTAGTTGGACTCTTTAGGGCCTTGTAACTGTAAGCTTCTATCCCAAATAAATACCCTTTATAAAAGCCAACATATTTCTGGTAATTTGCACCAGCAATCCTTTTGGCTGACTAATATTGTTAGCTGCAGTTTCCTACCACCTAAAGAACATTGACCACCTTAGCTCTCAATAAATATTTGTTGTATGAATGAATAAGTGGTTTATAAAAATTAGTTATGTTGTCCTTTATGTAATAATCATTAGACAATATACAAAATAAGGGATTCAACAACAATTTTACACTTAAATCCACATTAAATATGTAATCAGAAAACTTGGGTTTATGAGATGGCACAAATAGAATAGCCTAATAGCAACATTATATTTGTGTAGACCAGAAAATCTGGTGATTGACTGCATAACATCCCTTCAGTAGGCTGTATGGACAGTGTACAAATGTGGATTTTATGTGGTCAAAATTGAAGTTCAGGTCCAGATCCTTGCTCCATTATTATTTCCATTAGGAATTGTCTATTTTTTGCATCTCCTGCATATTAGTTTTCTATTATTTTCCCTTAGAGAATAAAAAAATATTCTGATCATTTGAAAGTATTTAGCAATACACAGAAATGGGAAGAAAATGATATGCAAGTAAATCAAGGATATAGACTCTGAACCTCTTGGTTGCCAGGTAGGACAGTGTGGCCAAACTGGAGAGTCAAGAAGCTGCTACCAAACAATACATTGTAGATGGTTTCTGGGAATGATGCCAAGATATAGATTGATGGTGTTTCAGTTGATTGTTCTTCACATGGCATCAATTTAGTACTTCGAGGAGAAATTCGTTTATTTTATTTGTTTCAGGAAATACCTGGAAGGAGTTTCCTGGGTTTACAATTAAGGTGGTGACTTGTTCTCTTGAGAAAAAAAAATATTGATAGTGAAATAAAATTTTTATTTTTTGGTACTATCATGTTTCTTGATGGAATAAAAGCACTGCTCTCTTCAAGAAAGTGTAGCAAGCTTTCGATTTAGTGGCAGTCACTCCTGTTAAATTACGTATTACCTCCATTTTGGTCTATATCTGTCTCTGTGATATATATTTATTACTTGAACATTTTATCTAACTGATGCCATTAAATAAAGAATCTCTATTGAGAAGACAACTGACATTTAAAGTAGTAAAGATAAAACTAATAAAAACTTTGCATTTAGATGAGAGAGTGAAGACATGGCAAAAGGAGGTAGAACAGTAATCATAAGAGATGTTAATTTTTGTAAGAAAAGCAGAAAGAAGCTAGGTATATCCTATTTGGAAACAGCTGGGTGCCATCGATAAATATTGTCTTTGGGATATTGGGGACGTAAAATAAAGGATATTCTGGCCACAGAGTATCACAAACGCATTGCATTCTCTGTTTTAGCTGCCACAAAATCCAATTACTTGTGGGGGTGAAAAAAAACAAACTAGACAATGTAGCCACAGCTTAAGGGAAAGAGAAACCTATGGGTGCTATAGGTAGTAAGGTAATATTGCCAAAGGGAATGGTGGTGGGGGGAGGTGTGTAGAGGACAGAAAGGAAGGCAAAAAACACAAATGAGGAATGGAGAAATATCCAACATAATTCTACAGGCTCTGAGACAATCAAGTGCTTTGGTTGCTGTATCTGTCATTATCTCAGCACTAGGGTTGATTTGGCTGATGTTGAATGAGTGTTGCCTCCAACCTCCAACCTCACTGCACTTCCGCTCTGCGTGTCAACTTGGCAGAGAGTAGCCTTTCGGTCAATAAGGATGTATATCTTTTGTGTCCTCTCAAGCCATTTTCCCCTTTCTTTGGTTTTCCATTGTTATCTGGATCTTCTTTCACATTGAAGGCATGCAGGATTTCTCCTTGATGTTTTGTTTGTTTGGCATAATTTTGCCAGGGGACCTTAAGAACAAAAGACAATGCTAATCTCTGTAACTACCCTTGACACAGGATTGGCTAATTATAACATATAGGGTATTATGTCTCTTAAAACGCTTTGCTACAAGAGAGTGTTACAGGAAGAAATACAGCAATGTGGAAGGAAAATTGTCTGTGAAGTTTGAAAATCTGAAGGGAAATCTTAGCCTTTTTAATAGTCATAGCCAACACTTGTGTAATGTGTCTATGGAACAGGTATTATTCCAAATGCTGACACATATTAAGTCACTCAGTCCTCATGTGGGAGATACTACTGTTTTGTCCATTTTACAGATGAGGAATGTCAACCCTATTGTCTTATCCTAGAGCTCATGAGACCTAGGGGATGGGTCTTACTTTTCAGGAAGGAACAAGCAGAGATTTCTTTGCAATGACAATACTAGAGTTCAAGGGAGAAAGGCACGATGTAAGAGGAAACAAAACTTTCAACAGCAAAAAAGCATGTTTCAAAGCCAAAGTAGGTCTATTTCTTTTTATACGTTTGTTACATAGTCACATTTGCAAAAGTAACTTTAGCTTTATTCATATTTCTTCTCTTTTTTGCCATTTAACTTGAGAGCATGTCCACATCTTATGTGTTTTATATCAAAAACAATTTTGCTCCAGTCGCCAGTATTTTCAAACTGAATTTTTAACTCAATTTTATCCAATAAGAGTTAAAATGATGACTTTTGCTGTTATTCGTGGAGGTGTGGCAACATGAGAGTTTTGAGTCATATAGCTTTTCTATTTTACATGCTCTTATCAAAGGCATGCATTTTTAGGAAATCTCTTTCATTAAGAGCTTAAAAGATTTGATGTGATGGAGAAATAATTAAAAGATAATGTCAGTAGAAAAGAACATTGTCCCAAGATAATGTTCTGGTCTCCTGCTGGAACATCAAAGGAGGGGCAAAGCGGAAGCACTGATTTTCCAAGCAGGAGACATTTATTCAGTGACAATGTCTTATTACAATTAATTTACTTCTAGTATACAAATGACGAATTCAAGAGTAATTGCAGCCCCTGTGGATTAGAAAACATTGTTCTCCTGGTTCCTTTCTTCTAGACAAGCACAAATCGCAGTTGGCAGCTTCTTGCTGTAGTGTTTAATATTTCCTTGGTCTAAAGTTTATTCACTCTCCATTTTTCTTATTATTACATTTTTGGAGTGCTTCTTCCTATTCTCCTCCCCACACTCTCTCCTTCTTGGTTTTCCCTATCCCCTTCATCCTTGTTATTCTCCTACTGTTTTTAAATATACTTAATTAATGTTTTCATTTCCTGGGCTGCTCAAGCAAATACCATCAAATGGGCTGAGTTAAAACAATGGAAATTTATTTGCTTATGGTTTTGAGCTAAAAGAAAATCCACATCAAGGTGTCATCAAAGTGATGCTTTCTTCCTGAAGCCTGGCATTCTGGGGCTGGCTGCTGGTTGTCCTTGACTCTTTTGTCACATGGCAAGGCACATGGTGGCCTATCCTGGCCTCTCCATTCTCTTCCTGGTTCCGTTGAATTTCAGCTTCTTGTTTCTGTGGCTTTCTTTATTTCTGTCTGAATTTCACTATTTATGAAGGACTCTAGTAATAGGATTGTGACCCATCCTGATTGAGAAGGGCCACATCTTAACTGAAGTACCCCCAGCAAAAGGTCCTGCTTACAATGGATTCACACTCGCAGGAATGGATTAAACTTAAGAACATGCTTTTCTGTGGTTACATACAGTTTCTTACCATCACAATTAAGATAGTTTAAAGATAATGATTTCCAAACCTGATTGTGGATCAGAATCAGTAAAATATTTTATTAAAAATAATCACTTCTGAGCTCTACCTCAAGAGATTCTGACTCAGGAAGTCTTCTTTTGTCCCTGAAAATCAGCATGCTTAATGGCTGGATTTTTGAAAAGCTGCCCAGAAGATAATTATTACTGTCAGATTTGGAGGCTCTTATTTCATACCCATGGAATTATCTTAGTTTGTTTTCAGGAAGTTATTTCAAAGCAAGACAATGCCTAAAATGCATATTGATAATTGATTCACCATCAGCCTCAGAAGAAATGTCCCCACACTGAAGCCTGGAGTTGACCATGCTCTCCAAACTCCCAAACTGCATGTGGACTCAGACAGATTCCATGATGAGTGTTTTTCTGGCTCCCCAGTGTTTGGATTAATGCAAGATTAATCAGTGTGTCTCCTGCCCAGATAGGCACTTTTGAGAAAAAACGAACTATGTTTGCAGAGCTTCTACTTCAAATCCAGTCATCAAAAGAGAATACTTTCTAGGTGTAAGAAGACCCAGCTCCTTTCTCTGAACTCCATGTCTCTTCTGCCTAAGTTTCATACAAAGTGAAAAAAATATAATTAAAATTAAAATACAGTGTGCCTGGTAATTCTCCCACACATTTTCCAACGTATGTGGCAACCATCAGATAACATGGAGAGGCTCCATTTTCTAGCATTAGACTGTTTCCTTTAATAAACACAAACTGAGCTAAAATACAAAAGGGTGCACAGGTGCTAGAGGCAGTGTGTGCAGCAGCTGTAATCTGGAATTCCTGAATGACTGAGAGCATGGTGATCAGCACACCAGCCCTTACAATGCCTCCAGACAATTTATCATTGTGATTTCCTGAGAAGAGACTACTGTAATTTATGGGAATATGCCGGGATGTTTTGGAAAATATCTTAACCATTCTGCTTTGAATAGAGTGAAAATAAAAGTCTTATGTGCGATTTCTAGATGACATGAAAAGTATATATGTATTTATACTACTCAAATATGCATTTATTTAAATTTTATAACTACAATACAAATATGGTAGCACACACTTAAAATCCATGCACTAAGTCAATAGTATAACTTCCATGTACAGGTACGCTAGCGGAGCAGTAAACTGCCTCACAGTCACTAGTTAGCTATGATAATTATAACTACTATTTATTGAGAGGTCGGTGACTTACCAGGCATTGACTTTTATCTTTTCATTTTTTCAAATTAAAAATACTGTTACCTTTTTTAATCCAGGTTATAAAACTATGTCATGGTCATGTTCATTGTTTTTTAAAAATAAGCAATATAGAAGAATAAAAGTAAGAAATTAAATACATAAAACTTCATTCCCCCAGAGATGCCCACATCTTCCACAATTGCCTTTGAAAAAGTACACTGCAATTTCTGTTTGCTATAATTAGTTTTGAATGGTTCTGTTGCAGGGTTGTAGTTCTGCTGCTTTAACTAACCTTATAAATTAAGAAAGAAAAGCAAAAAGGATAGAAAATTGACAGAAATGACTAGGTTTCCATTTATGCATATATCTTTCCAAATACTTTTCTGTATGCATATGTATACATACACAGACACAAGCACACATGTGCACACACACAAAGTATTGGCCTATTTCATAATTTCATGTGTTTTTTGTTTTTTCATTTTTTGTTGTAAAATCATACAGGTTTAGAGTAAAGTCATGCAGAAAATGCAAAGTTCTCATATATCCCCTGGCCCATTATTAGCAATTTGCGTTGGTGTGGTACCTTTGTTACAACTGATGAAAGAATATTATTATAATTGTACTGTTAGTTATAGTCCATAGTTTATATTAGGACTCACTATTTGTGCTGTACAGTCTTATGGTGTGTATTTTTAACATTTTTATTCTAGTAACATATATACAACCTAAAATTTCCTCCTTTAACCACATTTAGATATATAACTCAATGGTAGTAATTACATTCACAGTGTTGTGCAACCATCACCACCATCCATTTCCAAAACTTTTCCATCACCCCAAAGAGAAATTCAGGACTAATTAAGCATTATATAATATAAACAAAATTTATATAACTATGGAAAATAAAATGGAATTTTTAAAGTAAATATAGATATTTACTTATCCGAAAAGTAATTTATTTATGTTTATTACAAAAACATAATAAATGCAGAGCATTTCGTCCTATGGTTGGCCTTCAACGTATTTAACACGTCTATTGTTGAGCCTTTAAGATATTTCTAACTTGTTGCTGTTATCAACAATGCAGCGATGATTTTATTATACTTGTAAATTTGCATATCTATGTGCTTGTTTCCTTAAGACAAATTTCTAAAAGGAAAACTGCAGGCTGAATCTTTAATTTTGGAAATCTGTTCGCTCTACAGACATAATTTTTAACCTTCAAAAGTGCTCTGTTTATCTTCATGTTACACACTAGAAAACTGAGAAGAATAAACTTGCCTATTAAAACCCACCTTTAACACTCCTCCTAAAAAGATTAGCATCTGAATCAAAGAAAAATGAGTCAGGGTGGTTGCTGATTGCTTTTAACAGGGACATAAAAATTTTATCAAACTCACATTGACTCATGAAACTCTCAGAAAGTTAACTCCAAGTCCTTTGTGATAATTATTTCCAAATAATGAATCCCAAGACCACATGCCATGTATCATGGGAAGCCCAGGACCCTAACAAGATTTCCGAGGATTGTAAAGCACCGTGCATGCTTCTGATTAGCTCTTGCTTCTAATGACTACAGAATTCTCGCTTCAGTTTTCACAACCACCACTTTCTGGCAGCACTTCGGACCAAGACCAGACCCTCATTCTCCAATTCCCAGAACTCCATCAGTACAAGGACATAGTTCACCAAAGGTAGGGCATTAGCACAAGGAAGGATGGAAGAGCTGAGAACAGCAAATAACTTCAGACTGAATATTATCCAGCTCTTAAAGCTCTTCTGCTCTTCCACTCTTGGGAATTCCTTGCTGCTGACTTTCCCCCATAAACTCCATCCTGGGACATTTCTTTGGGCCTAGGATCACATTTTCTCCAGTGATTCTCTACCCTGGCTGAGAGTTAGAATCTTTGGGGAAGCTTTTTAAAAATGTTGTCCTGGCCCACCCAGACCAAGTAAATTAGAACCTTTTGGGAGTGGAATCAGGACACATTCTTCCCTGGCAAGAATTCTGCACATGTGCACGATTGTTTTATAGGTTCACAGCCTCTGTAATAAAAATATATTAAAAAAAAATAATAGGGTGGGTTGGGGGAAAAATACACCAAATGTAAGATATGGACTATAGTTATTAGTAATATTTTCACGATGCTTTTGCATAGTTTGTTAACAAATGTTTCACAAAAATGCAAGGTGTTGATGGAGGGGTGAGGTATGGGACCCCTGTATGATGTTATGCATGTTTATTTTGTAAGTACACAAGTTTTACTATACGCTTATTGTTTATGTATGTTCATATATGAATGATATACTTCAATTAAAAAAAAACTTCCCCTGGTGAGAGATTGAGAGGTGATGAGGTGTTTTTTTGTTGTTTGTTTATTATTATTATTATTGGAATAATGAAAGTGCTCTAAAAATGATTGAAATGATGAATGCTCATCACTGTGTGATTATACTGAATACCATTGAACACTTTGGATGGATTTATGATTTATTAATATGTATCAATAAAATTGATTTGTTATTTTAAAAAAAAGTTCCCCTAGTTAATTCTAATGCCCCAAAGGGTGAAAATTACTCTTTTAGACCCTTTATCTTATGCTTGCATTTCCAATTCCTGAATCATCCACTCCTTTGGCTTATCAGCCCAAACCTGAACATTTTTTTTTTTTTCTTCCCTTTGCAGAACAAAGTAGTTTGTTAAATTCCTTTTGTTTTAAACTTTCTTAATTCCCTGCCCTCCGCCCCCTAGATAATGAAAAGGAACAACCTTTTCATATTCAAAAAGTGTTTTTCTAAATAAAAGTGAAGTCCCTTCTTAGGGGATACCTGCTGTTCTTCAAGGACAACTAAGTCACGTTTTAGCTATTCTCAGCTGATGGAGGTTTTCCCTCCTCTCTATTTAATGCTCCATTATAATCTTTAACATATTTAGTAATGAATAGACATTTCTACCTTCAACCAGATTCCATAGTGTTAGAGGGATAATGGGGAAAATTGATGGTGAAATAAATAATAACTAAACCATTGGAGGAAACCTCTACTAATACCCATCAGGTTATGTCCCTGGCTTAATCACAAGACTTAGAGGAAGTAGATTTGAACCAGGGTATAGTCAATGAACCAATACTTGCCTTTCATCATAATATGCATTATGCCAGCTTTCTAACAGTGAGTGCTAACCCCTCTACATTTATCGCTGGCAATCACCACTTTATATGGTCGCTAAGTTGCTATGCGTCTCTCGGGATCATCCATTCACTTCCAAATTTGTTAATGTTTAAGGGACACAGTACTATTTCAAGGTATAGCATTTTAAATCAATCAAAAATCATATTTAATCTCTTTCTGATTACAAATTATATCTGGCAAGAGGTCATAGCAAGCGTCTTTGACTCACTGTACACTGAATTTCTAATACTATTCTACAGTGCAATGACACTCTCTTTGGAAACAAATTGCATTAGGCATTTTTATTAAATAGCTGGTCTTTTCTAGCTATTTAGAACCCAGACACATGCAACTATCCCTGAAAGACATGTCCGGTGGATTCTTTCAGTTATTTCCACGGTGATATCTCCCTGCCTTCCTTGGAAGACAACGAGGCAGGCCCACTGGAAAAATCAAGAGGAAGTTCAAAACTGGTTCCTTTCAAGTAGAATAAAAATATGTATATGAGAAACAGAAACTTCCTGGTCAGGGGCTTTAACAGGCAGAATCTACGTAATTATCAAAATTCCATCCATTGAAGGATTGGTCTCTTCAGAGTGGTTTGTGTCTAAATTAAATGGAATATGCATCTTACTTCTTGCTCACTTTTATTGTCAGTAGAGGCTAAGTCCCTCCGTATCAGCCAAAGTACAGGTTTATGTTCACGAAAGACCTCTAAGGCTATGCACTTTTCCCAGTCACTTCACATATTGTCTTCTGATTATTTTGCAGAAGTTCATTCCATCTTCCACAATCACATTTCAAAAATACCTTCTGGTATCTGTTGCATTATAAAAGTGGTAATAAACGGTTCCATTTCAGTGTTGTTGTTCTGATGCCTTAAATAACCTATTAAATTTTAAAAAGAAAAAGGGTAAAAACTGACAAATGATTAGTTGTAAAGCTGGATTCTGAGATCATAGAAAAATGGAAGGTACAAATTCATATCTAAAGTATCAAAACAAGAAGTCCAAGTCCCTCCTAATAAATTGTTGCTGGCTATTTGAGCTTATTAGATGTCTCTTTTATATGTTGGTACATAAACGGAAATTCAGCATGCAATTGTACAATTGAAAAAGAGTGCTCTTTCACAAATGGGAAGTAGAATGTGTTTATTAATATCTGGATTTCAATCAACATGAAAAGTTTTTTTTTTTTAATTACTTGTCCTTGGTATTCAAAGATTTAATTCTTTCTATGAAATGCTGATATTTATATGGAAAAGAAGTTTTTTTCTGAAACCTTTTATCCCCTTTACCTTTTCAAAATCTTCTTATCACATTTCAGAAAATTAGAAAATAATATGGAAATAGTGAAAATGGATATTTAGGAGGGGATGTAAGAATAAGCAGTTTGCAATATAAATCATTCCAAGTTTTTAGCTTATCTGATTGTCTAAGAGATTATTCTTTTTTATTGATTTCTCCCAGAGGATTCCATCCTAAAATGATGACATATTTGAAGAGGATGGCCTTCTCAGATTGAGAAAGATCATTCTTCTATAAAGTGCATATATGTAAGCATATGTATTCAGGAATTCTCCTTTCTAGTACCCAAATCAACTAATGGGTTCTTTTTCCAAGTCAATGAGAGTGAAATATATTATATATTATATATAAGTGAAATTTATATTTCAGTAAATCTCTTTATTTTTATTCAATATAAAGTTAATCATCAGCAACTACCCTTACATGTTTCTCAGTCCTCTATGGTGAGCTCATTCTCTCCTTCAATTTCTCATTCTTTGTTAACATTTTCAATGCTACCACCTCCATTTTCCTCTTCCTAGGAGGTGCAGATAGTTCCTCTTCCTTTGAGATCTCCTCTTCCTTTGAGATCTGCCTTCACTTTTAATATACAAGACAAATGACAGCAATGACATAGAATTATACCTTTTCTTTTTATTGAGGATAGAGATGGATACCTAATAGATATTTCAATGAAGAGTTACAAAGTAAAGATTCTCATGTGCTTATTTTATTCTCTTATCATAAATCATGTTAGTTTTCATGTGGAATTAGAACCACCTATGCCCTGCTGTTTCTCTCTCTCTTAGTAACAGTCTTATCAAGTTCATATGTTCACCCATGAATGAGGCACTAATTTGTGACAGATGGCTTAGTGTAACCCAGAGCTGCTGCTACAAGATTGTCCAAGTATCTCCTAACTTTGGGTGTTCCCCTACTAGAAATCCAGTCAAGTTTAAAGACAGTGGAAAGAGAACAGAGAAAACGAAAATGAGCACCCCTTTTGGGCAAGGAAGAGGATAAATGGGTAAACAGATTGTTGTGCTAGATGTCCCTTGAAAGTATAATTTTACTTAAAAAGGAACACAGGATAAATGGTATCTATAGACTCAAACTAAAAAAAAAAAAAAAAAATAAGGTATTTAAAAATATTTTTGTATCTCTAAAAAAAAAGGAAATGGATATTTTAAATAATAAGTTGTGCCCATAAAAATTTTCAAATTTCTTCTAGGAAAATTCAAAATTAACAAAAAAATAATTATAAAACAAAACCTTGTCTTTTGCTTCCCTTGCACGTACTTGAGACAGCCCTGTGTTAATGATACATTTCTATTTGAAAATTAACTCACATGAAATAGTTTTGAGAATATTTAAAGATGCGGACATCCTTCCTCTCCTACCTTCCCCTTTCCTCCTTCCCTTTATCTCCTTTTACTTCCATTACTCCTACTCAAACTCCCCACCAGCTGCTTACTCCTAAACTCCTTGCAGTGAACTTGGCAGGCACACAACGAGGAATGGCAGGTGTAGCTGCAGAGGTTTAGGGAGGGCCCAGACAGACCAGAGAGGTTGGGAGGCATTCCCAGGGATCTCTCCCAGGAACAGTGAACATTTATAGGGAATATTGCTTTTCATAAAAAGAGAAAATACATTTCACCAGTTCTGGAAGATTGTCTTCATTATTTTCATTATTTTGTTAGTAGTATTAATTTGCCTTTACCGGATAAATCTGCCCATCTCCGTGTTTAAAATCAAACCTGCGCAAGCCCTATATGCACTTCTAAAGCATTCATTTCCCCAAGCTCCAGCTTCTTGGTACTACAAGCAGTGGTATAAATAGCTAACAGATAAAATGCGGCCGATAAGTAGACAGTCCATGGAAAGTTTCCTCTAGTCATAATGTTTTTACTTCTCATCCTTTAAAGGACTTGCTTTCTGAACTTGACCAGGGAAATAAGCCAAAACGTAAGGACGATCGCTTAGTTTGCTCTTATTAGTTCTTTTGATGTTGCCTCTTTTTCCTTGGCTCCAAAAATACTGCAGCATAAAGTAACAGCATTATATGACTAGGGCAACAGCATCAACATGAATGAAGCAAGCAAACAAAATACCTACATACATGCAGAGAGACCTGAAAGCTGGAAACTAAGGATAGCTTCATATCCAGGAAAAATTCCCTTTTAAGGATTCCTGAACCAGATTTATTTTTCTTAAAAGTCTGTATAAATATAAGGTTAATAATAATGTATAACAAGTATTGAGCATTTGAAATATGTGATGTTCACACGTCTGTGCCTAATACTTTCCCCTTCTTTACCACTTCCTGGGTACTATGTGAGTGAACTGCAGAATTGCTTGGGAAACATGTGTGATCTGCCCTAAAATCCCTCTTTGACTAACTACACTCCTCAAGTTCCTTAAATAGAAAACATGACCTTTGTCTCCTTCTTAATGCAATGTAAATTATTTGGTCTCTCTGTGTCCAACTCCAAAGTGAGAAAACACTCTACATCTTCTGTTGTCAGTGTAGAATTCATCATCATGGTGGAAAACAATGGAAAATTTTAAGAAAGTTTTCTGGGGTAAAAAAAAAAAAAAAAAAATCAACCAAACTTGACCTTAAATCTATGAGAGGTCAGAGAGAAGAAGGAAATCAAAGGTAAATCCAGCGTTTTGATTTGAGTATCTAAGAAATTTTTGCAGATGTTTGTAATAACATATGCATTTTGCTTTTTAAAGAAAGACTTCAGTGACTATTAGTCTATTTACAAAATCATTTCAATGGCCAAAATACTATATTTTGATCTAATCTAGAGAAACCATCATTAGATTTTATTAGTATTTGTAAAATTAAAGAAAAGCTGAGTAATTCCATTACCCAGGAGGATTTCTCCCGCATCCTTTCTATTTCAGGCTTCATATACTCAGATATGTGTGAGAGACTCTGTCAAAGACACACTTTGATAGACTTGATTGACTTAATAAAACGGCAATAGGTCTGGCATCTTGGTCAACAGTGATTTTCTACTGGGATATATGAGACTCATAATTCTCTGAGATATATTGTTATCACAATTTTTATCATTTTTCCCCACTTCTCCATTTTACAGGTTACAAAGCTTTTGACTGTGCATAATCTCATTTAAACAGCAAAATGATGCCTTGAATTAGGTGTTTGCTGAGGTAAGGAGGCTCAGTAGTTCTGGCCCAATGCCTGGAGTTTCCTCATTTCACGCTATCACGCTCAGGACATTTGGGGTCAAAGTTATTACATTAGGTGGAGACCAGCCTCAGCAGACTCCAAGGTGCAGATGTTTCTATCCAACATTCTTTCTGCTTACATGGCTATACTTAGTAGAATTATATGCAATGAAACTGAATCCTTGCACTGAAAATAGATTCTGCTATGTGATTTGGTCAAGTTAAAGTTTTTAATATAATTTCCTTATCTGCAAATAGGGCATAATAAAACTATCTTCCTAATAGGATTTTCACAAAAATTACATAAGCTGGCATATCATATTGATAAAAGCTGGTTATCTTCATAATCATTTTTATGCTCTTGATTAGTGATCACAGAGATAATTCTTAGTTCTCTGATTAAATTATTTTTTATGAGCTAATCCTTTCAAAGGAAAGTCTAGAGATAGGATGACATTTACTGCCCTGTCTCCAGTGCCATCTGATAAAGTGCCTATCTTATACTTATATCATAGAAGCATAAACCAATAATAAATGGCTCTCATTATTATATGATGTTTCTGCTTTGAAAATGTAATAAAAATGAAGACATATATTCCAGATGTGATTGCAAGATTGTTTACAGTAGATAAAAAGGTGTAATTTGCAAATTTTCTATATGTCCATCAATATAAAGTTTATTGAATCAGTTATGGTCCATTTGCACAATTGAACACAATAAAATGTTATATATCTTTTTTATTAGAGAAATTGTGAACTTACAAAACAATCATGCATAATGTGAAGAATTCCCATACAACACCTTACATTGTTGTGGAACATTTGTTACAGATTATGAGAGAACATCATCAGTCAAAAATGAATTTGACTGAAAATATAGTAAACAGAGAAAGAGGAAATCACATTTAAAGGACTAGGAACAAGATTTTACAAAGGCAAATAAAAACTAACAAGTATGACTAGAAAGATCCCTGAACTGCAGAAGTGGTGTCCTTTTTTAAAAAATCTGCGTGGAAGACTAATGCTAATTGATCCATACTGCCTATCCCATGTTCAGAAGGCAACAACTGCTAAGCAAGCAAAAGTGTCTGCAGTGTCCAAAAGAAATGACTCCCTGTTTCTTCTTCTCAGCCCTGTTGTATTCCTTTCTACTTCCAAATTTTAAGTTAAAGCTCAACTTCACTGAGAGACTTCATGTATTAACTCAACTCAACAAATCACACATACAGTCATTTTGAAATCTGTACATTTACTATTATTTATACTTACTGTTTTTGTAAATAAAAAGTTTGTTTTTATTATGAGAGTAATTACATGACAGGCCACAGCCACTGAAATTGTTAATAAAAACATGAAAGATTCAGAAAAATACATCTAAGAGAGCTGCTATAAATATTTTCCCTTTATACCTTCTAAGTATTTCTCTATTGATAGATTTGGATTTTTTAAAAATCATACACTATTGTCATCATAGCAAATATTCAGTTTTCTCTTATTCTTATGGCTTATGTATCCTGCATATTTAAATGGATTCATTAACATAATAGTTCTAGTATATTCTATCACCTTTTAATATTATGCTTTATTTTGACATTATCCTAGTTAAACAGTGAGGTTGTTTTATAGTTTTTTACAATTAGAAATAAGAATACTATAAAATCTTTTTGCATAAAGTCTTTTTATATTAAAAGTGTTTTATTTTGAATTATGTCCCAGAAATGATCAAAATATGTGCATAGTTTATGGCTCTTAATATATGTCTCCAAATTGCTTTCCAAAAGTGATTATGCCCACATAATCTATGTGGATAAGCTTACCTCTTTCTGTATTTTGACTTTCAAAGGTCTCAGGAACTTTCAAAATCTCCTTCGAAATTTGACTCCTTAAGCTGAAGTTTGTGACTCCAGCAATTTGTATTTATGAGGTTTTTGTGTATCTTAGTTATTTTTTAAATATCTTAAACTGATGGACTGTCTCGAGAATACATTGAGTTGTCAAGGAAAATAGTGCAAAAACTGAGAAAATCAAGCATAAACATACATATCTTTGCATACATCTGTCTGCCACTACCATTTCTCCATTTTTAAAAGATTTAATAAGTAAAAAAGAGACATAAGCAGAGAATAAGAGAAAATGTTGGAAATCTGAGAGGAATGTGCTATGTTGATAAATTGCTGTAATCGTTTTTGAAATGTGTGGATGTGATTAGATTTTAAAAATATGGTGCAAAAGAAGAATTTAATGTATTGAATAAAACATAAACATACAAATCATGATGGAACATAAATGATAAGAAAACCAAAGGAATTCAATAGTAGTGTCATAAATAGAAGCAGATTTTCAGGATTAATATTAGAAAGCTGGTTCTTCGCAGAAAGACAACAGCAAAAAAAAAAAAAAAAAAAAAAAAAATAGGTGAGAGAGCCTGCTTCAACCATATTGCACTGCAGACTTATAGTTCTGCACTAAACCCATGGAAATGACATAGTGTTTATAGCATTACCACCAAAATATATAGCCACACTAAAAAATAATGTGAAAAAAGTCCTGGGCATAATCTGTGAAAATAAAACGTAAATGGGATGGGTTACATAGGCCACAATAAAATGGGCCTTCGAGAGTGCAGCATGCAGGGGATTCCCAGATGGAGGAGTCTGGGAGTCTGATAACAACCTTTCTTCTCTACTCAAATCCTGAACCAATTGAGAAATGAGAAAAGAAGAACCAGCAAATGGTGATGAGAATGTAAAGAATCTGTCTTATGTTTCTAGGGCTGTGGACTCTAAATACTGATTCTCAGAACTGAGCAGTCACAGATCGCTGGACCAGTTCAGCTATTTCACAGAGTAGAAATTGTCTCTATAAATTCACAACATGAAGGAGCAAAGCCAAATGCTTGCTATTGTGGCCTGCTCCCAGGGAAAAAAGAGCTATGCTTGCCGACTTCCTAGTCCAAGCTTCACCAACAGTGAAGTCCTCCTTCTTTGGGATGATTAAATTTGGGGATGGATGTAGCCCAGGAATCTCATCCTAGTGTAAGTCCTCCCACCTGAAAGGAAACATCAAGTGTGAGGGAAAAGTGTACATCCACAGAATGCTCCCAACCGCTTGGTTCTATTTACCCTCTGGGTTTAACCATTAAGCCAGGGATCAACCGGGAATGCATCTTTCCCACCTGTGAGAGGAAATCCGAATGTATCTGAGTAGTCCTTTCATCACAGCTGGGAAGAAAATCCCCATACATACTCCTTCTCTTGTCTCAGGGAATGGCATTTGAGATATTGCTATGGTCTTGAAATAATCATAAATCTGCTCTGTTTTCGGGGGCAGGGGTGGGGCTTCTGTTGGGTGAAGAATAGTTAAATCTTACATTTGTCATTTCCCTGTGGACTTCATGTTACTGACATCCCTGTTCCTCATTGAGGATAGCAGTACACAGCTTCCTTTACCTCTAATGAGCAGGTGCCTTGATTTCTGTTTCAATGTCTATATGTGAAACCTGCCCCTAGGGGAGGTTTGCAATTTCTCCTCCTATTTATTTCAACTGGAAAACTAACCCTCATCAGAAGCCTTAACAGGAGCTGCAGGGGATGCTGCAGAAACTTGTGCCCTACCTGGGTCCCATTCTTCTGCCATGTGCTCTTTAAGAAGTCTTTGCCATTTCAAGGTCATGAATAGCATTCTTTCTTCCTTTACATTCTTTCTGCGGTAATTCAAGGTGCCCTATTGTTTCATTTGCCTTATCTCTCACTCTATGCCATTCCGGAAGACTTAGCTGAGTTTGTAGCATTTTAACTTTCTCTTTCAGTTGTGCCTTTCCTCTCTAATACATATAGGGCAATGGCAGTTTGTTATTTAGAAAGTCTCATTATAACTTTCCTTTTATCTCCTAAGTAAGACATATGTTTCTCTAATAAATAATAATTAATAAATAATGCAAACAAAGCATTCACTGTTCAAGCAAATCTCTCCCTTCACTTTTACGACTTGGATAATACCACTCTGCCAAGAGCCCATCATCTAACCCAGTGCCGAACTCTTATCATCATTCTGACTGGCTCTCCATTCATGTATCTCTCCTTTCTGTGCCTTCCTTTACAGCAAGATTTGCCACACGATTGCCCACAGGCCAAATCAGCCTGCTTCCTATTTTTGTAAATAAACGTTCTTGAAACACGTTGATGCCTTTTGTTTACAATTATGATTGCTTTTGTGCTACAATAGTAGAGTTGAGAAGTTGCAACTGAGACCATACAGCTCCCAAAGTCTAAAATACTTACCACTGCGGTCTTTAGAGAAATATTTTGCTGACTCCTTCTTTAGAGCCTTAGTCACATAAATTTCTAAGATTTGTTCAACAGGTAATACCTGCATGACCAGCTACAATAAGAGTATGACCAAAAAATTTGACTGAATACATTTTTTGAATACGTTAGACCTCTGGAGCCTTTGAACAAGCGATGTGTATTCAAGATTAATTCATCCATTGCTCTGTCCTGGGCACTGAAAACAGAAGAAATCTGTAGCAGAAGATCCAGCATTGCCTTCTTAGGCCTGACTCTAACAGTTTAGAACTAGGAGCTCACCAGGGCTGTGGAATCCATGTGGACTTCAGCTGTCCAACAGATAAAAAGTGTTCTGCCCACTAATGCCTAAAATATTCCTTCCTGCCTCAATGTATCAGCAACAGCTGGGCCAACTACACCTGTGTAGTTCAATGACAAGCTTCAGGATCCTAAAACATAAAAACACCCTTATGATCACCTATCTCTGAGGGCCCATACCTTTTATAGGCCTGTTTGCCTCTTAAGCCTCTGCCTGTACAGCATTGCCTCTATTAATAGTGTCTCTCTGCTGTAGACAGATCCGCAGTAGGCTGCAGCCACTTGCCAAAGTGAACTACCTCACAGAGCTAAAGTCACCTTCCCAGGTGACAATAAGTAAAAGCCAACCAAACAACTATGAAAATAATCCATGTGGCCAAATATAGGCTGCTGAACATTGCCAAGGTCAGAAATTCAGCAAAAATTAAACCATTACCTTAGATTCCCCATTTACCCCACGAGTATTTTGCTACACTAATTCTTTGTGTCTGATCCAAACCACTGAGCTTAACTACTACTTGCAGCAGTAAGTCCTGCTCCTCTTAACCTTCAAACATGGAGGAATGAAGCAAAATGCATGCTCTCATAACCATGCTCATGCCCTGAAAGATGGAAGAGGAGGGGCAAAGCTATGAGGGCCCATTTCCTTACTCCAAATTCACTGGACGCCATTCTTTCCTTCTTGAGGAAGAATGAATGAGGGCGTGTAGAGAGGACAGGAAATAATGCCTATAGAACTTCCTAGATATGTAAGGACATAGCAGGAGTAATGAGAAAGGATCCTTCCCTCAAACAGGAAAGAAATGCCTCAGAAAGAGGAAGAAAGGGTATGTTTCTCCAGTCAAGAGCAATTAGTCTGGAAGCTGCCTTGGACGTAGAGAAGTGTCCCATGTCATTACCTATATCTGATAGGAATAGGGAGTACCTAGATTCAGAAGACCAGACCCTGAGCTATAATATCTAGAATACACTTCACTTATTCTCACTCATGGCATCAGCTACTATAACTTTCCACACCATAATAGGCCACGTAAATAAAGACAGTAGATAATCTGGAAGGTAAAGTATACAATCAAAACCAGACAAACACATAAAACATCAGAACCACAAAAGCAAGTAAACAGAATAGTGATTGATTCCTAACTCCAAGTAAGTATACCTAATGATTTTGGAGATATAGGGAGTATGTCATATCTCTAAAATAAGAAAAGTATGCCATAGCTCTAAAATAATAAAAAAAGAGTCAAATGATATTGTTAAAAATGGATCAATAGGACCACAGAAATAAATTCATACTATTTTGGGAAAAAATGGATTGAAAGCAGAATATACACAACTGAAGGAAGAAGGAGTAAACAAACAAACAAAAAATCAAAAAGTGATGTTCACGGAATAATACACAGATGTAAAAAACAAATGGGAAATATAAAAAGAAAAGCCCAAGGATATGGAGGTTAGATTCAGATTTTTCAATTACTTTGTGATAGATTCCTAAGACAGAATAAAGAGAGGAATGGAAAAAACAATACTTGACAAAAGAATAGCCAAATGTTTTCCAATAATGTAGAAAAACTCAGTACCTCAGACTAAATAAATCCCATCAAGAAATCATGAAAGCTATGAGAAAAAATATTTATAAAAGAAATAGAATCAATTTGACATCAGACATGTCATCAATGTCATTGGAAGCAAAGACAGAGAACAGAGGAGAGAAATCTTCAAAGAGTTGAGGAAACATAACTGAATAAATAATTCTGCACCCCACTAAACATTCATATGTGAGAGCAAAATAAAGACATTTTCAGGCATTTCAAAGATGGATGAAATTCATCAGACACAGATTGCTTGTGACAGATTTAATAGAAACATACTCTATTAAGATGAACAAGAACTGCAGACTTTATTGGCATCCAACAGTATAACAAACTATTTACTCGGAAGGACCTTCTGACTATGAAACAATATAATTATGTTTATTTTGCAAAAAAAACATAATTCCAGGGGGCAGATGTGGCTCAATAGTTGGGCATCCATCTCCCATATAGAGGGACCTGGGTTCTATCCCCAGGACCTCCCGGTAAAACAAAGAAAAAAATAGAAGGTGCATGGGCCGCCAGGCCCTGCGAGCGGGTGAGCCCCCAGGCCCTGCCAAGCCATGCCCAGCAAGATGATGACATAACAGGAGAGTGACAAAAAGGTAGAGTCAAGACTAGACGCACTGAAAAACCAGGAACTAAGGTGGCGCAGGTGGCAGAATACCTCTCTCCCACATCGGAGGTTCCCAGGATCGAATCCTGGTGAAGACAGGAGAAGGATGAGAAGAGAGGGCAGGAAACAGACACAGAGAATTGCCCAGCGAATGGACACAAAAACAGCAAAAATAGGGGGTTAAAAATGGAGAAAAGTAAAATAAATAAATAAATCTTAAAAAAAATAAATAAATAAAATAATTCCAGTACATTTCTAGGATTGCACAAAGGAAATTTCCAGCTCTATTATCTGAAACCTAAACTGAGAAAATAAGCATTACTTTAATATTGGATTACCTGAAGGCAAATGCACAATAGAGAGGAAGCTATTGGGCTCACCCCATTATAGGGAAGGGAAATCTGAGATGGTGGCATTAAGCCATGGAGCACAAACAGGAAAGGGAGCTGAAAAATGGTGCTTGGAGAAAGCTGAAGTAAGTGATATGTACTAAGATTAATTTTGGCTGGAAGACATAAGATTCTGATTAATTCTTATGGTTATTAGAAAGATATATTTACCTACATGTATTAACATTTTAAAAGAACAAAAAAGTAGAGTGTAGATTCAAATCACTAAAGACAAAATGATTTTAACTAACTCGATCAATTTAAGAAAAGTAAGAAATAATGGAAGAAGAGAGACCAAAAATAACATGAAGAATGAAAATCACAAAAGTGACAGGAGTAAGTACATGTCAGTAAACTGAGCTATTTAAAGGCAGAGATACTCAGATTGGGTTAAGAATAAACAAAACATCATATCAAGCTCTATGCTAGTTTCAAGAAATATGTATAAAAGTTATGTAGGAGAATGGAAAATAAAGCATGGAAAAACATAACAGACGAAAGCTAACAAAAATAAAAGCATATACAACAATATTAATATCAGACATAGTACAATAGAAGATGAAATATTAAAGAGAAAAAATTCTACTTATGCCATAAATATATATTTCTATCATGAACCTTTGTGCTGGGTACAAATACATACACCAATAATTGATAGCTCTATGATGATAAATGGGAAGATATACAATTACCGTGGAAGACATGTCTTTTTTTTGAAATCTAATATCACAGCCTGATGTACCCCCTTCAAACCCTTTTTCACACTGCTTCCATATGGATCATTCTAAAAAGTATGTGTGAGCAGGTACTCCCTTATTACACCCTTGCCTAAAAATCATGAGTCACTTTCAAGATCAAGTCCAAGCTATATGATGGCATGAGATACTCTCTGATTTCCTAGGATTTGGTAATTGCTTATCTTGCCAGCTTTATCACATGCCCCAGTCCTCCGTCCCCCAAAAAACAATATTGCGTGCACTCAATCATACACACACACACACACACACACTTTTCACTCTGACCCTCCCAAATTATACCCTTCCATCAATGCAATCATACTTTTACCATGTGTTTGAATTTTTTTCACTCTGTCAGAATATGATCTCTCCTCTTTTCCTGCCCTTGTCCTCTCTGCCTCAGAACACCCACTACATTTTCTGAAAGCTTTTCCGAATCTTCCTCTTTCCTCTTTCATTTGGTTAAATCTCCTCCCCTCTGTGATCCTTTCTCATGCTGTGAGTATTACTACAGAGCGCTTGTCATGCTGAGGACTGTCCTAATCCTCACTAGACTGCGCTTTTTCTGAGGGCTTCAGTTATGTCTTTTATCTCTTTTCCCAGGGCATACATAAGGCGTGGCCTAAAGTCAGTACAGATAAGAGTTTCATAATTTTATTACATGATTTATAATATTTACTGTTATTTCACTGGAGTCTAAACTATGGTTTTAAAGGGAGTCACAGTCTAATAAAGAGGACTAATTTATGTTTAAATTAGTCCCTTGATTAGTTTGTAAGCCTCTTAAGGGTAAGACAAGTACCCTGCACTTTTTTTTTAACACCTGGGAAATTGTATTCTAGTTTCTGTCTTTATGAATTTCCTTATTCTAATTATTCCATATCAGTGAGATCATACAATATTTGTCCTTTTCTGTCTGGCTTATTTCACTCAACATGATATCTTCAAGGTTCATCCATGCTGTTGCATGTATCAGAATTTCATTCCTTTTGATGGCTGAATAGGTACATTATAAGTTTATACAGCATTTTGCTTATCCATTCATCTGCTGATGAACACTTGAGTTGCTTCCATCTTTTGGCAATTGTGAATTATGCCTTTATGAACATTGGTGTGCAAATAACTGTTAGAGTCCCTGCTTTTCTTTACTTTGTGTATATACTTAGAATTGGGATTGATGGGTCAAGTAGTAATTCAATACTTAACTTTCTGTGCAACCAAAAACTGTTTTCCACAAAGGTGCCAACAGTTGACACTCCCACCAACAATAAATGAGTGTTCCAATTACTCTATATAGTCTCCAAGACTTTTTTTTTCATTTTTTTTTAATAGTAGCCATTTTAATAAGTGTGAAATTGTATATCATTGTGATTTGGATTACAGTTTCCCTACTGTTGAGCATTTTTTAATGTGCTTATTGGCCATTTGTATATTTTCCATCACTGATATTTGGCCCTGTAGTGTGAAAAAGTTGTAATCATTATGCTTACATTTGATATCACATCACTAAGGATATAATAAAAGCCACTGAATGAAAGATCATTACAATACCAATGAAAGGTTTTTAAAAATATATTTATGATTTCCAAATACCAAGATATAATTACAAGAGATTAGACACAAATTGATTTTAACTAAATTTATAAATCCAAGTGCATTCACATTTAATGATAATACTTTGTCCTTGTCTAAAACTCTCTTGCTTGACTAAAATATTCTATTGATTTGCTGTCTCAATATTTACTAACATGTGCTATAAAGGTTCTAATTCTGAAGCATTGCAGTGTATCCGAGAAAATCTGCATGTACTATATCACATGAGAATTTAATTGAGACCTAGGTTTAATAATAAATGATATAGCTTGGCACTATACCTAGCAAAGATTTGTACTGTTTGCTTACATAACAATATGTCTATTGACTATACTCATTTATTGTTAATTAGCTACTAACCAAAGGGTGTTGGCAGAGTTTCTCTAATATTCTTAGCAATAAAATAATGGAATATAAGGAAACTTAAGAGACTCTGAAGTGCCTACCATATTCCCAGAACTATTACTTCTTTATTTAAGTATAATAAAATCAGTCTATTTTTAGATGCTGGGTCATCCCCATAAAAACAAGGGCAAGAGTACATGTCAGCAGCAGAACTGTCAAGAGGAGGGTGACCCAAAAGAAAAAGCCATACAGGCCAGGCAAGGAATGGTGTACATACTCAAGCTTTCTAGAGAACATGTTTGAGAAAAAAAGTCCCTTTTTTCTTCCATAGAATATGCAAAAATTGTATCAGAGCCATTTGAGGACTTTAAACCTAATTCTTAGAAATCCCCCTTTTGTCACTGATGATTGTAAAATTATCTGTAAATCTAGAGGTTTGTAAACGTGTGAGGTGTTTTTGTTGTTTTTTTTTTAACTTTGAGGTCACTGAAAATAATTCACAAGTTTCTCTTGTTTCACAGTCCCAAAACATGTATTCCAGAGTTTTCTCTTGGTACCTGCATGTCAATCTGGAGATATAATGGATACTTTTTGCTTCAGGTGTGAAGCCATAGTCTAAACATACCATGGTCTGGAAATCTAATTCTAGTTGGAATTAGACATTAATATTTTAAGATACTGTTGGAATTCAGTTCTGAAAGACAATTAGTCAGATATATGAGTGGGTCTGTGAAGAGCATTCCTAGAAGAGAAAAAGTAAAAAAATGGCGTGGAGTGTTGAGCCAATCTGGGTATCTGGAGGTTTTGGTGGTTTTTCTCCTTGTGCTGCTCCCTATCTGTTCTCCCCCTTGGCCACCCAGCTCTGGGCCCCAGTAGCTGGCCTTCAGGATTGCCCTCTGGTTTCTGGCTGAAGGAGTCGAGGGGAGGTATGGCAGTGACTGGATGAACAGAGGTAAGCAGGGTTGGACCATTTCTTCTCCATCCCCAGCTTCCTCTCTGGTGAACCACAGGTTGGCCGTGGCTGAGAAGCTCTCCTGAAAAGCACAGCTCCTTTGGGACATCCACTTTTACAGCTACAACTCCAACTACAGTGGTCTCTTGACAGATCATAGAGTAAAGATAGAGAGATGGCAGGGAGCAGACCGTGATGGGTCACAAATGCCGTGCCAAGGAATTTAAATCTTTTCTAACAGTTTTGGGGATCACTGAAGGCTTTTGAATAAAAAGGTGTTATAGTCCGATTTCATGTTCAAAAAGACAACACTAGCCACAGTGAGCATGGATGAAAAGAAGAGCAACCGTAAGGCGGAAGGTCTTTTAGGAGGCCATTCAGATAAATCAGGCAACAAACAAGTTTTTGAATTAAGGCATTGGTAGCTGAAAAAGAAGGGACAAATTTAAGAGGCATTTATTACAAATGTATCTGTGACTACCTGCACTGACCTGACTTACCACTGAAGTTAATGTTTGGGCATAAGTTGCTTCATTGAAAAAACAGTTTTTAATATCAATTGTTCAATAGAATTAATGTAAAACAGAATTTATAAAACAATTTATCTTTATTGCATAACAAGTTGTGAATAAGTTTATGGTTCCTAATATATTACTGTTTCCAAAATGGAACTATTAATTGATAATGGTACCAACAATTGGCTTTCATGTTTACCATAACTTTTTAAGCATAAGAGTGCCAATTTTATTTGTTTTAAATTATATTAATAGTCATTGTAATAAAGCTGATTAATAGAGAGTAAAAGAATAAGTTTCCTTCCATACTAACCCCACTCCAAGAGGCAAACAAACTGTTAAAATTTGGTGTCGGGAAGTGGATATGGCTCAAGCGATTGAGCTCCCACCTACCACATGGGAGGTCCCTGGTTTGGTTCCCAGTGCTTCCTAAAGAAGACAGTGAGCTGGCATAATGGGCAGGCACAGCAAGCTGACGCAGCAAGATGATGCAACAAGAGACACAAGAAGAAAAGCATAATGAGAGACACAACAAAGCAGGGAGCGGAGGTGGCTCAAGCAATTGGGTGCCTCACTCCCATATCGGAGGTCCTGGGTTCAGTTCCCAGTGCCTCCTAAAGAAACAAGGAAGACAAACAGGCACAGCAAGTGCAAACAACACTGGGGAGAAATAAATAAATAAAATAAAACTATAAAAATTTTAAAAGTTTGGTGTTTATCCTGTTACATATATGTACACACAGTTTTTAAAACATTTGTAAATTGGATTATGCTATACATATATTTGTGAGTTGGTATTATCCTTAACAATGCCTAGATTATCATCCTCAAATAAATACAGAGAAGATAATATCATTATTTTTATCATAGGAGGGATGTATCCTAATTTGTCTAATTTATCTAAATATACCCCCTTTGATAGACATTAAGATTTTTTTTAAATTATAAACAGTGCTGCAATGAGGGTACAATAAGGGTGCATGTGCATGGACCAGTGGAATGCACATTTTTAACTGTAATAGTGACAAATTACCTTCCCAGAGTATGGCATCAGTTTATAAGTAAACTGATACATAAGGGAGAACACTATTTTGTTACATTCTGGCAAAAACTAGATATTGTCACTCACTCATTTTTGATAATTTGATGAGGAAAAAACGTTTTCTTTAGTTTTGTTTTTATTTAATGTATTGTTTTGATACTAATGAGTTTCTGTGGCTTTTCTTATATTTATTACTCAGTTTTATTTCTGCACATTGTCCAATTTTGTATTGAATAGTCATTTCCTTATTGATTTAAGAAGAATTTTTATTTTCATATCCATATGGAATTCATTTCCTAAAACAGGGATCTAACTTCTTATATTTTCCTGTCATTATATTTTTCCCAATATCATTTCTTATAGCTTATTCATTCTCCATAAATATGAAATATCAATCTTATCATGTAAGCTAGTTTTATACGAATTATCTTAGACTTTCTTCTTTTCTTTTAATCAATTTTTCCAGCACTAAACCCACACTGTTATAATTACTGAAACATCGCTTTGGCATTTATTTATCATCATATGATTTTTCAAATTTTATTGATTATTTTTATCCAAATTCTTTTTAAAATCACTTGAATATTTGCTTGAAAAATTCCATTTAAGAAGAAAGAAAGCCTACTGTGTTTTCAAGTCCTTTTTATACATCTTTCAGCATTAGTCTTATCCATCCCTAGGCAGGACTCAATGAACTGCAATGAATGTAGTCAGGGAGCTGTCTCTCCACCACTGGTGTCTGTTTATCTCATCTGCCTCTTTCTCAGTGGGGATCTTCTCTCATGGATTACAATGGCTACCAGCAGTTTAGAGATTCTTTTTCTTTTCTTTTTTTTTTTTTTTTTCACAGTTGTATGAGGGGGAAAAATCAGATTTAGCTGTCCTAAGCCAGACACAGATCTCCATGTTTCTGTAGGATCATTGCATTGTGTACACAAAAGACTTTCTTTTTTTTCATTTGCCCCCATGGTTGTTTCCTGCAGCTTCCATCTTAGAGATTCTATGACATAAAACAACCCTTCTGGAAAGGGAGTATTTCTGCCTGAATACTTCCTGAATTTTTCTGTCAAGACCTCCTTTGCCTTGAATGAGTAACATGTTGGACACTGAGATAATCTGAGGAGCCCCAAAGCCACAGACCAGATTTTATTGTCCTCCACACTGTCATGCCCCCTGGAAGAGCCCAGAAAGTAAGGATAAACTTGTCCTACTTAAAAGTAAAATATTTTGCATTAAAAGTAGACAACAAACTTTGGAAAAATACATTTGTAATTCAATAACCAAACAAGTAGCAACATCCATAATATAAAAAGAAGGTATATATCAATGAGAAACAAACCACCAAAATATGAAAAAGAGGCAAGTACGTAAATATGTGCACTTTTAGAAAAAAGACATCTGTATGGAAAATATGTAAATGTATGAAAAAGGATTGACATTGGTAGTAGTAAAGGGAATGCAAATTAAATTTGTCATTCAACAAAGGAAGGTTTTACACCTATTAGAAGAGTATAAAAGCTTTTAAAAAGGCAAAACAAATGTTTGAAATGATGTGGAGGCCCAAACCTGGTGATGGTATAAATGAGCACAACCAGTTTGGAAAGCAATAGTACAATATCAAATTCCCATCCTGGGAGCTCTGCCACATTCTCCAATGAACAGCAAGAATCCCTTGAGTACAGGGGCAATGACTAGTGAAGGAAGATGATCCATTGATGGGCCATTAATATTGATGACTGTACTTTTGAACCTTTACTCTTGAAATTGAAACTTTGCCTAGTATTATAGGGTGCCTAAGAGTTACCTCTTGAGAGCCTCCTTGTTGCTCAAATGTGACCTCTCTCTAAGCTGAAATCAGCATATAAATGCATTATCTTCCCCACAGCATTGGACATGATTCCCAGAGATGACCCTCCCTGGCACCAAGGAATTACTACCAAGCACCAACTTTAAGCAATGCAACTGAATAAAGACCTTGACCAAAAGGGGGAAAAGGTAAAGACAAATGAGTTTATATGGCTATGAGACTTCAAAGTGAGTAGGGATGTCATTCCAGAGGTTATGCTTATGCATGTCTGAGCAGGATCTCACTGACTGCCAAAGTAAATACTACCTCAAATAGAGGGGCTCAGGAAGGCTCTGGAAACATCCAGACACTATAGTCAGGGCAGATAGCTCAGGAGTTTGCTGTCTTGCCAGGAGACCATATGTTGGAATTTATGCAATCCTGTGTGACAGAGATGAACTCAGTTGTGGTTTCCCTAAACATGGCTCTTCTGACACTTCTATTTGAATCTATAATTAGTACTAGGGTTGATAGGTATACATCAAAGAGACTACAATCTTTGGGCTGTCAGTGTGCCAGCTGGGCCCTGAGCCTCAGTGAAGTTGCAACACCTATTCTCCAGTTCATTGGACTCACCCATGACAACTAACAAGGAGGTGAGGATAGACAACCACCATACCAAGGAACTGAGAGAGTCTGCAACTACAATCAAGAAGGTCCCATCCATCAGCCATATGGGATCAAAGCCCCCTCTCACGTAGAGGTGGAGTGGGCATCACCATCCCAGAATCCTCAGGATTGGGGAATGAACTATGGACTAAGGTAGACTTACTGGTATTCTGCTATAGACTTATTGTGATTCTAGCAATGGAAGAAATTACATCATTAATATGGAGGCAGTGGCCACTGGAGATTCTGAGGGTAGGGAAAGGGGAAAAACAGGTGTAATATGGGGGCATTTTCAGGACTTGGGAATTGTCCTGAATGACATTACAATGACAGATACAGGACATTACATATCTTGCCATAACATACAAAATTGTGCAGGAGAGAGTGTAAACTATAATCCATGCTCAGTGGCAATGCTCCAAAATGTTCTCATTAATTGTAACAAATGTACCCCACTAATGAAAGATGCTGTTAATGTGGGAAAATGTGGGAGATGTAGGGAGCAGGGCATATGGGAACCCCTATATTTTTATGTAACATTTATGTAATCTAAGTAACGTTTTTAAAAAAATAAAATTAAAATAATATATTTTTTAAAATATCAAATAAAGCTGCCTTGGAACATAGCTGTCAACCTACATATGTATAAAAGGAGACATACTCTGTAATGCTCAACAGTAGAATTGCTGTCTGAAAAACTATATGTTTCCCTTCTATAGGATAATGAATAAACAATTTATGGTATACCCATATAATGAAATAAACTATAATATGATTTATACACATCATATATATATATATAAATCTCACAAAGATAATGATAAGTAAAAATATAAAGTTCTGGAAGGACATATACAGTTTGCTACCAATTATGTACAGTTTAAACACAAAAAACAATAATACATATTATTTAGCACATAAAATATATGCATATGCACAATTATGAAAATATGCAGAGGGAAGGATGCACATCAAATTGAATAAAGTGACTTATTTTAGGGAGGAAGATGAAGGAATGAGATCAGGGAGTGATAAACTAAGAATCTGAACTATATCTGCAATGTCTTAAATCTTAAAATCAAAACAAAAAGAATCAGAAGCAACTATGAAAAATAAGATTCATTAAAGCTTATTATTAAACTGTTTTATATATATTATCTTTAATACTTTTCTCATATTTGAAACATTTTATAACTTTTTAAAAATTAGGAGAAATGACAGAGAATATCATTTCTGCCTGGACCAGTAGTGATTGCATCTCCTTTCTAATGACTTCCAAGAGGCCTCGCCAGGGTTGCACTCGGAGATTCAGCACAACTCTTTTGAAAACTTTCTGATGGTGAGAGGACCATTTTGTTTTGTACAGAATCAAAATGTTTAAAAAGCTTCCAAGAAACCAAATGTAAAAATGTCATAAAATACTGTCCTATCGTCCCAGAGCTACTGTTTGAGCATATTCCCTTGTAATAGTTTGGGCTTTGTATTTATACATTAGAGATTAAGTTATGTATAATATCTTGCTACTTCCTTTCTTCTTATCATGTTATCGTAAGCATTTTCCTGCTTTTACTATCAACTCTCATAAACATTACACAGTTGGCTATATAAACCTTCATCATATGGGTGACCCATAATTAATTTTCAATTTCCCCAGTGTTGAGCTTTTAGATTGTTTATGCATTATTTATTTTCTATTTAAAATAATTTTGTGATTAGCCCACTAGTACATGCAAATTTTTGTTAACACTTCAGAATTCTTCCTAAATACAATTTCCTTCAAATGGAACTATTGAATCTAAAGATATGGACATTTTAAAGCTCCAGAAATAAAGATAAAACTTCAGTTTCAAATTATAGCATCCAAACCTGCTGGTCTTTCCAATGATACTAAGATGTCTCTTCATGCTGATGAGCTCTTCACCATATCTTCCCATGGCCGCACTTCCATTTATTTAGGTCTTCTTTAATTTATTTTAGCAATGTTTTGTAGTTTTCAGGGTACAAGTGTCTTTGTTTGCCAGGCTGCTAAGACAAATACCACACAATAGTTTGGCTTAAATAACAGGAATTTGTTGTCTCACTGTTTCAGAGGCTCAAAGGCTAGTTTCCTCCTCAGGTTGGGAACGTTCTGGCTGAGTGGCAATCCCTCTGTTCTTTGGCTTTTCTGTCACATGGCATGTCCTCTGCTTTCTCTTCCAGTTTTCCACTGACTTCTGGCTTCTGACTCCCTCCTTGTGGGCCTCTCTTTATGAGGCCTCCAGTAAAACAACTAGACCCATCCTGAGTCAGTTGGTCACATCTTAACTAAAAATAGCAACTTCCAAAGGTCCTATTTACAATAGATTCACACCCACAGGAATGGGATTAAGATTAAGGAAACGTTTTTTTCTGGGGTACATAACTCAATCTACCATAACAAGTCATTCACCTCTTTGGCTAAATGTACCCCTAGGAATTTAAATATTTTTGATGCTATTGTAAATGAAGTTGCTTTCTTAGTTTCCTTTTCAAATTGTTCCAAAAATTTTACAATGGTCTTTGAGCTTATCTTTATTCTTATGTAAATTTAATTTGAAGTATCATTCATGCCACTAACTGGTACATTTTAATAAGTTTTGGTCTCTTTACATCCCTGACGTTTTCAGTGTTCATGGGCATGTGGGCCTACATGTAGGCAGATAGATCATAGCTAACAGCAGAGGTCAGTGGTTCCAACTCTGATTGGGCATTAGAAACACTAGGATGCCTGAAATATTTGTGGTCCCCTGTGGAATCTATTAAATCAGAATTTTATGGAATGATATTCAGGAATAAATACTTTTTAAAAATCCTCTTGGATTATTCTTACATGGTCATCCCAGTACCACATCTTGGACTCTTGGGACCTTGAACTATGCTCTTACCTCTAGAGTTCTAGAAGAACAACACATTTTGACCCAATTTTTGAAACAAATATTCAATACACATTTGTTAGGTTATTATCATGTGTGAAGTTCTGTGCTGTCTCTGGGAACTAGGCATGAGTAAGCCAATACCATTTGCTCCAGCAGTCTACTAGGGGGAGAGATAGGCAATCATATACACGGCTACAATATTAATCTAAGTGGAACAATGGAAATGCCATCAGAGTGCTGGGGAAACAAATGCTTCTCACCTTTAAAAAGCCTATTGAGTGGGTTTTACAGCCCTTTAGAGCACAACATTAAAGGCAGCACCTGAGAACCATCTGATATAAACTAGCCAGGAAAAAAAGAGAATCGTGCCACCTTTTCTGCTCTGCTGCATCTTGTTCTCCTTAGGCATGTTTCATTTGGCAACAAACTTTTCTCTTTCCTTATCACTACAAACGGAGTTGGATATCATATTGCCCCCCTCTGCATTTGCCACTGGCTTTTGCTTTTCTCTCTCTCTCTCTCTCTCTCTCTCTCTCTCTTCCCGCCCCCCTCTGCCAAGAAGGGCAGGTATGAATTAAAAATCAAGAGATGAAGCCACCTGCTATTTGTTGTTGTTTTTGTTTGTGTTTTGTTTTTAACACAAGAAGAAATAGAGAAAAGAAGAGGAAGGTAGAAAATGGGATATTTATAAGTAAATAATTAATAAAGAAAATTTACCAAAGAAAATTCGTTTGGGGCTCAGATTTCACAGGTGCATGCCCATCTACACACACTCAAGCTCACATTCAGCCTTACCAAGGAAGGAAAATAGAAACATCTCTCAGCACTTGCCTCTCTTTCCAGGCTATTGTGAGGCTGGCAATTATACAGATGTTGAACAAAAGAATTTTTACTGTATTTTCATATTAAGTCATCTGTATCCCACATTTACAGATGCTGCATAATCTATTTTGTCCTGTACATTTAAGGTCAATATTCTATTGTTGAGATTACTGCATTCTACTATGAGCCCTTCTATTTAGCAGATTTCCCACACTAAAACTATATTTTAAATAGATACAACTGGTTCCCAGGGGAGGACTCCATTGTCACTAGTTCAGGACAGCCGTGAGAGCTACCAGCTTCATTTCACAGGTCTGTTATCTGGAAAAAGAAGTAAGAACTAGAATCATTCATAAGGAGATGTGTGCAAAACTGTTTTTTCCTGGGAGGACATAGGTAACTAACAGGCATTGCATTAAATCTACCATATGGATATCATAAACTGAGAAAAAAATGTTACAGGAAAGGGAAGATGATGGTAATAGAAAAAAACTGATAGGCAAGAAATAAAGCAAGGAAATCCCTCTATCAGAGAATATGTGTCATAGTGAAAATAGTAGTTAAAGCATTTATAGGATTCCCTGCAGAGCCCTTTATAAAGGAGATGTTCCCCCCTGCTTATAGTAAATAATGAGCTGAGTTAGAGAAGGGCTCTACTATATATTAGAGCATAAAGAAGAAAAATGAGTTTTATTTCTTAAGTATGTTAAAAACAGAAGAATATGTATATTTTGTCATAGCCTACAGAATTGTGCGGGACAGAATATAGACTACAGTGTAAACTATGGTACATGATTGGTAGCAGAGCTTCAATATGTGTTCATCGATTGTAGCAAATGTGCCACACTGGTGAAAGATGTTGCTAGAGTGGGAAAGTGTGGGAGGGAGAGAAAGTGGGGCATGTGGGAGTCCTCTATATTTTTTGTATAACATTTATGTAATCTAAAGCTTCTTTAAAAATAAAAAATAATTAATTAAAAAAAATAATATAGGGGTATTTTGTTTGTGACTTTACCTAAAACTTCTTTCAAGACAAAATTTAAAAAAGTAAGACACTGGAGAAAAAACAGAAGGAAATGTCACTGTACCTACAGGACAACAATATTATCAATACCGTGATGAAAGGCAAAATGTCAAAGATATTTTTAAAATATTTTTCATTATTTTTAATATCCCATTTTTATCTTAATTTAGTTTTAGTTTTTCTAAATTATTACATATTTTATTTCTTGTGTTCAAGCGTATCATTATTATTTTATTTTCCTATTAATTGTATTTGGCAACATTCTTGGCTTCATTTTTTAAGAAGTTTTGGACCACAGAAGGGTTACAACTGTGACAGGGGAGGATCATTGGTGTAGGGTGTCAGTGTTGGGGAATACATGGGAGGAAGTTGCCCTGGACATACATATAAGGTATATAAAGGTGTTCAAATGTCCGTGGGGTATTGTCACAGTGGGTAGAGAGTCACATAGTAACCGAAAGAGCATTGAATTCCTGTCGCGGGGAGCTCTGCCACATTCTCTAATGGGACAGCAACAATCTCCCCAAGTACAGGGGCAATGACTGGTGAAGAAGGATGGTCCATTGATGAGCCCTTGATATTGACAACTATGCTTATGAGCCTTTGCTCTTGAAATTGCAACTTTGCCTAGTGTTGTAGCGTGCCTAAGAGTTATTTCCTTAGAGCCTCCATGTTGCTCAAATGTGGTTTCTCTCTAAGCCAAATTCAGCATATAAATGCATTACCTTCCCCCCAGCATGGGACATGACTCTCGGGGATGAGCCTCCCTGGCACCAAGGGATTACTACCAAGAACCAACTAGGAATACAACTGGAAAAAGACCTTTAATAAAAGGGGGAAAAGGTGAAGACAAATAAGTATATATGGCTAAGAGACTTCAAAATGAGTCAGGAGGTCATCCCAGAGGTAATGCTTATGCACGTCTCAGCAGGATCTCATGAACTGCCAAAGTAGATACTACCCCAAATAGTGGGGCTCCTGAGGGCTCTAGAGACACCCAGGTCCTACCGTCATGGCAGATAGCTCTGGAGTTTGGTGCCTTGCTAGTGGGCCCTACTTTGGAGTTTGTGCTCCCTAGTGTGACAGAGTTGGACTCAGTTGTGACTTCTCTACACATTCTACTTCTGTCCCTTCTATTTGAACTTATAGTTGGTGCTAGAGTTGGTAGGTGTACGCCCAAGAGACTTGAATCTTTGGGCTGTCCGTGTGCCAGCTGGGCCCTGAGCCTCAGTGGAGTTGCAATACCTATTCTCCAGTTCATTGGACTCACTCATGACAACTAACAAGGAGGTGAGGATAGACAACCACCATACCAAGGAACTGAGAGAGTCTACAACTGCAAGCAAGAAGTCCCATCCATCAGCCATATGGGATCAAAGCCCCCTCTCAGTTAGAGGTGGAGTGGGCATCACCATCCCAGAAGCCTCAGGATTGGGGAATAAAATATGGACTACAGTGGACTTACTGGTATTCTACAATAGACTTATTGTGATTCTAGCAATGGAAGAAATTATATCATTGATGTGGGATGGTGGCCAATGGAGGTGCTGAAGGTAGGGAGAGGGAAAAAGAGGTATAATATGGGGGCACTTTCAGAACTTAGAATTGTCCTGAATGATATTGCAACAACAGATACAGGCCATTATATATCCTGCCATAACCTACAGAATTGTGTGAGAGAGAGTGTAAACTACAGTGTAAACTATAATCCATCCTTAATGGCAATGCTCCAAAATATGTTCCTCAATTGCAGTGAATATACCACAGTAATGAAAGAAGGTGTTAATGTGGGGGAAAGTGGGAGGTGTGGGGAGTGGGGCATATGGGAATCCCTTATAATTTTTTATGTAACATTTTATGTAACCTATGTATCTTTCAGAAAAAAATAAAAAATATATTAAAAAAAAAAAAAAAAAAAAGAAAGGAATGGAATCCAGCAAGAGCTTTTTTCCCCACATCTGAATTATATTTTATTAAATTCCACAGAGTGAACTAAACATTTGAGCAGCTCTGTTTTGGACTAAATTTAAAATAAAAATACATTTCAGAGCTAAAAAATAAAAATAAAAGCATATGAATGTGTGTGTAATTTTGTGTATGTGTGTGTAGCAATAGGTACCAATAAGTACACAAAAACAACTATGTATATAGCTCTTCTCTCCTACAGTTCATTCATGGATGTGGTAAATTATCTGATCTCTTATAGACTCATTTATAATGAATTGAAAATATCCAAAGGTGGCAGGATGGCTGAGAAGGGAGAGAGACATGCTGTAAGTGCAGCCTTATATGTATTGCCTCATAATTCTTTGACCTTTTCTTCGTTTAAAGTGATGCTGACACTTGGAGCAAGGCAATTAGATTAGCAAGATGAGAAATACTCCCCTTTTCACTCAGTGGAAATATACCTGGGAAAGTAATGCTAATTTACTGTCTGTACTAACACCGATAGGGAAAACTAGGGGATATAATAAACTTGTATAGGGCTTACTAGTAATTTCTCTTCAAAGATCTCGTTCATATTTTGTTTGTTCATGTGCTGCATTTTGTATTTAATGATATTTGGCAACCCTTTAAAAGGAAGGACTTGAAGTCTCCTATGTTCCCTAATGTTTGTTACTGGCAGGGTACAGGAATGAAAGTGCTCACAGTTAGGATAACACACACTTCAGCATTTCTTTTGACCAAGCTTGGTTCCATTAGATATGTTATTATTTTTGTCTAATCTTTCAATCAAACAAAGATAGATGACTAGAGAAAAGTACCTAACGAGTTGAAGGAAACTGGGAAGAGAGCTCCAGTGGCATGAGCTCCTCATTCTAATCATCAGTATTATGGAACATACTTCAGGAGGAGAGTACTGCATTTAGTCATCAAACACGGTCAAGATGTGATCAATAGTGAGATTTATTTTAGTGGCAGAATCTTGTGCCATTGAGGTGATCAGTCTCCATGAAGCTCAGACAAGATGCATTCCCTAATAGGAAGAGAAAATAGCACTGAGAAAAAAGAATACCAATAAAGCAGTAGTGGCTGTTCTAAGTAGGGCCAGGGCAGGTACTCCTGAAGTCTTCCGAGCAGAGACTGGGATCTTGTGGATAATCCAGGGCAGAGCAAACTCCAGATCCTTCAGACCCCACCAGTGCTTGAGGTCCCCCTGTCTGCCTGCTAATAATGTAGAGTACAAAAGCAGCCATCAGCAAATGCAGCGCATGCTCTGCTGTGGTGCCGCTGCATTCGCTGTCCCCCTTCACTATCTCCTTTCTCATTGGTTCTTTGGGCCTTTCTATCCAAAGAGTGCTGCAAAGACTGTACCCCACAGAGGCTGTAAGTAGTTACTTATGCATGTCCTGAGGTTTAAAGGAGCGATTAAGAATCTGACTTTAATTTGCTTTGGATAAAGGCTAATTGCAAGGACACGGGTTCTCAGGGCCACAATTCCTTGGTGTATGGGCTATTCTTTTTCATATCTTCCTCTAGGGTTTAGCTTTCATTTCCTACTGTTCGCACTTACTCCTCTACTTGACGTTGGATTTATCTGGAAGGGATTTTGGCTTATCCATCTATAATTATGCCTATTGGATTTCTTTGTAAGGATAGGAAGAATGTTTTAGCCTTATCAGCAACAACTTGGCCCTCTTTACCATCAGATTTTCAGCTTCTATTAGGATCATGATAAACTAAGCTGAAAGAAGAGGAAACAAATGAATTTTTTCTAAAGGTCAGATTTCTTAATTAAATGAAAACTTAGGCAGCAGCATTGGAAATTGAAGTGACTGTAGTGTGTGCTCTTTCTGGGGGGATCTTATCAAGTATCTAGCTGATCCTACCGAAAGCAAGGGAAAGCTGAGCTATTCCCAGAAGGAAAACAGGATGCAGCCTTACAGCAGTGGGTCCTTCTCTTTGTGATTATATATAATCAGTCAAATAAATATATTGATTATATTTATTCTTGATAAATACATAGGATCTTTCAAATTGTTAAAACTATCGTATAATCCAAAAGTTTTTAAAATTTTCCAAAATCTGATTTTTTTTAATTGTAAACAGAAGATTCCAATTAATTATACTCATTCAAATGATTGCATTTGTATTTATGCACAGCTGCTATCCTGCACAACTCTGTAGCTCACTACACCAAGTTCCAGGGGGAGCCATTGAGATAGTTCGATGTGGTAGTATCTTCCAAAATAAAAGCAGTGAAGTGATCAAGTTTAAAGAAGTGGTTTGCATCTCTGGCTGCAATTAGAATTGCCAAGGGAGCTTTTGAGACCAATGTTTGAGATCCACCTATGGAAATTAAATGAAAATCTCAGGAGTAGGTAGGAACGGGTGAGATTAGATATTGGCATTTTTTTTAAGAGAATGGCATCTAGAGGCCTGGTACCCGAATCTGAATGCTAGCTACTAATCCTCTCTAAGCTTCATTTTCCTCACCTGTAAAATGAGGCTATGACTCCTTCTCACTTTATAGGATTGTAATATAATCCTTAGTCCTACATCTCTCTTCTAGTACATATTTTTAGATCACTAGTAATTACTATTATAGTAATAATCATATAATTAGCAAATCACTGCTGTTTATGAATAACATAAAATAACAAAGAATTACATGCTACCAATCAAGCCCATTCTTTGTTCAGAGAATCAAAGGGCATTATAGGATGAGCCTGAAGACAGTTCACTCGGTCAAACCTGCAGCAATCCTACTTAAGTGCAGAGTCTACTCCACAGACAACGTCCAGCCATGGAAACCCTACCATTGGAGTTTTGCCAGTGATAGTTTAGCTTCTCTTCCCATTCTAACCACAGTTTTTTTCTTATAAACCCACTTTACTTCAGCCATCTCTCAAACCTCAAGTCTGGATTTCTAGTATCCTATTAGGTACCTCTAGAGGCATCAAGCACCTCAAAGTTAACCTTCTCCAAAGCAAACTACTTCACAATTTAAGTACAACGATAGCAAGTCTTGTCAATTATATTTTATGAGGGTCTCTTGGGTATCAGTTCTCTTCTCTGTTTTCTCTCCAAGGCTATGGTATCATAATCTTGGACATCTTTTCCTACCACGAGCCCCTAATTGATCCTCCATAGGATCAATTTACTGCTAGAATTTACTTTATGAAGAACAAATATTCAAAAACCACTCTCAGCATTAAAATCCCCTTAAATGTTCTGTTGGCTACAGAATCAAGTCCATGAAAACACCTTCAAAAATCAGGATTTTGCCAAACTTTTCAGCTCCTTTCCACCCACACCTTTCCTCTACAAATATCTCATCTAGCCACTCTGAATTCCACAACATTCTCAGAACACGGCAGTGAGTCTTGGCATATGCTGGTTCCCTCACTGGTTTTACTGTTGCGAGTCTTTGCCCTGTTAATTCCTACTTATCTTTCAAGGCTGAAATCGGACATTATCTCCGTGTTGTTCTTTAATGACTCTTCCAAGCAGCATTTGTCCTTTCCTCTTCTGTGTTCTCAAGTATAGCACTTACTCTGCTTTAACGTAATTGTTGGTATGTGTCTTTCTCACCCAATAACCAGGGGGCTCCTTGAGGAGAGAGCCTGTGACTGACTTAGTGTTATATCTCCAGCATATAACAGGTTAATCTGTGAGGTAATTGAAACCCTGTATAGTCTACTAGTGCCAAGAAGTGTCTGGAATTGATCTTGAACTTTGTTGTGATGTTAAAGGAAAGGAAAACTGTGGACTGCTCAGAAACAGATATTGACACAAATATAAACATTAAAGGAAGTATGATTTAACTCTCTTCTGTGATCATCTCCAGTGCATATGCTTGCTTATGGCTATTGAATTTGAACATGTTGGATCACAGGGAAAAGCTCAAAAGTCTATTATAAAAATTATTCTCCAAAACTTAAATTGCTTTTGGGCACAATGGCTGTTAAGATTAAATCAGAAATCTCTTTTGAAAAGTTTCCCATCACTTTAATTCCCTATCAAGCAGGTTTTTAGGAGGCAAAATTAAATAATAGGAAATTGTCCTCATTGAAATTATTAAAATTAACCATTCATTAGGAGATTTGTAAGTATTCTTTGCACATGACCTTTAATCCAAAAGCTAAGTTGTGCTGTGGTGATCCAGTTGGCCAAGAATCATACAAATATCTAAGGCACTCCAAAATAGTTATTGAACCAAAATTCAAAGTGGAGCTGGTAGAGCTAGCTGGCATTAAATTGGATGTATGTCAGAATTGGTTTTAGACCAGATTAACTTTTTTATCATCAGGTTTGTATTGTATTTCCTCTGAGAAGGAAAAGTGAAAGAAAAAAATTTAAGGAAAATGAACAGGAAACAGAAGCACAGAAGGAATACATAAGGTAGATAATGAGGAAAAAGGAGAAAAGAAAAGATGAAGGAGGACAAGGAAAAAGCAAGAACTAGTCATGATACCCTGTAAATAAAATGGTAAGAGCCTGTACATGTTTCCTTCTCCAGCTGGGCTCTGGATCAGCTCTCACATTACTTTTCTTACACCTGACCTCTTTGTTAGGCTGGAGACACAGAGAAGATTTCCCTATTGCAAAATAAACTGCAGGCTGCTGCATCTGCTTCAGATACTCTTCATAAAGCCAAGGGCTTATGACTAGAGGCATCATAAAAAGGAAGGGAGAACACAAACCAATGGGCCATTATCACTAACCCTGAAATAAATACATATAAATCACAGCCATCCAAGGAAGCTTTCCAGTGTATAGGTTACCCAAGAACATTATTGTTACAAGCCAGTGTTTATCAACTGTGGCCATATGTTGGAATTATCTGGGGAGGTAAAAAAATATACCCATGTCCCAACCCCACAGATATATATTTAGTTGGTCAGAAGTAGGGCTTGATATTTGTATATTTTTAAATGATCTAAATGATTGTTATGTGAGCAGAGATTTAGAACCATTGTTATGAAATGAAATTGTCCACAATATGCTATTGGTTTATCCATTGATAAAATATCTAATTTTGACTGTTGTATACTGTTAAGCTTTTATTTCCTTGAAATCCAGGGGCATTTTCTGAATGCATTGATCTCATTCATCTGATAGTACAAAAACAATTTATTGAATACCTATTATGTTCAAGGCACTGTCTAACAACTTTTTGCATCTTATTTCATTTCATTTTATGCAGTCTCACAAGGAGTCTGCCTGAACTCAAAGTTCATACCTCTTCAATTGCACGTCTCAAAAGGCATTTTAGTATCTTGACCCACATAATTGGTAGGTACTCTGCTGTTTGTATTGAGTGAAAATCCATGAATATTGAGCTTATTACAATCTTACCCTTTCCTCCTTGGCTCATGGAAGAAAACTTACCTATTGCAGAAACAGAACTGCCTACTCCTACTCTTCTGTCTGCTATGGGGGAAGCATAGGGCATGATTAATCACTTTGCTTTTGAGAATATACAGTGAGGGCAGACAAAACTTCCCTAAATCCTTACATCTTATTTTATAGGCTAGTCACAACCTTAATGTCATCATAGTAAAGCTTTAAGATGTTCCTGTTTTTCCATGATGAAAGCATCTCACCAAGCATGTGGTTGAATGACGGGAATCTCCAAAGACCAGCTCAGGCACTACTGATAACAGTCCCAGAATAGAGGTGTTGGAATGAACTAGTGGAAAGAATCCTGGAGTTGCATTCAGAAGATATAGACTAAAATTGACTTTGAATGCTTCCAAACTGCATGACCTTGAGAAGGTCATTTAACTGTTATGAGGCCCAATGTCTTTCACGGAGATGGTAGTCCCTGCCCAAGCAAGACAATAAGGAGTATCATGAACACATAAGAGGCAATCCTTAGAGGAACATTCTGTACTTTTGAAAAGTACAATGCAAATGGATATTTTTGTTCCTTTTTCCTCCATTGCTTATCTCCATTCCTCTCCATGAGGTACCTGGACTTTCCAAGCACTAGTGCCACAGACTACAGCCTTGTGGAAGCTAAAGATCCCTAGTGGTTGAGCAAGGCACCCAAACAAACAGCTTGAGACCAGAGATGCAACCTGGGAATAAGGGACCACAAAATATGCATATAGTAGGGTAAAAGAATAATCAGAGAAAGTTAAACATGTCCCACTGTGCTTTCTAGAATTTCTTTTGCAAAATATTACAATTATTCATTTCTTGTAAGGATGCATGTTTCATGACCCTTTCAAGTTTTCTTTATGAGGTAATCTATAGCTTCTAAGAAGAAATAGGGACAAGGTTATTTTTTAAAAGCTGCCATAAAAGGTCAATTTGGAAAGGCCAAATAATATTGGGAGAGAAAATTGACACTTGATCCCTAGATACTGAGAACATAAGACCAAATATGACCAACAATTCAAGACCAGAAAAAGAAAGAAAGAAGACAGCATTAGGAAGCCCAGTATGCTTAATGACATTTGTCTGACTAGCTCTAAAGGAAATGAATATGTTTCTAACATGCAGTCATAAAATAGCATGAGCTCAGGGAATCTTCTTTTGGGTGGCTTTATTTCCCATGAATTTATCATGAAATAGTAGTTATTGCTCACTGTTTCAGTTTGCTAAAGGCTGCCACTACAAAAATACCAGAAATGGGTTGGCTTTTATAATGGGAATTTATTGGGTAAAATCTTACAGTTCCGAGGCTGAAAATGTTCAAATCAAAGCATCATCAGAGATGCTGTCTCACTAAAAGTCAGCTGCTGGTAGATCTTGGACTCTTGCTATGTGTCAAGGTAAAATATTGGCTGGTTGCCTTCTCCTCCAAGATCACTTTCTCCCTAAGCTCAGCTGTATGCAATCAAGCATATGGCTCATCTCTCCCTGAGCTACATTACTTCAGCTTCAGGATGCTCTGCTGATTCCAGCCTCCAGCCTCTCTCTCAGTGTCTAGAGTTTTCTCTGTCTTTCTGCAGTTGAAGGCAAACCTGGAGTCCTCTTTCACATGGCAGGATAAAATGTCAGCTCTCTTTCTCTGGGTTCTGTCTATTTAAGACTCCAATAAAAGGATTAGGACCCACCCTGGGTCCAGCAATCTAATAAAGGGCCTTAACTGAAGTGCTCTATTCAAAAGTGATCTAATCAAAAGGCCCCTGGACTGAATCTAACCAAAAGGTCCTGTATACACTAGATTCACATGCACAGGAATGGGTTAGCTTAAGAACATATTTTTCTGGGGTTCACAAAAGACTCAAACCAGGACACTCGCTGACTCTTAACTATTGGCCAAGAGCTGTACTGCTATTATCTCAAATAATTTTCACAACATCCTCACTAGGTGATTACTATACTACCCTTACCTGCCATCATTTGCAGATTGGGAAACTGAGACTCAGAAAGGCAAATAATCCAAGTGTACTGAGTCTAATGGATTATTTGTTTGTTTATTTATTATTCTGTCTTCCTTTTGGAATCAAAGATTTGCCTTGGCTTAATAATTAACCAAAGAAAGAAGTATATTTTCTTTTAATAATCTATAATCGCAGCAAATAGCAAAGGTACAGTTGGCAAAAAATCTATTTCTGTAAAGTAAGTAAAGATAAATGTATTCATTTGCGTGTGTATGTGTGTGTGTTTCTAATAGGAGAAAATTGGGGGAATTTTATGACCCAAACTCTTCTTAGAGGTAGGAAATCATGAAAATAAAATTTCCAATGGAAAGAAGCAAGGTTTTAGAATAAATGATATAAATAGTTACAATTATTAGTAAGGGATTATTCATTTAGTGGGCAAAATGAAACAGCAGCATGTTTAATCAACTATTATGTGTGTCAGAATTATTTCTGAATACATGTTTATTTGGAGAAAGTATGACGCTTTTAACAAGAACACTTTTCTTTTGCAAAAAGTTTAAAAATAAAAATGTAAACTAGATGTTTATGTAATTTTGAATGCTAAAATATCACTGAACTGTATCATTGGTGGTATTGACAGCCTTAACTAAGAAGTCATTTAATGGCAATGTTAACAAATCTGGCATATTTTTGAGTCACATTGACACTACTCAAGACATAAGTATAATTGATGTTCCTTTAGTAAAATACAGAATAGATGTCTGTAGTAAAATTAAGGTCAAGGACTTGGCAAAATACGTTATAGACTGTAACAGATGTTCCTAGTTTAAATCATATTTCTATTAAAAACCATAGAGATGCTCAGCTGATAGAACCCACAATCACAGAATTGTAGAACTAGAATTTCCATCATTTTAAAGCTGAGGAAACTGTCACTCAGACAGATATGTGATTCGCCCAAGGTGCCAGTATTAGTTAGCAGTGTCTGGACTATAGGATCCAAGTCTTTTCTAGCATTCCAAGTCTTATCTTACTTGAAGGAGCCTGGACCCTTGTGGATTTCATTACCTCTACAGATAATTGCTATATGCACCGACTTTGAGAAATACCACTTTAGTTCACGCTCTTAATATTCTTCAGCTAAATAATTGAATTTGCTTCTTAATTGGTCTGCCTGACTCCAGCCTCTTTCTATAAAATCTATCCTTGACCAGTCATCAAAATTGAACAAGTTCCAGCTTAATAATAATGGTAGTAGTAGTAGCTATTTATCACACTCAAGAATAAATGCAAATTACTTACTGTAGCCGTTTGGCAGTTTGATGTAATTATGAATTCCAAAAATATATATTGGATCATGCTTGTAAACTGGTCTGCTAATGTGGGCATGATTAAGTTATGATTAGGGCATTAACTGGGCCACCTCAGTAGGGCATTAAGCCCCACCCCTTGGTGGGTGGGGGAATCAAATATAAAAGGCTTTACAAGAACAGAGTTGTAGCAGTTTTGATGTTGGAGTTTTGATATTGGAGAGAAGGCCCAGGATAGAGACAAGCCATTCGCCTGAGATTCACAGCTGGCCTTGTGAAGGAAACAGATGCTAAGCCCAGAGAGAAATGCAGCCCTGGGAAAAGAGGAACCTAAGAAGCCTGAACCCTGGCAAACGTCAGCAGCTGTCTTGCTCCAACACATGGCAATGGACTTTGGTGATGGAAGAAACTTATGTTTTATGGCCTGGTAACTGTGGATTTCTACCCCAAATAAATATCCTTTATAAAGACCAACTAATCTCTGGTATTTTGCATTAGCACCCCTTTGGCTGACTAATACACTTACTATGCATTGATGGCCCTGCAGGATTGGACTTTTGTAGACCATTTTTGCCTAATTTTGCACTAGTCCATTACACACATGGTTATTGGAATTATGTGCATATTCACCTAATGTATACCACCTTCTCACAGACTGGGTTTTTTCCACATTCACATATTCATTCAAAAATATTTATTGAAATCTTACCCTCAGTATAGCACTGCATTTGACACTGGGGATGAAGTTGTTAAGAGATGGAAGTCATGCTAGTTCTCAGAGGATACATTCTAAAGCAAATTGAAAAATGTAAAAACAACTAACCCTTAAATTAATTAGAATTGGGTTATTGCTGTGAAGAATAAGTGCAAGGTGTTAGTAGAGCACATAACAACGACATTACCTGGTCTGAGGTTTTCAGAAGTAGCTTCCTCAAGAAAGTGAATTAATGCCTGGAATCTATAGAGTAATCACCAAGGCAAATGGCTGGAGGTTCCAAGGAACGTTAAAGTCAGGGAACAGAATGTACAAAGGTCTTACAATGGGAGGAGAGTAATATTTTCAAAAAGGAGAAGCAGCTTATCTAAGCTAAAACAAAAAGAGAGAAGAGACAAGTAGCTAGAAATAAAGTTGGTGAGATGGGCAGAAACCAGGCCTGTATGGACTTATTAGACATAGTGTTGTTTTTTTCTTTATCCTAAGAAAAATTGTGAGTTATTGAATAGTTTTAAGCAGAGAATTACCTCAGATTTGCATTTTAAAAGGTTATTTTTACCACAATGTAAAGAATGTATCAGAGGGTGGAAAGCATGGTTTATAACACTGGAAAGAAGGCCATTGCAAGAGTAGGGAAAAAATAGCTGGTGTTTCTACTAGGTGCTAGTCAATAGAGTAGTAGCAAGAAAAATGGTGCAAATTTCAGTCATGTTTTCGGTCTACTCAAATAACCATCTTTCCCCCCATCTTGTTTCTTGGCTTCTTCTGCAAAGCCTAGATTAAATTAGGTTTCTCTTCTCTAAGTTCTCATAGCATTGGACACTTACTCTTGGTACATTTTAAATATTGAGATATGTCTTTCTTGTCTAGTGGAATGTGAATTATTAAGGGGAGGGGCTATGTTTCATTTACCTTCTACCTCTACTGTCCAACTGATTCTATGTTTCAATTAATATTTAAATTAATTGACCAACTGGGTGAACTTGGATATGTAATTTAACCTCTATGACCCTCAATTTCATCACTTAATAATAACCTCATCCCTTTGCCCATTGTGAGCCCTTGGAGCCGAATCTTGACAAGCAACATTTTTTTTTTTTCCTGGCACTCAGGATACACTGAATCAAGTCAATCCCAGCAATAAAAGCTTTAACTGAAAAAAAAATTAATGGCAGGATTTTTTAATAGATATGGGAGCAGAGTTCAGGGGCAACTAGGATGGGTGAGGTACTCAGGAACTCTGATATCAGGAGACCTTCACTACCCCTAGATCTAAAAAGGTAAAGGGAAGGATTGGTGTTGGTAGAGCCTGCTGAGAGATGGACCTATGGAAGTGGGGCTGCCCAACAGGAGTTGGGGCCTGGCAGGGAGTGAGCAGGGAGTTCAGGAATCTCTTGTACCAATCTGTCTCTTCTCCTAGTCCTCAGTATCTTGCCAGTGCCTTCTAGTGGCTAAGCCTATTTGAAAACCAGAGCACAAGGAAGTCCAGGTGATTCTGTTCTTGAGGTTAATCTCCCAGGTGACTGAGCATGGTAGAGAAAAACAAAGAATGGATATAGGGAGGCAAGTAGAGAATAATCAGAACAGAAATAAAAGGTTTACACAAAACTTTAAGAAAACCACAGGAGACTAAATTTAGTAAAGCTTCCTAAATGATGATGTTGACACTATGTGAGCAGAAATCAGAACACCAGCTACTCAGACAGGGGATTACGGAACCATAGAAGTACTGGTAAGAAATGATGACACAAATGAACATAGGGTAGGACACTCTAAGCAAATGCTCAGGCCCTTATTTTGCTGTCCTCTGCATTTATACTCACATCTGTATCTAAAAGGTAGTCATAGCTTAAGAACCTTTCCAATCAAGTGTCCTCAATATTCACATCAATTTGTGTAATATTATCATATCTGAAATAACATACCTTTTGACTGTCTAGAATTCAGAGATTTCTTCTTGTCTCACATACTTCTATTTAATTTGATCTAAAATATTGAAAATTCTTTGACTTGGGAGAGTAAAATTAAATTAAATTCAGTATATTCAATATCTAATATCACCTGAAAGATTTTAATATTAATATACATAACTGCCATTAATCTACATTCTACTGTGTGTTGGGAGGTACTAGAGGCTTTCCAAATCTTATCCTTTCATACTATCAGATAAGATCTGGAAAGAGATTATAATCCCCAACTTTCTGGAGAAGAACCTGATGCTTAAAGAAGGAGGTAGCGTGCCCTGCATAGTACAGGTCAAGAGTGCAAAGACCAGGGCTCACACTCAGGTCCCTGACTCTGTGGCTTTCGATGTTTCCTCTATATTTTGTAGCATCATTTAGCAATGGAGCTGCCCATGGTTGGGGCTAAAAAAGTGATTGGTGATTTCCATGGTTAGATACAGGGTACTAATTGGAATTTAATTCTTCTGCTAACTAATGGGGTAAAAATATCAGAAGAGATGGGAATTTGTGAGAAACTTGATTTGAGGAAATGAGATGACTTAGTTGAGCAAGCATACATGATACCCAATAGGGAAACGAAGCTCACCTAGAATTCTGGGGAGAATTCATAACCAGAAGACTGGGCCTAAAAATAATGGTTTCAGAAGAATGGGAATGTTTGAAGTGAGACTGCAAAAGGGGATTGTTGGGGATTGAATCATGTCCCCCACAAAAGGCATGTTCAGGTTCCAACACCTGATCTTGTGGGTATGAACCCATTTGTAAATTTAGGATCTTTGAAGATGTTATTAGGTAAAGGTATGCCCAAACTGAATGAGGGTGGGTCTTAATCCAATATGGCTGAAGTCCTTATAACCAAAGGTAATTGGAGACAAAAGGAAAGCCACAGAATTAAGAAGCTGGAAATCAACGGGATGCAGAAGAGCAAAGAGAACATGATGCCATGTGCATTGCCATGTGAGGAAAAGACAAGTACCAAGAATTGCAGGCAGCCAGCCCCAGAATGCCACAGTCTTTGGGGAAGAAAGCATTGCCTTGCTGACAACTCACTTTTGGACTCCACCTAGCCTAAAAACTATGAGCCAGAAAATTCCCATTGTTTAAGCCAACACACTGTATGGTATTTGTTTTAGCAGCTGGGAAACTAAAACAGATATTTCACCCCCAGGAATTGTTTGTATGAAGGTGTGCTTTGCAAGTCTATCTTCCATCTCAGGTATTTCTACACATCATCTACCTATTTGTTTTATTGACTCATTCAATTTCTTTTTTAATTCCAAAAGCATATTTGATCACTTTCTACATTCCCTGCACTCTTCTAGGTGCTGGCGGATATAAAGACAAACTGACACACATTTTTTCTCCTCATGTAGTTTCACATCAGTGGGAGACGCAGAGCCTTACATCAGCTAGTGTACTTCTGTGTGACAGGTGCTAAGATAGAACTGCTGAGGATACTTTGGAGGCACACAGGGGAAATCATCTGTATTGTTAAGAGGTCAGGAGGGTTCCTTTTCAAGAACTTTGTCTTGGTGGATGAGAATTAACTGAGTAGGGAAAAAAATAGGGCATTCTAGGAAAAGAGAATAACTCCTGTGAGGGCTCCTAGACCAGAGACAAGCATTTAGAAATGGCTGGATTGGAAGGTGCTTGTGGGACAGGGATGGAAGATGGGCCCCAAGAAGCAGGCAGGGGCAAATCACAAAGGAGATTGTATCTAAAGCGAGGAATTTGAGCTTAACCACAAAGCTCTGGGAAAATAGATTTGAGGTTAGTAAAGATCATACTCAACTAAAAGAAGACAGGAGGGACTTCAGGCAGGAGGCACAGAAACTACTTGGAAGGCTTGGTTCCAAACCTGGGTGATTGCATAAATGGTTGTGATCATTACTAACCTAGGAAGCACAGGAAGAGAATTAGACTGGATTCAAGAAAAGTATGAATTTTCACCTAATGATTTACCCAGAACTTCTCACCACCTCCTCTTTAATGTGCATTTATATTTATGTTTACATTTACATTTACATTTATATATAATTAATAAAGAGTAGTGCTTCCACTTATTTTCTAGCCCTGTGGCCGTTAGGCTACACCCCTCTTATCCCTTCCTCACTAGCCCCTGGCTTCATTTCCAAGTACCTCTTCACACTCACTTAGGGATGGTCTTTTAGGGGGCAAAGCATTAAGTCTCTGGCAACAATTAATGAACACACCAAGAATATGGTTTTTACTTTTGTATGCCTGCCTTCTGCCAAGCAGTATCTGTAATGCCAAGATTCACATGGTAGGCAGCATGCAGGAGAGAAAAGCAGCTCATCTGCCACTTGTGAATGGATTTCTTACCTGCCTCACTGCAAATCAGGAACATTATTCATCTGATTAGGGTCATTCAATTAGCAAAGCAAGCAGAGTCCTAGACTGGAGAAAAGGCTACAGGACTTTTGTCTCCTCAATCCCAGACAAATTACCTAGAAAACCAGTACTTGCATTTTTCTGTCTCCTAAATGAGCTTGATGAGTGGTACATTCTCTAAATGAAGTGAGTCCCAAACCTAAATGAGTCTGATACAGTTTGGAAACTATTGGTCCAAATAAAAGGATTATAGGATAGTCTTTTAAACAGATAAATTTCATTGGTCAAAAAAAGACTGGGGAAAGACATTTTGGGGTCCAGCAAAATGTACATATCAATAAATGAAAGTTTGTCCTTTGAGGAAAATATAATATTGCTGTAATAAACAACATTTGATGGCAAAATGGTTTGATTATTTACATGTACTACTCAAATGGGGAAATAGAGCCAATTATAAAACTTCCCTCTTACTCTTCTGCAGGAGGCAGGGTTGTTTGGTTGCAAGCACAAGAAGCCAACTCTATCATTTAAGCAGAAAATAAAAATTGTAGAAGGTCATGGGAGGCTCGTGGGAATGAAGGGTAAGATGAGGCAGAAGTTGTGTAGGGGAGTAAACCATTTAACTCTGGGGATCTGGATAGTGGGAACAGCTAAAGTGTCTCTTCAGGGACAGCTGAGACAAATGAACTCCTTATCAAATTGAGTGACAACCTTTATAAATGATGTTCAGGGAGAAATGAGCCTAGCATGAAAAAGAGTAATGTTTAAGAAGAGGAGAACAGGGACTTTTTAGAACTTGTGTTGCAGAGTCAATCAACAGGCATGTACTTTAAGGTTGATCCCTGGATCTATTATATTCATTTAAAACTGGCAACAGTCCAGTGAATATGCTATAGAAAGAGCATACTTTACAAGAAAACAGCATGAGGGGTAATAATAATAATAAACACCTTTCTGTGCTACTTAGATATCCATCAAAGTAATGCAAAAAATGTATAGGATAAGGTGTGCTGTGATAAAATTACTAAGGTTGACAAGCCAACCACAAGAGGAGGAAACCTAGCTTGTAAGTTTGGAAAAGCAAAACTTGGTCTGGACAGAATTTATACTGAACTTAGAATTAGCCCCTTTTAAGGTACTTCAACTTTCATTAAAATAAATACTTTTACAGGACCATGATAGTATGCAACCCTAGCCAATGGATCATTTTACTTAAGTGCTATCTATTCAACAAAATAATCTATATGATGTTTTAATGTTACTTGTCCCAGATTTAAATCCATAAATCTTGATGTGATATAATGATAAAGCTTAAAAGAATAATTGCATGAGAAATATGCTGTGTTTTTCTTAATCTCACAATAGAGTGGGGTGTGAGGGTCATTCTGGGATCTGGTGTTCAATCTTACTCTTCCTACGTACATAGCTTTAGGCAAGCATCTTACCCATTTTAATCCTTGATCGCCTCACTACACAAGTAGACTAGTAATTAATTACCAGCCCTATCTATCTCACTGGGTTGTGAATTGTATCAGGAGAAGTAAGCGGAGGTAAACTACTTTGGAAACTATATATCCCTTAGTAATTGTAAGCGTTAATTATTTAATAATAAATTTCAGGGGAAATTGCAATACTTTGAATTTCTTTACCAGAGTCCATAAAAGCAGCTTAAATGCATTTCAGATTCATCACAATCATTTGGAGCCATGTCTCACAGATCAAAACAACCTTTTAAAGAGTTAATTTCCATGTGCTAAGTTTATAATGTAGCCCCTAAAAAGAAATAATTTGTGTCCATAACACATGTATCTCCATAAAAATTCCCTTTGGAAAGACCATGTGGCAAAGCACTAAAAAAAGATGCAGTTGCGACATCACCTTTGACATGACGGAACATGAGCCTAATTAATGTTCCGTACAAATATAATCTCAAAGCATTATGAGAGGGAGCGGGTTCACTGCTTAATTGTTCAGAAAATAATAGGGTATGTTTTCTTGAGGCTAAATCACTGTGAAATTTTAAAAATTGCCCTTTTAATAGAAGCCATACTGTATTTTTAGTCTAGAGCAAACAGAGGCTGTGGGAACCACCTTCTCCCACCCATGTCTTGGCATCAGGAACTAGTGTCTCAGATCAGAACTGTTTACTAGTCCCCATGGCAACCACATGTATTATCTTGCACTAATTCCCAACATCATAAGGACCCCATGGTTCCTTAGTATGGTATCTATTGATGTGAAATAGAAATAGAACAATTTTTATTAAATACTGCTATAATACTCAAGTGTCTTATGAAGCCTCTTCATGGAATTTTTGTTTTGGAACAAACCCCAACCTTTCTGATTAAGGTCACTGGACCGTGCTCTGGAGTTAAAGCTGGCCCAGTTCATTTGTTTCTTGTTAGAGCACTGAAATGGAGTATAAACAATGCTCAGGCTGTGGCTTCCAGGGGTGTCCCTACATATACAGTAGTACCCCTGGAGACACTGCCCATGGGGATGGGTTGCCTCAGTGTAATGTTCATTACCTTCTTGTTTCCAGACTTGCAATAAGAAATTGGAGTTGCTCAAATCCCTAAAAGCCATGTCTACATTGAAACCTGGTCACTTTTCAAGCTCCTAGATTAGTTAAAGCTCACTAAGATTCCAAGTGACAAGAGACAAAGACTGAGCTAATGTCCATAAATTGCTCTGAGCTCCTCAAGAGAAAGATGCCGTATGACTAGCAAGTAGTGGTATTGTTTCACCTTATGATCACACATGACACTTTTCAAACCTACAGGATTGCACACATCTTACTTAGTTCTGTGTCCCACAGAACATCCCATACAGCTAAGTTTATAATTTTTGGTTGAGAGATTGTAGCTGCCGGTAGTGGTATTCTATTTCCTTTTGACAACTTCCACTCTGATGTTACAAATGCATTAGCACTCAGCAGGTGAAACTGAAATAATTTCATACTTCAGAATCATTCCCTTGTAAGATCGCAAATGATTGTAAAATCCGGGTTGAGTGGACTGCACCTGGATATGTCATTCATTGATTTTTTTAACTGAAAGTTTAACATTTCTATGCATTTTAACACCCTCTCTTGATAATAAAAGCAATTGGAACGAACAGTTTCAGTGTTCTCCCTTAAAGGCATGCTGTTTTTTCTCGTTTTTCAAGTGCTTCGTGAACAAATGAAATAACTTGGCATTGTCATTAAAAGGAGTGTTCCCATACTCTGGACTCACTGATTGTGCTTTGAAAAACATGCCTCTGCCCTTTGTATTACAAAGGTAACCAGATGAAAAGGAACATCATGCATCTAAGCATAGAAAGAACAATTCCAGCAAGCGTGGAGCCTGACCGAAGCTCCAACTTGCTTCCCAAGGTTCTGAAATCAGTGTTTTATTTTTTTCTTTTTCCTGAAATCGTCTAGTGAAACAGCTAGCTGGGGAGGACTGAGTGAGGAAATCAAATGAATTTTAATCTCCCAAAAGTCAAGAAGCTCATCCTAGTCATGTTTGCATTCCATGGGGTGACTGGCCCCATCAGGACCTTATACATAGCTAAAGAAACAACAAAAAAGTTTTCTGAATCACTTTTTACAATATAATCAGGAGAAGAGTTTTTATTTTTTAAAATCAATATTGATGAGGAAACCCTAAATAAGGGGCAAAGCATAAAGCTGAAGAATGTTGCTTTCGTAGTTATGTGTCTGTCCATCCGACTTTCTCTGTGATATTTTGTGCAGTTATGAAGTATGACTATAAAATAATGAGACTGAAAAACCATGTTTTGATGATATAGTTATCTTACAGTAAGGTTTTATTAAATATGATACACTAAAGCACATCACAAGTTGTAAATTGGTATCCAAATATAAAACATTGCAATTATAGTTCATTCAAGAAAAAATATCTATCCAGCAACTCCTATGTACCAGGCACTGTTTATTAAGTATAAAAGTAGTAGTGCTGGCATAGAAATCATGCCGGTGGCAGTGGTGGTGTTGGTAGTAGAAGAAGGGGCACAAAAGAAGTTGTAATAGAGTTTTCATGTACTGGGCAATGCCATTGTCTACTAAATCACTGAATCTTGAACTGCCACAATATACCTTAACTCTGAAGCAGAGCCACCAGCATACTTTCAAATACATTCTCATATGCCACTAATACATATTTACATGTGAAAAGACTAAGACTTTAACTTAACATATTTCCAAAGAATAATGGTCTGTATCAATAAAAATAACCATATTGGTAGAGACCAAGAAGGAGGAAATGCCTTTGTCCACAACTGTACAACTACAGAAAAGAAACACCAATGTCAAAATTGATGGTAAGTTGTTGAGGCAATGTGTATGAAAAACACTTCATGATCGGGCATTCTTACCTGTCCTGTAAAAAATGTGGTTTTCGAATGTATTTTTTTCAGCGAGAGCAATTTTATCATTGTAATTTCAAATAACAACTCAGAAGCCATCATTAAGAATTGGAATAAAATCTGTGACAAGCCCAGAATTAACCGAAGACCTTTTTCCCTCCTCCACAGACAGAATTGCAGTCTATAGATGCAATGTGAATGTGGCAGCAGAGAGAGGAAACAAGTTAGGGTCTCAATAACTTCATACCTGGAGTCACCATCAATTGCGTTTGTGCTTACTCTTAGCTGCAATCTCTCAGTTTCACAGTTGGACAACTCTCATTCAAAATAAGCCTGGAGTTCTTCATTGTTCCATGTCAGGTTCCTGCCATTTCCAACTGTTTCTTGATCAGAACATTTTGCTTTAAGTTTTGCCTCTTTATGTTCTTAAAGCAAATACACAAACACAGGGGATGACATACTTAGAGACACATTGAAACATCTTATTGCATCAAGTATGTTATTTTGGTTCTGTAACAAGTTAAAAACAAACCACAGTGACTGATGCTATCACTGACTACAGATCTATAGTTTCTCTTTACCTGTATTTGTGGATAAGAATTTTGTTGAGCATTTTGGGCCAGAGATTTTCTCTCTCTCCATCAAAGGTGGTTAAAATTTCATACCCAGGATGAAAAAATTGAAGAAAAGTGGGATGATTTATTAGGTTTCCCTCAGAGAGCAATCTCATCAGAGTAGCTTGTAGACAATTCTAAACTATCTAATATAAGGTAAGCACAGGCTTGGAAAAATATATATTCCCATGTAATATCTGTGCATTTTTCTAAACATTTGCCATGCCTTTTTCCTATGTTGATGACTAGGATATGTAACATATTTAATAATTTATGGGCTTAGATGTCTGTAATGAGTCTCCAGTCATGCTTAGCTCCTAAAAAGTATTTAGTACCATGCAATTTTTGCAAAGTCTCTTGATATTTCTTTGGAACCAATGGCCAGGTATGTTTGGAGAAATGGCCCCCTTCTTTATCAGTCTTCCCATCACAGCTCAATTCCACCAAGTTAGTACTGACCTTACTGAGATTATTTTATCTAGCCCCAATTGGCTTGACAGGACACCTCCTTATTTATTAGTGTCTTAAATACACTCACCCCAAAATTTCCATGGGTAAGGTGATAAGAGAGAATGACACAGGCATTCCAACTGTATAGTAGATTATCCATCCACTCAGGTGTCCAAATATTATAGTCAAAACAGCTTGAAATCTCTCATCCTTATTTCAGCTCATCTCTTTGAGCTCTGACAATTATGGCTCAATGACTCAGATGAAGGGGAAAAAATCCTTCTCTTCATTTTACTTAATTTTATCAGTAATGTCTTTGCCTGTTCTATAGAGATAATTTCATGTATTTGATCATGTCTAACTATACTGCCCATATAGGAAGTTAGAATATACTTTAACTGATGCACTAATTTATTTGCAGAGTTCCATGCATAAGGTGCCAGGGAGGCTCATCCCCAGGAGTAATGTCTCACATCAGGGGAAAGGAAGTGAGTTTATTACATTATTTTAAATAAATATAAGTGAAGCCTTTTAAGTACTGAATTTTGTAGTCAGTTTCAGATGACAAATAATCTAATGACACCAAAATTTGAGTGAATTGAGGGAAAATCAGTTCACAAATGCGGACTTAGGAATCAGTTTTTTACAGAACACATTTTATAAACTATAAAAAATAAGCTACATAGTAGGCACAGTTCCTGAGCTCAGAGAGATTCTAATCCAGTTAAAAAGGAGGACAGCCATCCCCCAAGGGGGGAGAGAAATAATGGAATTCTGTTTTATTTAATGAAATACAGAACTAACCTATTGAAAATTTTAAAAATATCTTCCCACCCTCCTTGCTTCCTCTTAGAGGAGGTCCTTTTGTGCACATAAAGCCTAAAGAGTCTCACTGGGCATTTATGATGGGCTAGCATCCTTGAAGCCCAGAAGGGATTTGAGCCAGTTTGGGCTGTCTATTCTGTTATTAGGGGTTTATAGGTGGAAGCTTGGACAATATATTTCAAATAAAGAGGAAATTACCAAAAATTTTTAATGACTGACATCATTAATAGAATGAAAAGGTGTGTCTTGGAGTGGGAGAATATATTTACAACACATGGTTCATGTGAAGAATAAAAAAAACAAAATAAAATTAAAGGTACAAGTGGTAGTTCTTCCATACCAGAAAGGTGAAAACTAACAAGTAACTCTATTCAGGTCCTGGGAAATTTGAAAAGTCCTCAGTTTGTGTTTCTGGCAGAATGCCTATAGTTAGAGAAGACTCCAGCCTGCTGTCAGGGCTGTTCCTCCTGAGGAACAGAGATCCAATGGGATAGAGAAAATTCTGGAACCTAAGGAATGGGCAGCACCTTGCTTAAAGATAGACTGAACAGATCAGTGTTTCATATGCATGAAGCTGCCATCTGCGAATGCCACCAAAATTTAAGGGTTACATTTCCTTCCAGACATTTCAGTGCTTGACCATAGAGTAGCAGAAAATTACTTTAAAAATTCCACCAGCTAGTGTGTTTCTAGGATAAGAAACAATGTGTTTTATTAAAATGCATACAGGCATTGAAGATGTAATATTTTGTTAGAATTAGGGCAAGTAGTCATGAAAGACCAGATACAATTTCACACATTGTATAAATTCTGCATTTTAGACCTCCCTTACTAACATATATCCTGTTATCTCATACCTCATGTGCCAGTTTTTACCCTGTTCCTAGCTCCAACCCTATTGTCTTCAATGACTATTTGCAGGTAGCCCTGCCATTGGGCTTTCTATAAGAGAAACGTATCAATGAGGGAGTTTGTATAACCCTACCGAAAACAGGCAGGTGGTTTTTCATTCATCAATCCATGGAGACACCACAGCAGAGAGAAAAATATGATTGAAAGTCATTCAGTCAGTATGGAGGAGAGGTGCCAGGCTGAAAACACATAGATTGACAAAAGGGGAAACTGAAATTTGTAAGAAGAATCAAAAAGGAAGTTTGGGATTTTATTTCTTTGAATGCCAGTGTTTACCAGGGGCACCCAGAGGTAAGGGAAGCCTGATTTCTACACTATGCTGGGATTTTTCAGAGGCTGAGCCAAGTCAGACAATTACTAGCTATGGATCTATATTAAATTCATGCAACTTTGCAGTAGAGATAGCTCTTTACATTAAATATAACAATGTAAACTACAGTCTTAGAAGGTTAGTGGTCAATTTCTTCTTTAGGTGAAAGAGAGCTAACAATGGTCAATAGTAAAGTAATCAAAACATTCACTCAATTATATATCTGTAAAACAACAGCAAGTCCTCTTCCCAACTCAACGTGCTCAGATGCCTGTTTAGAAAGCCCCTTTGCTCCACATTGGACCTGGTAAAATACAATCCCCTTAACTTGCCAAATAGTGCCCTTCTTGATGTGGCACAGCACTTATTGTGTCCAACAGTGTTCAAGATACTATAAATACATTGTTAAATAAGACATTCCCAATTCACAAGGGGCTCATGGTATAAATGAAGAGTCAATGTAGTACCATTGATGGTACAAACACGCATTAGCAAAAGTTCAGGTGAAAGATGGCTGGTGAATTTAGGGAAGGCTTCACATTGACATGGTTTGTAGATTGATTTTGAAGGATACACAGCACTTTGAAAGAAGTAATTTCAAGTGAAGATAAAACATGTGTGAAGTCTTTAGTCATAGAGGTTATAGTGTGTTTGAAGTACAGTGAAGAGCTTATTAAAACTAGGGTATAAATAACAGGTAAGAGGATGGTGTGAGATATAGCGAGACAGAAAGGATGCCTCAGTGAAGGCTGATGTTTCCTTGTGATCATTGGGAAGCTAGAGGTGGTTTTAAACAAAACAGTAAATGTGGAGATTTGCAGTTGATGGTTTCATAATAGATTTATAATTTAGGAACAGAGAAATGTACTTATGTAGGAAGATGTGGGTACAAGGCAGATTAGTTAGGAAGATCTTTCCATGGAAGAAATAATGAAAGTGGTGGGAATAATGTTGGAAAGAGAAGACTGGATTCAAAAGATATTTGGGGTGACTTTGTGGAATTTGCAATTGACTTAATGTGGGGTGGGTAAAAATGGAACAATCATCACTGAAGTTTCCAGCCTAAGAGACTTAAGGGATGATACCGCCAGTTTCCAAGAGGGAATCAATATGAGGAGGACTAGGTTGAGTGGGAGGGAGCTAGGAAGTTCAGTTTGGGACATTTTATTTGAGACCACTGCAGTATATCTAATATGTAATGTTAACTCCAAGTTGGATATATGTAGAGTACAGAAAGAAGGGTATCATGAAGAAAGATAGAGATTTGAAAATTATGCACTGCAAATTTTGCATAGCTTATGTACTATAGTTTTAGATTGTTAGAACTGACGAAATATCTCAGGATTAGTAGAAAAAGAAATAGAAAAGCTAGAGTAGGTACCTAGGTTTTGTATCCAAGTCATTTAAGCAGGATATTACATTAAAAGTCCAGCAGAGAGCTTAGTGGATCTATAATTTTGTAAAATGAGTATCTTTTTAAATAATGAGATAGACTGTGTCACAATGAACAAGAATTTTGTCCAAGGAAAGTAATTGAAGTAAATCAGCAATTCTTATTGATTGAGAAATTTAGTCTTGAATGCTATCAATCAAAAATGGAGGATTAAAGTAAACAACTTCCATTGAATCTATACTTGGTTCAAAGTAATTAGTAAAATATATTCCAGTGGAAGTGATTACTAAGTCCTAAGTTTTATGAAATTTAAAGTTGTTATCATGGAGTTATAATATTGACAGAAATCTATGTTTCCACAACCTCTCCTAAGTAACACATCACATACAGCTAACTTCAACAATGGCTAATCCCAAGAATTCTCATTTCTAGAAAACCCTGGATCAAAACAAAACAAAACAAAATGAAACACTCTAAGAGGCTTGTAAATGATTTTAATGTAAATTTCTAAATAGTAGCTTTTGTGTTCAAATTTACTTAACTATCACCTTTCTAAAGTTGCAATAAGTCTATGTTTTGTTTGTTTGTTTGCTTGTTTTTTGGTTGTATTTAGTTTTTTCTTTTCTTCCTGAGAGTATTAATTAAACCTAATGTTAGATAAAGGAATGAGTTACTCAGCACAGGTCAAACACATGGATTTTAGTCATAAATTTACCTGTTAGCAGGTAAATGAGAAAGTACATCTTAAGAGACTGAGAGTTGTTCTGCTTCTGGGAAGATGGAATGGAGTACTTTTCCCTATTCTTCCTACTAAGTACAATTAAAAATCCTAGTCAGGGCAGATAACTCAGGAGTTAAGTGCTTTGCCAGTGGGCCCTACTTTGGAATTTATGTTCCCCAGTGTGACAGAATTGGACTCAATTGTGGTTTTCCTACACATGGCTCTTCTGTCCTTCTATCTGAACCTATAATTAGACTAGAGTTGGTAGATGTATGTCCAAGAGACTTAAATCTTTGGGCTGTCCATGTGCCAGCTGGTCCCTGAATCTCAACAGGGTTGCAACACTTACTCTCCAGTTCATTGATCTCACCCAGAACAACTAACAAGGAGGTAATGATGGACAACCACCATACTAAGGAACCGAAAGAGTTTACAACTGTAAGCAAGAGAGTCCCATCCATTGGCTCTATGGGATTGAAGCTCCCTCTCAATTAGAGGTGGAGTGGACATCACCATCTCAGAATCCTCAGGATTGGGGAATGAACTATGGACTAACATAGATTTACTGGTATTTTACTATAGACTCATTGTGATTCTAGCAATGGAAAAAAACTATATCATTGAGGTGAAGGCAGTGGCCACTGGAGATTTTGAGGGCAATGAGAGAGAAAAACAGGTGTAATACATGGGCAGTTTTGGGACTTGGGAATTGTCCTGAATGACATTGCAATGACAGATACAGGCCATTAAATATCTTGTCATAAGTTACATAATTGTGCAGGAGAGAGCATAAACTACAATGTAAACTGTAATTGATGCTTAGTGGCAATGCTCCAAAATGTGTTCATCACACTAATGAGGGATCTTGTTAATGTGGGAAAGTGTTAGAGATGTGGGGAGTGTAGCATGTGGGAATCCCCTACATTATTTATGTAACATTTATGTAATCTAAGTATCTTAAAAAATAATAAAATAAAATAAAAAAACCTTGGACATTGTATATAAGTGAAATACAAGACTCAGAAAGGTAAAGAGAAGAAGGCAGGCTAGCTAGGGACCTCAGGAGCTAAGTAATTAAATATTGGTGAGTTTCCAGAGTTTCTTGTAGACTCATGTATCACAAACCTGGAGCTGAAGAAGCTGGAAACCCAAATACATCAATAAGAGCAGAAATATATGTACCAGAAAAAAAGACATCTCCCCTAGCCAAAGGACCAGGAAAGGAAAGTCTGGCAAGGCAAAACTTTTAGAAATTTATTGCTCTTCTTTAACCACTCCTCTCCAAACACACACACAGCAGCCACAAAGTCCAAGTAGGTAGCTTAGACTTCCATCCTTGCCAGGCTATAATGAGGTTCACCAATCTCCCCACCCAGGTGGTATCAGAGAAGTCTGAGTAGGGAGCCAAGTGTTCCATCCCAGTGGTAATCACTCTGCCCCTGCCCCCATGGAGACAATGGAGACCATGTGAGAGCCTTAACTTCCACCCCCATCTGGAAGAAACTAGGCATCCCTCCTCCTCCTCACTGAGGTGGTGTCAGAGGAGACCAAGTGGATAAGATAGGACTTTTACCATCACCCAGTAATAACAAGGCCACTCTGACCTGGACACCACATCGGAAGCAGTTATGATTGCTCCAACTTCTCCTAGCCAGGGAAATATCAGTGGAGTTATAGAGTTGAGCCAAAACCCCCACCTCCAATAAGAAGGAATGAGGAGCCACCCCTCTAATAAAGAGGCTAGTAGTGAACCTGGACTTCTACCACCCCCACCTGTCATTAATGAGGCAGGATCTCCCACAATCCATGCCAAGGCCATATCAAAGGAAGCAAGTAAAAATAGAAAGTTTAAATAAGATTAAAAATCTCATAATATAAGTCCTAAAATATCTAGATTTTTGTCAAAAATCACCGTTCATACCAAGAACCAGGAAGATTTAAAACTGCATGAAAAAGCAGTCATTAGATGCCAACATTGAAATGACAGATATGTTAGAATTATCTAACAGATTCAAAAGCAGCCATCATAAAAATGTTTCAATAGGCAATAAAACACATGCTTGCAACAAATGAAAACCTAGAATGTCTCAACAAAGAAATAAACGATATAAGAAAGAAACAAATGGAAAATATAGAACTTAAAAATACAATAAATGAAAGAAAAGCCTCAGTAGATAGACTCAACAGTAGAATGGAGGGAACAGAGGAAAGAATCAATGAACTAGAACATAGAAAGATAGAAAATATTCAGTCTGAACAATAGATAAATAACAGACTGAGAAAAAATGAAACTGAGCTCCGGGGACCAATGGTACTATATTAAAAGACTTGGCACTCATGTGCCTGGAGACCATGAAGGAGATGAAAAAGAGGGCAGGATTGGAAAAGTACATGAAGAAAAATAAAATACCACCACAGCCACACGAAGACATATCATAGTCAAATTTCTGAAAATTAAAGACAAAGAAAAATCTAGAAAGTAGAGTGAAAGGACAACTTACCTTTAAGGGGAAAAATATATTTGAATTATAACTGATTTCTCACCAGAAACTATGGATGCTGGGAGAAAGTGGCACATTTCTCAAGTGATGCAAGAAAATAACTGTAAAGCCGGAATCCTACATCCAGTGAAAACACCCTTCAGAAATGTAGGCAAAATCATCACATTCTCAGACAATGGAAAAAACTAAGAGAAATTATCCCCCAGAGACCTATAATAAAAGAATTGCTAAAAGAAGCACAACATTTTTTGAGTGATGAAAGAAAGCACTGTGAAGCCAGAATCCTATATCCAGTGAAAACATCCTCCAGAAATTGTGTTGGTTTGAGTCTTTAATAGAAATTGGTCCCAGAAAAGTGGAGTCCTGCTGCTTGCAAATGTCAAAAAAATGTTGGAACAGTTTTATAATTGGGGAAGGAGAAGATTCTGGGAGAATTGTGAGTTGCTTGATAGAAAAGGCCTAGATTGTTTTGAAGAGATTGTTGGTAAAAATATAGATGCTATATTTTACTTCCAATGAAACTTATGACAGAAATGAGGATTGTGCTGTTGCAAACTGGAAGGAAGCTGATTCTTGCTTTAAAGTGGCAGAGAATATGGCAAAATTGACTCCTGATGTCCAATGGAAGGCAGAATTTGAAAGTGATGGACTAGGACATTTAGCTAAATGTGGAAAATGTGATCTGACTTCTCCTTGCAGCTTATAGCAAAATGTGATCAGAAAGAACTGAACTCCTGAGAACAAAGAAACCAGAAATTGATGGTTTGGGAAATTCAATGCTTCTGGGAAATGAGTCCCTATAGAATAATGCCTCATGTGAGAACTTAACTGAACATGGAACCAGGCATCCATTTCAGTCTAAGTAATGATCGGAAATGTGGTTATCCAGGAAGGATTTGTGGGAAGTCCTATTGTCTGATGGTTGGGATTCCTGTGAACTGCATGTGAAATCAACAAGCTTTGTTGTGAGATCTGTTTGAATGAAACTGTGGTCAGCCTGAACTAAAAGGGACAGGAAAGCGAGAGATTGAAGGAGAAACAACTGCAAGGGAAATACCATGGAAGCTGAGGTCTGGACCTAAGACATCTTCTCGGGCCAAGAGAGGGACCCTACCCATGTGTGCAAAAAGGGTGAGTTTGCCCCAGCATTTGAAGAGGGTGGGCCTTCCATCCCATTGTTCAGAAACAGTGTGGCCATCCCAGGCTTCTGAGAGTGTGGGACATAGTCTCTGGAGATTGGGGAGAGTGTGGCCATCACTCCAGTGTTCTTGGAGAGTAAGCCTAGAATTCAGCCACCACCTAGATGTTTGATGAGGATGGAGTTGAGGAGATAGCTAGGCAAGCCCTTAGAAGGGGTGGGCCTCTATGAGACCCCGAGGAAAAGAAGATATCATTCTATGGATAACTGTCAGTATTTGATATTTAATGAAGTATGCCATTCAGGTTTCAGAACTGTTTGGGAACTGTGACCCTTGTTTTCCTTCCAATTTCTCCCTACGGTGATGGAAATGTTCATTCCATGACTGTCTCTCCTTTGTATAATGGAAGCAGATAGCTTGTTTTCTAAGTTTCACCGGTCTACAGCTGGAGGGGAATTTTGCCCCAAGACAGACTGCATGCCTATGACCAATTTTGATGAGATTTTATATTTAGCATTGTTACTGAAATAATTTAAGGCTTTTTGAAATATTATGATGGAATGAATGTATTTGCATATGGAAATAATATGTACTTTGGGATCCAAAGGGTGGAATGTGTTGGTTTGAATCTTTTATATGGACTCCAAAAAATTATGTTCTTAAATTGGTCTATTTGAGTGTGGGACCCTTTGATTGAATTGACATCAGTTAAGGGGCCTTTAATTGGAGTACTTCAGTGAGGCATGACCCAGAGTGGGCCTTGGTACTCTTGCTGGAGTACTTTATCAACAGAAGAAACATACAAGAGACACACAGAGAAAAAGAGCTTCCATTTACCCTACCATGTGAGCGAGGACTTCATTAACGCCTGAAGCCACAGAAAGACAGAGAAATACTGAGAGAGTGAGAGAGAGGCTAGAACAGCCCAAAGCTGAAGCAACAAGTCCTGGAGGAGAGGGGATAGACAAGTCATGTGCCTGACCACCCACGGAGAAAGTGAGCTTTGAGGAGAAGGCAGTGATCTCAGCAGAGACCAGCCACCTTGTTCCTTGCCACATGGCAGGAGTCCAGGATCACCAGCAGCCAGCCATTGGTGAGACAGCATCTCTGATGATGCCTTGATTTGGACATTTTCATGACCTCAGAACTGTAAGCTTTTACCCTAATAAATTCCCATTATAAAAGCTATAAAAGCACCTGAGGGATCACTGTAATGCTGGAAATGATCTGTATCTTTACTGTGTTGATGTTAAGATGTTACCATTTAGGAAACTTGGAAAAGAGTAGATGGGATCTCTCTGCATTATTTCTTACAAGTTAGTATGTGAATCTATAACTTTAATAAAGTTGAAAGTTCAGTTAAAATGTAATGCAGTAAAAAATCTAAACATAAGAGATATATTATTCAGTGAGCCAAAAGTTCCGCAACTAAAAGAAAAAAAGCCAATTTGTATGCCAAATTATTTCTTGTTTGCCTTTACCCGATGACCATCAGTTTCTTAATCAGGATTTTTTTTTTCCTACATTTTCTCAATCCCAACTCCTTCCTGGTCTATCTTACTAATAGCACATAGATTCTAAACCCACCATAAAATGAATGACTGTTATGAATATTTATTTTAATAGTTATCCTTGTGAATGCTCTGTTTAATAAAGTGCATAGCATTTCTGTATTTGGGAAATATGATCATATTTGGGTTGAACATTTGAATCCAAGTCTATCTGGCTCTAGTGAATATAATAATATTGTATTCTTTAAGGCAACACAATCAAATTTTTCTGATTCCTTACTGTAAAACACAGTACTTGATCCAACTTTACTTATCAATAGCTTGTATTGTGTGCATTTACTATTGGAGGACAGATGAAATAAACAAAAATGAAAACAAAATTTTATGTCCAGCCTGTCAGTATTGAAAGAGGAGGAGTTAATGCTGAAAATGGCAAGTCTCTTCTCCTTCCCCACTGTCCTAACTCTAGTCCCTTTTACTGTGTGCAAGGAAGGTTGTTAATTTGAAGCTGTCTTCATCTCCATTCCTCAGCCCATTTTATCCACACTATTCCAATCTCTTTCTTACCATTCAAAATTACTGTTAAAGACACACTAAAAACAACTCCTGTCCTACCACATTCTATAGTCTGTGAGTAACTCATAGGTGATCTACAGTCTACAACTTATTGCAAGACTTTGTCTGTAGGTCTCTTGTGTTTCTGCACATCTGGTAAGCAGAAGCACTGACTGCTCTTCATTCTAGACTATTTTTTCAAGAATATTTGTGCAGTGAACAGCCTTGAAAGATAAATTGTCTCCCTCTGAGCATAAGGCTGGCATGCTTACTGTCCAGTATAATAAAGATAATACCTCCTCCCAGTGCAAAGGGTAGTCCATTGTAAAAGATTCAGGTTCCCTAAGCTCATGATTATTTTTCATAATGAAACATTCTGCATGTGCTCATCTCTCTGACCCTGTAGACATCACTGCCATAGGAAGTGCAGCAAATATGCTGATGTCCATTCTTCTTGCTCTGCGGTGAGTTCTGAAGTCCTTTGTATCTGACCCGAAGTCCCATGTCTTCTAGCATCCATGAAAATGTTGCTCATTTGCAAGTAGCCAAAATCTCAGATCCATCACCATTCTTGACAAAACTTTATCCACATCAGCCTTCATCCTGACCTACCATATACTAAAGCAAAATGAGAGAGAGAAAAAAACGGAGAGAGAAGGGCTGTGAAAGTTGTCAATGCTCTAGGCATTACAGCAATACTATTGACTAAGCCTCTCCAGATGGATTGTCAGAGTCAATTTATCTCCGTATGACTGGGGGAAAGAGTTACAACTAACTTCCAGGTAAAGCTTAGCATTGAAGTGATCGCTCAAGGTACCAGCAAAAGACTGTTCATAGCTGCTTTAGAAACAAAATCTAAATCAGAATGGAGATTTCCAGTTTCCAGGAGTTTGCTGGGCTATGGGCCAGGATTAGCATAGACAGTTCTCTTTTGTATATAATATTTGTGGTGGTATTAAAGTCAGAATAATTAAACCTAGTCCAACTATAGTGTTTTATCCCTGTTAACCGATATTAAAGTGAATAAGTTTACTTTAAGCCACAAGAAAAAGAAATGTGCAGTATTTTACAGAATTTTCACTATTGAATCTCAAAATGAAGCCTGAACTCCAAGCATAAGGGTGATCCCTAAATAACAAAAGTCTGTCCTTTGAAAGTGGCATCCTTATTCTTTTACATTTCCACAGAAGGCACAATAGCTCTTGAGGTTGTGTGAGTGAGGCAGACGTTAAGTTGCCTGGAGTTTAACAAAATCACCAGCTTTTTGTCTTTTGCAAACATTGTAACATATAGTCTACCCTTGTCAAGCCTTCTTCTACTAGTTGAATTTTTTACAAGGGAATATACTTGCAAAAATAAAAGGTACCAAATCAACTATTAACTTCAATTACCTTCCAAATTCAAATACACTGGTAACCACTTTCTATGTGAAATTTAAGGGTTTTGAGATTTGTAGAATCCTGATGAGTTAAATGACTTTGCAGTAGCATTGGTCTGATTGTCTAAAATCACTACAGTGCAGGCTGTGGTGATTTCATCTGCAGTGATATGATTCCATAGTTGTATCCTCATTTTTGTTGTGGCTGTTTTTAGATAGTGCCTAGTGATTTTCACTTACACTACAAGAAAGAGATGGGCTGGTTCTGATTTATTCCATAAATGATGCCCTGAATCCAAGTTTTCTTCTTAAAAATGACTCTACATGCTTACATCTGTGTTTTATAGTTTATACAACTCAAATTGACATGAACGAATCAGGAACATATTCATGCACAAGTGACTGCTTGCATTCTCTAATTAGGCTAGGAAGTGTTTATTGGGGTGTAGAGTTAGATTTCTCTATTAGAGGCCTACTTACTTGCATAGTTTGCCTCAATGTAAACCCGCCATTATTTCTTATACTAGAGTGCATTTGTTATTACATTTTAAATATTATATATTCCCTTAATTTTTTGTTATCATTAAATTCATTCAAAGCATTACTAGATATTTTTTGTATACCTACAATCAGGTTAGTATTGGCAGAAATAGATGGAAATTTTAAAATGAGTTTGAATCCTGTCTGCAAAGAGCTTAAATTCTCAAGACATATGAAAAGAAATAATTTTACTGAGTGGAATGTTTTTTTGTTTTGTTTTGTTTTGTTTTGTTTTGTTTTGTTTTTTAGTTTGCAAAACCAAGAATTACAACAAAATTTCAAGGAGAGGAGAGAGAAATAGTTTTATTCTGGAAAGGAGGGGCAACATGATGAAAGCTTGTCTTTGGAAGCTTAAGCTGGCAGAAGTGTGCTCTATAGCTTGGAAACAGGGCAATTGATAAAATATAATCATGCATTATAACAATGGAGGCCGATGTGATAATGACCTTTGCTGCATGTTTTCCTTCAGGTAGTCCCAAGGACAGCTGTGAATCTGAACATCTGTGCCTCTTCAGCTTAATTTTAAACAGCCATCTGCCCTTTCCCTTCAGCTATAAGGTGGACAAATGTGAAGTTTTGTTCAAGTTAGACCCTTCCATAGTCAGTCCTTGTCAGCTGATATTTTTGTTGTTTACCTGGATTGAGTAGGATTCCTGGTTGCAATCCCCTCTGGTTACATTCTCCAACCTTTTTTGGAATAATAAAGAAGAGTTCAAATTGGAGAAAAATACTTAGATTAGCCAGAGGAAAAAAATACTCTTAGATGAACAAACTCTTTAAGGAAAACTTCTTTCTTCCAAGTTTAGAGGTTGCCCTACTTCCACCTGAGCAACAGCTCTACTGAGAGTCATAGAAAAACCTCTTCCTTACAAATTTAGGACAGGAGGAGACCAAATTTCAGCCCTTGCTACTTACAGCAATTACTAGTGTTCCAGCTGATTTGTGAGACACATTTCTCTGACTTGTTTTCTCTTAAGGATATATGGGGGAAAGTGAGGAAGCTAACAACAACAAAAGAAGAAGTGAGTCATCTATGCCTTTGGAGAATTCGCTTACTGTGTAATGGTAGGTAAGTCATTTTACCTCTCTGATTGTATATTCTCATTGGTAAATTGGAGCTACAATTTGGTAACAGAATTAAATAATAAGAATGTTATCACTCTGAAGACTTCAAACTGTTGTAGAAAAAAAGACATGTTTGGTTTTTATTTAATTCAACAAATGGTTATTGAACATCTAGTGCATGTCAGGGACTATCCTAGATTCTAAGATTCCAGGATGAAGAAGACAAGCATTTGGCCCTAGAGAAACTCACATTCAAATATACAGCCTGATATGGACTATCAAAGAAGTCTGGAGAGTGAGCCTAAGTGGGACAGAATTTAATTACTGTCAATGTTGGTGTTTAGGACAGGTCTGGAAAATAAGAGCCTTGTTTAATCTCTTTTCCCCATTTCTAGTCTTGACACATTCATTTTCTGCATGCAACCAAGTTTTAAACCCAGAAGATAATCACCTGGATTCAGCCACTAATTCATAGTATTGGCAGAAATCAAGTTCAAAAGAAAAAATATGTAAGAATAATTTACCTGAATTTCTCCTTCCAATTCCTTAAATAGTATTGCTTCTAATTTTGAAAGGTAAAATGGACACTTTGCTATTCAATTGCCTACAAATCCTTTGAAAACTTGCTGTGGGAGTTAATGTTTTTCATAAAAAGTTCCTGCCATATTTTTAGACAAAAAAAGAAAAAATTTTAAAAATCACCAAAAATTAATATCTGTGCACTTTTAAAAATGGCAATCCTCATCCCACTCTTTCATATTGATAACTTGGGTCAGATATCCACTCTAAATGGTCTGTGCTAATGTAGTGGCCCACAGCCTTGGTTAACTGAAAACCTTAGATTACCTGCCCAGCTGAATCAGATGATGTTGATATTTTTGAATGCTCTGCTTTCCAAATCCTGGTGACTTAACACTCTCTACCTAGATGGGCAGTGGGGTGTTTGAGATTCCTATGCCTTACACATCAGGGGGCGCTGCCAGGCTAATGGTCATTAGCTAAATGTTAATTGCCATTTATCCATCTTTCAGTCATTCATCAATGCATTTAATCCTTCAACAAACCTATGTTAAGGTTTGCTTAGTATAAGACAGATACTGTGATGGATGCTGGAGATACAAAAAGAAAATCCCTGTCCTCCGGGTGCTCATGGTCTAATGGCCAAAGGCAGACAAGAAGAGAGGAGTATGATAATATGCTTACCATGCTGTGCTTTGGAATACCTGGTGGTGAGGTCAGGAAAGACTTCAGAAAGGAGAAGACACTGAGCAGAATCTTAAAAGACTGAGGATATGTTCTTCTGGCAGACAGAAGTGGAATGTGTGTATATTTGTGCTTTTGTTGGGAGGTGAGAGAGTGGTACAGGTCATTGAACGTAACATTCCATTGAAAGAGCCAGTGAAAAGTACTCCATAGTGAAGTAGCATACCCAGATGAACTGGAGCATATCCTTCCCCACAGAGGTAGCGAATCTATGTCAACAGATTAGATCAGTTAAATCAGGGGTTCTTAACCTTTTTTGTTCCACAGATCCCTTACTAAATCCACACTATGCCGTGTATTTTTTAATAAATATATCACACCTGCACCAACATGTCCCCACATGTTTTTTGAATTTCAATTCCAGCTCACGGACCCCTTGCTAAGAACACTTGCTTTAAATCCTGATTTCCATATTTACAAGGCCCACAGGAGATCAGTTTAACCTGTTTCTTTGGAAATGTGAAAGCCTTTAACTTCTATCTCAGGAGATCTTTTCCTGTACATGGATCCTCCAGAGTTGGAAAAGATCAGAATAGAGATGACTCCCCTGAGCCTTCCCTTTCCCTAGGAAAAGGGGTAGCAGGGACAAGACAGTCAAAAGCTGAGGTTGCCCCTTTTTAACAAATAAATAACAGCTTTCCTGGAAGTTCTACCCAGGAGACTCCTATTTACACTTCATTGGTCGGAACTGCATTACATGGCTATCCCAAGTTCAACAAGGGAGGATGGAAAAGTAGGATTTGTTTTTGTACCTCTAAAATGTAAAGACAAGGGATGAGGGGTGTTAAGTGGCTTCTCAGGAAGCATTTACCTTGTCTATCGACAAGCTTTTTAAAAACTGTTATCTCAAAAAAAAAAAAAAAAAACCTATATCTCAATTTTCATTATTAAATCATTATTATACAAAGTAGCTTTTGTTAAAGGTTAGAAGGAGGAAAGAGGAATAACAGAATATTTTGAAATTTAAAAATGCAATATTGTCCCCTTCTTGTCCTGGCTTTAGTACTTTTGCAGAGAGACTGTTCAAATCTAGGACTCCTCAAACTCTCATTCATGCATCTGTTTTGTATTTTTTCCATCTCTTTTATTTTCTTTTAAGTTTTTACAGAAATGTTTAACTTATCCAGAATAGAGACAATAGTAGAAGGCCCTTCCATGTGCCTATCAACCACCTACAGCAGTTATTATCATTTTGCCAATCTTGTTTCAACTATCCCTCCTTTTGTTTCATCTACCTCTCCCTTTTTTCCTCTGGAATAGTTTAAAATATGGACATTTTCGATACACCAAAATGAATTATGCCTGCATGTCCCAAGTTTCTTTTTACTTCTTCAAAAGAGAATCTGCAGTTTCAACATGAACTAACAAAAAATTTAACCAATGGAAAAAAGGTTACTTGGAAATTGCCAGTCCTCCCCATCTCACTCCAACCCTGTCTATGGGTATTTTGATTCAAGAGTGACAACAAATTGAAAAAAATAAAAAGATAAATGAAAAAAAAAAAATGAGAATGTAGATTTAAAAAGAGAGAGAAAGAAATAGGAGAATCAAGCAGAGTTTCAGCAACCTCCTAAAAGAGTATATCTCTACTATACAAAGCAAAAATTATTCCCCGTTTAAGACTTAGATTCCAGTTCTTTGTCTTTTAACGTATCACTGACAATTAACAAATGTGATTGTTAGTATTCTAGTTCAGATTTACATTCTTTAACATTACAAAAAAAGTTTTATAAATCTCAAAGCTTATACTACAGAAGGAACTGAGCAAGAGCTGCCACAGTTTTCTAGAGGAAAACCTTGTTCAAATAAGCATCTGACCATTCCTCCTTCCTTGGAGATTCTGATTACTTTGACCCACTGCTACCTATCCTTTAAGAAAAATAATCCAGATTGTTTTATTCTTAACAACTATTCCTAATCAAAATAATACATTAAGAAGTATTTCTTCCTGCACTTACGGCTTTATCTGTTTGTTTAGCCATTCACTTACATATTCGTTCATTCACTAAACTTTTTGCAGGTCTTGTATATACCATATTGCTAAAATCTTTAAAAATAAAGATCCTGGTAAGGAATTATTACTGTGTCTCAGTTTTCATTAACCTAAGCACACCCACAGCCTGAAAGTTTCATGTGGGGGATAAGGTGGAAATTGGTTGGGCTCTAAACATCTGGAAGGTGGAATTGCCAGCCTCAAAAGTGCTTTTGCAAAAAGGCACAGCGGCGGCATCATGGGGTGGGGATTAGCCTGGCTGGAAAGATCTCTATATGCGTATTTTTATCATCCATGTGTTGGGTGAAGCGGAGAGCTGCCAGATAGCTTCTTTTCGACAGCTTGGAGTTACTGTTGGGAACAGATCCATGTAAGGAAGCGAAAGCCGAAAGGCACAGATAAGCAGAGATCCAGCTATGCAAACCATGTTTAGAGACACTTAAAGGACAAGCATCCCAGGTCCTTTCTTTCTGGTCAATTTGGAGAAGCCATCACACCGGGTCTTTTTTTCCCATGCAGCCCATACAGACTGCCTGAGCAACCAAGGCTTCACAAAGGTAGGTGCAGGGCTTTTGTAATGAAACTTAGCTACAAGATCATTCACGAATATTCCCTCCTAAACCCTTACGATTCTTAAGGAAAGCTGTCAGATGATATTTTGAAAAATGAAAAATAAGAAAGATTTGGGCTGGGGCTTGTGACTAAGGTATTTAAGAGCTCTGTCTTCACAAGAGAAGTTAGATTGGCTACAGAGGGAAAGTGACAACACAGAATTGCTGCCAAATATAATCCTTTTATCCCCAGTCACTTACCATTGGGATTTTGTGGATGCAAGTCTCCCTAGATATCGCCAGCAGCTTTCTACAGGGTTCTAATACTCTCTGTGTATTTTAGGGTGGTGTAGGTGGGATTTGTCCTTTTCCTTGCTTTCTCTTCCAAAGCCAGCATAAACTGACATGTGTGGCTAGTGCTTCTGTAGACATAGGAAGAGCTGCTTGTAAATGACTTTTTATTTTTTTGGCAACTGAAGTCATTTTTGCAGTGTTTCTCAGAAGATTGGAGGTTGATTACATCCTGTTCAAAGATTCTTGAGCTGTTTCACAAACATGGGGTCTTGCGCAAGTTAAAATTGCTGAAACCAGCAATTTCCCTATCAAAGCCCCTAAAATTTTTGCTCAGTACTTTTTAAATTTTTTTCCTTTTTTGTTAATGACTGATAACTTAAGAACTTGAGAGAAAATTTTCCAAAGATTAGTATAATTTTGCCATCAGTGGTGTCTAAGAATAGATTTTGACAGAAAAACAATCTTGTATATCTCAGGAATTCATGATGAAAGTACAAATGTGAAGACTAGAGCAACAGTACCAGGTCTCTGTGAATTTACTGTATTTTCTAGAAAACTGTTTAACCCAGTCATATCATATCAATTGAACTTTGAAATGCTGCTCCAACTAATTATGAAAATGTAGTCGTTGGATATTTAAGGTTTGTTTTTTTAAAAAATAGTAAAGACTGTGAACAACTGCGAAATGCTCATAAAAGTCAAGGGAAAAAATTTCAGGTCATAGCTATAAAATACGTATATTTTTCCATAACTGAATTAAAAGATTTTTTACATAAGATAATGGAATTCAAACACAAGATTTATCTTGTTGAGAATAATGTATTTGCAATTCAAGTAAGATTTGAACAAACTATTTAGCTATAAGTTCTCAATTTTGTGACAGAGAATGAGAAGGAAAACAAGAAAAATTGAATGTGATTTTTCCTTTCCTCATGACAAAACATAACATGGGAAATGATTAGTAAATAAGTGTGAGAAAAGAATAAAAATAGTGTATAATACTGACCAAAGAGCTGTTCTCTGGATAAATTAGAAAGCTGGGAAAGCCAATTTACTTAAGAAATATAGGTGAAATAGTGTTAGTTATGCAGTGGTTTTTCCCAAGTGTTAATGTTCAATAACACCAAAAAAGTGGCAGAGAAAGAGGAAATATGGTTCTATTGCTATAGTAATAAATTATCATGATTGAATCATTCTTATTAGAGTCCTAAAAGATAGTTTTGGTTTTTTTTTAAGCATCAAATTATTCTTTTATGTTCATATTGACAGCACATTAAATTAACAACATTCAACCCTACCCTTTCTAAATCTCTAAGATATACTATTTTCCTTTGGTTAAAAATGCTAATATCCTGTATCTGCAAAAGACAGGGGTGGGGGGGAGAGAGAGAAACCTATGCCTTCTTTTTTAAAACTGAGAAAAGCTGTCATAACTTTAATGTAGAACAGGTCTACGAAAGAATGGTTTTAAAATACTTAAACACTACATACCAGCCGGCTTTCCAAAGGGAACAGCACAGCAGGAGTCCTTGTAATTTTCAATATGTAAAATGTTCATATAAATTATGCCACCAGTATTTGTGAACAGATGCAATGCATGCATGACATCATCTGCTGTTTTCTCATTTGCTTACTGCCAAGTACATTTCAAGTGTGCACTCCTCATGAGAAATGTCTGCTTCTGTTTTTCTTCAGCAAACAAATTTACAAAGAGTAATGTAAGTAATAGAGAATGACTTGCTGCTATTTTTATCTATAGTATGACAACATTTATGGAAGAAAATTAGTGACAAACATAGTCAAGCTACTTGTCCATTTGACTTGCAATTTCTTAAGCATTCAGTGACTATATATATGTAGAAAATCTTGAGGAGATCATATTTTGAGAAGAGAGATGGAAGGGTTGAGAGTCTAATGTGGAAAAAAAGAACTTATTTCTGTATGGTATAGTCACCTGAGGCATGAAGCAAATTCATGGTTGGCAAGTGTGATAGAAACGTTGGAATTTGTCCAAAAAGCATAGAACACAGTTTTGAGTCTTTTGTTGGCATGGTAAGGCCAGCCTGGATAGCTCTTGGGTCTTGTCTATTGTTCTATAAGGAGGAACTGATGCTTTTTAGGGGCCTTGATAAGAAAGAATATTCCTGAGTATTGGGAGAGCATATATATGAAAGAGAGAGTGAGGATTTACTTTTTCAGAAGCATGGAAAACTTTGTGCCACAAGAAAGGAAAATTCTAAGTCATTAAGACTCAAGGAAAACATAGCATTGGTCATTCTAAAAACAAAAAATCTCTTCCTTGTTAAACTGAAGAATGATCATATTGCAAGGAAAGTATAGATGGAATTCCTAGATGCCTTTTAACTCTTTCTGAAATCAACTCAGTGCTAATGCTGAACATCTGGGGGGATATTGATTAAATACTTTTTAATTGGCTGATTATAAATTCTACTCCTATTCTAAATCATGCCATGAAGTGAGTCCAGAAGCTGTCATTTTGGATATGAAAAATAAATACAGGCATACATTAATTCATGACTATTAAGACACGCAAAATCTATTTCAAAAATGAAATCACACTATAATACAAGTGAGGAGGGGGGGCAATTAACAGGAAATATCTTAAATCATTTTCTGAACAAGGTAAACAAGATAGAACAATATAAGAATCCATTGAATATTCAGGGCAACATATTAGATTCCAATTAATAACAATAGTAATAGTATGCAACAGTATTAATAACTCTAGTCCATTAAACTGTTCAGAAGCTTGCCCTCTGAAAAACAAGATGCAGCCACATATGAGACAACGCTTTGAAACATTATCAATTACAAGCTATTGTTGAAGTTAATATAATTTTAACTGAAACTATTTTTAAATCATACTGAATTTTTTTAACTTTATTTTGTGAATTTAATAATTGAAAACATAAACAATTAAAAACTAAAAAGTAAACACAGATGAATAAATATATACATTTCTCAATTAAATGTAATGGATACATGTAAATTTTTTTATTTTTTTTTTTTTGAATCAAACAATATATTACACAATATATTTGGTTCATAGTAACGCATTCATACAGTATTTGTCCTTTTGTGTCTGGCTTGCTTCACTCAACAAAATGTCCTCCAGGTTCATCCATGTTGCCATATGCTTTATGACTTCATTTCTTCTTACAGCCATATGGAGGGACCTGGGTTCGATCCCCGGGACGTCCCGGTAAAATTTAAAAAAAATAAAATAAAATAAATAAATCATATTGAATTTTACTACTACTTTACAGATATGGATAAAGTACATTCTATATAATCAGAAGTCTTTTGCTGGTTAAAAACCTGAGTTCTAGATTACTGCCATGCTAAGAAAATTATCAAAAAATTATCTTGACATGTGTTGAGCTCTTACTATGTCCCAAGCACACTTATAAGCAAGGCACATGTACTAACTCACTAATTCTCACAATTACCCTATGAGGTAGGTGCTATTATTTGACATATAGGCAAAGTGAGGGACAGGGGTTAAGTAACATGCCCAAGCTAGGAGACAGAGGAGGAAGAATTCGAAGCCTTTGCTTAGCAACTGCATTACACTGTCTCACAAATGTTTTCTGGCCTTTTTGAATTGGAAACAATTCAAATACTTTCATGGTGAGATCAACAAAATTAGTATATGAAAAATACTCAGTATAGTGTCTAGCAAAAAGTATAAAAAGACATATTAGTTATTCTTCTCAGATTATTGTCCTTTCAACTGTTAATATGTTTAATGAATAAGCTAATCATTTGAAATAGCGTTTCTTTATACCAACTGTAAAAGAAATAACATTCATTGTTGAATCACCATTTGTCAGAGACAGAGGTTAAATTATTATTTTGTGACCATATTCTTGCTTGTATCCTCTCTGCCTATCAAAGTACTTATGTTTCAAGAAATGTATAGTCCTTCCCCCATTATTCACTATTATATTGCCAAAAGAATTTGGAGAAAAATGAAAAAATTAGAGAAGAATCATAGAAATGAAAGTTAGGTTGTATTCAGAAATCCATCTCACATACATGTAACATTGCATTTAAAATCCAATTCATGAATCTACAATGGGGAACAAAAAATCCACTTGAAATTCAATTTATTATTTTAGATTAGACTTATAAGCCAAGAACCTTTGGTAATTCAACATACAATTTTTACCAACATTGTAGAATTTTGTATTTAGTTATATAAAAATTACAATGGCATATATTTTAACTATGACAATACAAATTGTAGAAAAGGTGATCGCTTATTTTTTTTTGCAAAGAGAAAGTATTGAAAACATACCTCTTTACTCACCATACTTTACCATCCATGTGTAGAGGAATAGATATCAAGTACACATCTAACAATCTATTTTTACTCTTCCATACATTTAAGATCATTTATTATAATGTTTCCCCATAGTTGATTTTGCTACCATTAATTAAAATTTTATTTTGCCTTAAAAAGATAAACATGTACTGTGATGCAGACAGGGGAGAGGGAAAGCAAAGAATACAATTAGAGGCTTAAACAAAATCTGGGTTTCTTTCAGGTCCCATAAATGTATAAGCTGTTTTGTTGTGTTGTGTTTTTCATTTTTAACTGAGATAACAACAGTAAAAGAAACATTAATTTATTAAATTATATCATGCACCTTGCTAGACAATTCTAACATTGAAAATCAAAACAAAAACACATGGTGAATGGATAAACAAACTGTGGTGTATAAACATGATGGAATATTATGCAGTGGGAAGAAGAAATGAAGTTGTGAAGTGTATGACAATATGGATAAACCCGGAGTACATTATGTTGGGTGAAACAAGCCAGACACAAAAGGGCAAATACTGTATGGTTGCCCTATTATTAATAATTAGAATATAGGTCACCAGAAAATAGAAAGAGGGTAGAGAATGGAAAGTTGATGGTTAATCTGTGCAGAATTGGTTAAATGGTTGTTTGTACATCTTGGAAATGAAATGAAATGTTGAGAGCACATCATGCTGTTTGTGACTAGCAGAGCTATTATATGGGAAGGACAGTGGTTGAAAGGGAAAACTTAAGGATATTTATATCACTAGTCAGAAAGATAAAAATGTAACTTGGGACTGTATAACGTAGTGAAACCTCATGTAAAATAGGCAGATGGCTGATATTGCATATGTAAGACTGTTTTTTACAAAACATTAATACAAATAAACTAGAGAGAAGGGAACAGAATACAGCTATGTATGGCAGGGGAAGCATAGAGAGATTGAGAGGTGATGAGTCTTGTTTGTTTGGTTGGCTGGTTTTTGTTTTTTAGTGTTGTTATTGTTGCTGGAGTAATGAAGATGCTCTAAGAATGACTGGAGGGATGAATGCACAACTATGTGATTGTACCTAACACCTTTGATTGTACACTTTAGATGGATTTATGCTTTATTCATATGTATCAATAAAATTGATTTGTTAAAGAAACACATTATGCTAAAATCTAAACACCCAAAGCTGCATTATAAAGAAACTGAAGTTAAGCAACATTTATATACTTAGCTTATATCAATATATGTGCCCAAATCCAAGTCTAAAAGTACCAAACAAAGATGAAGATCCATGCTCATTTGGGGAACATAGATTAAATAAACAACTAATGTATATAATGTGTCCCAAAATCCAATTTTTCCCCTCAAAATCCATTTGTTTCTAGCTAAAACAAAGTGTGTCCAACTTACTGAGTAATTTAATCTATTTTTCAAGGGAATACCTAAGAACTATTCATTAAATTGGCTAGAAACCAAATATCCAAAAGTTCACATAGGACATAACCTTCCAAACCACATTTTCGAAAGTGTGGTCTGAGAAAGACATGTTCTTCCATAAAGGATTCCGTGGTCAAAAGAAGTTAATGAAACACAGCACGAACTAATCCCCATTTTAGGTATTCAGCAGGCATACTAACATCACTAGCTCTAAGAAACTCTGCAGAACGGTAATCTGGGTATGAGCTTTTTTTCATGTTAAACAATGGTTTAGAGTCCAGAGGATTCACGGTCCTCCCTAACCTCTCAGTATCCACGTTAAGAAGAGGGAACTTTGTCCTGAAGGCAGTGGCAAGGTGGCAGGAGGTGACGGGGGCCACTGAAGAGTTTTAACCAGTGGTGTGATCAGATGTGTGGCATTTTCCTGAATTTTGTAGCTCTATTACCCTGTTTCCTGATACAAAGTATTTAAATAATGTTTGATTAATATATGAATGAATAAGTGCATATTCTTTACTCACTCTAAGTAACATGTATTATTCAAAATCATGGAAAAGTATTCATCTATTCTAACAAAATGCAAACATGTGCTAAGAGGGTACAAAAATAATTTGAAATGCTTGTTTCATTCTTATTATAAGAACCAATGGGATTAAGCATGCAATATGTTTAGTTCCTATCACCTAATAATTACTCAATGAATATTAGCTATTATTATTCATTCAGCAAACATTTGCTGAGCATCTACTATATTCTAAATACTGTACTTTGGTGAATGAAATGATGACAAAGACATAATCCTTACCCTCAAATAATTTGTTAATGAAGGTTTAGGAAATAAAGTTAAAGCAGAGGACAATTCTAGAAGATGATGACAATACAAGATAGTAGTCCAGAACAAGAGGAAAATAAGCCTGGAAAGGAAGGTGGCAGTCAGGCTAAAACACTAGTGCTTCTTCAGGGGAGAAGATGAAAGATATGATAAAATAGTCCTTGGATGTTGAGGGGAAGCATGTGGCAATGGGTTGGATTTTTCTAAAGAATTTTAGAAATGACTGTGAGTTCAGTAGTATGAGATTTATTTCTAGGGTTATATTCACCTTGTCTGTGTGCCTTTCTATATCTATATGCATTGGCATTGGATGGACACATCTGATACTATGTGTTTTGCACAATGTCTTATGGTTTGGAATATCATTATTCAAAATGGCAGCTGTTTTAGTTTGCTAAGCTGCTCAAAGTAGATACCATTAAATGGGTTGGCTTTTAACAATGGGAATTTATTAGCTTACAGTTTAGGCTGTGAGAATGTCCAAATCAAGACATCATCAAGACAATGCTTTCTTCCCAAAGAATAACTGCTGGCGATCCTAGATACCTCTGTCACATGACAAGGCATGGTGGTGTCTGCTGGTCTCTCCCTTGTCCAAGTTTCACTGGTTTCTACTTCTTGCTTCCCTGGCTTTCTCTCTCTCTCTGGATTCATCCCATTTATAAAGGACTTCAGTCAGAGGACTAAGACCCAGCTGGGGCCATGCCTTAACTGAAGTAACCTCACCAAAAGACTCTACTTAAAATAGGTTTACACTCACAGGAATGGATTAGCTTTAAGAACACAATTTTCTGGAGTACACACATTTTCAAGCCACCACCACAGCTTTTATTATCATGGCCACGGAAGAAATCATGCCTGTGAACAATTATAAAATTGTGCATCAGCTGATACATACCTTCTCAGCTTTATTTATTTCTAGGACTTATGTCAAAGGTAATCAGAGTTAATCAAAGCTGCCAAAAAGAGCAGCAAACCTCAACTCCCAGCATTAAGATTTTTAGCTTCAGTTTGTTCATTTGTAACTTAACAATGATAATACAGATTTATCTACATTTGGGGTAGTGTGCCAAAATGAGATAGTGGATGAGAAAGCATAGAAACATGGTACATGGCTGTCCTTCAATTCCTTAGAAATATATCTAAGATTATCAGGCAGAAAGGCGGAAATACAGCTTCTGATCCCATCTCTGCCTCTGTCTGAAAAATTACACTCATGAATGAATGATGTGAGCTTTTCTGAATCACAGCAAAGGGAAGGTTGGGACTAAATAATCTCTAGGTTCCTGTTGCTTTTAAATATTTATGATTTATTTAATCTCAAAAGCAATTCCTCATACTTGGGTTTCCTTTTTGGATCCCAGAGCTGATTTTTACTGGTTGCATTAAAACTTTTTTTTTTAAGCTATTGGATTGAAGACAAAAAATGTCCATGTAACTAAAAGAAATCTTACAGGTTAAATGCATGAGTCATCATAAGGCAGTCAGGTCCATTTGTTTTTAGAATTTGGTCAAATAGTTTCAATATTTGATTGCAATGATTGTCGTGGCCTGCAGGGGGAAGAAGGCACATACATTCTGGTAGAGCAGGTCTGACCTTAAATTTCTCAAAGTTACAATAATGTTTGGAGAGGGGGAAAGTATCAAGTTCAAAAAAATAAGGTCAGGGGAGAGAAAATGAAGAAGGGTAAAACTTATTACAGAGACGAATATTGTTACTGAGTGGTTCTCCATTAACGTAGATAATATGGTGGAAAGTCCTAGATTGTGATGGGCAAAGAATTGGGTTCTGAATTTTCTGGATCTGAGATTCCTTGATCAGAAAATAAAGGTTTGAATTAGAAGACTTTCTAAAATGCTTCACAACATATTTTTTATGAAGGTGAGACACAGATAATGTTTTGAAATATTGTTTTTATTTAAATAAAATACCTTTTGTGTTTCTTTGTCTTTGGACCTTACACCTTCAAAATAGAAATTTACATGCTTTAGCATTAGACTTTTTATTTTCACATTCTTATATTGAAGGAACATAACTTTAATAGGAGGAGGTACAGTAAATAGAAGGGTTTTCAAGTCCAAATTTGAGAAAATATTGCTTTCTAATTCTTCGTTGTACCAGAATTGTAGATCTTATTCTGTATCTAATGCAAATTCATGCATTTCTCTATAATACAATTAACATCAAAGCTCATATGTTCCAACTAGGTATCAAGCATCATAACATTATACTGTGCTTTAGAATTTTTGCTTCTTTTCATTTATGTTATTAATATCTTATATTCAATTTTTGCCAAGCTTATATTAAAAATCCTCTATTTTGAGTCCCTTATCATCTGAATAGGTAATTGTGAATCCACTACTCCTTTCCACCCTCCCTCCCCACACAAATCATCACAAAATATTACAGTGTTATATTCCACATTGCATCTTCAGCATATATACAGAATTTTTCATTTATTTGTTTCAGTAATACCTAAAAAGTACTCATCTTTATTTCCTAGAGATTTTTTAGAATGCTAGATATCTACTAGGTTCTAATCAAATTTGAATAAATTAATGAAATTGTATTTATAAAAAGAAACATGGTTTTATACATTTCATATATGAGTGGAATATTTGGAGAAAAAAAGCATATGAAATTAAGAATAAATGAAGTGCTGAAAACTTCATGACAAAAATATTCTTTGCTCTTAACCTTCTAAAATACTGAAGTTTCTTTTTAGAATCCATATCAATAAACAAAGGTTAAAATAATAACAATAAAATCAAACTCTCTCTTCGTCCTTCCAATGAGCCACATGTTTTAAAGTCAAGTACATGGCATTCGCCCTCATAAATATGTGATTGCATATTCCAAGTTATTGATGCTATTTGGGTGAGGCATATTTTCCTGGCATAGGTAAAATATCCACACAATTTCATCAGTTTCTTGGTGGAAGAAAAACATATATTAATGTCATCAAAGTTCTCATGAATGTCTCTTGATAGGGGAGGGAAAAGAGAGATTTTTATTTTTTGTGTGTGTATAATAGAGATTAGGTGGCAGAATATAAAAATGTTAGAAGTGTGTCATCATGAGAAGTGCGTCATCACATATGAGCTCCCTCACTTCACACTGGACTGTAAAATCTGAGGAATGGCCTTTTAATAAGGTGATACAGCACCAGCTCCTTGAGGATCTGGAAAAGTGTTTTATTGGCTAAAGTTCTAGGATTGTTCCTATGGGTGAATCCTGCAGAAGTATCTTCTGGTTCTTTCCAATGCTCAGAGATCAGCCCCTTTGCAGGTTGTCAGGAAACAAATTAATGGCTCTTGTCTGGGCTGAGGACTGAGTCTGCCTGAAGTGGTAGGGCGGCTGAGTCTGTTCTTTTGCCCCCAAGTTTTCTCCCATCCTCTCTCCTTCTCCAACCTAGTTGTTCTTATCCCAAAATGAAACTGAGTCTCTACCGTCTTTCCCTTATGATGGTATGCCACAGTCCACCAGTGCAGAAATAAAACCTGCTCTGGAATCTTAAAGGAGATGCTGAACATCAGAAAAGTGAGGAGAGCCACGTAAGCTAGTAAGAAGTCACAGAGCCATGGCCCTGGGAAGATGAGAGGCTCCTGGCGCTCTCCTCTGGCTTGTACCTACCTTGCAAGGAGTCCATTTCCGAGCCCGCATCTAGTCTATATGCCATGCTTACCCTAACACAAGCAAATTCTTGTGCATATATAGTACCTTTTGCAAGGCTCACATAATCACATTTAGGCACAGCAAAATTTGAAGCAAATATTTCTTTGTTTTCCGGAGGGTGAAACTCAGCAGACAGACCTGATTCCTGACTCTGTTTCTATCCTAAACTACCAGCAAGCTCTTGCCTTAGGTGTCTTCAGTCCTCTAGGTCTCCGTGGCCTATCTGCAAAGCAGGGACTCTGATAATCTCCTAGGGTTGGTGTGACGGTTACATGAGATGATGTTTGCAAAGCACTTAATGCTGTGCCAGACACAGAGTAAGCACTTGATAAATGACAGCTATAATTATCAGAGTATCATTCCTATAGCTATGATTGTTTTGTGGGGCTTTCACACAGATCTTCCACTTCCAAACCCAACATTCTTCCCTCTAAGAGAGACTTAGTCTCACAAAGCATTGCAGTCAACCTCACAAAGCTCTTACTGCGGATGGAAGACTCAGTCTTTTAAAACATTACAATGAGTAGATACTCTGTGACAATCTTAAGAATTGTAAGACATGAGCACAGTCCTGGAAAACCTCAGTCAAGTAAAGAAATCATCTTGTAAATAATATTAAAATGGCAGGAGGAAAGGAACTAGTATGAACTTCAGTAAGCTTTGAAAGTAAAAGATGATCTTGGGTGGAGTAAATCAAAATATGAATTAGGAGATTAATGCCTTAGTGCAAAAAAGTTTGTTTTTCCTTCTCCGTTGTTTTTCTTTGTCACTTTGCTTTAAAAAAAAACAAAAAAACAGTTGGTTTTATTCAAAAGTGTACTGTCATATAAGACTTCCCTTTTGAGAGTTAAAAGGGAACATGCTCATATTTTCCACGTGCTGAATAGGCTCTTAAAAAATGAGGGTGAGCCACTTGGGACTCCTGTTTCAAGAGAATCTGCCTGCACATCTATGAAGTAAGATGGCCAGAGTCAATCTTGATAGAAAATTAATGGACCTGATTTCCCTAAATTTCATCTCATTGTAATTCCCTGCCATTTATATTCTTTCACGAACTTTCTCAGTGAGCTCAGAGGAAAAATGAAAGTCTTCACTTTCTTTTGGTTTATTTTTTTCTGTCCACAGAAGGTGTCCCCCTTGTGGTAATAGCAAAAGCTGGCCTGGCACTGCATCTAATCTTGTGATATTTTCTACATGTGCAAAGACCTTTAGTTTTCTGTTTTTCTACCCTTTGATAGTTCTTGTTTCTAAAAGGGTCTATTTTTGTTCAAATACTCATTCCTATCTGGAAGTTAATGTTAAACTCAAAGCCAGATATGCAGTCAGCTGGCTTTAAACTTTTTAACCTCACTTATTTTTTATTCTCCATCCCTGGGACTGGTCATATCGTTTTTCCATGAAGTAGTATCGGAGATTAGGATGGTGTTAGCTGTCCATTAACAATTTACTTACTGGAGCATGAAAAAGTACTTAAGCACAAGTGTCTGTTTCAATGCCATGGCTGACCATTAAGCCGGCTCAATTATGCAACCGGCTCCGCCTTTTTAGTAGCCATGGGAAAACCAGCCTGAGTCAGCAGGCTCCACGGGACTCCTGTTCCCCTCTCCTTGGAGGCAGAATAAACACCAAAGTAGTGAGAGTTGGCAGTTTTGCTTATTTTTTAAGGAAGTATCTCAACTGAACTGCTGGTTCTCTGTTTTCAGTGGGAATTAGCTATTTTTCCTCTGTTTACAATGTCAATATATCCAGTTATCTTCTCCAAAACTTCAGGGACAGTAGAAGTTCCATATGCTGCTTTATTCTAGAAAACTAAGGGGATCAAAAACTCTGAGAAATTAATTTTATAAAGGAAGCCCAAACTAGACTCTTACCTTATTTGGAGAATTGAAAATACAAAGAAATGTGAAATTTTCACCCTAGTTAGCTATTTTCTATAGCTAATACAATTTCTAGGACACTTGGAAAAAATGCATATTATTAATCTAAAGTGCTATAAATCATCAAATATCAAGGAAAAATCTTATTAATGGTAAATCAGTGTTTTAATAGTACGGATTTCTATATGTTATATATTTTACCTCAAATGCCACCTCCTCGGGGAGGCCTGTGAGTATGTTTTTCACCATTGACAACTCCATGGCCTGGTAAGTTTCCTAATACAGTACATGCTGTTGATTGAATAACTGAAGAAATGAACTGGATTATAATAATAATAATACTTTATTTATTTACAGAATCTCCTTTTCAAAGAAGATATAATGCAACTCTCATTGAAGTGTATATTATATGCACTACATTAGGATGATACTAATAGGAAACCTCATTACCATAGTGTTCTTGGACATATTTTCCATTTTCTACATATTCTTTTCTAACTTTTACTCATTTGTTATTATCCCATGTGTTTTCCAAAAAAAGGTAACAATTTTAAAAAGCATACATAGGGTGGCACATTGTATAAAACACATTATGGAGTATTAGGATTATTGTTAGAAAGAGGGATATCCTATATCTAATTGACTAATGGCAGAATTGTTTCAGGGGACATGATCTGATTAGACACCCAAATCCTGAGACATGCTGAAGAAGGTTCCACCATATTTGATGTAGAGCCTGAAGCAGGGGACATCAATTTTCTCTTTGGCAGTCTGTATCATTTCTCTTGTGTAGTGGGTATATCTTTCTGGCAGACAGTTTGAATACATTTGTTGGTCTTCTGCTTAAAACCTATAACCTGAACAATTCTATTTTTTGTATCACCAGCCTTTCAAGATGAAGGAAGTGGAGCAGAACTTAGATCAATCCAAAGCAGTGGTTGATTGGTTCATAACGTTGACATGTGTGGAAGGAAGGGAATTGATAAAACATCACTATGCCTCAGCCAGTTATTGGGCTATTCATTTTTTTCTGAGGCATCAAGCACAATCTAACTTAGGAAAATAGTGCTTTTATTATGCCCTAGGATCTTAGGATAAATTGCCAGTGTGTTAATATTGAATCTTGGGGTCATTGTTAAGCTCATACAAGGCATATATTCCACTGTCCAAAGCACTTATTTGATCGTTGATATTGTGTTCACTTTGAACACTATATTTTAAAAGAACTAATTTCTAAAAAATGATCAATATAGCAAAACATCTGGGAAGTACGTTCAATGAGGAATAGGTGACGGAACCATGAATGTTTAAATTCCTTTGAGAAGGCACAAGAGCCTCTTTCCAAAATAGAGAAGACTATCATAAGAAAAGTAAGGGTTTTGTTCAGAGGGCAGCACCACATCCATAAGAGTATGAAAGAGTTTAGGATGACACAAAGGAGAAGAAATTTCCAAAAATTTGCGAGGTACGACAAAGATACGGGCTTCCTTGCAAAGATATGAGCTTCTTCAAGGTGACCAAAACCATTTAAAGAGTGCTCAGATAACTAATTTTAAGGTGTTACTAAAGAAAATGCTTTTTGAAATAATAGAATTTGAGCTCTAAGGGTCCATCCAACTCAAATAATTTAGAATTCATCGATAAGCTTGCAAGGAGCAAGTTATTAAAGGAATGTAAGATTCAGAAAATAAGTTCAAATTCACAAATAAGGGGTTTTAACAGATACTTGACTGAAATAAGGAGAAATATTCTTAAAAGTCCTAGAATACATGTCAGCAATCTCACATGAGACAGAATACAAGTTTGGCCAAGAAAAATGGCCACAAATCAAATAGTATGGCTATTCCATAATTTGCACAGTCAAGGGAAGCAGGTGTCCAGCTGCTATGTATTGATTTCATTCATTCATTCCATCATTTATTGGGCACCTCATATGGGTCAAGCAATCTGCTAGGGGTTACCTACTTTATGTAAGGTGCTGTGCTAGATGCTGGAAACACCGCCATGAAAAAATTCCCTGCCCTTTATGGGCTTACACTTTAGTTACATCTCTAGATAGTAAACACAAATTACAATTTAATCCAATACAGTTATGGTAAGTGCTATTGCTAGAAGTATAGGGTGTGTAACAGTGGGCCCAATCTGCTCTAAGTAATTAAGGGACGTTTTCTTAAGGAAGAGACATTTGAGATGAACTCTGAAGTGTGAAGAGAAAATAGCTAACAAATTTTAAAGCTTTCATGGAATGACTATAGCCATTCTGTACCAACAAAATGAAAATGCAGAAATATAGACAACATAAAAGCATATAATACCTTGTGGAGATACACTATGTATACAATATTTTAAGGGTCATATGTTATATATAATATGTCATCATTGTATATAACCTTCTTTCTAATATAAAAATTATCAAGAAAGGTATTTATAGTAGAGATATACGCCCAGCAGATGCAGAATTATATTTAGCAAAACTTGGCCTGAATAGTAATTAAAACACTCTTAAAACCCCTTCCATCTCTAAAATTATCATACCTATGAGACTACAAAAATCCAACTGACTAGGAAAATATCAAAAATATTTGGACATGAGTCATTAGCATTGAAAATAGGAGTAATGGCTACAGAATCGAGGCCTATTTAGATTCCACATTGTCGTACACTTAACAGGCCTCCAGTAAATAATTCTTAAGCAATTGATTCTTTCTCTAACATGCTAAGTATTTATTTAGAAAAAACAAATTTTCTCTTTTCTGAAAGATAGTCTTTAATTAACTTATTATCAATTCCCTCCAAAAATAATTATTTTTAAATGTGGCTGCTTTCTTATTAGTAGTATTGATTCTACAAGCATGAACTATTGGATTTTGCTCCTATGATCCAGCATCAGCTTCTATCTTCTACAGCACTTCCTCTTCTCCTATATGAATGTTTTGCTTTGCATCCTCCACCAACTCCCTCCATACCTCAGATATTTGCGTCTGCATTACATCCACCAACTGTGCCCTTTGTATAAGAGTAATTTAGAGATATATTCATACAATATGAATCATATGAGTGCCTGCTGTATCCAAGTCATATAGGAAATTTTCCATACAATATTTTTTAAGCATCACCAGGAAAATGCAACATATAAAATTCCTTCTCTCTCTCTCTCTCTCTCTCTCTCTCTCTCTCTCTCCCCCTCTTGCTAGCAAATCCTCCATTGGTGGAATTACATTTTGTTAAAATTGTCTTCCTGAGGAATGCTTTTAAGAGATTGTGATTGTTCTAGAGAGAGCAACAGTTTTAGCCACTAATAACTAAGAGTATTCATTTGAAATTATTTATTGTATTTTCATGTAATAGGAAAAATCAGAGCAAAATGACAACAATGATCCCTGAGATAATGAGGGATTACAGAAATGCGGACGTTGAGGACAAGCATATGACCTGCCTCATTATTTGCTCAATACCTCCCAGTATTTAAAAGTAACTGAAAATTGGAAAAAGCAGAAATTATGAGGAATATTCATGAAAAACCACATTATTTTCCTCCCACTATTCTTTTGAACCTAGATACAAACCAGGACAGTAATGAATAAATGGGTATTTAATAGAAGAACTACAGTCACTTTATGATATTAACATTATCTTAATCCAGAAAACAGAATGCCTGTTCCAATAAAACAATCACTTGAATCTGATAAAAAGTTAAGCCCTTTAACCTGGGCCCTTTCGTGGTTGGCTGTAATGACTTGCAGGTTAAGGGTGGGCAGGGTGGGGGAAAGGTGGTTCTTCTCCCCTGCCCTACCTGCTTCCCTCCCCCTCTCCTATTTTTGCCAAGTGTGGTTTTTTACACAGAGTTGAAAGTTGTGGAGGGAAGGGAAGATCTTATTCACTCTTTTGGAAGATGACGTGTCTGAATCTGGCGGGTGTCTTTACTTTTTCTCTTATGGGAACTTTATCGGATTCTTCAGAGATCCTGACAAGGAACATTAAATTATAATTCCTAAGATGCAAGCAATGTATTTTCCTCTGATGTGCCATTCCTGCCACACCAAGGAAACTAGAGATCCACCTCCTGCTTCCTTCTGCTGAGATGCCATCATATACCTGAGTGTTCCCATGGTACCGAAACTAACATGGCCCCACATCAGCTCGCTTACGTTAGTGGACGACATCAGTCCATTAGAAACACCACCCTCCGTGCCAGTGCCGGACTCAGCCTTCTCTCCCTTTTGCCTGCTACCGGATGTGATGGTACCAACGCTCACCTTTACCTTTCTCAGGTGTTTGCCAGACACAAATCCACTGTGTCCTCCAAATTCTAGAGAAGGACATTCCAGACATTTCAAGCTCTTAAAGAACTCCTCAAAGTCCCTAGATTCAAGGTCAGGGAAGATACCTCCACCTTCTTTCTTGGGAGTTTAGGACTCAGTAGCTGTCTCCAAAAACATCCTTTTCCATAATCCTTTCAACCACACAACCCCTGTGGGTTTAAGAATCCTGTAACTAGCTTTTGGATAACTCCTTTAAAAAGGCTTCTAGGACTCTCTCTGCACTCTGAAATATCACATCTACCTTATCATAACGACTCAATTGAAAATTCCAATTTAATATCCTGGTGTACTAAATTGCATGAGAGCAATTATTTTCTCAGAAAAATAATCTTCTTTGCATACCCTACCGCAAAGAAAGCCATACTGAAGGAAATTATTTTTGTAGTACGTTTTTAAAATAATTATTTTTAAAATAATTAAAATGAACCTCAAACTTTTGTTTTTAAGTCTAATTCACTAGAGGCCCCTCATAGTTTCTTGAATTGTCTCCTGGTCTATAAACCTTGTCCCCCAAATCCTTCCTTCTTACTGTTGCCAGAATAGTCGATCTAAATCGTAACCTCTCTCAGCCACTAGTCTCACCAGTAAATCTCCATTACCTGCTCGGGACAGTCCTGCCTGTGCCTCCAGGCTCACCCTCAGGGATGCCAAAGAAGCTGCTCTTCCCTCCCACACCCCCAGGCCTTAGCACAGCAAGCCCTCTGCCCCCCACTTCTCTTTAAAACCCAGCTCAGGCACACAAACTCCAACAAACATCTCCTGAGCAACTAGTATGAGTCAGGTGCAGTGCTGGTAGCAGGAATAATGGTATTGATAAAGGCCATAACCTCTGACCTCTGAATCATACAATGTGGTGGGAAATGACAGAATCAGAACTTAATAGGTTATGATCATTGTGGAGGAGCACAGTACCTTAGAGACACCAATGTCAAAGGAAACGTACCAGGAGAATTATGAGTTACTGACTTGGGTTACTTGGTGCATTTATGCAAGCATGCATTCCATAAATATGCATTGAGTACTTGCTATGTGCAGTGGGGAAACAGCAGAGAACAAAATATGTCCCTTTCATCAAGAAGTTGTGTTATAGTGGAAGAGATGAGCAAAATGTAATTGATAGCAGACAGGGCGAAGTAAAGCAGGGTGATGGGGAGAGAGAGTGCTAGGACGTGTTGTTTACATAAGGATCATCAGGGGAGGCCTCTCTGATAAGATTTCATTAAAATAATTTACTCTACCTGAGGAAGCTCACAGCAGGGCTAGGAAGAGAGGAGAAGCAGGCTTGGTGCATAGGTAGAAACAAGGGATATGTGGGCAGCGTGACTCTAGTCAAGCTGGTCCTGTAAAGAGGTGCCATTTGCCAAGCTTGCACCACCACTCCTCCCATACTATACAATGCCAGTCCTTCCCCAGGCCCGCTGCCCCTGGACATTGGATGCTGCTGTGGTCCCCACCATCACTTTCCCCTCCAGAACGGATGCTCCATTGCTCCTGCTTCTCTGCCGCACTTGGTCCAACTGAGAGGCTGAGCTAGGGGTTGGGGGGCTGAGAGCAGTTCATGTGCCCATGTTCTAGGTGCCAGGAGGCTAGCAAAGCAAGTATCTGAACTTTTCAACATCTCGAGTGAGAGGTGAGCGCTGCCCTAACATGAGCTTGTTAAATAATAACTGCTGAATACCTACTGTGAGCTAGACACAATTATGCACCAAGCCCTAGGGTTGAGTAGGACAACAAGACATAGTCCTTGTCCTCATGGAGCTTCCATTCTAGAGGAAGATCTTGAGTAATATTAATAAGTGATGCCGTAAAAAATCATAATGGAGGGCTGGACAATTGTCAAGGGGAGTTACCAAAGTTTATAGGTAGAGAATGTCCCAAACAAAGGAAGAGGATCAAATACTTGGCAGCAAAAATAATGCAAGAAATGTGCAAAACAGAGATGTAATTTAGAATAGGGTATATGTAGAAATCATCTGAACATAGTCCCACAGAAAAGGTATAAAACTAATTTGACTAATAGCAGTATGATAAGAATAATAAATATATTTTCTCCCAAAGTGACTGTTTTGTGAGAAAGAATTTTATTTGTATGGATAACAATAATGTATTTGTTTTAAAGAGTATAGTCTTATTGTGTTTATTACAGTTCTACCTGCTTTCTTCAGTGGCATCTATTTGTCAGAATGATGGCTGTGGTGAGGATTAAAGTTTTTTGCAGTTAGGATTAATTTCAACAGGAAATGACAGAAACCCAAAATAAAGGTTTCTTAAATAAGGTAGGAGTCTGTCCCTTTCTGGTGAACACAATCTGGAGATAAGCAGTTCAGGGCTGATGTAGTGGCCCACAGTCACTTGTGACCCTGGGCTCCTTTTATCTTGATAGGTTTCTAACTTTAGTGTACTGTCTCATGGACCAAGCTGGCTGCTCAAGCTCTAGCCATCCCTTTGCATTCCAGTCAACAGATAAGGGAAAAGGGAAGAGAGAGGAACAAAGGGGCCATGCCAGCTGTCTTTTTGTGTGTGGGGGAGGGTAAAAATCAAAATTTTCACAATACAAACCAATATTTGTAGGATGATATAAAAATATATATGCATATATGTGCATTTGCTTACATAAATATTATTTATATATATATATATATTTTTTTTAAGATGCTTATATTACATAAATGTTACACAAAAATTATAGGGATTCCCATGATCTCCACCCCCCATACCTCCCATAACATCTCACATAAACATCTTTCAGTAGTGTGGCATATCACCTGCAATGGATATACACATCCTGGGGCTTTGCCACTAAGTATAGACCACAGTTTCCTCAAGGTTGTTACGTAACACTTCTGTTTGTATCTCCTCACGCCACGTGACCACATATTACTGAAATGTATTTTTTTCTGAGCAGTTAAAATTGTGAGCTCTCTTACTTAGAGAATATTGGGCTAGATAAATTCAGCCTCTGTTCAGTTTTTTCTTCCATTTCGTTTTGTTTTTGCTTCGCATTGCTATTCTCTTGTGGAGACTGGGATTATACATTCTCTCTTCTCTGAATGCTGAAGTATTTCATATACTTCCTCATGCATTGTATCTTTTTACTTATTGTCCATTCAGCACTCTAATTATCTCATCCATTGAAAGTGTGACTATGGCTCCTCTAACGAAATGGGAGACACACTGGCTCCCTATGGGTTTCAGAACACAGGAAGTACCTATGATACTGTGCTGTTGTCATGGTTAAAGGAACAAAGAGTATGGAGACAGGCTGCCTGATATCACCTCTGAGCTGGGGGACCACAGGCAAGTTGCCTACTATCTCCGTTCCTCGGTTTCTTCATCTTGCAAAATAGATATAGTCACAAAGATGGGTTGTGATGGCTGGTACTCAGAAGTGGATTTATTGTGAAGCTAATAAAGTTTAAGCTTCAAGACTCCTCAAGGCCTTGAGAGAAGCCCTAGAAATATGAATATAGAAATTTTCAAAATTAAGATTTTTTTTTTCTTAAAGTAGGGCCCAATTTGCATAAGCCTCAGTCCCCTACAAAACCGAAATTCTCCTGGCAGTTCTGCACTGAAACAGAGGCTATAAAGTCACCCTTCCCTGGGTGGGAAGTTGAATTAGGCTCTCAGGCAGTGGTGCTGGATGTGGGAGTATGAGCGGCCAGCATCCCAGAGACTTGGGACACTGGTTTAGAAAATGCAAAATTAGAATCTCTTAGGATGGGAACTGAAAATCTCTATTTTTTCCAACCTTCCCAAGTGGTTCTAACATGCCTTAAAATTTGAAACACTATTCTAATGGCTCTTCAAATGTGAAATTTTGATTTTTGAACAATGCAATACTAATTCAGAGGTTACCAACCAAAACACTTTGGAAGAATTAGAAACCTTGCCCCTGTTTTAAGATTTGCTTATGGTAATACTCTGAATTTGGGGAGAGCCAGAAAGGAGTGGAGCTAAGAATTGTCATCTCACTTTTCAGCAGGTGAGAAAAGATTTGTCTGAATGGATCAAGATTTAATAAACTATTACTTTTTCCACTGGTATATTTCCAAGAATACATAAATTATTCCATTTCCTCCCCCAACCCATTTTGGATCCAGTGGTAAAGGTTGTGATAATTCTCTCTGGTGTAAGATTGTATTGGCCTAAATCAAGTTAGGGCTCTTAGTAGAGAGAGAAGTGGGACCTAACAGTTGTTGTTTTATTGTGTGGTACTCGTCCCCAGGCACACTGCTCCATGCTTCACAACTGTAACCTCAATGAATTTTTACCGCAAACTGGAAGAGAGCTGACATTCCCCTTTTTATAAATAAGAAAACTAAAGCTTAGATGGATTAAGTAACCTTTTCCAAAATTACACAGCTAATATGTGGCTGGGATTTAATCCCAGGTATGACTGAATTCAAAGTCTATTTTGTCTTCTCCAACACCATTCTGCTTACAAATAAAGATGGTATTAATTTGTGTGCAAGGTGACATTCAGAGCTTGAACTTTGAAAATATATAACACGATATGCCTCAGAACTAATTAATTATCTTTTTCTTTATATCCATTCCTCTGCGTGGTAACTCGTGTTCCTTAAAATATTTAAACACACACTCAAACACACATAAACATACAGATCATTTGCTTCCTTTTGGAAAATGACTCTGTGAATGATTTTTCTCATAATTGTAAAAACACAACTATATATGATGGCCAAAGAATACACTCTTCTTTCCCCCTCTTCCATTAAAAGAGATTGCTATAATTAAAAGGTTGTGCTTATGATCCATTGTCTTTTCAGTCGTTTGTGTTTAAACATGGATGCAGTTATAGACACTGACAAATCTCTTCAAAGTCTAGGATTAGATACTGTTTAAAAAGCAGTGGCTGCTGGTCTCAGGTGCTGCAAGTTCTCACCACTAGCCTGCAAAAAACACCCTAGTCTTCATCTTTTCATACATCAGCCAGCTCGTGCGTTCCTGATAAATGTGGACTAGGAAAGAGACATTTTTTGGAGCAGACAACCCACACGGCACAACCTGAACAGTTATCTCACTGAGCACCTTTCACACCAAGTCTCACTGGTCAGGATTCTGTGGATATGCTCAACCTCTTTAATCTAGTGAAGGTTAGGGAAGCCCAACCTCTGGTGGCTAAAAGCAGTTCACATTTAGGGAAGAGAGCAACTTTTGGTTCCCTCTTTTAATGTTTCATGAGGGTTTTGTTGTAGTTCTAAAGACTAAATGTTTGTGGCCTCTCTATTAGCACCCGAGAAATTTAGAATCTAATTTGAACAAACAAAAGCAAAAGCATGTGGTTTTTATCTTAAGGACATTCCTTGTCTCATTTTTCTCCCTACCTGCAGTAAAATCAAGTCACCGTGGAAACCTTATCATGGGCCCTCAGTCAATTTTCATAACTCTATCAAAACAGATTGTGGTGTCAGGAAGAAATTGCCCTGATACATTAATTGCAGCCCATGGTCTGGGAGGGGCTGAAGATAAGTAGTTGCACAGCTACAAAAATGAACCACTCCGAAGAGACAGACACTGCAAGGGATATTAAATGGACTCATAGTTTTCTCCTAATAGTATTACTTTTTAAAATGTTTTCCAGAAAGGTCAGGATTTCAAAGCACTTCATGGTCAATTCTGAGATGGGAACACTCATTCATTGCTAATATTTTCTTAGTTATTTTTTCCAGTTAGAAATAAACCCAATGTTATAGGAGATAGGAAACTGAAAAGCTTACTTATTGCCTCTGGAACATTTTCTCATCTAACCAAGACCAGAAACTTCTGTGTTTCCTCATCTATAGAATGTATGAATATTTATAACTCTTATCTAGATACCAGGATCCTAAGACAAAAAGCAGCATCCAGCCAGGTGACAGGAGATTATTATGAGTTTAAAGAACATATATGATTTTCCTAAACCTGAGAAAATTCATGATCAGAAGATAAAAAGTATGCCAAGGATTTGGGGTCATGTTCCAGCAGGTCAATTAATTCATTGTGACTGTCAACCATAAACATAAAATAATTAGACAAAAAAGTAAATTTAATTCAGTCATCAAAACTACATTTTAAACAAATACAAATTCTGACACCTCTTAAGCCTTTGTTTAAAAAAGATACTGATTTAGAATTGAATTCCCACCAAAAATGACCCCCAAAATCAGTCAAATACAATATTTTAAATGTTTTTTCAACAATAACCACATGTCTAAATGTTTACACAGTCCAAATTAGTAGTCTGATTTAATGAAGCTTGGACGTTTTCCTTAGGTTTAAGATTAATTGGTTGATAATGAAATGCAGCATCCAGTCAAATATTTGCAAATTTCCTCCAGAAAGTCCATCAATTTAAAAATCATATTGAACCCCTGCTATTTCTGAGAACCTTTGGGATCCATCAGAGAGTGATTTTTCAGAAGAGAGACAGGCACTCTATAGGAGAGTTTTTCAGTAAAAACAAACAAACAACAACAACAACAAAAAAACTCAGTGAAGGAAACAAACTACCTGAGTGTTAACTACTCAGCTAGAACCACAGTCTTTAAAATAGCCTATTTGATTACCACTCATGTTGGTTTAAATGGGTTTTAAAAATGCTTGGATTTGTAAATGCAAAGATGATTGACTATTACAATTTCCCAGGATGGTTTAACACCTGTAAAGGTCACATTGATTTTAGTGGGCCTCAGCAATACAGAAGCAGTGCAGAAAAGACACTTAGTTAGCCAGTGCAGCTCTGCTATTTACGGCTCACATAACTATTGTCCTCACCATTACAGGTAAAACTGCCTCCAACAAGTAACTTGATTGTTTATAATCAAGGTATAATACTATGAAAAGACAGAATAAAGAACTTAGTGAACAGGAGGTAAAGATGATAAAACAGCTCTCCAGAAACTGTTACTGGATTGTCACAATTTTATGCCAGACTGTGTAGCAAAAGGAGGCAGCCTGAAATAATAACAATGTCGTGTGTTTATGTAGCACCTTCTTCTGAGAAGCTCTTGATACATTGTGATCATCTGGGCTTTCCCTGAACTGCGGTACAAATAGCTCCTGAAAAGTACTGAGTCACTTCTGTTCTGGAAAATCTCTGTGCCATGTCAAGTTGTGCTAATTCAGATTTTACTGCGGGTTTCCTGAGCCCCTTGACGCTTTATTATCTTTGTATTCTGTTCCCAGTTTGGCCAAATGCCCCCTATACACACACATACAGACACACACACACAACTCGTTAAGTCTTTATTGAAATTCAGCAGTTCAACTCAAGGGCAAATTACTCGCATGGCTTAAGTGTACAGGGGGGGTAAAAAGCAGTTAAGTTCTTCTTCATCCAGAGAAAGAAAACTTTCCATGCCAAATGACCCTTTTTCTTCTTTCAGCAAAAGGTTAAGTGTCTTTTATACTGGATGGTACCTGAAAAAGTTGAGGGAGCATTTCTAAACCATGGTTTACATGGCAAGAAGTTATCCTCTTTTTAACAATGTAGGACAGAGGAGTAGGTGAGGACCTGGGGGAAGTAGCTGGTGGATCGTTTTACAGATAACGTGAAGCAGGGAAGGTTGAATTGATTTACTCAAATATATTCAGACAGTTCTAGGAATAGGGAGCTGTAGAACTTCAACTCTTAATCTAAGACAACATCACAAGGTGATCTGTCTTTTAAGAGAATTGAAACTTTACATTTTCTTCAGACTTCATGGTAGTTCAGCCTACTGAAAATAAACTTACATATATATGAATCGTGCTGCCCAAGAAGTTCATATATTTATTTCAGGGACTCTCTGTGTTTATTTTCAGAAAATTATATTCCTATTATTAAACATTTAATGTTACAAATAATGCATGGCATTGCCATGACCAATATGTTTGCAGTGGGGAAAATGCACCCATACAAAAACCACGATCTTATTTTCCAGACCAAAAATCACGGTAAATAGTCTGATAAATTTTATTCATTGATTGACTGATTTATTGGTCCTTTGAATAGTTAGTGTATACTTAATTTGCAACACATATGGGTTTGGGACTATAAATAGAGGGGTGAACAAGACAGACTCTTTGATAGGGGATTATATTAACAATCTGAAATGAGCAATCACTATTCCTAAATCCCCAGAAATAAAGAGAACATCACATACCCCCTATTCCAATAGGCTTCCCTCGAGAGAGAAAAAAGTGCATTTCTCCAAATAACATGCAGTCATACCATGAGCATTAATACCAGTTGGTAGATGAGTACCAGTCTCCAGGTGTGCTCGTCAGTTTTGGGAGTTTTCCTTTTCATGCGTACGTTTGGAAAAGGCAGCAAAGCCCTTTATACATAGGAGGTGGTCAATAAACCTTTGTTAAAGGAAGGATTGAATCGTCTAGTCTAGGGTAGCTTTCACCCCATGTCTGAACTCTGGAAGTTGCTAATAGCTTCTGGGGTGAACTCTGTCTGCCACAGGCTAATTCATGTTTAGATGAAAAGGAGAGGTAAGATCTTATGTTCTAACCCCAGGATTTCATGATAGGGATCTAGAACCAAAGTCCAAGCTATTGAAATTATAGCGTAAAATTAGTGACAATCTAAATCCTTTTGAGTTTTTTGTTTTGTTTTCAACTCAATTAAAATCCCTAATACATATTGGCGTGGCATATAGAACCCCTTGTTTCTTACCACTTTTCATATGCTTTAGGATTCTGAGCACAGCAAAATCCTTGCACATCCTAGGAAGCAACCGGATTGTCCATGCCATTGTGCTTTTGTACTTGTCACTTCCTGCCTGCAGTATGACATCCTAGAAAAATTCCAGTGGTCCTTTAAGACTCAGTTTAGCCATCAGCTTCTCTAGAAAGCCGTACTTGATCCTCTGTGTGTCCCTCTTCTCCTTGCCTAGCTGGCCTTCTCTCCTCACCTCCCGCAATACCTGGACCGCACCTCAATTGCACATTTGCATACCTGCCCATCTATCTCTCCCGTACCAAGCTAGAGGCTCCTAGAGGACAAAGATTTTGACTTATTCATCTCTGCCTCTCTCTGCAGGCCTAGCTAGGAGGTCTGCAGTAAAAGTTGGCTGACTGAATGATTGAATGAGAAAAAGAATGTAAAGCATTGTCCCCTTGGAAGTTGAGAATCCACTTTTCTTCACTCCTCCACCGCTTCCCCCCTTTCACGCCTAGATCCAGGGGGCTGAGTTTCCACCAGATCTGTGCTATTTCTTCAGCTACTTTAAAAGCACAGGCAAGTGCCAGTTGCTTGGGGGCCTCTTCTGTTTTCCCAGGGGCACACAGAACAGCAGCAGGGATGTACAAACACAGGGTATGACAACTGCCCATTCTGAGTCTGCTCTCAGAACCATTCCTTACTTATCATTTCTTTTATTTACCAGTTTCCCACTAGCACCTGAGGCCTCAGGGCTGACCCATGTGGATTGGGCCTGAACTGCCATGAACTCCTCACTTCATTTATGCCTCATGTCCTCCAAACTTCTGCTTTCCTTCAACTGTCTGTAGGCTCACCTACAGCCCCTGCCTTATCACACACATTACCCAGGCCAACCCTGATTCCATGGCCCTGCTTGGGCTACGATCCGAAACCTCACCCAAGTTCTTTCATCACCAAGTTCACAGCCCACAGCCACACACAGTCAAGAACAGAAATCTGCCCTGCCCCTCTTTTCTGCTGATTTTAATTCCCAGTAAACTCTCCTATTAGCTGTGGTTGGAAAATAAGATTTTCTGTTCAATCCATTATTCTCATTAGTCAAGCTTTGCCATATTATCACACATTAATTTGTGATTCTAGAAAAACTAGAACTGAGGTATTATACTTACCTCTAAAGGATATTAAGTATAATTATTTTTTTCTTTAATGACTCAAAAGGCATTTCAAGACCTCGCATTAATTTAGGGCTATAATTTTGAACATCAATTATTTCCCCATAAATATGAAAAACATCCAGTTAATGTATTGTTCCCCAAAATAACTGCTGAACAATAATCTTGTTTTTTTTTTTTTTTTCTGTCTGTTTTTTATTTAATACAGCAAATCAATTTGTTTCCAAGTGGTAAAAATGGCACTTGTTCATTATTAAATCTCTACGGTAACTGTCATGTTGGAGGAAGGATGGCCATTGGGCAGTTAGAGGGGCAAGGAATCCAGTCTATGATATCTAAAGTGTGTCGTGGCACAGGACAGAGTGAGTCTAAGAAGCAGATTTGGCCAAAATAAAGAGCAGAGAAATAAAAGAAAAATAAATAAAGAGCAGAGGGATCCAAAGCGTGAAGCCTTAGGTGGAGAACCCGAGGAGGACTGAGGATGGGCTCAGCACCAGGGACTCAGGCAGATTCTAAAGTCCTTCTGTCATCCACTGTGTCTGCTGACTACTTTAATTTAAACTCTTGGTGAACATCACTTCCACAATATCATCATCAACTTTTCTCCTCCTAAATCAATGGCCACTTTGCCCTAGTGTCCTATGTTGGCACCGCCTCTTCTTCTCAATCTCTAAATGAAGGAGTAGGCAGGGGCTGATAAGATTCCATCTCCTCTTTCTCTACACTCGCTCTTTATTCCATTCCATCCAGTACTATGACTTTTTTTTTTTTAATTTAAACTTTTAAATTTTGAAATACTTTCAAACTTATAGGACAGTTACAAAAATAATACAAACCGCATACAGAGAGCTCCAACATATCCCTATTTCCCCAGATTCCCTCCAGAAATTTTAATATTTTGCTACCTCTTCCATACCTTTCTATCTATCAGTTTATCTATCAATCTACCACTCCATCTATCCATCTATCTGTCTGTATGTTTATGTATTTTTCAATCCATTTTCTGAACACTTGAGCATAGTTTGCATACATCATGCTCCATGAACACTTAATAGAGTCATGTACATTTCTTAACACCAGTAATATTCACTTATGTATCCACCTTAATTACCAGTATCAAGTTCAAGATATTTAACATCAATAAGACACTGTCATATTCCAATTTTTCATACATCCCAATAATATCCTTTTGAGCTTTCTTGAGATCCTTCCTTATTAAATTCCTTCCAGGATCATATGTTGCCTTTAATTGTCATTATTTCTTTAGTTGATTTTTTTTTTTCTACTGTGGGAACATGTATATGACATAAACTTTTCTATCTCAAGCACTCCTAAGTATAAAATTCAATGGGATCGATCACAATCAGCATATTGTAGTACCCTCACCACCTTCCACCACCAAAATATGTCATCTCCCTGAAACCCTGCTCCATTTTGTATCAACTCCCTATACCCCCACCCCTGACAACCTGTACTCCAGTTTCTGTTTCTATGAGCTTGTATATTATCTTACATTTTCTTTATAATACAACCATGGAGCTTGAATTTGGAATCCTAAATCTATAACAATCTCATTTGTTTTGATAAAAGCTTAACTTCAATAGTATACACAAACTACGTTTCTATGCCCCTTCATCCCCCCACCTTATGTACTGCTTGTCACAGATCACACGTTTATACATTCTGAGTCTAAAACCAGTGATTTCTCATTACATCTTATGCATTTGCCTTTTAGATCCTGTAGAAAGTAAAAAGTAGAATTAAAAAACAAAACTACAGTAGCACTGACATTTATATTTACCCATGATGTGATCCTCACTGGAGATCCTTATTTCTACAGTGACTATGATCTATTGTCTGTTGTCCTTTCCTTTCATCCCACTGTTCTTGTAGGGCTGGTGATGAACACTCTCAGTTTTTATTTATCTGGGAATGTCTTAATCTGTCATTTTTAAAAAAGAGTTTTTGCCAGGTATATAAATCTTTTGGGCAGTTTTTGGCTTTCAGCGCCTTCAATATGTCGGCCTACTGCCTTCCTACCTCCATGGTTTCCATTGCAAAATTAGCAATTAACCTTATTGAGATTCCTTTGTATATGACATGTTACTTCTTTCTTGTGGCTCTCAGAATTCTCTCCTTATCTTGGCATGTCAGTTTGATTATAATATGTTTTGGTGTTGGCCTGTTTGGGTTTATCCCGTTTGGAGTTCATTGAGTGTATTGGAGGTGCACATTCACGTCTTTCATTAAATTTGGGGCATTTTTTGCCATTATTTCTTTGAATATTCTTTAGGCCTCTTTCTCTCTCTCTTTTTCTGGGGCTCCGACAATGCATACATTGGTATGCTTGATTGTGACCCACAGGTTCCTCAGCTCTGTTCACTTTTCTTCATTCTTTCTTCCTTCAGTTCCTCACACTGGATGATTTCAATTGTATTATCATCACGGGTTCTTTTTTCTACTCTCTCCAATCTGCTGTTGAATCCCTCTAGGTAATTTTTAATTTATTAGTGTAGTCTTCTGCTCTGTTTGATTCCTTTTCATAATTTCCATCTCCCTATTGATATTTTCTTTATATTCACATATTATTTTCTTGGTTTCTTTTACTTCTCTGCCCATGTTTTATTTTGACACAAAGAGCATATGTAGGACCATTTTTTAAAAGTCTTTGACTAGTATGTTCCAGGTGGAATCTTCCTTGCTGATGGTTTCTAGTGCTTTAATTTTCTCTTTTGCCTGGGCTGAACACTCACAGACATGGGCAACCATCTAGCTTCAACACATAGCAACTGACTTTGGTGAGAAAGCAACCTTGAGTTGGACTCTTTAAGGCCTTGTAACTGTAAGCTTTTACTCCAAATAAATACCCTTTATAAAAGCCAACAAATTCTGGTACTTTGCATCAGCACCCCTTTGGCTAACTAATATATCTATATTCTAATGATTAAATCCATGAGTTTATACAATATATTTAGTTCATAATAGCACACTCACACAATTTTTGTCCTTTTGTGTCTGACTTGCTTCACTCAACAGAATGAAGTCCAGGTTCATCCGTATTGTCATGTGCTTCACAACTTCATTTCTTCATACTGCTGCATAATATTCTATCATGTGTATACACCACAATTTGTTCATCCATTCATCAGTTCAGGGACACCTGGATTGTTTCCAACTTTTGGCAATCGTGAATAACATCACTATGAACATCAGTGTGCAGATGTCTGTTCGTGTCTTTTCTCTCAGTTCTTCTAGGGTTAAACCTAGTAATGGTATTACTGGGTCCCACAGCATGTTCTATTCACCTTCCTTAGAACTGCCAATCAGTCCTCCACAGTGGCTGTACCATTCTACATTCCCACCAACAGTGAATAAGCATTCATATCTCTCCACATCCTCCAACATTTAAAGTTTTCTGACTTTTTAACAGCGGCCAATCTAATAGGTGTGAAATGATATCTCATTGTAGTTTTGATTTGCATTTCCCTGATCACTAGTGATGTTGAACACTTTTTCATGTGTTTCTTCACCATTTGTATTTCTTCTTTGGATAATTGTCTTTTCAAGTCTTTTGCCCATGTTTTAATTGGGTAGTTTGTCTTTTTATTGTTGAGTTGTATGATCTCTTTGTATATCATGGATATTAAACCATTATTGGAATGCCAAATATTTTCTCCCATTGACTCAGCTGCCTTTTTACCCTTTTGACAAAGTCCGTTGAGGTGCAAAAATGTTTAATTTTGAGGAGGTCCCATTGATCTATTTTTTCTTTTGTTGCTCATGCTTTGGGTGTAAGATTTAAGAAACCGCCACCTACCACAAGATCTTGAAAATGTTTTCTTACATTTTTTTCTAGGAGTTTTATGGTTGTCATTTTTATATTTAGGTCCTTGATCCATTTTGACTTAATTTTTGTATAAGGTGTGAGATAGAGGTTCCCTTTCTTTCTTTTGGATATGGAGATCCATTTCTCCCAGGACCATTTGTTGAATAGACTATTCTGGCCCAGGTGGGAGGGCCTGACTGCCTTGTCAAAAATCACTTGACTGTATGTGATTGAAAGTACAAAGTTGGGAATGCTCTTATGGTGATGTGACAAAGAAGGGTTACTGGTTTAGGGTGTTGAATGGGGGAGCATTCGGGACAGGGAGTACCTGGAGCAGACTTCTAGGGAGTGTATGAGTGATCATTCTGTCATAATGTGTTGTATCAGTGGGTGGAGACACACATAATGAGTGGGAAGGATTGGGGAGGACTGATATGTTCACAAACAGAGGGATGGGAGTCTCTCGAGAGCCTGGGTGGTTTCCAATAGGGGAGGACAAACCAGTGTGTCATGACCTCAGTGTTGTTGCAAGTAACTATGAATCTTATCATCGAAGGAGTGAAGTCAGGGGGTCGCCATGGGCCCTGAGGGGAGGATGAGGGAGGAATAGAATAGATGGAACGGGGGTATTTAGTGAGCAATGTAAGTGTTCTACATGATCTTGCAATGATGGACACAGGCCATATTAAATATCACCTAAATTCATAAAAGTATACAGTCTAAAATGTAAACCATAATGTAAACCATTGTCCATGGTTAGTAGCTATGTTTCACTATTTGTATATCAGTTGTAACAAAGGGACCATCCACATATAAAAAGGTATTAATACGGGAAGGGGGAAAAGAGGGAAGATGTTGGGTATATGAGAGTCCCCTGTATTCTGTATGTGACTATACTGTGACCTAAAACTTCTTTGAAAACAAAATGAAGAAAAGCAAAACTCTGGAGAATAAATGGAAGAAAATGTCACAGTACATACGGGACACCAGACATTATAGTGATGAAAGGCAAAATGTCAAAAAAAAATTTTTTTAAGATTTTTCATTATTTTTAAATATCCCAATCTTTAAATTTATTTTATTTTTAGTTTTTTTTTTAACTTTTTTATTTATTTTATTTCTTATATTTAAACCTATCATTATTTCATTTCCCTATTAATTGTATTTGGCTATTTTATTGGCTTCATTTTTTAAGAAGCTTTGGATCACAGAAAGGTTACAACTGGGGCAGGGGAGGATCATTGGTGTGGGGTGTCAGTGATGGGAGATACATGGGAGGAAGTTTACCTAGGCATATATATAAGGTATATAAATACATTCAAATGTTCACGGGACATTGTCACAGTGGGTGGAGACTCACACAATAACCGACAGAATATTGAATTCCCATCCTGGAGAGCTCTGCCACATTCTCTAATGAAACAGCAACAGTCCTCCAAATGCAGGGGCAATGACTGGCAAAAGAGGATGTTCCATTGATGGGCCTTGATATTGACAACTATGCTTATGAGCCTTTGCTCTTGAAATTGAAACTTAACCTAGTGTTGTGGAGTGCCTAAGAGTTGCCTCCTAAGAGCCTCCTTTTTGCTCAAATGCAGCCTTTCTCTAAGCCAAACTCAGCATATAAATGCATTACTTTCCCCCCAGTATGGGATATGACTCTCAAGGATGAGCCTCCCTGGCATCGAGGGATTACTACCAAGCATCAACCAGCAATGCAACTGGAAAAAGACCTTGAATAAAAGGGGGAAAAGGTAAAGAAAATGAGTTTATATGGCTAAGAGGCTTCAAAGTTAGTCAGGAGGTCATCCCAGAGGTAATGTTTATGCACATCTCAGCAGGATCTCATAGACTGCTAAAGTAGACACTACTCCAAATAGTGGTGCTCCTGAGGGCTCTAGAGACACCCAGGTCATATGGTCAGGGCAGATAGCTCTGGAGTTTGGTGCCTTGCCAGTGGGCCCTACTTTGGAGTTTGTGCTCCTGAGAGTGACAGAGTTGGACTCAGTTATGGCTTCCCTACACATGGCTCATCTGTCCCTTCTATTTAAACTTATACTTGGTGCTGGAGTTTGTAAGTGTTCATCCAAGAGACTGGAATCTTTGGGCTGTCCGGGTGCTAGCTGGGCCCAGAGCCTCAGTGGAGTTACAACACTTACTCTCCAGTTCATTGGACTCACGCAGGACAACTAACAAGGAGGTGAGGATTGACAACCACCATACCAAGGAAATGAGAGAGCCTACAACTGCAAGCAAGAGAGTCCTATCCATCAGCTGTATGGGATCAAAGCCCCCTCTCAATTAGAGGTGGAGTAGACATCACTATCCCAGAATCCTCACAGGATTGGGGAATGAACTATGGACTAGAGTGAACTTACTGGTATTCTACTATAGACATATTGTGATTCCAGCAATGGAAGAAATTATAACATTAATGTGGAGGCAGTGGCCACTGGAGGCTCTAGGGACAGGGAGAGGGAAAAACCATTGTAATACAGGGGTTTTTTGGGACTTGGGAATCTCCTGAATGACATTGTAATGACAGATATAGGCCATTTTGTATCATTGTATAACATGCAGAACTGTGTGGGAGAGAGTGTAGACTACAATGTGAACTATGGCCTATGCTCAGTGGCAATGCTCCAGGATATGTTTATCAATTGCACTGACTGTGCCACACTAATGAAGGATGTTGTTTATGTGGGAGGGTGTGGGAGGTGTGGGGAGTGCAGCATATGGGAATCCCTATTTTTTTTGCATACCATTTTTGTAATCTAAGTATCTTTTAAAAAATAAAAAAAATAAAAAAATTATTTTAAAAATCACTTGACTGTAGATGTGAGGGTCTGTTTCTGAGTTCTTGATTTGGTTCCACTGGCCAATGTGTCTGTGTTTATGCCAGTACCATGCTGTTTTTACCACTGTAGGTGAGCAATATACTTTAAAGTCCAGAAGTGGTAGTCCTCCAACATCTTTTTGGCTATTTGGGGTACCTTACCTTTCCAAATAAATTTGATAATTGGTTTTTCATTTCTGCAAAAAAGGCTGTTGGGATTTTTATTGGGATTGTTTTGAATCTGTAAATCATTTTGGGTAGAATTGATATCTTAACAATATTTAGTCTTCCAATCCATGGACACTAAATTTCCTTCCATTTATTTGTCTTCGTTTCTCTTAGCAATGTTTTATAGTTTTCTGGATATAGGTCCTTGATGTCCTTGGTTAAGTTTATTCCTAAATATTTGTTGTTTTAGTTGCCATGATAAATGGAATTTTTTCTGATTTCCTCCTCAGATTGCACATCAGTAGTGTATAGAAACACTATAGATTTTTGCATATTAATCTTGTATCCTGCCGCTTTGCTGAACTCGTCTATTAGCTCCAGTAGCTTTATTGTGCATTTTTCAGGAGATTCTGGGTATAGGATCATTCATCAATGAACAGTAAAAGTTTACTTCTTCCTTTCCCATTTGGGAGCCTTTTATTTCTTTGTCTAACCTAATTGCTCTAGCTAGAACCTCTAGCACAATATTGAATAATGATGGTGACAGTGAACATCCTTATCTTGTTCCTAATCTCAGTGGGAAAGCTTTAAATCTTTCATCATTGAGTATAATGTTAGCTGTAGGTTTTTCGTATGTCTACTTTACCATGTTGAGAAAGCTTCCTTTTATTCCTATCTTTTAGAGCATTTTTTTTTCAATCAAGAAAGGGTGCTGTTTCTTGTCAAATGACTTTTCTGCATTAATCAAGAGGATCAGGTGATTTTTCTTCTTCAATTTATCAATGTGATTTATTACACTAATTGATTTTCTAATGTTGAACCACCCTTGCATATATGGAATAAACGCACTTGATTGTGGTGTATAATTCTTTTAATGTACTTTTGGATTCAGTTTGCAAGTATTTTGTTGGGGATTTTTTGCATCTAAAGTCATTAGAGATATTGATCTGTCATTTTCTTTTTTTTTCCTAGTATCTTTATCTGGTTTTGGTATTAGGGTGATGTTGGCTTCATTGAATGAGTTTGATAGTATTCTTTCCTGTTCAATTTTTAGAAGAGCTTAAGCAAGATTGGTGTTAGATGGTCTTTGAATGATTGGTAAGCCAATTGTGAAGCCATCTGGTCCCAGGCTTTTCATCTTTGGGAGGTTTTTGATGGCTGTTTCAATCTCTTCACTTGTGATCGCTTTATTGAGGTCTTCTATTTCTTCTGAGGTCAGTGCAGGGGTTCGTGTGTTTCTAAGAATTTGTCTATCTCTCTACATTGTCTAATTTTTTGGCATACAGTTGTTCATAGTATCCTCTTATGATCTCTCTTATTTCTGCAGGGTCAGTGATAATGTCCCACACACACACATACACACTCATTTCTGATTCTATTTGCATCTTCTCTCTTTTTTCTTTGTCAATCTAGCTAGAGGTTTTTTTCATTTTGTTAATCTTCTCAAAGAACCAACTTTTAGTTTTGGTGATTCTATTGTTTTTTGTTTTTTGTTTTTTTTGGTTCTCATTTCATTTATTTCTGCTCTGATCTTTACGATTTCTTTCCCTCAGCTTTGTTTGGGATTAGTTTGCTGTTCTATTTCTAGTTCCTCCAGGAGTGCAGTTAGATCTTCAATTTTAGCTCTTTCTTCTTTTTTAATGTAAGCATTGAGGGCTATAAATTTTCTTTGCAGCACTGTCTATGTGGTGTTCCATAGGTTTTGATATGTTGTGTTCTCATTTTCATTTGACTTAAGATATTTGCTGAATTCTCTTTTAATTTCTTCTTTCACTCACTGATTAAGAGTGTGTTGTTTAATCTCCATATAGTTATAAATTTTCCATTTTTCTGTATGTTATTGGTTTCCAGCTTCATTCTGTTATGAACAGAGAAATTGTTTTGTATCATTTCAATCTTTTTAAATTAATTGAGACTTGTCTTGTGACCCAACATATGGTCTATCTTGGAGAAGGATTCATGAGCACTTGAAAAGAATGTTTATCCTGCTGCTTTGGGGTACAACTTTCTATAAATGTCTTTTAGGTCTAGTTCATGTATCATATTATTCAAGTTCTCTATTTCTTTATCTTCTGTACAAATGTTCTATCCAATACTGAGAGGGGTGTACTGAAGTCTCCAATGATTATTGTGGTGACATCTATTTCTCCCTTTAAGTTTTGTCAGGGTGTGCCTCATGTATCTTGGGGAACTCAGGTTAAGTGCATAAATATTTAGTATAGTTATTTCTTCTTGGTGAATTCCACCTTTTATTAATATATAATGACCTTCTTCATCCATTATAAAAGTTTGCATTTGAAATCTATTTTGTTCTGCATTTACTATCACTAATCCAGCTCTTTTCTGGTTATCATGTGCATGGGACATCTTTTCCCAATCTTTCATTTTTGACCTGATTGTGTCCTTACATCTAAGGTGGGGCTCTTATAGACAACATATAGATGGCTCATATTTTTTTATCCACTGTATCAGTCTATGTCTTTTGTTTGGGGGATTCAATCCATTAACATTCAATGTTATTATTGCAAAGGCATTACTTACTTCATCAATTTTTTTCCTTTGACTCTCTGTTGTCATATCATTCTATTGTCTATCTTCTTACCCTTTAGTTTACCCTTCCTAATAATCTTCATTTCCACACTCTTCTCCAAATCTTTCGCACTTGTTTTTCTCTTTCAGACTGTAGCACTCCCTTTAGTATCTCTTGTAATTCTGGTCTTTTGATAACATATTCTGTCAGTGTTTGTCTGTGAAGACTTTGAACTCAACCTCATTTTTGAAGGACAGCTTTGCCAGATACAGAATTCTTGGCTGGCAGTTTTTCTCTTCCAGTACCTTAAATACATCATAGCACTTTCTTCTCACCTCCATGGTTTCTGGTGAGAGAGTGGCACTTAATCTTATTGAGTTTCCCTTGTATGTAATGCTTTGCTTTTCTCTTGCTGCTTTCATATCCTCTCTTTATCTCTGATAGTTGTCATTCTGAGTAGTAGGTGTCTTTGGGTATTTGTATTTGAATTTATTCTGTTTGGGGTGCACTGTCCTTCTTGGCTATTGATATTTATGCCTTTCATAAGGGTAAGGAAGTTTTTGGTCATTATTTCCTCAAGTATTCTTTCTGCCCCCTTTCCATTCTCTTCTTCTGGGACACTGATAATGTTTATGTTTTTGCATTTTACATTGTCATTCAATTCCCTTAGAACCTGCTCCATTTTTTCCATTCTTTTCTTTTTCTGTTCTCCTTTCTTTTCCAGTTCAGATGTTCTGATTTTGAAATCACTAATTCTGTCTTCAAAAAAATTCATATCTGCTCTTATGTGCCTCTAATGTATTTTTAATCTCATCCATCGTGTCTTTCATTCCCATAAGAGCTGTTGCCTTTCTTTGCAGGCTTTCAAATTGTTCTTTATGCTCATCCAGTGTCTTCTTAATATCCTTTATCTCTTTAGTCATAATTTCTTTCAATTCTTTGAATTGATTTAGGAGAGTTGTGTGGTTATCATTATTAATCGTCTTAAATCCTGCTTCTCTTCAGGATATTTGGTTTACTCTGTTGTCTGGGCCATCTCTTCTTGTATCCTGGTATGTCTTGTAATTTTTTGCTGATGTCTAGGCATCTGAATATGTTGGTGTATTTACTCTGATGGCCAATTTCTCTCTCTTGTCTATTGTTTTTTGTTTTTGTTTTTTTTTTTCTTTTTTTTTCACAGCTCTTCTTTGATATTTGGTTCGACTCATTCTAAGTCTTTAAATTTGCCCAGCTTAAGTTATCGCAATCAGGCCAGGAACTCACTAATGGGGTGCAGATTTTCTCCCAGAAGTTAGGGTACAGAGAGAATCAAAAGCAGTTTTGTCCATGCAATTTCCAGATCAGCCAGCACATGATGCTTGTCAATGCACCTTTCCACAGAGGTGTTTCAAGCTCTATTTTCCTGTGTTTTGGTCTGGCCCCAGAACTGAGATTCAAAGCAGGCTCTGCTGGCCAAATTCACGGAAGAAAAGCCACCCAACTCCTACTCCCTTTTCCCTTGTAATAGCTGACAGGGAGGAAGATGTTGGTTCCCATCTCAGTCAGCTGAAGTTAGCCAGGGGTTTTACCCCAGCTTAAGATCTTGGAGATGGGGGAGGCGAGCCCTTCCCAGCCACCTTAGGGGTTTGGTAACTCACACTTGTTGTTTTGGATTCTTCATCTCTCTGTCCCTCATCTGCCTGGGAGTTGTTAGCACTTTCCTGGTCTGCTGACCCCCAAAGCAGGTTCCTTGGACAGCTTTTGGCTCTTTCGTTATTGTTTTTGTGAGAGAGTTGAGCCTTGCCTGCCTAATCCAATGCCATATTCCCATAATTCCTTCATTTTGTTTTTCTTCTCATCAGTCACTCTAAGCCATCAAGTATAATAAAGTATGGTCTGGGGACTTCTGAACATCTCAGAGACCCTTTCAGGAGTCCACAAGGTCATTGCTATTTTCAGAATAATGTGAAGATATTATTTGCCTTTCTTACAAGTGTACACTGGAGTTTTCCAGAGGCTACGTGATGTGTGATATTGCAACATATTAAGTGGAGAAGCATATATAAGAATCCAACTGTCTTCTCTTAAGCCAAACATGATAAATATTTGCAAATATGGAAATAAGATCACTCTTCTCAATAAATATTTTTATACTGAAAAATGTAGTTATTTTGGTAAAAAAAAAATGCCATTCACTAATATATAGTGGATATATTATTGTTATTTTTAAATGAATTATAAACTCAATATTCAATAGCTTCACAGTTTTAATTACTAATAGAGTAAATAGCTATAGATATACCTACAGAAGTGAAAGCTCTTCGGGGTTCTCAATAATTTGCATAAAGGGGTATAAAGTATCCTGAGATAGCAAAGATTGATAGTTGCTGTTATAAGACTGTAAGCTATCAACAGATTCCTAAATAAAACTTTTTGTGTAAGTTAAATTTAAGGCACTGAAGACCCAGGGGCCCAGTTAAACAAATTTCTCAAGACTCAGGAAATCATGCATTTTTGGTATCCATTATGACTTCTTTTTCCAAAAAAGGTTTGTAATGTAGTTCCATACAGTTGTTTTAACTTATTTGCATATGCAGTTAACTGAAGCTGACATTGAGCAGTCACTATTGATTTCACAGCTTATTAGCAGTGATAAAATGATATTTTAACAAACAATTGATCTGAACAGTAATAAGCCTTGCAAAAATGAATCCAAATGGAAACCCATGGAAAGTTCCAAGGTCTTGCATTTAACCATGAACACATCCTCTAGACCAGATTGCCTGGATTCATTTGATCCCACTATGCTTCATTTTCTTCAACTCTAAAATAAGGATATTTTATGAACCCAATTCGTAAGGCTGATAAGAAGATTAAATAACTTTACACATGTTAAGCACATTGAAGAGTGCTGGGCACATAACTATATTATCTTGTTATTGAGAATAATACCAAAATATTCATGGGAACTTGGAGTTGAGGCTGATTGGGAGAGAAATTGGCATTAAAACATTAGGAAGCACTGAAAGTCAAAGTAAATAGAAATTTCAAGGTAAATTTAATCTTTCCTGAGAAATCATGTATGTTTCCATCTAGGAGTAAATTCTCCCCTCTGACACTCTACCCTGAAGCCATGTGATGAGGTTACATTATGCAAATTAAATATATGCCCCAAAGACAAGAGCAAAGACAATCTGTTATAAAGATTAGTGATTATAGAAAAGTCAGTGCGTTTGTCCCTAATAATCTCCCGATAATATTGTTTCCCAAGCAAGGGTACCATATTTAAAATCTTATGGCCAGAGGAAAACTGTCCTGACCAGCATCTTGGGAGTCAACGAAATCTGGCTTTGTAGAAAGACAGTCTATAGGCAGAGCCAGTCCTCATTTTTCACTCTATAAAAAGACAGCAGTGGGAATAATCTTAATGGAATATCCTATATCATGTAAATTATTTTTTATTTGCACTATTACAATGACTTATGGAAATTATATATTGACATTTTCTATCCTAAATATGTTTAGGTCTACTCTTATATTGAATAGCAATTCATATTAGAAATAGAATCATTAAATAAAAGTTTTCACACAGGCAGAATATGGTCTAATGTAAAGAATAAACTTCAAAAGATCAGACTTCTCTCACCATCTTGCTTGAGGTCATGGTTCCCGGCCACTGAATGTAGAAAAGGAAAAACTCTACATCTGTCTATTGGGAATAAATCACAGGACCATTTAATTTGATTCTTTACTCATTGTATCAATCCTCTAGTAAACAAGCCCACTGTCTTTGCATTGTCCATGATGATTTCTCTGTGGCAATCCATTTCATATTTTAGATAACTCTCATTCATTTATTTCACAAATATTTATGAACCAGGCATTATTCTAGGAACTTGAAAGACCACAATGAACAAAGCAGATAAGATCTCTACCCATATGTGACATATTCACTTTGGGTGATGCAGATAATAAATAATAAATATGGCAAAATGTGGTATGTGCTATGGAGAAAAAAATTAGGGAACAGGGATTAGGAGTGTTGGGATGAAGGTGAACAGATGTGAGCTGGTAAAAGAGTGTGAGAGATTCCCAGAAGAAATAGGAGAGGTGAGAGTGAGGGTTATTAGAAGGGTTTACGCTTGCACATTGATCAAAATGTGCTATCTGAAAATGCAACAAAAGCATTTATTCTATGTTTAATTAGGCATTTAAGTATTTCTATATCTTTCCTATTCCAGGCTAAATATCTTCAGTTCTTTCATCATCTAGCATGTCTTATGATTTCCATATACTCTGGGTCTCTAGTCATTTTCCCTTGTATATACCTAGCCAGAAACATTATACTCTAAAATGCAGAGATTGGAAAAATGACCCAATAACATTCTCTTTTTCTGCTTCCTCTTTGCCCAGATATCATGCTGTATTATAAATGAACTTAAACTTAGCAGGCTCTAGGCAGCCTTTGAAGCCATAAACTCTATGACAGCAGGTAGTGTGTACATGCTATTTCATCATTGTGCTCAGCACATAGTAGGTGCTATAAAATATTTGTTAAGTTGGATAAATTATAATCCCTGACAGATCTAGTATTCTATAATTTTAGTTTCAATTGATCAGGTATTTAACTCCATGAAGGCAAGAAGTTTTATTGTGTTTACTGTTATATCCGCACTGTCTAAAACAGACTTGTAGGCATTCACAAAATACTTGTTGGAGGACTATACATCTAAGAGAGATGAGACACCCAAGATAGCTCTTGGGAGACAACAGTTAGGATTGTGTAATTGGCAAGGAATTCTAAAATCTCTGCCTTATGCTAATACAGCATTTTATATTTTATTATGCATGCTCTCATATGTGTTCTTACTAAATCTTCTTCCCAATTCCATAAGGTAGGTAGGATGAAGTGCTTCGTTTCATTTAATAAAAGGAGCAATTTTATGAAGTTCACAGGGTGATGGTGTCAGGGCTTGAATCCAGATCCACCAATACCAAGTCTTGGGTTTTGTACTCCACAACAGGGGAGTGGAAGTCTCCTGCAAGGTTGTCATTAAAACGGACACTTTCTTATCATATACTAGTGAAAAGATCCCCTTTGACAGCACTTGGCCTTCCACACCATTTTCTTTTCTTTTTTTAAATCTATTTTTTATTTATTTTTAAAAGATACTTAGATACATAAAATGTTACATAAAAAAATATAAGGGATTACTATATGCCACACTCCCCACATCTCCCACTTTCCCCCATATTAACAATTTCTTTCATTAGTGTGGCACATTCATTGCAATTGATGAACACATTTTGGAGCATTGCCACTAAGCATGGATTATAGTTTATATTGTAGTTTACACTCTCTCCCACTCAATTCTGTAGGTTATGGCAGGATGTATAATGGCCTGTATCTGTTGTTGCAGTGTCATTCAGGACAATTCCAAGTCCTAAAAATGCCCCCATATTACACCTCTTTTTCCCTCTCCCTGCCTTCAGCAACTACAGTGGCCACTGTTTCCATATCAATGATATAATTTCTTCCATTGCTAGAATCACAAAAAGTCTATAGTAGAATACTAGTAAGTTCACTCTAGTCCATATTTTATTCCCCAATCCTGAGGATTCTGGAATGGTGATGCCCACCCCACCTCTAATTGAGAGGGCGCTTCAATCCCATATGGCTGATGGGCCTCTCTTCCTTGCAGTTGTAGACTCTCTTGGTTCCCTGATGTGGTCGTTGTCCATCCTCACCTCCTTGTTAGTTGTTCTGGGTGAGTCCAATGAACTGGAGAGTAAGTGTTGCAACTCCACTGAGGGGGCCCAGCTGGTACATGGACAGCCCAGAGATTCAAGTCTCTTGGACGTACACCTACCAACTCCAGCACCAACTATAGGTTCAAATAGAAGGGACAGAAGAGGCATGTGTAGAGAAGTCACAACTGAGTCCAACTCTGTAACACTAGGGAGCACAAACTCCAAAGTAGGGCCCACTGGCAAGGCACCAAACTCCAGAGCTATCTGCCATGACCATAAGGACCTGGGTGTCTCCATAGCACTCAGGAACCCCACTATTTGGGGTGGTATCTACTTTTGGCAGTCTATGAGATCCTGCTGAGACATGCCTAAGCATTGCCTCTCTGATGACCTCCTGACTCACTTTGAAGTCTCTCAGCCATATAAACTCACTTGTCTTTATCTTTTCCCCCTGTTATTCAAAGTCTTTTTCCAGTTGCATTACCAGCCAGTGTTTGGTAGTAATCCTTCAGTGCCAGGGAGGTTCTTCCTCAGGAGTCATGTCCCACGCTGTGGGGAAGGTAATGTATTTATATGCTGATTTCAGCTTAAAGAGAGGCCACATTTGAGCAACCTGGAGGATCTCAGGAGGTAACTCTTAGGCATCCTACAACACTAGGCTAAGTTTCAATTTTTAGAGCAAAGCCTCATAAGCATAGTCATCAATATCAAGGACCCATCAATGGACCATCCTTCTTCACTAGTCATTGCCCACATAATTGGAGGTTGTTGCTGTTCCATTAGAGAATTTCCACACCATTTTAAAATAAAATTTCTCTTTAATTTTTTCCAGAGTCTAGTTTTTCTTCAGTCTTTAAGAGCTCATCTTACATGGGCCTTGGTGGGGTCATGGGGCAGCACCCTCAGGTGTAAAATGGGGTGTCGATGTTTGGTCCTTCCTGCTTCCAAGAAGAGTTCCTGACCACATCGCTGTGCTTGGCACAACGTACCAGTTTCACGTACACCTTGCAAGGCACATAGGTGTCGAAGATGCAGCACCGACCTTGGAGATGTCCCTGAAGGCTGAAGCTTGTTTTGAATGACAAACTTCTTAGTGGGCTTGTCCTCGGGCACCAGCTGATATGTTGCTCATGGCCTTGGCCCATTTTGGCTTCTTTTCTCTGACATCTTGGAAGCCGGCACCCGTCCATGCCACTTAGATTCCTCGGCTTCCATGCCTCAAATTTATAATCCCTCTGGTTCAGACCTAGGTCAAGTTTCTTTGCAGTCAATCTCAACCCACTCCATTCCCACACAGAAAGAGTTCTTCACCCTACGGGCGTGATGTGCAGCCTTTTTCATCTGTAAGATGATGCATCCTGGCTGGATCAATCTTTTAAAATTTCCTTATTTTTAAAGATTTGCCAGTATAGGTACAGATAAGTGAACTGAAGATTTTTCTAAAAAAGTTTTGATTAAAAAGTGAGCCTTGCCCTATCTTGCCACAGTTATCTGATATTTTCATTCTCTACACTTTCAAAAACGTGTTTCAACTCATTGCAATTACAGTAATCCTTTCAGATTTCCTGTCAACTTTATTGGCTTGGGATGCACAACTAGGGTATTTCCAGACAGATGCCTGAGGTCAGTAACTTCTTATTTTAATAAGGGTGTGCTTCCTCTATATGACTGATAGTGAAACATCGTTGTAGGCAGCAAAAGCAGTTTGGGTATTTAGCTTACAGGATCTCACCCCTTAGTGCATCTTGATGGGGGGAAGTTGTAGATCCCTGTTTCACAGGCACCGAACTTGTGCTAACTTCCAGGAGAGTTTAGACACTGACAATAAGATAATCTATTCCGACACAAACATGGTAGCAAAGAATTAAGAAAGATATTCTTTTTGTGGATGAGGCTTGTCAAATGGGATTTTCAAGGTACAAAAGAAGTAAATGAGACTGATGAGAGAATGTAGTGGTTAAGAAGGCAAAGAATAGACCTTGAGGTCAATAAACCTTAGTCTAAACCTTATTAGCTTAACAGCTACACGAAAGTGGGCTTTTTTTCTCATCTGTAAAACAAGGTTTTATCAATACTTATGTCATACGGTTCCAAAGGTTAAATATGATTATATGTATAGAATCTCCTTGCAACACAGAACACTAGTTGCGGCAAAGGTTTCTACTTAAAAGCTAACCTTCAGTGTAAGGTTTCTAGCAGCCCAGTGCAGTGTAAAATTGGCAATTTCAGAGGTGATAAGAAGCAGCAAGTCTGGACATAACATTGTAAAAGTTGGATTGTAGAAATCATAGTAATAACTAAACCACTTATCTCTTTGTAACCTGCACCATGAGATTTAAAGAAAGAATAAACAGTGGTTGTTAGATTTAATGACAATGAATGGGATCTTCTTTATTTCCAAATTGATAATTTTGATTTTTTAATGAATAAAAAGTGTTCTCTTTCATGCAGTAATGAAAGTATATAAGGTAGAAAAAGAAAATTACTTAACTGCCACCATCTAAAAATTAATAAGCATCAGTAACATGTCAAAGAATAGTCTTTTAGCATATTTTCTATGCATATATCTATATCTCTATATCTATACATATAAAATGATTCTTTTTACAAATATGGGATCCAGCTATATACGATGTTTTGTAATCTGCTTTAACCAATATATGCTCATGTCTATATATATATCTGCATTGTATATCGATCTATCGATCATTCTGTTCATGTCTATAAAGATCTATAATCCCATTTTTAATGGGTGTCCATGGTTATCATAATGTGTTAATCAAATAGTTTGCAATATTTTTGCTATATAAACAATGCTGTTTTGCACTTCTCTGCATTTATATTTGTATTTCAATTATCATCCTAGAATAAGTTACTTGAAGTAAAATTACTCTAAGGGTATTCATATTAAAAATGTTTATAAAGTGTGCCAAATTTCTCTCCAGAAAAAAAAAAAATTTTTGATTTAAACACAATGGGAAATTGTGGAGCTTCAATTTTGATTTTTAATGCTGTTTTCCAAAGGGCGAAAATACATTGAAAATATTGATTAGTTCAAATAAGAGAAAAAAGAGAAAGTGAGCATAAATACAATTTAATGGATGTATGAAGACATTATTCAAATTGAACTAAGGATTACCAAATAGTTGAGGAGAGAAAGTTCTTTTAAAAAGAATCTCAGCTGGGAGCAGATATGGCTCAAGCAGTTGAGTGCCCGCCTCCTACATGGGAGGTCCCAAGTTCGGTTCCTGGTGCCTCCTAAAGAAGACAAACAAACAATGAGCAGACATCAAGCAAAAACAACAAGCAGACAACAAGCAAAAACAATGATCAGACAATGAGCAAAATCAATGAGCAAGACAATGAGCAAACAATGAGCAGACAGCGAGCAAAAACAAACAAGCAGGGAGCGGATGTGGCTCAAGCAGTTGGGCACCCGCCTCCCACACGGGAGGCCCTGGGTTTGGTTCCAGGTGCTTCTTAAAAAAGAAAATACAAACAGACAAGGAGTAGACAACTAGCATAAACGACGAGCAAAGTCAATAAGCAAACAGACGAGGGAGCCATCGAGGCGGGGGGGGGAGCAGAGGGTAATCCCAGTTAATAAATCATGAAGAAATGATAGAATTAGTTTTCAGCACTTTGAAATCTCTATTATATCAAAGAATTTAGGCAATTAACATCAATGACTGGCAAAAACTTTAGGTGGAAAACTGACAGGGAACTTTATATTAGATGAATCAGGCTGACAACACCTGAACAATTTTAACAACTCACAAAAAAGGGCAACTAGACATTATTTTCTTCTTGGTATTCAAGAAGAATATAAGATACATACATAACTACCTATGACACAGCCATGTCACATAAGCATCTTAGTTTATAGCAAAGACAGTGGACACACAAAAAAGTTAAAAGATATCAAAGGAATGTAATCAGCAAATTCAAGAATTTTTGAAACTTGACAGAACAAAGGATTCATAAATTAAATTAAATTGCAAAAAAAAAAAAAATTGGGGGAATTTATATATAAAGAGGGTCTTGAAACACTGAAAGCCAACACAACAAAAATTCTCAAAAACCAATGCAGCAAAAATTAATGAGACAATCAGGGAAGTTTCTCTACTGGATATTTGACGAGGTTAAGGAATAATTGTTAAATTTTTAAATGTGATAAGGTTATTGAAGTTATGAAAATAAATGTTTTGAATATATATATATATATTTATTATAACTGATGAAATAATATGATATACAGCATTTGGCTTTAAAATTGGCTTTAAAATAACCAAACATGAAGGGTAGAGGGAGATCTAGATGCAACAGAATTGGCTAATAAGTAGTGAAACTGAAGATGGGTCCATGTGGGTTTGACATACTATTTCCTCTACTCCTGTATATGTTTGAAATTTGTGATGATAAAAATGAAAAAGTATTTAAACATTAACTATGACATACTAAATATTTATTCACACTAGGAAAACACAAAACAGAAAAGTTACTTTTAATTAAGAGGAAATTAAAATAAAAATAGAAATTCATGCTAGTCTAAAATTTCTTTCCATTTCAAAAGGAGTTTACTTAAGCTTATTGGGCAATGCTAAGAACCATGTGGAAAGACATGAAAAATAATAATTATAAACTGAATGATTTTTGGTTAATAGAAACTGTTTAAATGGCTAAAAAACTATATTTCTGTAAAAGGCAATAATAGTAAATAGTAAAAAAAATACAAAAATGCACACCACTAAACACTACTTTTATTTTTAAATAAGTAAACACTCAAAGTTAGTGTTATCTCAAAGTTATCTTTCCAGAGAAAATGAATAGCTCTACTTAATATTATACATGATCAAGAAAATTCCCAAATCATGGAGTTGGGGTGCTAATAATTTCATATCACCTTGCTTAGAAGGTACAATGTAGAGCAAATGGTGATAAGTGAGGTTTGAAAACAAGAGTAAGCATTGAGATCATAAAATCTTAATGCTTATATGGGGGAAAGAAACAGATATCAGCTTAATGCTCCCTTTTACAGATAATCGAAATGCAATCCAGAGAGCTGATATAATTTGCTTAAAGTTATGCTCATGTTGAATAGAAAAATAATTCAATTTATTTATCCACAGTCATGTGGTCATATATGAAAATTTTCTTATTCCAATTTTGTCAAAAATTACCTCATGAAGTTTATAAAGGTGATAACCATAAAAATTTAATGCCATGACTGTTCTAGATAAAGATGGTGAACATACTAGTGAAACCGCAAGTGTCACAGGAACCCACAATTGTTTTCTTTGGAAGAAGAAGAAATTAATTGGGATTTAATTAAAAGTGGACAGCATTATGGACAGAATAAGAAGGATAGACAGTATAAAGTTATTTATGTGAATGTCAAATTCAAGAAGACACTATGTGACTTTTAATTAAGCCTATCCTTAATTAAGGTAGAAATTGTCTCTAAAAGGAGCAAAAAGGCATAAAATCATAAGGAACATGAAACCCAAAAGTATAAACAGTAAAAGGAGAAAACAGCTGCTACCAAAGTCTAACACAGTGCCTTCTTTAAGAGTCACTCAAAAAAAAATACTCAATAAATGAGTGAGTGGGTGAGTGAGTGATGTTCATCTATGATTATATAGCTCACAAGTAACAGTGCCAAAATTCAAGTCCATTCCCACAAAATTCAAGTTCATACCTGCTCACATATTTCCTACTAAGAGACAACAGCCTCTTATGGAAAAAATAAAAGAGGCCCCAAACATGCCAGAAAATTCATTAGGCATTTTTCTAACATTAGTATTTATATTAAATAAAATAAATAACATTTCACCATAATACAGAGGGATAAACAGCTGAAAATTTAGCACATGCTTTTCATTTTAAAAAATATATCTAATGAATTGCCAAATAGTGCCTGTGTTAAATTAACATTAGATTAGTCATAATAATGAAAGCACAATTTTTTAGTTTCTGTCAGATTAAGGGTGTGTCATAAACCATGTCCAAAATATATATATGAAAAAGCAAAGAAATTGATTTTACCTTTGGATCTGTTATCCAACAAATAAAATTGCATTTAGCTAACCAATTTCCTTTTAAATAGATATATGGACTAGAAAACAAAAAGCTTTGATTAAATGTGATGATTATGTTTAGATTTCCTTCACTGATTCTGTACATTTGTAAAATAATAAGGAAAGCATTTGAAGTTAAAGAAAGCAAGAGGCTCTTTATAAAGTCCACATTTCCTCAAACCTGGCTCCATTTGGCTTTCCACACAGGACATTTGAATGTCTGGAGATTTATAGTGTAGTCGTGAAGTTTGAGGTGGGGGGTGGAGTGGAGAGAGTCTTTCCACCTGCTCTCTAGTTATGTCAGTACTGCATCATAGGAAGAAGTCCAGATATTCTCAGATTATAATCTATGGAAAAGGCAGTGGGACACCAAGAGAGGCAGGCAGTGGGAGTGGTAAATGTAAGGTGCAAGGAATAAGGGGTGCATTTTTTTGTGGAGAATTTAAGCACAAGGATAAAACCAACTAAGGGTCAGTCTGCTTTTGATTGTCACCTTGCACCATCTCAGTGATCAAACATTCTTCCTGCTGGAACAGCCTACTCCCTCCCACCTTGGCATGTTGCTCTTAAAAGGTGATTTTTTTCCTAGGATACTAACAGCCTTATAGAAATCATTTGTGTTGCGGTTGAAACAATCCAGACCGATTAGTATGAAAACTCAGTAGGTTCTCAAACTACTGGATTGGGGGACAAAGGATCTCTTCCAAGGGCAGAGCCAAAGAGAACTGTAACTAGGTTCTTTCCTTTCCTCTCCAGTTGTTGTTTAGTGTCCTCCTGCTGGGCTCTCTTTGAGATAACTGTAATCTCTCCTCACTGTCCTGTCTACCACTGGCCATGCCCACTTTAACACATCTCAAACACTCCGTCAAAGTACAGTTTCATAATCCTGTATCTGGCCACAGTACTTACCATGGAGTGAGTTGCTACACGGTTCATGGTAGGAACCCAGGCTCAGGCACAACAGAAACTTTCAGCACGTGACGGCTTTACTGCTCACGCAGCACAAAGGGTCCTAACAGCGGGGAAGAGCGCCCACCACGGCTGGTCTCCCAGGCAGGCCGACTGCTCAGGGTCAGTGGCTGTGGCTCCACATCCCCACTCCACGTCGGAGAGCGGAGACAAATCTGTGCTGTCAAGGGTGGCACGTTTATACAACTCTGTGGGGAGGGGGCACTGCCACCGAGGTTGCTCATGCTGATAAGCAGCTGCGGCTGTTTGTTCCTGGTGCCGGGGCTCAAGGCCTGGTGGGATGCAAACATACTAAAACACCTGCGCACGAGAGAAAAGGCGCGCGCGGGGGGGGGGGGGGGGGAGAAGGTCAGGAATGGGGCTAGCCTCTGAGTGCGTGTTTGTGACTTCCCCAGCTTTTACTTGTTCAAAAACCTTCAGTCTAACAGTTTTGTGGTACCTCAGAAAGTTGAGTATAGAATTACCATATGACCCAGCAATTGAAAGATTTGAAAGCAGTGATTTGAACAGCTATTTGCACACTGACGTTTATCGTGGCATTATTCACAATTGCCAAAAGGTAGAAGCAACCCAAGTGCCTATCAACAGATGAGCTGGTAAACAAAATGTGGTCTATACGTAGAATGGAATATTCTTCTGCCATGAAAAGGAACAAAGTTCTGATACTTGCAACAACATGGTTGATCCTTGAAGACATCATTTGTGCGAAATAAGCCAGACACAAAAGAATAAATATTTTATGATCTCACTGATATGCAATAACTAGATGGGCAAATTCAGAGTCAGAAACTAGAATACAGTTTACCAAGGGTCAGAATAGAGATAGGGAATGGGGGAGTGAATGCTCAGTTGGTACAGAATTTCTGCTTTGGGTGACAGAAAAGTTTTGGTAATGGATGATGGTGTTAGAAGCATAAAATTCTAAATAATTAACATCACTGAAATATATATCTGAATGTGGTTAAAAAGGGAGATTTTTAGACTTTATATATGTTACCAGAATAATTTTTGTGTGTGGTATCAGGGCTGGGGATTGAATCCAGGAACTCATATGTGGGAAGCTGGCACTCAACCACTGAGCCATATCGGCTCCCCTAAATTGTTTTTTCCATTTGTTTGCTTGTTGTTTTGTTTTGTTTTGTTTTGTTTTTAGGAGGCACCAGGAACCAAACCCAGGACCTTCCATGTGGGAAGCAGGCACTCAATCACTTGAGCCACATCTGCTCCCTAGAATAAAAATTTTAAAGAAAACACAACCAAAGGACTGTACAGCACAAGCAGTAAACTATGTAAATATAAATTATAAAGTATAGTTAATAGTTCAATTATAATATTCTCTCATCAAGTTTAACCATGGTACCACACTAGTGCAAAATGTTGATAATGGGGGTGGGTATATGGGAACTCCATATTTTCTACATGATTTTTCTGTAAACTTATACCTTCTCTAATAGAAATAAAAAATAAAAAACAAGACAACAACAAAAACAAGCAAACAAAACCCATCAGTCTTAATCTAGCTGTGAGAATAAACTACTTGAGGTCATGGGTAGTATCTAATTCACTTTTTAATCTCCATAGGACCTGGTACATACCTCTTAATGGAGTAGTCACACAATATTTACTGCCTGATAACTTAATAATTCAGCCAGTAAATCCACTGCAATGTTTCCTTAAAATGATTGCTTTAAAGTGAAGTATGATCCATTAATTTGCATAGTTTATTTGACACATATTTATTGATCACCTACTATAAGTTAGGTAGGCATTTTGAATAATTTTCAATCCAAAAAGTTCCTTTCCTTGAGCAATCTGGACATTCAGTGGATATTTTAACAACAACAAAACAACAGGAAGAAAAAAAAACTAAGTATACAGACAGAGTGACATCACATAATTTGGGTATATTTTTCGGGCTTCAAATCTGACGTTGTTGGTTTCAAAAAGAGCCATGTGTGGATCATAACCTGCTTTAGTCCATGAGCCTCTAAGTAGACTTGAAGCCAAGTATAAAAGACCCTGCCAATAAAAGTCCAGTAATGTTAAATAATATTTTAAAAAAAAAAGAGTCTGGCTACTGTTTCCATGTGTTATTGGCAAATTTATAAATTGATTTTTCAATTGTTAGATATTTGGGCATAGTTAAGAACAATGTATATGAGTGTGTTTGTGTAAGTATGTGTATGTATGAGTGTGTGTGAGTGTGTTGTGGGTACAATGTGTGTGTATATGTGTGTGTGGTATGAGCATTGTGTCATCTTAGATAAGAATGCAGAAATAAGGAAAAAGGAGATGTGAACTGAAACTCAAGGAAAGAAGTACTAGACACATCACTGAATTCCAGGTGTATGATTCCCTGCCTTCCTTACCAGTGCTGTTGATTTTACAGCAAGAGGGTCACCTATTAGAGCTCATTTATGTCAGGTTTGCCATCCGGTTGCATTCATAAGAGGTGCGTCTTTAAATAAAACCAAGGGAAACTTAGAATTCTCGCAGCTCCTCTGTCTTTAGCAGGAAAGCAGCCATTTTCTGTGCACGCCCTGGGAGCTGCCTGTCCTTTTGGAACAACTCCCTGGTTTACATAACATAAACATGCTCCTGGAGGCAGAGGTGCAAGCCCCGTGGTAAAGCCTGAGTTGTTTACCCTGGAGAAAGTCTAGCAGCTTTGAGGTGGGAATTCCTAAAAGAACCTCAATTCAGAGCAGAAACAAATTATCTGCAAACAAAATACTATGTTCTGTCATTTCACCTGCTTGGGAGCTCAAAAAGGTATGACGTTGCCACTAGGAAATCCCAACTTCATTCAGGTCCCTGCAAAACCGACCACCTAAACTAGTTCTTGCCCCCAGAACTCTCTATCCTGTTTTCCTTCCTTTATCTCTTTCTTAGCATTGTCTCTATCTAGCATCCTCAGACGGGTGAACTTGTTTATTTTGCTTGCTGCCTCTTGTTTTCCATTAGGAACTTTGACTGATGTGTTCACTGCTGCATCTCCATTGTCTGGGACAATGCCTGGCTGAGAGAAGTCTCCATAAATATTTGTTGAATGAATTCCCGAAGGAATGAATGAACAAGTGAATTAATATGACTGTTCTCAAATGTGTGTTTTGTGTCTCTGCCATGCCCATTGTTCTGCCTTAAATAAGAATAGCTTGACAACCGACTTTGAATGTAGCAGGAAGCTCACAAGTGCTCTTCTTGAGAAATAAACAATAAAAAGACAAGCTTAAATATAGGACTAAAGAACGTCTCTTAACAGGTAAACAGGAGATTCTCTGACTTGTTTACAAACCGGACCAAGCAAAAGCTTTTAAGTAACTCCTGAGATAACTGACAAAGGGTCAATTTACAGTTGTTAGCCTGAGGCTCGGTCAGATTGCCATCTCTGCTGTGGTCCAGCCTCCTGCAATGTCACAGACACTCCGTCTGTCGTTGCGGAGCAGGTGGCCAGGCAGGATGGTTGGGTGGATATGGTGACGATGTCAAGGGCTAACCAGGACCTGCAATGCAGCTATAAGGAGTTGATTGATATTAAATTGCAATCCACACTGGACAGGAGCCAGAGGGTTTACTTTACCCTACAACCAAAGTCCATCTTCTTTCCCCATAGGGCAGTCCCCCTAGAGGGCACAATATATGCTTCATCTATCATGCACGGAAGACTGTTTAAGATTCTGGGGATAGAATGTTCAACAAGACAGCCAGAGGCCCTGCAGTCATGGACTTTATTTTCCTGATCATATTTTCAAATTTGCTGATATATCTTTGTTGGGTAAATTACAATACCCGGTGGTGCCACTTAGAGATTCTGAAATAGGTTCTCAACCATTTGTAAGGTCTCTTAAATTTCCAAAAAAAAGTCCTCATTTTTATATTCTGTTAAAAATATAGAATATGATGGAGAAACAGAATAGAAACAGCATTGTACTAAATGAAAAGAGACATTTTTTCCCCACTTACCCTTACTACTGATTAACTATTTGATTTTAGGCCAGTGGTTTCCAGCTCTGGCTGAGCCTTATAATCACTTATAGAACTTTAAAAACAAACAAACTAACTAACTAACTAATGGAAACACAGTACAGACCAATGAAAACAGAATTTCTGGGGATAGGGCCTGGACTTCAGAATTTTCTTAAAGCAACCTGGCTGATACTTATGTGCAAATCACTCTTATATTTATTGATCAAATCCCTTTGTACTTTCTTTCTAAATAGGTAATCATAGCTCCTCTAACTAGTTCATAAGGATATTTTTATACGTAAATTAGATTGTAGATGACAAATCATTTTAATGTCTATACTAATAACATTTAACGTCATTTATTTTGGCCTATACTCTCAAAAATTCTGAAACAAATCCAAAAAAGAGTTAAGTTTTTTGTGTGACAGAATAATATTTTAAAAGAAAGGGAAAATAGAAAGCATAGTTTTGGGATTTTACTTTCTCATGCTTACTAAGGACTCTTTAGGTCACAGTCTCTGAGAGTCTGAATTTTTAAAAGGACGAAAGCATATAGTCTCATTATTTCCAGACACTTCCAGTGGTAGCAGAATCTGCATCATTAAACCATGGATTAGGACACCCATAAGTTCAGTCTATTTTCCCCTTAGGTATCTTTGCTGTGACCACTTTCAAGGGCTACTGTCTGGGTAGTGCAGTAACCACTGAAACATTGGCAGTCCTCAGAAGATTCTAATCAGTGCTCGGCAACAGAAGATGCAGTGAGGGAGCTATACATCATCGACAATGCCTTAGAAAAGAGATTTATTGGAAAAGCTGAGGTGTGTTCTCTCAGGGACACTGCTTCAGAGCTGGATTGTGAGGAACAGCTGCCCTGTATAGAGCGCCCAAGGGGCTTCGTCTTGAGTCCCTATTGCTGTAGCGTCCTTGACTCAGTGTTGAGGTAAGTTTATGCAAACTTAGTGACGAAGCGTATGCCCTGTTAATAAAATCAATGTTATACCCCAAATATTAGTCAGAGTGGAATTTGGTTATATTGGCTTTATTATTAGAAATTCTACCCTCAGATTTTAATAGAGACGGGACCAAATTGATACCCGTAAAGGAAAAGAATGACTGAACCAGAGAAGAATGTGGTGCCCCCGTTATCCATCACGCAACCCAGCTCTGTACTTACAAAATCAGGAAGTGCATGATCAGCTTCTTTTCTTTCACGGAGAAGTAAAACACTCTCGTACTATAGAAAGCATCTATTTCCTGGATTATTCACTGCATAGAATTACCATTATCAGAAATCGTTATCAGTAAGATGGCCTGATTATAAAGAACCTAATTATATAGAAACTTTTTAATATGGGTATCATTTTCATGAAACATAAATGGAACAATATGGTACTTTTATGGACTAATAATAATGGCAATAAAGGATCATTTATTAAGTTAACTACTATGATCAGAAACTATGCCAAGTACATTATATACATTTTATCCTTGCCACAACTCCTTAAAGTAGATTTTACCATCCAGGTTTTCCAGAACAGGATATTGAGACCCAGAAAAGTTAAGAGACTTGCCCAAGATCACACAGCCAAAGCTGGGATTTAAATCCAGAGTGCTGTTCTGACTCTAAAACCTTGGCTCTTAACCAGTCTGCTGTTCTTTTCTGATACACTAGTTGTTTTACATAATGACTTTGCCTTTGAGGTCCCATTAGCTTTCAAGACACAGGATGTGAACTAATTATTTTCTTAATGTAACAAGGAGCAGAAATGGAAAACAAAAGTGTCAGGATTTTGTGTAAGCCCAACCCTTAAACAGAAATTGCTCAAGAGTAAAAGTCTAGGTCCCTGGTACTCAAAGACTGAAAAATCCATTGGCGACTCACAGGAAGTGATGTCACTGTGATAATGGGATACAGGGGAGGGGAGTCATACCTGTGAGACCACCAGGAAGGCTGCTCCCACCCTGTGGATTTTTGTACAGTAGCAGGACCCACTTACTGGGTAGATTTCAAGGATGGTGTTCAACTGGTCAAAAAAACCCAGAGAAGTAAAAGTTTAATTGCAGGAACAAGACCCCAGGGAAGAGAGAGGCTATACTTAGGAATCAACCAAGAATTCCTGCAGTCACCCCTGAGGCAAAGATCCATGGATTCAATTAGCAGCAAAGAAACCTAAAGGACAAAATGGGGTCCGGTGGTCCACCTGACGTTCCTGGGTGGGGGAGAATGGCTACTGCTGAGCTTCACTTGCTGGCCAGGCTGGGGGTGTTATAATACTTTTTCTTACATGGTAGTAAGACTCAGACTGAGCCTATGGGTGAGCTGATAAGTGAGTGGTCAAGACTGGTAGAGATAGGAAATGAGGTGGGGGATGATCAAGACTATATTAAGACACTGAAAGAGCCCCTAGTACTGAGCAACTAATGGTGGCACCCCTGCCCTATGTAATTCAAAGTAAAAATGAACTTGAATCATACAACATAGGTAAGGAATTATAACAAAGTACTTGTTTTTGCTAGGATGAAAAATTCTTGGGCGTTTTTAATAAAATATCAAATATTAAAACAATAACCAGTTTTGTGCTCCTGGTTACATGTTTAATTTTTCTGTTCTGTAATCTAGCGTGGGTGCTAAAAAGGTTAGATTGGATGAAAACGGAGGCCCTAATTCCCAACATTTACACTTGGTCTGAAAATGACTTTGCTAAAGGATCACCAGAAGGTTTGCTGGGAAATAGTTCATGAAAATCTGACTCGGTTTTAGGATATATCAAATGTTGGTGGTACCCCTGGGAAGTCCCCTAAAGGGCTGTTCCACACTGCTTTTTGGTTAGATAACACTGGATGCCCATAATTCTGAATCACAAGTCCTGAGAAAAGAATGGCAATCAATACCTGAGAATATAATTAGGAAATACTATTCCCATTGGACTGTAAGTCACCACCTTGCTACATACAACATTTCTTTCCCTGACCACAGCCTGCTGCAGCCTCACTATTTCCATAGCTAGAGCTCTGCAGTCTCCCACTGCCTTCTACCCGTGGTAGCCTTTGATAATGCTTGTAATAAAAATCCAGTCATGTATGACATTTAGGAGGGAACAAAAGGTTTGCTTTGCCCCAGGACCCTGGAACCCTTATCAGGATGCCTTTTTTGAGAAATGAAAGGTAAAGAAAATCAGGGGTTCAGAAATTGAGTCAAGGGAAGCGGCTGTGGCTCAATCAGTAGGGCTCCTGTTTACCATATGGGAGGCCCCGGGTTCGGTTCCCGGGGCCTCCTGGTGAAGGCAAGCCCGTCCGCACGGCGTGGTTAGCTGACCCAGTGAGCACAAGCAGCAAGGGGGGGATAAATGAATAAATAAATAAAATCTTTAAAAAAAAAAAAAAAAAAAGAAATTGAGTCAAAGCAAGAAGAATGACAAATTCCTGGCACTAGACTGCTTTTGAATGGTTCTAGATAAAGAGAGGACTATTTGATATAGGGTTTTCCCAAGAATCCAAATTAAAAATCAGTCTAGATTGGGAAAAAGGAGAAACAAATAGGATGAAGATGCAGCCATAATGCCTTGTCAGCTGTTAACAAGATGGATTTTAAGGCATCACTGAAATACAAAAATTCGAAGAACAGGGTCTTTGTTGTCCCATGTCACAAACATGCTTACATGTTCAAGAAAATCTGAACTTTCCAGAAGGGATCCATAATAGCAACAGTCGGCTGCACCCTTTTCACAAAATGTATTGCAACAAGAGGTAGTCCACTCACATTTTCATTTAGCTCTTTCATTTAGCTTTGCCTTATTTCCCATGGGTGGAGTCATTGAGAGCTATGATTTTCTCAGGGTCATTTAGAAAGCAGCCACTTTTCTCTCCAAGCCCCTTTCATTGACTGTGAGCCAAATGCCTGCCTTTCACACTTCCTTGAAGTCAAGATCCTAAATAATTTTTGGCTGAGAACATACTCTAACAAAGAGACAGCGACCTTCTGTGTCCCACACAGTGTCATTCTGTTCACACTCACTAGTCAGTACTGTCTATCAGTTTGTGTGAAGAACAGCCTTCAAGAACTTTTAACTCATAGCAAGTAAAAGAAAATGTTCTCAGGGAAGGCTGATGCCTGGGAATTGACAAGACCAGAAGAAGCTTGAAGTTTCCTCTGCTAAACTGAGTGTCCACACCACTAGATGGATGAAACAGATGTGTGCTAACCATTCAGACAGCATCAACATCACTTGTTAGTTTGTAAGAATGTAGATTCCAGGCCACCCCAGACCTACTGAACAATAATCTGTGATTTGCATCACTCATTCATGTTTGATAAGTATTCGTCTACCGCAGTGGCTCTCAACCTTGGTTGCCCGGAGGAACTAACCAGGGAACTTAATAATAAAAAAAAAATTACTGATGCCTGGGTCCCACTCTTAGAGAGTCCCAATTAATGAGTTTGGGGTGTGGCCTGTGTGAGCATGGGAATTTAAAAAGCTACCCAGCTAATACTGAGATGCAGCCAGGGTTAGGAGCCACTGGCAAAGAGGCAGAGGAAGGCTTCTGCTCACCTTTCCTTCTCTCTGCCTCACAGCTGAACTGTAAGTCCTGGGGAGAACTCTAAAAGAACTTAACATTTTGCCTAGTGCTCTGCAGTCCCCTCCTTTCTCACCCCGCCCCCGCGGCCCCATATACACACCTTGGCAAACCACACCAGCGGGGAATATCGCCTGATGCTTTAAAAGTACAAACTTGGAGACCCACTTGAGACCTAAGGCAGCAGAATCTCAAGATGGGATGCTAAAATCTGCACTTTTAGCAAGCATCTCTGGTAAGTAGGATGTGCAGCCAGGTTTGGAAACCGGCAAACTCCAGAGTAGTCTAGCCTTTCATCCTACCAAGTGCTTAAGGATTTGTAAGGATGAATGAGCTGTCCAGAGAGCAGGGCTCGGTGCAATGCTCCTTTATTAATTATGGGGAAGTGATGTGTTGGCAACGAGAATGCTTCTCTTGGAAAGGGCAATGAATGGTTCGTAGATTGCTGCAGAAGGTCTTTCCCCAGCGCATCCTTAATTCTCAGCTTTTACTCTTCTCTGTAGTTTAGAAGCTGCACGGCGTTCACACTAAACAGCTTCTTGGTCTTTATTCCCAGGTAAACTGCAATCTTTAAGGGAAATACCAAAGATTCTTTGAGGGAGAATTTTTTTTATAGTTCTTGGCTGGAGAATACCACAGCGCCCTGCCCCCTCTCAGCACACGCATGTCCATATCTCCTTGTGGCAGCATCTCGTAGCCTACTAGCTATGCACATGTGATATGTAGGGAAAGCACAGAATAGGGGTTAAAAAAAATCGTTGGTGTGTCCCCAGATGTCTTACTAAAAGAAACCTTCTTTTAGCAGAGGGGTAGAAAGTGGAAGAAGAAAGATATATCTGGATTAGCAATTTTGGAGGTGAGAAACGGGTAGGCGAGCTGAGGTTGGGGCTCTCTATCTGTGGGTGAGGCGAGAAAGGTTAAAAAGAAAAGTTGCAGCGCTCGTCTACGTGCGGAATCGCGGGGCTGGGCGCCGGAGAGAGCGCTAGCGCACGGCCAGAACGCACTGCGGGGCCCGGAGCCCGGCGGAAATCGAAAAATCTAAGCCGAGGCTCGGGGGCTCTCCACGCGCTCGCACCGCGCCGCGGAAACGCGCCGGCTCCAGCCCATCGGGTTGCGGAGGGCGCCCGGGGGGCGCGCAGGCCCCGGGACTCCACGGGCCGCGGCGGCGGGAGCGTGGCCGAGCGCGCATGTGAGCGAGTGCGAGGCTGCGGGCGGGCGAGTGTGCGCGGGAGGGAGTGCGCGCGCCGCCGGGGCCCCGGCCCTCCCAGCCTCCCGGCCTCGGCGCCTGCCTCCCGCCCGCGCGCACCGGCTGCCCGCCGCCGCCACCGCCGCCACCGCCGCTCCTGCTCGCGCCGGCGCTGCACGGGAGTCTGCCCGCCGCGGCCGTGCTTTGTGCTTTCCCAGGAAGATGGGAGCCACCTCTTCCTGATCGGGAGCTGTTGGAAAGGAGGGAGTGAGTCGTCTTTCCTAGGAGCGTGGAGGAACGGGAAGGAACACACTCACACTCCCCAAGCCAGGTAGGGTCTTATCATGGGCAGCCAGAAGGGATTTGGTCGGATCCAGCGAACTATTTTCCATTTGCTCTGCATGGGGCTGCACTTCACTCCGCTTTGGCTAAAGACGGGCTCCTGAATTGTGTGTGTGTGTGTGCGCCTCGTGGTGTGGTTTTTCCCCGCACATTTTCTGGGGGTGTGCACGCTTCTCGGGGAGTGAAATTGCTCGAGCTGGTGCGTCTGGGCGTGAGTGTGCCTGCCTGCGGGTGCCGGCTGCCAGAGGAAGGAAGGGCTGCGAAGGAGAGATGCTGCACCCTGCACCGCGCTGAGCTCTCAAGATTCAGGGCGCGAAGACCTGAGTCCACCCGGAATACAGAACTGCAGGGGATTCAGGCGTCCCCACCCACTAGGCTCTGCTCGGTGGTCACCTCTCCTCCTGGTAATCCCCGAGGTCTTCCCCAAGGCCACACTAGGGAGCCCCTTCTTTGGCGGGCGCTGGGTTCCTCTAACGTCTGTGCTCCTATACCACCGACTGCGGAGAGGCGGGAGGTGTGGCCGGGGCAGGGGTGGGGGGTACAGTAAAGAAAGGACAGGGAGAAAGGCGACCGGGAGTGGGCTGAAGAGTCCACGGCTCTGTCCATCAGGCCGTGCTGTGCGTTGGGGATTCTGCACACACAGGCATCTTTCCCTCGGAGATCCAAAGGGAACTTTGCAGTTGCATTATCTGCCTCTGGGGCTCTGCTGTCTCTTGGGGAAATGGTCTGTGTTCTGTGATGTGAGGATATCCTCATTGGCTCCTCCTTAATGAAGGAGAGGGCGGTCTTATGGCTGGACAGTTGGCTTAAGAAACCAAATCTGCCTAGGCGATGCTTTTTAAAAATACAGTAAATGTACATCCTTGATTCTTTAACCGCCCCCGCCCCTTCCCCCACTGATTCTGTTGACTGATGAATGGCTTGGGCTGCCAATTTGTATTTCTCTCTTCAGGCAAAGTGACGGTGCTTGGGTTGAGAGCAGGGGTAATCAGAATATATATATTCTCTCTCTCTCTCTTTTTGGAAGAGGGCAATGGGGACGTCGTCTGCAGTCATTGGAAAGAAACTCATGCATTGCACTAGGTATCTGTTTAAACCTCTTATCCTGCCTCCATCCCTGGTTCCCTCTCTCTCTCTTCCACTAGACAGCCACTAGTGGTTGTGAATATAACAATACAAACTTTGTCCTGCTGGAGGTGTAAAGACTGAGAAGAGAGAGAAGGATGTCCGTGGGAGGTGTAGTGAAGAGTGCAGGCATCCTGATCATGGAGGAGCCAGCTGAGGAGGCGGAGATTCTGATTAGATGGGATTCAAGGCATTGATGAGGATCTCCAAATATGAGCAGCTGAATACCTGCAGTCCAGCATGTGCGTGAAGATCTCCTCAGGGAAATGGGGAGTGTCATGGAGGGGATTCTGAAAGTACACCTGCCCCAGGTCCCCCCCAAAACCCCCCTCCACATGTTTTCTTTCTTTCTCAAAGCTACTCTTGCAGCAAGTCGGGAAAGGAGGGAGAAAAACGTATCTAGTCGCGTCAGCATTCATTTCAGATAAGAAAACAGAGCTAGAATAAGGGTAATTGGTTTTAGGTTCCTCTTTCAAATCCTGTTACTTGGATTCTCTCTGTGGCTTTGCTGTACTTGCTTAATTGGGAGGTTAGCTAGTCTGAAAGCAGGGGTAAGGAAGGAAGCGCTAGCACCATCTTTGGGGCCTTGTGAGTGAGAAGGTGGGGAAAGATCCATTTATTTCATCAAGAAGCAAGATCTGTTTCTTAGATGGTTTTCATTTTACAAATTCTGCCTGCTTCAAGGATTGCATTTGGATTTTTGAGCTCTTTGGTTAAGATTTCTCCCACCCACTATAAAAGGAGCCCTGAGTTTTTCCCTCTAAAATGGCTGTTGTCTCTTTTTAAAAATGGAAAGAATAATTCCTAGGGAAAAAAAAAAAAAAGACTGGACATGGGTAAGCCATTATTCATTGTTGAGCTCTGCAGTGTTTGTAAAGGATGTAACAGTGTCCATGACAATCAGATTTAACCTACTCTATTTTGAAATCTTAGTAGGGCTGGGAAGAGGAGAGTAATGAATTAAAAGACTATGAAGACTGTGCTTTCTCTCTTTCTCTTTCTCTCTCTCCATCTCCATCTCTCTTAGTATTTACTGAGAACCCAAATGAGGAACTAAGTAACCCTATATGTTGATCATGAAGAGGAAGAAAAGAAGCAGAGCAGTAGTAGTACTTTAATTCCAAATCAAATCACAAAGGGAAGGCAAGTTGTAGTCAGTCGCACCTACAGGATTATTTGTAGAAATTACATTAATTGCCCTTTCAAGTTTACTGTTTTGAAAAAAAAATTCCAAAAGAGCTTCAGCACTTGTTAGTAAGCTATATTTAATGTTTTCTATCAGACAAAAATAGACTTTTTAAAAATTTTTGTAAAGTAAAAGCCTTCCCTCTTGTACATAGCCTGTTTCTTTAACCAAATAAATGATGAGAAAAGCTCTGTACATCCAATTGAGTTGCAGTGCCCCTTGAAAGCAAACTAAAGCATCCGTTTAGCTCATGGAGGTCTTTGTCTCAAAGTAAATGTATTTTAGGACTTTGACATCTGATTTTCATGTTGCAATTCAGTGAGATAAGCTCTCTCTCCATGATGCCTTCAGGTAGAGGGAAAACTGTGTGTAGGTAAGACGCAGTCTGCCCTAATAGCATAGAAATAAACAGGCTCCAAATTGCCATAGAAATCAAATTTGTAAAAAGAAATATGTAGTTAAAAGAGGATGTTAGAGTGACTATATTGCACGTTTTATTCTTTTGCAGTGTGTGTGTATGCTACTTTCAACTAAAAATTAAATTGTTGCCTTACATTTGCTAAGACCTTAGGAATCAATGTGTTTTCTCTCTTCTTTCTGGTTCTTTCATTTTTTTTTTCCTTTAAGGGATCAATGTTCCCTTCTAAAATATTTTCCAATATTGCCCATATTTCATAGTTAGACCGTCATCATCACCTTCCATACCATATATAGTTAGACCCTTCATCATAACCTCCACCAAATAGTCTCCCATCTGACCAAATTCTCCTGCTCCCTCTTGTGGCAAATATTCTCCCTGACTTCCTTTAGATTCCAGAATGAGGTCCAGCATCACTTATGGCTCCCTCAGCTGTCTTTCACTTCCATTGTAATTCTCAGTCGTAATTGTGACTAACCAAGTCAGTAGGTTGCTGAATTCACCGTTTCCATTTTTCTCTCGGAATGAAGGGATTTCTCTCCCATAGAGACATACTTGAGATTTAGTGGAGGCGTTTTTTGATCCATTGGGTTGGGTTAAATTCTGGGAATGTGAGCTTTTCAGGGCCTGCCTTTAGGATTCTGAATGGACTCAGAACCTGTCCTCCAGTGGGGCCTCATGAAGTGCAGTCAGATAGTTCTCAGTTTTCTCTTTCTCTTCCAAAAGCGCTCTCTCTCTCTCTCTCTCTCTTCTTTCTCTTCTTTCTCTCTTTGCTCTGTCTCCTCACTTTGTCATCTTTCTCTCTCTTCCTTCCTCCATCCTTTCTCCCCTCTTCTCATACACATAAACATACACACTATATATATATATTTTTTACACATCATGTACAATGTTTAAGTAGTGCTTGCAAATCAAACAGCTCATTGTATGAATTAGAAACTTCTAGCATAAACCCTTACTGGTATGTTTTCATCGACAGCACTTCAGAATACAAATGAGAAATGAGGAGATCTGGTGTCTTTTTCCAGTGTGTCGACTAAACTTGAAAGACAGTTGTTTGTGGTTCTTGCTCTTTTTTGTAGACTCTCTTTTCTGACAACTCTGAATGTAGCTGTATATACATTCTTGATTCTCCTTTGATCTGCTCAGCCAAGAGAGAGTAGAGTAAGTAACAAGATAGGCCAGGGGTTCAAGAGAGATTTCAACATGGGCAAAATGCCCCGCGTTCAAAACATTTATCCATCAGCCAGCATAAGATCTGAAATTCTCATTATTAGAATCATTCATTTGAATAGAGGAATTCTACCTGGTATCTCTAATAAAATGTGATGATATCACCTGCGAAAGAACTGCCATTAAATTATTTCAAACTATTAGCATCTGTTCACTTTTTTAAAAACTTGAATTGGTTAATCAGATCAGCTGGCAGATAGAAACGTCCTGAAGGCCTGGAACACAGGAAGATGCAGAGGAAATGAAAGAAATTTGAAGCGAGGTTTCTGCTCACTTAGTGCTCTCAGAGGGCCACTCTGGGGGGGAAGTGTGAGTGACCCGGGAACCCAGGAATGAGGCTGCTGACGGAGGCCAGACAGAGGCAAAAACAAGCTCCCACACTGAAATTTTACTTTAGGGGCAGCAGAGGTCACAAAAATTTGATCCTACTATGAAGATTTTGCCTTTTAAGCCTGATGAGTAATGGGCAAATATTTTCTCTTGAGTGAAATTATATCCTTTAAAATCTTGAGTGGTTTTTACAGTGTCATTTTGGAATATTCCTACCAGTAACCTAGAAAGTGTTAGTGAGTTAGCAAGAAAGACAAATGGTTTCTAGTACATGTGGTAGACATAGGGAAATAGATGTAAACATTAGAGGCCATTTTAATAAGAAAATAAAGACAGAAGGCAAGAGCAATCACTTTGCAAATGTCCTTGCATGTGAAGTCAGAGTAATTAATAATTTCCTGGTTGAATATTAGGTGAGATGCACTCACACAGACATGATGGTGGTCCGGCAAATTACTTCAAACCCAATTTTGATATTTATGGAGTGCCTAGTGTTTGCAAGGCACTGTCTTTGGCTTTTCAGAGAATGCAGATGATGAAGAGAAGTTATTTGACATTTCTTCACACCCATTTGGTTCTGAAGACTGGTTTAGGCACTTTATCCATGCTTTCTCATTTAATGCTCGCAAGGGTCCAGCAAGGAAGCAACATTGTCCTTATTTAAACGTGAAGACTGTGGCTCAGTTTATTAGTCAACCAAGGGGGTATTGATGCAAAGTATCAGAACTCGGTTGGCTTTTATAAAGGGTATTTATTTGGGGTAGAAGCTTACAGTCACAAAGCCCTAAAGAGTCTAACTCAAGGTATCATAAGATATACTTTCTCATCCAAAGTCATTGGCCACGTGTTGAAGCAAGATGGTGGGCATGTCTGTAAGGGTTCAACCTCCCTTCTTCCTCTTAAGGCTTCATGATCCCAGCTTCTTCCAATCTCAGCTGTATGCTGGGATGAGCTCGTCTCTCTCCCCAGGGATTGTTTCTTTCTGGGCTCAGCTGTTCTGGTCTCTTTATAAGGTCAGCTGTAGACTATCAGGTCCATCTCTCTTCCCGGGGCCCCTGCTATGTCTAATGAGCTATCTCTATTCCTCTGTGTACTTCTCCTGTGTGTCCACTTCCATGTGAGAGTCTGTTTTATCAGCCCACCAAGAGACTGGGACTCAATGCTGAGTTGCACTCTAATGATGTAGTTGAACCAAAGCCCTAATCTTAACATAATTTAATCACACGGCTCAGCTGAATCTAATGCTGGTCTGTTCCTCTGGGTTATCATGCCAGAGGAACAGACCAGTTTACAAACAGAAATCTATATCTGTTTTTGGAATTTATAGATAATATCAAACTGCCACACTCAGTTAAATAGCTGGCCCAAGTTAAGAGCCAGTTGGTGAATGTTCCAGTTTCTGAGGCTGTCCTAAACCATGTTCTTTGCACAGTGTTCCCTGCTCTTGGGGAGCCCATGGACTAGCACACCTATGGTGGAAATACCAGGCAGGGTGAGATAGGTCACTGCAGCTGTCTACTGGGCAAAGTGCTTTAAGAGTAGGAAGGAAGAAGAGAACATTGGGAAAGGCATTTGATCTTAATGAATGGGAAGGATTTCAACAATGAATAAGGCCTGGGTATTTTTAAAACATGCAAACCAGCCCCAGCTAATTTATGACACAGGCAACCATCAGGTGATCTGGGGCCATTTCCAGACTTTTCAAATCTGCTCTGTCACCCAGTTGGTACTCTGTCATGGAAAGTATGGAGCTAGAAAAATGATGGCATAAGCCATTGCTCAAATGTATTTTACAATGTGAAACCAAAAATTTACAATGAAATTCCAGGCCAGGGAGAGGTTGTAACATATAGTCTGAGAGGTGAGGCAAGGGACAGACCACCTGCCTACCTGTTCCTGCCTTAAGTCTGATGATTATGTTTCCCATATTATAATGGGTGATTTTCATTTACTTGTTTAGCACCAAGTAACTCTGTGCTTTTTTCCTTGAGTTCCTTGAGCTTCTCCAGCTTCGAGCTTCTTCTGCTTCCTCTTAAAGCACAGGACCCAAGGCTCTGCTCTGCTTGATGCATAGTGCCCAATCTTAGTACAAGTTTACAAATCTGATTACTTACTCTTCACCCAAATTTAAACTTCCTTCATAGATTGCATTAGAACCCCAAATGGGAGTGGCACCAGGGAGGGGTTCAGAGGGGCATAGTCGTACATAAAGTGCCTCTCAGAGGTTTCACGTCACTCTTCAAAAATGATCCATCTTTCAACTCTTGGGGGCTGTGGGGCCCCCAGAGCTGAAATTTGTTAGTTGATATTGGGCAAAGTTGGGTTAACATCTATGGCTCTTCTCTTGTAAAGCCTCATTGTCTTTTTGTCTCTGGACATCCTGTTGTCAGTTGGACTTTTTCAAGAGCTTCTTATCAATGCTTTTGTTGTTTAGGATCACAGTTGGCACCAGAGCGGATATCAGAGAGGGATATCTAGGTTTTGCTTTGTAAACAGAGGCCAAATGAAATGAAATGAAATGACTTTATAAGAGTGAAATAGGAGATGGTAAAATCCAGATGTATGACTGAAGTCAATTCTTGGTCCATTACACCACAATCGCTTCTCCCTTCTTTCTTAGCTGTTGTGAGAGGCCACCACAAATGTGCCTGTCTTTTCAACCTCAGGAGTTCTTGGATGCCTAGTAGGGATTCCCCAGGGTGGAAGGAGAACTGGGATTTCTGCTTGTCGGTTTAAGGCTCTTGGCTAATAAACTGAAGGACCCTAGGTACACTAGACCTAACGACTTTGTGATCAGCAAATATATTCATAATAGTTATATTTGTTTGAATTCAGTTGATGGTGTATGTAACCTTGTGCGAGTTGTTTCTCTGTGCCTCACTTTGCTCATCTATTAAATGGGAATGATAATAACTAATATTATGGGGTTTTCATGGGAATAAATGAACTGATACTTGTAAAGCACTCGGAACAGGTTCTGGTACATGAGTCAATAGGGGTTTGCTATTAGTACTTGTGAGATGAATCGGTAGGGGCCCTGCCCTGCCCTGCCCTGTTTGCCTTTACATGCACTTGCTAACTGTGAAGGGTTAGCCTGGAAGGATCCAGGAAGATAACTTCACAAATAGTGACAGTCACCAAAGGTCTGAAAAGTATTTTTTAATGGACTCTATAGTAAATGTTTTGGCTTTCCAGTCCATGGGGTCTCTTGCAATTGCTCAACTCCCCTATTGAAGAGAGATAGCAGCCATAGACATAATGTAAATAAAAGGACAGGGCTGTATGCCGATAAAACTTAATTTATGGGCACTGGAATTTGAATCTCATATAATTTTCACGTCATGAAATAGTATTCTTCTTTTTCGTATTTTCAACCATTTAAAAATGTAAAAAAGCATTTTCAGCTCACAGGCCTTACAAAAACAGAAGGTGGCCTGAACTTGGTCTGAGGGCCTTAAGTTTGCCAACTCCTGACACTGGACAGACTTGAGAGATGACAGTACCATAGGTGGCTTGGGGGAGCCCAGCAAGGTGGTCTTGGTGTCATGTGAAGAAAGGTGACCTTGAAATTTAGCGACCTTGTTTTAGAGCCTGTCACTTCTGAGTTGTGTAGTTTTGAGAAAGTCTTTTAACTTCTCGAGGCCTGAGTTTTCTTGTGGGAAGAAAGGGAGAGTTAAGTTAGGTGCTTTTTAGGTGACTTTTGGTGGCCTTTCTACCAATAAAAACAATTTTTGGAGGGAAATTTGACATTTGAGATATATTATGGAGGACAGATTTGAAAGCATGGGAAAGGAAAACGTGGTGCATATTTGGGTAATTTTCATTTAACAGTTCAGCTGACTACCAGCATCAGTCAACCTGAGAAGGGGGAGAGGTACTTATTATGGATGATGACCTTGCATACTGAAGTGAGGGATTAGCATACCATAGTGCATGTTGTTAGCAAAATTCTCCAGCTTTACAGAAGAGGCTGAGAAGGGGAAAATCCACAACCACACAACTGGTCAGTGAGAGCTGAGACCAGCACTCATCTCTTTTGGTGTCTAGACTGGTGACTCTTGCATCTACCACCTTAGTAAAATGCCATTAACTGCTGGTGCATGACTCTGACCTCCGAGGAACAAGCCTCATGTAGGTCACCGAAGCCACTTTTAGTATTTTCCAAAGGTGATCTCATACCAGGGCCTATCTAAGAAAGTAGGTCTGTGAATAATCCCATTACAGAGAAGGGTAGTTGCAAAAGTGTCAACTGAAGGCCTGTGCTTAACAATCTTTTGCTTGATTTCCTGCTAAGTATCTTTTAAATTTAAGCTCAGACTTTTTTTTTTTCCAGCAAATCCTTCCCTAACTCCCTAGTAGGTCAGGGCCTCTATTACTTATTTCTGTAAGACTGTATTTAACCTACATAGAATTTATCAGTTAATAATTATGTTTCTTTTTTGTAATAATGTAAATTTATGTTTGTTTTCCTGACTAGATAATAAATTCCATGAACAGAGAGATTGTATCTGTTTAGCTCATGGAGCCAGTCCCAAACATGGCACATTGCCAGCACATAGAAGACATTCAGAATTTGTTGACTGAAGAATGAATGAATGGATGGATGAAAGTTCTCTCATTAGTAATTGATATTGATGAAAACAGTCACTGATTAAGCAAAAACTTATTAGGCAGAAATTACTATCTTCAGATGCTAATTAAATGTTTTTTTTTCCTCTAGCTTTTTCAGTGACTCCTCCCAGAATTACCTCTGTGGTAGGTGAATCCTCGTCTTTTGCTATCCTCATTTATCACGAAAGGACAATAATATAATAATCTTGGCATGGTTACTAGCATTAGAACCATAACACTTAAACCAAAATGTAAATAATTCTTCAAATAAAGGTGTATAGGATTAGTTTGAAAGGCATATTCACTAGAGGCCGTATCTAATAGAGAAATAATAGTGTGTTTCATCAACTCTTCTTGGGGATAATGTTGTATAAAAATTTGTGTTTTCCTGTAACCCACCAAAACTCCATTTATTCCTCAGAATACTAGGATCTGCCTAGTTCCTTTCTTAGCTGACTTCCAATTTGAAAATGGATTTGCTCCATGTAAATACACATTTAGCCTTAGGGTATGCCACTGAGTATATTATAAGGAATCTTAGAAAATTGCAGCATAGAGGATTGATGAAGGGTTACCATTAAGTGAACATCTACCAACTTCACTTTTAAAGAATGTATTTCTTATTACTTCCTACTTTTGCTCTTCTCAAGAGCATCTTATTCTTTTAAGGACTGTGATTTGAGAATATGCAGGAAAATTTAAAAGACTTGCAAACTGCATGCTGATAGGGTTCCATCTCCTGAAAAGCTATCTACTTGAAGATGAAACTTAATGACTCAGGGAAAAAGCTGATGAAATTCACCAGCCTCTGCCCATATAACTAGCGATTTCCTTGTTTAAAAAAAAAAAAAAAAATCATTCTGAATGTTCCTAACACACAGCTTGAAATTGGATTCTTTATTAAATGTCCCCAGTTCTATGAAGCGAACTAGAATGCAAAAAGTGACTGTAAACAGGGGGCATAGGTGATGCCCCAGAAAGAGCCTGTACTTTAAAGGGCACAGCATTCCTCATCATCCAAAGCTCCCAGATTGGAGTTCATCTTCCTGCATTTTTTCTACATCTCAGGGCTTACGAATGGAAACTGGGTAGAAAGGCTTCAAAGACTTCTGTTTATCCTGGGGCTTTGTCATATGGAGATATAGCATCTTGGCAATTCTGTTTCTGCTTAGAGAAGGCAGAACTAGCCCTCAACAAAATTAGGAAGTAGCTATAGATTACCTTCAGTGCTTTAATCTCCTTTTGGGGGGACCCTGTGTTCTCCTGTTAGGGTCCATTCTTTTCTTCCCTCCACCACCCCTCCCACACACGCACCAAGGGGCTTCATATTTTCATTGCTGTCTGGAATCCTCATCTGTGGGAAGGAAAGCCAATCAGATATATTAGTTTCACATCAACTTGCTACAGAGGTTATAACAAACACATACCTTCCAATTTTGAGGCACTGCCTTCCTTCAGTCACCTAATTTAAGTGCTCTGCTCTCCTCTCCCTTTGCTCCACTTCTATCCTTTATGCCTGTACCTCTCAAGGTGTGGTGCAAAGAATACCTTCATCAGAATCACCTGGGCTGCTTATTAAGGTTCAGCAACTTAGGTTCCTCTTCAGATCTACTGAACGTCTGGTGAGAAGGCCCAGTTATCTGCATTTCAATGAGCTTCCCAGGTAATTCCTGGGTGAACTGAAGGTAGAGAAGCATTACTCTCTACACCTTTATTGACATCATTTCTTCCTTCTGGAATGTCCTGTCACCATCCCCAGTCTGGCCATTCTTTCAACTCCTCCTTTTATGGATTTTCCATATTCTTCCTACTATTAATGGTCATTTGAGTAACTACCACTTGTGGACTGTAAATTCATTAAATGTTGAGGCTCTGTGTCAAATCACTTTGTAATCCCCACAGTATCTATTATGATGTTTTGTATATAGAAGCAGTTCAGTAAATGCTTAATGAATAAATGAATGGTCTATTCCTTCCAGAGCTAGAAAAATGGAGAAGGCTGTACTTCACCCAAAAACCTCATTTCTTAGGATGAAATGTCAACAGGCTAGTGGGATAAATATTTTTAAGTAGGAAATCTTTTTTTTTTTTTTGACCCAGATGTAAAAAGATGCAAGGACCTCAACTTTTTTTCAGTATGTTAGGTCAAACATCATCAAAAAGCTGCTTTTCCACTTCAGAGTGGATGGTGAGCAATTGTGATCCAAAATTCTGTCGTCCATTATGAGGCCTCTGAGAGAGTCACAGAGTACAGAGAAGATACTCCAAGATCCTGCCTCTGGGCATTAGTTACACTTGAAATCTCCTATTTGCAGGATCGTAGGCTGAGCATTGAGATGTTTCTAGAAGCCTGGTCGTATCAACCCAAGAACCCAGGTGCATTAGCCTGGAAATTACAGAGTCCATTTTGAGTGGATCGAGATGAACTCATGGTCTTCTCTTTTGTAATTTCTTAGTAATGTACCTCTTGATCTCCTCCCCCCCACCCCCAGAAAGAGTTTGATCTTCCAAATGGGGCTCGCTCCTTGACTTTGGCAATTTCTCACTAGAATGTGAGTTGACCTGGAGCTATATCTTAAGTATCTTTGTAATGTGGGGCCTGGCACATAAGAATGCCTAAGAAAGTCTCATCAAACGAAATCATGAATGGATGTGTTGTTCTTGCATTTCTGTGGATTATGTACTAGCTTATAAAATTAAAAAAATAATGTCTTGACCCCCAAGACAGTAAATTACTGAATTGCTTCGAGATTCTTGAAAAACAAAAACAAAAACAAAAACAAAACAGTGCTTTATTGTTATTAGAGCCAAGCATTAAATTACTTACCATCCCAGAATTCTGCATCATTCATCTCAGCTCACCACCCATTGCTCATTCCCCAGTTTTATTTTAGTTTTGTTTGCTCACTGCTGGTATTTATTTCTCCATTTTCTTTTTTCTTCACCAAATGGGAAATCTTTGTGATTATTACGTGGCTTAGGGGTGATTTCAGAACTCATACTTCAGCTGATGATCCCCCAAATGGATCATCCTCCCCTTGCTACCTGATGGATATGAGTGTTTACAAAACCCTCACTTAAGGGCAGAGAGGTAGGCAGGTGGCAGGAGACCAGAGAGGAAAATGTGAAAGTTGCTTGAATAGATCATGTAAAGTCCACATGTTTACTTGGGGTGGAGGAAGGACAAAATGAAGAGGTTATTCTACACTAATTATGGAGCTCTTTGGGCTCTAGGATTAGTATGGTTAACCTAGGTAGTGAAAGTAAATTAACAAAAAAGCCCTGCTAAGTTGGAAGGCCTTATGGTATAATGCAAAGCACTTGGCTTTTCAATCTGATACTGTCCTCTGTTCATCTTGAGAGACATCCATTTCACATAGGGAGCAGTTTTAAATGCACATGCTCAGGCCCAGCTCAGAGATTCTGATTCAGCACCAGAGCTTTGGTGAATCAGCACATAACCCTGTGAGAATTCTTTCATTCATCCAGTAAGCACATACTGTGCATCTCTGGTGTGACAAGTCCTGCTCTGGGAACTGGGAATACATTAGTGAACAAATCAGACAAAACTCTTTGCCCTCAACGTGTTTACATTCTAGTAAGGAGAGATAGACAATCAGCAGAACTATTAAATAAATTCTATAGCATATAAAAATAATGTGCTATGCAAAAATTAAAGTAGGGGAAAGAGCCACCAAAGGGAGTGACTCTCATATCAATTTTTCATTAAATCCTAAATTTGATTTTTTTTTTTTTCCTGCATTGCCTGACCCCTACCCCATTTGCTTCCTTTACTCAAAGATTTAGGTGGTTGTTTTCTAACATGGTACAGGATCTGACTCCAGCCAAATTTGTCGTGAAAGTTCAGGTAGAAAGGCCTGAGCCCTTCACATGAACTTTTACTGCCTGTCCCCTTATATCAGGCAGCAAAGAGGAAACTGTCTTTGGGAAAAAAAAAGGTAATAGGAAAGGTTGCTTTGGAAAACTGAGTCCTTCCTGCAGTTTGGTCATGGTGGGCTGGCGTTGGGGGGCCAGGGCAGGGAATTTGCACCCTAGAGGGATAGTCTGATGAGGAGGAAAGCATTTGGAGGTGCTTACCTCAGTCATGGATGAAATTTATGGTTACTTTCATGTTGCCTTAGAAACAGATTAATTGCTTAGCTTTGAAGCTGTCTGTCTGCAAGGGTAACAGAAAAGGGAGTTCCAGGTCCTGATGAAGGAGAGTCAAGGAATTGCTTGGGATAACCCCGGCTGCCAATCAACAGAATATTAGACGTCTATTAAACCGGGCTGGTGGGAATGCCAGTGATTTTCTTTTTCTCTTAGGTCCTCCTTGGCAGTCAAAACTGGCCAGTGTCTACCAGGGGATGGGTGGTTCTGCCGTAGGCAGTAGCCCCTACTTTTAAAGGTCTCTTCAGGCCGTTTTGCTGTGGGAGGCTCTTCTTTGTCCTTTCCTAAGGCAGCCTGGCAAGCATAGTTTTCCATTCCTTGTAGTTCTGACTACTCCCTTCAACACACGTGGGTTGTACTTACTTGCAACCTGGGTATTTTTTCACCATCCTTTGTCATACAACCAAGGTCTGTATTCTGTAGGTGCTGTGGTTTGTTTTGTTTTAAAATAAATAGTGCACAGAAGATAATTTGGCCATTTTGGTATTTCCTGTGCTGAAGACTCATTAGGGTGATGTAATGGATATTCCTAAGTGAGAACTGGCTATAGATATAGGAGTTGATCTGAAGCAACCACAAGCCTTCCCTTGTGCCCAGTGATCAGTAGATTAGGGCATAATATAAGGAAAGCCAGGTAGCAGACCAATATACTCGTAGCTTCTATTCTTATCTTCCTGCTTAATTTTCATGGAAATATATATCTGAGAAGAGGATGGAGATGGTTAAGTAGAACAGCTTGAATCTGATGATTGGACAAATACCCTGAGAGGATGGAGACAATAAGATGAAGACCCATTTTAGATAAGACCCATCCCACTTCCTCACAAGCATTTGGTTTGTGTAGGAATTTAGTAAAGAAGGATACCAAAAAACAGAGAACTGAAATACTACTCATAGGTTATAGTTCTGTTATTCCAAACCGTAGGTTCTTTCCAGTTGCCTCATTGCCAATAAGCTATATAAGTGTTTTAAGCCCACTGATTTCACAAATTAGGATGCTGCCAGCTTTTGAATAAAATTGTGATGTTTTTGAGTTAACCTCAGAAGCTGCCCACTTCTTCCATTTAGGGAATGGGAAACAGCTTCTCTTTCTCCAATAGCAATGATGGATTTTTACTGATCCATCTACTCTTGTGCATCTGGAACCCTTTTGGCCAAGAACATGTTGTGAGACATGGACTGGGACATGAATGGAAGGCAGGGCTTTTTCTTGGCTGATCTAAGAGATTGCACTGAAAGTATTTGTATGAAGAGGTTACCAGGGAATTATTAAAAGACCAGATAATAAAGGCAGCTGTCGCATAAAATATGCCAACCACACTTTATATCAGTTATTAATTCTTGTCTGTATGAGTCTGTAGTCCATAAGATAAATGCCAGATTGTTGGAAAACTTCCAAAGGACTTTTGCTAACTAGGTCTTCCTAGCCCTGTACAGAAACCAAGAGGCTTTCCAATGGACTAGGCCAAGTCCAAGTCTAACAGTTCACCCACGATTGGGATAATATAATGGAGCAGTTAATTTTATCAGTCTTGGAGACAGATCAGAGTTTGAATCTCAGTGCATTAATTTACTCTATAATTGACTTTGAGCAAATACCTAACCTTTCCAAGCCTCAGTTATCCCACATCCAAAGTGGGCTATTAATACCTACTTTATAGGGTTATTGTTAGGACTGCTGTGCACTGCCCAACTCCAGTGGGTGCTGTCCACACAGATTATAATGGAAATGGTAACACTAGGAATTGTATAACACAGTAATGCTGATTATTGTAAGGATTAGGTATAATAATACATGTAAAAAATTGTGAATGGTACCTGTGACCGTGTTTAAGAAATGGAAACTAGTGTTAGTCTCTCAGGCCACTGACTATGATTTGCTGTTGTGCCGTTTTGAAACTTGCCTCTAGAAAGGTGTGGTAGAAAACATATTCTTAAATTAAATCCATTCCTCTGGGTGTGAACCTATGGTACCCTTTTGATGCGGTTATTTCTGTCAAGGTGTGGCCCCCCTCAATCAGGATGGGCCTTGATCCTACTATTGGAGTCCTTTATAAGCAGAATGAAATTCAGAGAGAGAGAGAGAAAGCCACAGAAGCAAAAAACTGAAATTCATTGGCACCTGGAAGAGAATGGAGAGGCTAGGAGAGGCTGCCATATGTGTTGTCATGTGACAGCGGAACCCAGGACCAAGGATCACTGGCCACCAGCCCCAGAACACCAGTCTTTGGAAAGAAAGCCTCGCCTTGATGACACTTTGTTTTGGACTTCTCCTAGCCTCAAAACCATGAGTGAATAAATTCCCATTGTTTAATCCAACCCGTTCCATGATATTTGCTTGAGCAGCCTAGGAAACTAAAACAGAAGGAAAAAGGAAAATAGTTTCAGGCAGAGAAAATGTAATCTGCAAAGGCTTGGAGGTAAGAAAGTGTTGCTTGTTTAGGGAATGGGAAGCCTGGAATTCAGAGTGGGAGGCCTGATCATAGAAGTTCTTCCGCAGCCTACTGAGTGTTTTGGGCTTTGTCCTCCAGGGCATGTTTCGAATGGAGTGAGAGAATCTGCTCTGTTCTTCAGAAAGTCATGTTTGCCCGAATATGAAGAATGTAATGATGAGATTTGGTCGTAACTCAAATGAAGCAGTTGATTTTGTCAGTCCTGGAGATAGACACGGGTTTGCAACTCTGTTTAGTAGCTTCCTATCTGTGTGCCTGGGAGCAAGTACTTAACCTTTCTGATCCTTACAGGTCCCTCAAACATTTTAAGTTGAAAACCTCCTGAAAGGGACACTACTAATGGTTTTCTCCTTTTTAAACTTTAGATCCCTACCATGTCTTTTATATACTTGCCAGGCATTGGGATCTTTTATAAACCAATCCATTTTTATAATAGGCAAAAGCTGGTATTCTTGTTTCCATCCTTGTCCCTGCAGTCTTCTTGGTTATTCTTACTTAAGCTAGGCTCTAGGGTCTTTGCACTTGTTTGAATTCTCTTCCAGCAGATGTCTGCTACACTTGGTTGATCCCTTCCTTCCTTCAGGACTTTGCTCAAATGCCATCTTATCAGAGAGGCCTTCCTTACTCATCCAGTATAAAATCATGCTTGCCTGTATACACACACACGTGCACACACACACACACACACACACAGATTCCCTGCCCACCTTATATTGCCTTTTCCCCACTCCATAACAGTTTTTACTGCCTGACATTTATGTTCTTTATTTCCTCCCTATCAGAATAAAAGCTCAGTGAGAGCAGGGATTTTGATTTTCTCACTGCTGATTTCTCAGAGCCTAGGTAAGAGCCTAACTGGCTAGTATAAAATACATATACATAAAATACATATTAAATCCTCAGTAATGATTTGTAGAACAAATGAGTGAATAAGGCAATTGGAACTAGATCTTCCACTATTCTCATAGGCTGACTAGATACCACCTTGCTTTAAGTAGAGATCCTATAACTCGTCCAAGCCATGTAATAACTGAGTGGGCAGATGCATTGATAATAGATTCTTGCATATTTTGAAAATGAACTTCTTCTATTTTCCAGCCTTTTAGTTAGATTGGAATTCTACCACTACTAACTCAGGATTTCATTGTCTTCTTTAGTATGGGAAAAATGTCAAAGTGCTTATCTTCCAACAGTGATGAACTCAAAAGAGCTTTAGGCTTTGGTGGGGCTTCTGAGCAGTCTGCCAGATGTCCTGGCCAAGGAGTTCTCCTGGGGCCTGGGGCAGTTTTCAGTAGAAGCCATTAGCAGCAAACAAAGAACAAGGAAGGTAGAGGAATGTGGGAGCAACTCTCAGCTGGCCTGAGGCCATGAAAGACCAATCCAGCTCCTCTTTTAACTTGATGCCAGGCACCAAGGCTCTGGGCTGACTCAGGACCCCTTTGTATCACCACTTTATCTAATTTCATAACTGGGCTATCCTGCAAGGCCTCCCAGACCAGGATCACTCTGATTTGGAGTAGATGTTTCTCTGCTTCACGGCCCACCCTGGCCCTGGAGGCAGAGGAGATGTAAGGTCCGAGCTGAGTTTGGGACGAGCTGGTGGGTGGTGCCTTAGACTCCTGTTTTACTTACCAAGGAACTCTGTTGCCTACAGCCCTTTGTCTTGAGCTTACTTTGTGGTTGTTACTATTATGCCACATGAGCTAATTTAGATGGGAGTATTGTTCCTGCACTTTTTGGTCACGTGAATCCCCTATAGAACTAATATGTGTTTTAGAATGACCATGGAAAGTATGACATCAGCGCAGAGATGTAACATTTTATGGCTGGTTACACGGATTTCACAGCCTTCCGGCTCTTACATTTCTTCCACAGCAAAACTTGGGGCTGGTTATCTCCCTTCCCTTATGTGGACAGCCTGCAGATTTTAAAGCCTGAATGGTACACGGATCTGAAGAGCTGTGCTTGAAGAGCCATGTGCCCAGCTGCTAATATATCAGGAGACCTGGGCTTGCTGAAAATTAGGAGGAAATGTGCTCTCATCAAAACATGCTTTTAAAACTGCCCTTAATTTGTGGAAATATTGCCTCACAGCAATTTTTTTCCAGTACAAATAGCATTAATCTTTGATTGCAGGCAAACTTGAAGATTTCTCTGGGTTTCAAGGAAGTTTGGAGCAGTGGGGTGTGATTTCATGAAACATAGATGTAAAGTGTACTCTAGAATGTCAGGTGATCACCAGACCTTGTGTGGGCAGGGTTTTGCAGAATCTGAATTTCATAGCATCAACATTAATTAAGTGATTTTGGCAATGAAATGGTTGCTAGAAGATGTGCTAACGAAAATTAAAAGAAAATCTGCTTTAGCAATGAGGGAAATTATCTAATGCTTCAAAAGTTTTGTTTTTTATTTTCTTCTTGGCTATTAACATGCGTAAATGTGTATTCATTAAAGCAAGGCTATAATTGAACTTTTCTTTGCCAATAAATCAATTGTGTATCTTGCTCAGTGAAAAGGGACTACATGTAGAAAATCCATCAACAGATTGAATAGTAAACTTTAGGAAGCATTGCTTGCTTAATAACTGATGGTTTCTTAGAATAGTGATTATTCACCATAGATTTTGTGATGGTCAAATATAAATAAATCATTGGTAAAGTTAATGAAAAAATAATTAGTCATGCTTTGGATTTGGCTCTAATGATGTAATTTTTCCTATCCTCTCCCATCTTATTTTTGCCAGTAGGTTGGGACAGTTGGAAGCCTGCCATTATACAACATGCTGCGATTAAGTCTCTCACCCACCTTTTCGATGGGCTTTCATCTGTTAGCCATCACGGCACTCTTATTTTCCCACGTGAGCCATATAAGTGCAGAGTCAGAAATGGAGGGAGAAGGAAATGACACTGGAGAATGCACTGGCTCCTATTACTGTAAGAAAGGGGTGATTTTACCCATTTGGGAGCCCCAAGACCCTTCCTTTGGAGATAAAATTGCTAGAGCTACTGTGTATTTCGTGGCCATGGTCTACATGTTTCTTGGAGTCTCTATCATTGCCGACCGGTTCATGTCCTCTATAGAAGTCATCACATCTCAAGAAAAAGAAATAACCATAAAGAAACCCAATGGAGAGACCACCAAGACGACTGTGAGGATCTGGAATGAGACAGTTTCTAACCTGACTTTGATGGCCCTGGGATCATCTGCTCCTGAGATTCTCCTCTCAGTCATCGAAGTGTGTGGCCATAACTTCACTGCAGGTGACCTCGGTCCTAGTACCATCGTGGGAAGTGCTGCATTCAATATGTTCATCATTATCGCACTTTGTGTTTACGTGGTCCCTGATGGAGAGACGAGGAAGATTAAGCATTTACGTGTGTTCTTTGTGACAGCGGCCTGGAGCATCTTTGCTTATACCTGGCTTTACATTATTTTGTCTGTCATCTCTCCTGGGGTTGTGGAAGTCTGGGAAGGCTTGCTTACTTTCTTCTTCTTTCCCATCTGTGTTGTATTTGCTTGGGTAGCAGATAGGAGGCTTCTGTTTTACAAGTATGTCTACAAGAGGTATCGGGCTGGCAAGCAGAGGGGAATGATTATTGAGCATGAAGGAGACAGGCCATCTTCCAAGACTGAAATTGAAATGGATGGGAAAGTGGTCAATTCCCATGTTGACAATTTCTTAGATGGTGCTCTGGTTCTGGAGGTTGATGAGAGGGATCAAGATGATGAGGAGGCTAGGCGAGAAATGGCCAGGATCCTGAAGGAACTCAAGCAGAAGCACCCAGAGAAAGAAATAGAGCAGTTAATAGAATTAGCTAACTACCAAGTCCTCAGCCAGCAGCAGAAAAGCCGAGCATTTTACCGCATCCAGGCTACTCGCCTGATGACTGGGGCTGGCAACATTCTAAAGAGACATGCAGCTGACCAAGCAAGGAAAGCTGTCAGTATGCACGAGGTCAACACTGAAGTGGCAGAAAATGACCCTGTTAGCAAGATCTTCTTTGAACAAGGTACATACCAGTGTCTGGAAAACTGTGGTACCGTGGCCCTGACTATTTTCCGCAGAGGTGGTGATTTGACCAACACTGTGTTTGTTGACTTCAGAACAGAGGATGGCACAGCCAATGCTGGGTCTGATTATGAATTTACTGAAGGAACTGTAGTCTTTAAGCCTGGCGAGACCCAGAAGGAAATCAGAGTCGGCATCATTGATGATGATATCTTTGAGGAGGATGAAAATTTCCTTGTGCATCTCAGCAATGTCAAAGTCTCTTCTGAAGCTTCAGAAGATGGCATACTGGAAGCCAATCATGTTTCCACACTCGCTTGCCTCGGCTCTCCCTCTACTGCCACCGTGACTATTTTTGATGATGACCATGCAGGCATCTTTACTTTTGAGGAACCTGTGACTCATGTGAGTGAAAGCATTGGCATCATGGAGGTGAAGGTATTGAGAACATCTGGAGCACGAGGAAATGTTATCGTTCCCTATAAAACCATCGAAGGGACTGCCAGAGGTGGAGGAGAGGATTTTGAAGACACTTGTGGAGAGCTCGAATTCCAGAACGATGAGATTGTGTAAGTTCTCTCTCTTTTTTTTAGTAGGTATGGCTGAGTGTTTTGGTGAGTGTGAGAGTGTGTGCATAGTTTTTTTTTTAATTAAAAAAAAACAAAAACAAATGGCATGCAAAGAATGGAATAGTTCTTGGACAAGACCACTTTCAAAATAGCAATCCTTGAGTGCCACTTATTAATAAGAGAAATTAACTTGACAGCAATATTTTATTTTTGCTTTTCTGTCTTTACATATTTTAAGTACATTGTAGACCATGAGTGAGTGAATCTTGGACAGAATTATGATGGATTGAAAAATTCGTATCCCATACACACAGAAAAGGAATATTTAAAACATTATAATAAGGTCCATAACTTAATTGCTGAGTACAAATTGGGAAAGCATAAGAAGGAAACACCTCTGAAAAGAATTTCCTGGCTACTAGGCTGGCTGAAAATATTTCTGTTGCTTTCATCTGATATTGTATTTTTATAACAGTATATGATTATGAGTTTTTAAATGCTAATGCTTAATTGTGACTTAATGACCAACCCTGTTTTTTTTTTTTGTTCAGTTTTATGCCAACTTGGGAAGAGCTATACAGCTCTTATTTAGTTCCAGTCTGATTTTGTTTTACATGATAAGCCCTTTTATCCTTCTGACATGGTGATGGGGAGAGAAATATGGTTCTGTGTAAGCATCCTAGTTGACAGGGAGCAGGTCAGAGAGAAGAAGTGGGGAACAATTTTACTCTTCCTATCGGCACTTTACAGTGACACTGTGCCCATGTTTTTGGTTTTTTTAAAAATATGGAGTGCCTGGTTTTGTGTGACTCTTCCATTTAGAAAGCTGTTCTTCCTTCTGTGCTTAGGAGAGGGCATTTTACTCAACCCACCAAAAGCAAACCAGAAAATTTGACTCAATATGCAATGTCTAAACTGGAAGGAAGGAGGAAAGGAAACTATTTGTAATGTAATGCAGTGCAACAAAGGACATTAAAATGAATAATGGTTAGGTAGGTTGAATCATTGGCAATTAAGGAACTTCAGGAAACAAAAATGAATATGTAAAATAGTTCTGTATTTGGTCACCTCTTAAGCTAATTGCATGCTGTATGTTAAATGGCAAGTACGTGCTCTCCAACTATAAAATTTCTCTTACTGAAAGTATATGGAAAACAAAAAGTTTTTAAAAAGTGGAGAATGGGAAGAAAGAACAGATTTTCCTGAAAGAGCCTTCCAATGTCCTTACAGCTCTTGGATATTGTATTACACAGATGAGCAGTAATTTAGGAGGATATCATAATGAAATCTAGCAAAGCAGGGATTATAACTATCTTCTGGTATGTATTGTGTTGGTGGTGGGGAATAGTTTTCTTGATAAATATCTATTATATGTTGGTTTATATGTTTTTAATATTCCACTTATTGAGATGTGTTTTATTGGCACACTTAGTTCACTGAAAATCGTTATACAGAAACAAATGAATATCCTGCATACCCAAAGAGGGATTTTGCTAAAGGTCTTGCATAACTTAAAAAAAAAATTTTTTTTTTCACTTAGGATGTTTTCTCATGGAAATTTGATCTTCCTTTCTCTTTAGATTAATGGCTCTGTTCTTGTTTATTTGAGAGGCAGGCTTTCCCTATCTACTCTGCTGTCCAGGACTTTTACCAAATCATAAATAAATAACCTTCTTTGAGCACAATGTAGCAGAAGAAAAAAAAGACTGACAGTGATTTGGTGGAATAATTTATTCTGCCAAGCGCCGTTTAAAGCACTTACCCTAAGCAATTAAATTGATTTTACTCTTGCTGAGAAAGGAATACTGCCAAACTCCAGCTTCAGAAATTTAGACTTCTTCTGAAAATTGATAAGAATTAGTGGAATCATCGGGATGCCGTCTCTGTATACATGTTCTTAGGGGTATTCAAGATCAAGCGCCAGTTTCTGGTTCTACAAAACTCTTAGTGTATTTTATTTTTTAATTGATACATGAAATTTTAGAAATGGCAAAACAAATAAGGGAATGAAATTATAGCCCTACATTTTTCTTCTTTCTAGAAATTTAATTTTAAATCTTTATCTTGACTTTTAAAAGGTGTACTGCTAGATGTAGCCCAATAATAATATCATGCAGATGCTTACTAGGTCTACTAATTTAATAAATTTGTTTGGGTGACTGGGACTTTGCTTTAAGCCAGTTGCCAAGGATTCAAAGACAATGTTTCTAAAAAATATATAATATCAAGCTTATTGAGTTGCGCTGGGTTCTTAGCAGCTTAGAAATCATTGCTTTTTAAAAATGAATCATTTTTCCTTTGGTGGTTGTTTCCAATGCCTGGTCTGTGTAGTCAGATCCAAATAAAAAAGAATTTGTCCTCATGCAGTGAAATTGGACTTTGTAGACTCAACTATGTTTATCTTTAAGAATGAATTTGTATCTCATCCAATAGCCCAGTTATTCTAGAGAAAAGGCTTTCTTAAAAACTACAATACTTAGATGGAGCTGTTGACACCAGATCTCTATTAAATACTTTGCAAAATCTTCTTATTTTTTTAATGCTGTGCACAACGCCAGACTTTCCTATTCTTTCCAGAGCACCATAAAGAGATTGCTGAAAAAGCTTGAATTTAAAGGTTATCTGATTTCAAGGAGCCATTTTCCAAGGTAGAAATGGCGTCCAATCTGATGACGGAAGGAAATAAAGGGGCATTGCAGCTTTATTGATTCTTTGGGTAATGGTTTCTAGAACAAGATAGATTCTTAATCTTTGATATTATTTTCAGTATAGAATAATCCTTTTAAATTCATGCTATAAACAGGTCTGAACCTATTCATTCACATTTTTACATACATGAATTAAATTATTTCAACTTGGTGTTTTTAAAGATCAAAATGTACATTTGAGAAAAATACTGAGAAGTGGTGCTTTTAAGTCTCATAAAATATATTCTGTGCAAAACATTTTAAAAGTATCATACAAAAGCCCATTAAATAGATGTAATTAATGGCTACCACATGCTTTTATGTAAGCTCAATCCATGACAAATACCAAACCCATGACAGTTAATCTTGACTTTCAACAGGGAATTCTGTCTAATGTTAACAGCAAATAAAATATAAATGAAGAATATGCTAATTTGATTTGTGGTTTGGTAGATGATATACACAAAGTTGAAGTGCTACTAATGGTAATCCTTTAATGATGCTAGTTTAGTGGTAATAATGGTTACAAAATGTTGTTTGGTCTTCCAAGGTCTAACATTAGCTTAACTGTTCTAAAAAATGTCAAGGTTAATTACTAATGTAGATACAAATCAAATTTAATTACTTATCTATAACCCAGTAATAATATACTTTTTGGAAGAAGACTGAAAAGACAATGAACATTTTAATGTTATGTCTCTAAATTCAGAGTTGAAAAACAAAGTATGTAAGTTGGAAAGTTTGTACATTATATTGCTTAGCAAGTTAGTTTCGCAGGGGTTACTGGCACAGCATAATTTATTAAAAAATTCGTTGGTCAGAGATTAATTTTGACAACAATTACATTTTCAAATATAGTTGTAATTTCATTAATTCTAAGAAATATAATATGCAGGCTATTCCTTCCACTGTAGCTTTTTAAAAAAAAATTTTTTTCAGGAGGTACTGGGTATTGAACCCAGAGGTACCGGGAATTGTACATGGGAAGCAGGCGCTCAACCACTTGAGCTACAACTGCCCCGTCAATATAGCTTTTTGACATTAAATATTTACATCCCTTTTTTTTTTTTTTGGAAAAAGTAATAGAAAAGAAATAAGATTTCAGTATTATATAGGTTCTATGGAAATATTATTATTATATTCCAGGGAAAATAATACTTTGCTTTTGCTATTCATATTACCAGTCTTCTTCTCTTGGTCTATAGAAGTCCAAGAAATAAACACCCAGCTATATTCTATAGTAATTCAATTCTGAAAGTAGAATAGATCAGCTGTAAGAAGAACGAACACAATATTAAGAAAACTTGATGTGATCAGAACAAAGGAAATAATATGTATGGGTAGAAATTATAATGATGGTAAAATACTGGAGAAAATAAAGTTAGACAAGGAAGGCTATTAGCACATACTACCTTGAGTTCCATACATTTAAGATTTACTTTAGAGACAAATGATTTATCTGCTACATTTAGACTAATTAAAATGCTGGAAGTATATTATTTTACATTGACAGAAAATTTTCCTAGGTAAGATGCTAACATAAGAAATTTGAATGGAATCATTTTAGGAATTAAATGGATTTCAGCTTTGGTGTATTATCTTTTCAGTCTGGAATATTTATCCCTTCTTAGAACCAAAACACATGTGGTATCATCTGCAAATCTAAATTGTAATTACAAGAAATATTTTTATAAATGCATATGTTATCATGGATGTTTAACTAGTACAAAAATAAGACAGGGTAAGAGCCAAAGAACATCTACGGGTTCTAATTCACTACTGCCACTAGGTTAAATTGATTAGGTCCAGAAAGATTGTTTACCATGTCAACCAGATTGCAGTGTTTACTACTGCAAACTCATGTTCCGAACTGCTGATTAGAGTTTGGAGTTAAAATATAGTTATGTAAAGAAAATTTTACCTTAACAAATGAGGATATTTCATAGTTCAGACACACCAAAGTGGCTCTTTTCTGAGTCAACATTCCAGCCTTTACTTTGGAGCCTGATTGCTTCTTTAGTTCAGCTCAGGAGAAGTGTTTACATATCAATTAGCACATATTTAATAAGCTACTGATTTGTGCCCAGCACTAGGCTAATCATTATGGAGGAAATGGTATTCCTCATACTCTAAAATGAGATAATGCATGTAATGACAATAAGTATAAACACCAACATGAAGGCATTAGTGTAAGCTACAGGGGAAATCTTAAGTGCTTAGCAAAATAGTGCATTTGCTTTTGGAGGGCAGAAGGCAGAGTTGGAAAGAAAAACTGGATGTGCATTATAAGATGTAGGCATATATTGTTAAGCCTGACTGTATGGACAATTTCAATAAATAAAATTGTTATCAAAATTAATGAAAGACTCAGTGAATGTTCATTTTTATTTTGGGAGTTTTCAATGCTAATGAGAGTATTTAAATCAATCTGAGTGTGTCTCAAAAAGGATCATTGTTAGAACCCTTTTTGGCAGAATGTATAGAAGCAAAATTTAAAAGACCATTGCTATTGGACGACCTATTCTATTCCAAGAACTTTACCAAATGCTTTTTATACATTTAATGTATAAATCCAATGACGTAAGTAACATTACAGGTGCAAAAACCGAGTCTCGGAGAGATTAAATAATTTGCCCAAAGTGCTAACAAATTATGGATCCAGGCTTTGAATCTTGGTCTATTGGATTTAAAAGCCCATGTGATTGCCCCTCTGAGCCATGTTGCCTCTTGCAGTTTCTGAGGGAAGTTTACAAGATTTCTGGTAAAATGTTGTGAATTACTTATGTTATACTTTTTAAATTAGTCCGTGGTCTCTAGGAGTGGTTTTGATTTACTTTGTTCCTGTAGCCATTTGAGCAGTCCTTACCCATTTTGTCTTCCACTCTTACCCATTTTTCTCAGAGTCACTAGTGTACTGCTGCCATCTTAGTAAAACTTGAGCAGATTTTATATTGTGAAGTGGGAAGGCATTTTCTTTGCTTTCCTTTCCTTAGGACACCAATAACACAGGGAAGGAAATTTAAGTACACTCCATTGTCTCGAATGGAGCAACCTTGAGAGTATAATGCATATAGTCAGGTTGTGTGTTATTATGCAACTCTGTCCTTGTTAGTTGAGTTGTGGAAAATTTCCTATGAGTTACAATACCATGGCAAATCTCGAGGTTATCCTGTAAAAATGCCTCCATTATGTCTTTGCACGGTGCCTGAAATCCTGTCATTAAAGATTCCTGATTTGTGAGTGGAGAAACTTTTAGGTCGCTGTTATAGTGTAGATGCCATGCAGCTCTTATGTTTAGCCTTGAAAGAGTAAGAGTGGCACAGCGCTAGGTGGCAAGAGACCACAGTCGAAAGTAAGATGGGTGGGTGGGCGCTAGAAGCAATCTTCATAACTGCCTTGAGTTGCCCACGTGGGGAGGGACAGAGGAGGAAGGGCAGTGGAAGGTGCTCTTTGAGCAGGCAGGCAGCTGCAGCAGCTAGTGGACTTTAGCTGCTGACTTCCCACATTATTTTGCAGCTTCTGCCTTGGTAGTGGAGAAGCCTAGAAGGTCCTGGGAGGGAAAATTAGCAGTCAACAATAGGGGCAAATTTATAGGAAATCTCCTCCTTTGCTTCCTCTCCTGGCTCAACACAGTGCCTACGTAATACCCATCCATTTGCCAAAGGCTGAGCGCAATGGCTTATTCTTTTCACAGGCCTATACACGGTCTCACTGTGGAGCCAGGCTAAATAAACAATGCCTTTTCATTTCCTGCCTTTCTTCCAGAGACCTGGTGCTCTAGGCGACATTTTCTTTCCTTCTTACAATGTCTCCACAGGGTCACAGAAGGCAATAGGTATTGTGTGCTTTGGTGACAGTTGAAGATATGGAGGCAAGGGGCAAAAAGAGAGCCCCAAACGGAATCTGGGTCCCTTGCATTTCAAGCTGGTGCTGGTGATAACAGAATAACCAAGAGATTTTGGCAATTCAGATTTTAATGAAACAGCCTGTTATATTTAGTTCATTCATGGAGAATTTTTTAAGGGAACAAGAAGGAAAGTCCTGATGTATCTGAATTGTACACGTGGTCTAAAATGCTACATTCCTACTTTACTTAGTGACAGGTTTAGGTATGTATGATCTGGGATTCTGACTACCCCTGAAGACCTCTTGGTGACTCTTGCAAACAAGGCTGCCAGCTTTTCCATAGTAGACTTTTAAAGATAAAGATAGACTTAGGAGGAGTCCTCAATTGATATTCCACACCTAAGGTTGAGCTCCACCTCTGTCCATTACTAGCTTTGTGACTTTCAGCAAGTTGCTCAAGCTCTGAGTCAGTTTCTTCATCTATAAAATGAGCATGATAGTAGTGATAGTGGTGGATGGTAGCAGTGTTGATGGTGTTGGTGATGGTCATGGTGGTGACAGTAATGATGGTGATAGTGGTGGTAGGGATTATGGGGATGACGGATGATGGTGGTGATGGTGGTGGTATTAGTGATCA